>CM076571.1:51423630-52040362 GCA_034641835.2 Pinus albicaulis
TGTCTTCCAATTAGGTAAGTTCGCCATTTCTTTAGTGCATGCAGTATTGCTAACATTTCATTCTCATAAATAGGTTTCTGTAAATACTTTCCTTTGATTGGACGACTTTCAAAAGCAATGGGTCTTCCTTCCTGCATTAAAAATGCACCAATTCCATTTCCTGAGGCATCACATTCCACAATAAATGTTTTTGTGAAGTCTGGCGTAGCTAAGACCGGTGCTAGGCACATTGCCTCTTTAAGATGTTCAAAGGCCTTAGTTGCTTCAGGAGTTCATGAAAATGCATCTTTCTTCAATAATGTTGTTAGAGGTGCTGCTATTCTCCCATAATTCTTAACAAACTTGCGATAATAGCCTGTTAACCCGAGAAATCCTCGCAACTGCTTTATTGTCTTGGGGACTTTCCATTCCTTAATGGCTTTAATTTTGTTAGGGTCTACTTTCACACCCTCATGAGATATAATATGACCCAGATATTCCACCTCTTGTACTCCAAAGAAACATTTGGATGTTTTTGCATATAATTGTTTCTCCTGCAATAGTTTGAGCACCCCGTCAACATGTTCAACATGATCCTTCCAAGACCTGCTGTAGATTAGTATATCATCAAAAAATACTAGCACAAATTTTCTAAGGAAGGGTTTGAAAATGGAATTCATCAACCCTTGAAATGTAGAAGGTGCATTGGTAAGGCCAAAAGGCATGACCAAAAATTCATAATGATCCTCATGAGTTCAAAATGCTGTTTTTGGAATATCTTCAGTCTTCATTCTAATTTGATGATATCCCGAACGAAGATCCAACTTGGTAAAATAAATTGCTCCATGTAATTCATCCAATAATTCATCAATCACAGGAATGGGAAATTTGTCTTTAATGGTGAGCTTATTAAGCTCCCTATAATCCAGACCCATCCTTCTTGTGTACCAATACTACAGGAGCAGAGAAAGAACTTTGACTAGGTTGAATTATACCTGCCTCTAACATTTTTGCAATCATACGTTCAATTTCGCTCTTTTGGAAGTAAGGATATCTATAAGGCCTGATGTTTGGAGGAACACTTCCTAGAATCAAATGAATAGTATGATCATGATCACGAATAGGTGGGAGTCCTTTCGGAGTTTCAAACACCTTGGAATGATTGTCCAAGAATTGTTGGAGATTTGCAGAAATATATGATTTTGATGTCGAAACCTCTAGTGAGCATAATTGTGCAATTATGTCTCGTTTTTCTTTCTTTAGAAGCTTTTTCATGACATTAGAGCTTATTATCCTTCCCGGCTTCCCTTCAATACCCCGTAATTCGACTTCCTTTCCTTCTGAAAAAAATTTCAAGAAAAGTTCTTGAAAATTAAAAGCTACCGTCCCCAAAGATTGTAACCATTGTACTCCTAATACAACATCAGCACCTCCCATAGGAATGGAAAGCATTGGAATAGTCAACACATATTCCCCATGGTTAGCTTGATATTATGGCATTTTCCAGAGAAATTTATAGTTCCTCCATTTGCAACCATCACTTGACATTCTGGTGCTGGGTATAGGAAACAATTTAATTCCTTGACTACCTTACAATGAATAAAATTATGGGTGCTACCTGAATCAATCAACACTATTACCTTTCTCTTCTTGATTTGTCCTTTTATCTTGAGAGTTTGAGGAGTGGTAATTCCTGCCAGTGCATTACACGACATGGTTGGATTCATTTCTTCCTCTTCTGGGGCTGGTTCCTGGTGTATATCCTCTTCTTGTTCATTTTCTTCTTCCTCTTCACAATCTATGTAAAATAACTTCTTCTCAGCACACTTATGACCTTTAGTGTATTTTCTATCACAACTGTAGCAAAGCCCTTTTGCTCTTTTTTCTTCCAATTGTTGTGGTGTCAACCTTGTAGGTTGTGGAAATCTAGGCGTAGCCACACTTCCTTCTTTATAGAATTGAGTGGTAAGCTTCCTTGTTTCCATAATTTTACATTCAACTTTTCTTGCCAACCTGAATGCCTTCTCCAATGAATCAGGTTCCAGAACGCGAAATTCATGTTGAATGTTATCCTTTAAAGTGCCTATGAAGAGATCAATCCTGTGTTCCTCTGGAATATCAGTTACCCTTATATTCAATTTTTGGAAGTCCTCAATGTGCTGCCCCACTAAACCCTTTTGTTTGAGATTTATCAATTGGATAAAGAAGGTGTTGCTCTTTGTATCCTCATCATGTGCTATCATTTCCTTCGTAAAAATTGACCAAGTGACAATTTTTTTACGGGATAAAAGCCATCGATACCATACAAATATATTTTGTTCTAAATGCAAAGTTGCAATGCGTACCTTTTGTGTGTTTTGCACATTATGGAGATCAAAATATTGCTCCATCTGTAGTATTCATGTTACAGGATCCTTTCCATCAAACTTCCTCATATCCATTTTTTGAATATGGTGGTTCTTCCCGCCAACATTAGAGTTTATGAAATCACGATTAACATTTATTTTGTTCTCATCATGAGTTTCTTCTACTATATTTTCACCATTAGGAAACCTTTCTTGTATCAAATTTGTCAAATATTCGATGTTTGACTTTATATCATCCATCTTAGCTTCCATGCCGGCTTCCATTCCATCCATCTTAGCTTCCACGCTATCCATCTTAGCTTCCACGCCATCCATCTTAGCTTCCACGACTTTCTTCAAACCGTCCATCTTCACTTCCACGCCATCCACCTTAGCTTCCATGCCTTTCTTCAAACCGTCCATCTTCACTTCCATGCCTTTCTTCAAAACTTCTATTTCATTTTTTGTTTCTCTTTGCGAGAGTGAAATTTGTTGCACTTGCTCTTGTAATTTTGATAGATCATGTTGCAATTCTTCATCTTCATGAGTCATGGTAGAGCCTTATGAAGGCTTAATAGGTGTTGAATTATTTTTAGGTGCCATTTTAGAATCCAATATTGATACATATTCTACAATATTCCCTTGGAATCAATTCAACTTGATTCTTCAAACAAGACTTATGCAATTCGGAAAAAAAAAATACACACCTTTTACTTGCTTTGAGGAGCTTGATATTGAAATTTAATTATCTCTATAATTGAAAATCTTCAATATCTGAAATTCAGCCCTGTAGTATCCCTCTGAAGCTTCTTTAAAATTCCACAGGTCTGATCTAATTTGGATTCCCCAAGACAAAGTTGTGTCCAATCTCCCACAATGACCTAATTTTGGACTGCTTCAGTAGAGCAAACTTGTAGGACTTGCCACGTGTTACTGTTTTGTCCTTTGTCTCCAAAATTAATAGCCAAGAAACTATAGTCCATTTTCTTGCGACCAATTTTTACGGCACTCAAATCCACTTCCCAGAGAGAGAGTTATTGAACTTTTCCCACGATCACCTCTTTGAGATGAAATTCAGGAGCCTGAAAAAGCACTACCTTCCACAGATCATATCTCCAAAAATATTGCGAACAAAGCTCTGAAATGTTTTGAAAAATTTCCTCAGGATTTCAGCTTCGTACCATACGAATTTCAGATTCTGAACCTTCGTAGAAAAAAATTTATAGCGAAAATGCCACGATGACCTGTTTAGGAGCTTGAACAACGACCTAACTTCCACAGATGATATCTCCGAAAATATTGCGAACCAAGATCTGAAATTTTTAGACAATCTTCCTCAGGACTTCAGCTTCGCACCCTAAATATTTTAGCATCTGAAACTTCGTAGAAAAAAATTTATAGCGAAAATGCCACGATGACCTGTTTGGAGCAGTGAAACCCTAGAATCCAAACCTCTGATACCAAATGTTGTGTAACCAGCTCCAAAAGTAGAAGAAAAAAGATATCAACGCCTTAGAAATAAGCCACTTTGAGGGGGAAACCTCCAATACATTACATAAATGAACAATTATTTTATGATACAATTTACAAAACCTCCTTTCTATACATAGGAGTCTATGGGGCCATAATGTAATCCTAGTGGGCCACAATGTAATCCTAGCCGACCTAACAATAATAATTTAAGGGCACAATAATAACAAAATGGGGGTTACAAGGGTACAATAATAACAATAAGGGGGTTACAATAACAATAATAAGGGACTATACTAGTAATATAGGGACCTAACAGATTTGTTCTACAATGTCTTATGTGTCTAGCAATGGTGGAAAGTATTGCCACAAGAGATCCACATTGAACACTAGGTGTAGGACAAGGAATGGGGGAATGTTGAGCTCAAAAGAATTGTATCCCATGGCCTTAGTTCTGGTGTAAGGCCCATATCATAGCAGGCGAAGGTTGTGGTGGGCCCTAACGAGGCACTCCTTTTGCAAATGTAACTAAACTTTGTCGCCCACATGGAACTTGTGTGGAACCTGATGCTGGTCATCACGTTGTTTTTAATTAGAATTGGCTCTATCCAATATGTCATTTAATGTTGAAAAAAAGTGATGAAATGGACTCAATGAAGATGTTAGCCGTTGTTAGCTTAAAAATGGAAAACAATCAAATGTTCTTGAGTAGCTACAAATGGTATGGCCACATCGATGGGACATAATGGCTAGTGTCCCAGCTGGCATACCAGTGCACCCTGGAGGTGATAATTTTGAAATTTCTTTCCTTCTAGGAGAATTTGTTATGTGTTTCTAAATTTTGGATCACTCTTGTAAATATTCGGTGACCTCGAAGTCTCGTGCCTGTAAGATTCAAGCACAGTGGTAAGCGCCATGACCAACATTCACCTTGGAAAGTCTACAACATTGTTGGTGTTTCCCTTATTGTACTTAATTTTCAAATCGAACTATTGAAGGTATGTGTTCCATTTCTGATGGTGATCATTCTGCAACTTCCCTTGTGTCTATATGAACTGTAGGGATTGATGATCTGTGTGGATGATCATTTCCTTTGCCATAATGTAATGCTTCCATTTTCAGCATGCCTGCATAATGGAATACATCTCTTCGTCATAGGTGGGATACTTTCAGACTGTGTTTGAAAGTGTCTCACTATGATATGTCATTGGATGCCCCTGTTGAGGAAGAACTGCACCAATCGCATGGTCGACGGAAACTGTATCAATCTAAAATGGTTGTTGCAGGTATGATAATGTGAGCAATGGTGCAATGAAGAGGCAATGCTTCAACTCGACAAATGCATTTTTTTGGGTTTTAGACCCAAAGAACCTTTCTTTCACTCCTCCCTTGGTGAATTGACTCAAAGGCTAAGTGATATGAGAGAATCAAAGCACGAACCCGTGGTAGAATTTCAAAAGACCCAGAATGTTATGGATCTATGTTAGAGTGGTCTAGGATGGCCAATATTGAATTACTTGTACCTTGGATGGGTCCACAAGCACACCCTACTCATTAATGATGTACCCCAGATATTGAACCTAGGTCATACCAAAAGTGCATTTCTCCAAATTTGGCACATAACTTGTGTTGCCACAGGGTTTGGAGGACCTGTCAAATATGGTGGAGGTGCTCTTCCCAACTCTATCTAAATATTATTATGTCATCCAAACACACCACCACGAATGAGTTGGAAAAGGGTCACAACATATTATCCATCATCCTCATGTGTTGGGTGTGGAGCCTGATTATCTTCTTTATTTAGATGTATCGCCACGTTGGACCCTTATTCTTAAAGGGGTGGAAATGCCACCCATCATTTGATCGTCGTCAGGGGGGTCCAGGGGGGGGGTGACCTTTGGGAGCCCCCCCGTGGTACGGGGTTTCTGGGGTAGCACCCCCAAAACTAAAAACAAATGTAAAATTTACTTGTAAAATATTGTAATTTCATATTCAATCTGGGATGTTCATTAGGCGGATGATCCAACATTAGAAGTTATGTTTAATTTAGGGTTCTTTGCCCTAGAAGCCAACCCCTCTGTTATATGAGGTAATTTCATTGCGGCTACATATCGTGTGTATATTCTGAGTGAGAATTAGAAAGGGGGATTGTGTGAGAGAGTAGATGATATTACAATAGATCTGTTGTAGGTTGTGTCTCTTCATTTTGCTGGGGGAATTCATCAACCCCAATGGCATGGCCAACCATTCAAAAAGGCCTTCCTTTGATTTGAAGGGAGTCTTCTGTTAGTCATCCATAATTTTGAATTTATCCCAAGATGATTAAATTACTAATCCTGGATTTCTAGAAATAATATTTCAAAGAAGCATTATGAGTTCTAGAAATTTCACTGCCTTCATCATCCTAAAGTCTATCAGTTCACTAAAAAATTCATCTATGCCTTCTAAAAATATCACCCCTCTGTAGAAATTATATAAATAATGTGCTATATATCCAAGATTCTATTGATCACACACTATTTTAACTTCATACACAATACATAATCTATTCCACCATTGATCATCACATGCGGAAATAAACAAGATCACAATGCACACATGAAACCATAAAAATTCACACACATTAACACAATGATTTAATGGGAAAGCCTAAAGCTAAAAACCCCAACTATCTGTATATAATATATGTCATAGAGATCATGTAAAAATCCTCATACAAAGCTGAACATGTGAAGCTCTCAGTACAATACAATTGCTACACACTAATTAGGTCTAATCTAGAAAATCCATGCACCGATCTCTGCCACCTGCTAGCTTGCCTCTACTGCACAATACCTGCTAAAGAATGGCTCTGAATGAACTTGAATCCACTTGGCTTGCACTGCGCAATCCTCATTGGCATCTCCACTGAGTGTTGGATGCAATCAATGCATCACTATAGTCACAACTGATAGTCACACTTGCTCTTTCACCTACCTCTCCACTGGTCTCCACTGAAATGTCCATGCACTGTAGTTAACTGATGTATTCTTCAATTGATTAATGAGTTATTATTTAGTGAATTAATTAACTAATTAATTCATATCACTCTCACTAGTGTATCAATCAGTTAGACTAGATACAACTAGCTTAACTGAGTCTAATTGAGTTAAACTGAATAAAACTCCACCAACTACCTCTATAACTCCACCAAACTCTGTCACATGAGTTCTAACTGAAGTCCTCATGCATTGGCTCTAGTAAACCCTCAGGAATAGTGTAATTCCTTCTGTCAGATGCTGTGCCACATCTGTGCACTTAACTGAAGTGCTCCAAGAGAATAAGATAATGTTTATAGTCCAAATATTATTAAGAGCTAATAATATTCGACATATCTATTTTTAAACTGGAGATATAAAAATAGATTCCGCCTAATATGTCTAAAAATAGAAGTCCATCTATTTTTCCAACTTGACCAACGATCCACAAATAGCATCCTGCAACTCATAGAATATGATCGACATGTCTAAAAATAGACTTTGCACCAAAAATAGCCTGCTGGCCCACTTAGTGAAGGCGACTCTTTTCACTAAGCTCATCATCTTGTTGAATCTCAACACTCCCTCTCAACAAGAGAGGGATTATCTGCCACCCTGATCCTGTCTCTATGGTATTCGAATTTTCTCTTGGTGAGTGCCTTCGTCAGAATATCTGCATCCTGATCCTCAGTAGGAATGTAAGATAGTAACATGATCTTCTGCTGCACACAATCTCTAATATGATGGTACCAGATGTCAATATGTTTAGATATATCATGAAATACTAGATTAACTGAGATTTTAATGCAACTCTGATTATCACAATATATCATAGTAGGATCTAAGTGTGAACTGAACAACTCGACCAGGATCTTCCTCATCCATATAGCCTCGCATGCAGCCAAACTTGCTGCCATGTACTCGGCCTCCGCTGAACCGAGTGCCGCAGATCTCTGTTTCATGCTGTAGAACCGATACTTAAAATCCCTCTAGATGTGCTCTTTCTGTCCACTGGGCTCCTTGCCCAATCTGCATCCTTAAAGCCATGTAGCTTCACCTCATCCGATTTTCTATACCACAGTCCATATCCCGATGTGCCCCTGAGATACCTCAGGACATGCTTGCCTGCCTTCCAAAAGAGCTTGGTAGGATTAACCATAGCTTGTGAAAGCTGGTTAACAGCATAACATATGTCTGGTCGTGTATTGACCAAATACATGAGGGAACCAACCAACTGTCGATAAACAGTGGCATCCACTACCTCTGCCGATGTAGCATCCTCTTTCCTCCAACCACTAGGAAGAGGAGTGTCGACAGGCTTGCAGCCTTGCATATTGAACTTCTCTAGTATCTCCAAGGCATAATTTCCTTGAGACACAAACAGTCCACCCTTTCGCTGCCAAATTTCCAATCCCAAGAAATAATGAAGGAGGCCCAAGTCCTTCATCTTAAACTCCTTTGCAATATTAGCCTTGCATGAGTGTATCAACAGTTAATCACCTGTTAGTATCAAATCATCTACATAAAGTAAAATGATCAGCAACTTACCCTCAACCACAATCTGGTACAGGTTAGGATCCGCCTCACTCTTGGTAAAACCAAGTCCGGTGAAATAACTGTCTATCTGTGTGTACCAAGCATGAGGTTCTTGTTTCAGCCCATAGAACACTCTCTTGAGCCTGCACACATGTGACTTGCTGCTAAAGATTTTGAAACCTTCAGGCTACTCTATGTACACCTCCTCCTCAATGACTCCATTGAGGAACGTAGTCTTCACATCCACCTGATGAATGTACCAACCCATCTGCGCTGAGAGAGCAAGGATGCTCCGTATGGAAGAATACCTTGTGACAGGTGCAAAGGTTTCTTCATAGTCGATCCCCTCAATCTGTGAGAAGCCTCGAGAAAAAAATCTTGCCTTTTACTTCTCGATACTTTCATCAGTAGCTTGCTTCACTTTGTAGATCCATCTCGAACCTACCACTGATTTCCCTTTCATCCTTGGGACAATATCCCATGCACTGTTTCTGACAATCGAATCATACTCTTCCACCATGGCATCTACCCATGCAAGGTCCTCCACAACTTCCTTGAAAGAGGATGACTCCGTCAAAATACACTTTCTCATCAGAGCCATGTATCCAGTAAATTGGTCAAGTGACTGTCTCTATTACGCTATGATGTAGGTGCTCCTACATTTTGCGCTGTATCAAGATTAAGTCGCTTAGCTTCTGTAGTGCGCTTCCGCTCTCAGATGTTTGGTGCTGCATGCATGGTTTCTTCCACTCCATGAACTCCTCTTGTGGCTGATCCACATCCTGAGGCTCATCCTTAGGAACCAGTAGCTCCTCATCTGCATGCAAGTGTAGCTCCCTCTCAAGTGACAACTTCATGGATTTCTCCTCATGAAATTTGATATCTTGTCACAGAACAGTATTCCAACTGTCTGGAAAATGCACATAATAGTTGTGGGGTGTTTCTGTGTAACCCACAAATATCCCAACCTCTACAGTCAGCTCCAAATTCTTCCTGGCATCCTTCGTCACATGAATGTAAACAGGTGAACCAAAAATCTTCAAATGAGAAATATCAGGCTTCTTACCAGAGAACGCCTCTTCGGCTGTACTCATGCCAAGTACTCTATGAGGACAACGGTTTTGCACATAAACTGCAATGTTGCATGCTTCAGCCCACAAGTGTATGGGAAGGCCCTGATCATGCAACATTGCCCGTGTATCACCCACGATCGTTCTGTTCTTTCTCTCTGCAACCCCATTCTGCTATGGGTTATGAGGCGCTATGAGCTCTCTTCCAATTCCTTCTACACTTCAAAAATATTTGAATTCACCAGAGATGAATTCACCACCATTATCGCTTCTTAGAGCCTTCACATGCTTCCTTGACTCTTTCTCAACCAGTGCCTTGAACTCACAGAACTTTGAGTATGTCTCGCTCTTCTTCTGCATGAAGAAGATCCAGCACTTATGAGAAAAGTCATTAACAAATATCACATAATACCTGTGCTTTGCTGTCGAAGCTACTAAGAAAGGTCCACACACGTCTGTGTGAATTCTCTCAAGGATTGTCGCGGTGAAACTATCCTTCTCATGAAAGGTGGCTTTCACAAATTTTCCCAAATTACATCCCTTTCACTGATATGACTGCGCAAGTGTACCCTTGGGAAGCCCAACAGAAATTTGCTGCAAAATTTTCAAAGCACCATGGTGAATATGGTCCAATCTCCTATGCCACAATTCGCCCTCATCCTGACTCACCACTGCTTCTGCTTTGCCTGCCATTACTACGCAGCCATCTACCTACAATTGATATAGGTTCTTAACTCAAACCCCTATCCTCCGGGTTTCACCAGTTGCCTTACTGTGCATGAAAGCCTTTCCCTCGCTAAATACAACATCATATCCCTTGTCTTCTAACATCGCCACAGAGATCATATTCTTCTTCAATCCTGGAACATGCATGAAATCCTTCAATATGAAAGGTTTACCAGACTCCCTCTCAAAGGAAATGGTCCCGATACTAGTCGCACTGTATCTACCATCATCGCCCATCTCTATGTGCACTCCAAGATCCTTCTCATCCACATCACTGAGAAAATATTTGTCTCTGGTCATATGGAAAGACGCACCACTATCAAGAAACCACACTGATCCCATCACACTTGAGACCAAGGATGCGATCAGTGAAAAATCCAGCTCAAACTGTGAGGCTAATGCCTCTCTAGTTGTAAATCTAGCAGCCTGCTTATTTTTCTTCTTTTGTGGACAATTAGTGGCGTAATGTCCATGTTGGTGACAGTGAAAGCACTTCACCTTGGACAAGTCCTGCTTCTTGCCTTTCACAAAGGATTGAGAAGGATTTTTCTTTCCCTTCCCTTTCATTGATTTGGCAGCCAAAGCAAAATTTTCTTCATCTTCATTCTTTGATGAAGATCCATCCCTGGCACCCCGCCTTATCTCCTCCTACACAAGATCCAACCAAAGTCACTCCCATCCTGGCAGTTTCTCCCGACCATTGACAGAGTCCTTGTAGGAATGCGAACTCTTCGGAAGCCCAAGGAGAGCCAAGCTCACCAATTCCTCTTCATCTACAGTAACCCCCACACTTCCCAGCTCAGCCCTACACTGGACAAAATTCGTGAGGTACTTGGGTATACTTTCTCCCTTCTCCATTTTTATTTTTCTGAGCTTGTCTTTAAGTGCCAACCTCCGTTGGTCACTTCTGCTTTGGAACAAGTCTGTAAAATATTTCCACATCAAGAATGGAGAAGCTTTACCATGAAGGTTGGACACTATGTGATCCTTCACACCTTCCAACAGAATCCTTTGACATTTTGCTGTCTTCTTTTGCCATGCGTCAAGTGCGGCTGCATCGCTAGAAGCAGGTTTTGGAATTTCTGCATCTATGAACTCCTTCAACCCATTATCATCCAACACCGCCTCCATCTTGTCCTTCCATGCAATATATTTCAAGCTGACCTCAAGGGAATACTCCAATCGCAATCCGTTGAAAGACATTTCAATGAATGATCAACTTCGACACCAAGAAAACACTGCAACAAATTAGAATTCCACCAGCACAAAACTCAACTGCTTCAATAATTGCAATCTGCTCCAATGATCAACTGCTCCGATACCATGTATAAATTATATAACTAATGCATTATATATCCAAGATTATCTTTATCACACACTATTTTAACTTCATGCACAATACATAATCTATTCCACCATTGATCATCACATGCGGAAATAAACAAGATCACAATTCACACATGAAACCATAAAAATTTACACACATTAACACAGTGATTTAATGGAAAATATTGAAGCTAAAAACCCCAACTATATGTATATAATATATGTCATAGAGATCATGTAACAATGCTCATACAAAGCTAAACATTTCAAGCTCTCAGTACAATACAATCGCTACACACTAATCAGGTTCAATCTAGCAAATCCATGCACCGATCTCTGCCACCTGCTAGCCTGCCCTTACTGCACAATCCTTGCTGAAGAATGGCTCTAAATGAACTCAAATCCACCTAGATTTCACTATGCAATCCTCATTGGCATCTCCACTAAGTGTTGGATGCAATCAATGCATCACTATAGTCACAACTGATAGTCACATTTGCTCTTTCACCTACCTCTCCACTAGTCTCCACTGAACTATCCATGCACTGTAGTTAACTGATGTATTCTTTAGTTGACTAATGAGTTATTATTTAGTGAATTAATTAACTAATTAATTTAAACCACTCTCACTAGTGTATCAATCAGTTAGATTAGATATGCCTAGCTCAACTGAGTCTACAGTAAGTTAAAATGAATACAACTCCTCCAACTAACTCTATAACTCCACCAAACTCTGTCACATGAGTTCTAACTAAAGTCCTCATGCATTAGCTCCAGTAAACCCTCAGAAATAGCGTAATTCCTTCTATCAGCTGTTGTGCCACATTTGTGCACTTAATTGAATTGCTCCAAGAGAATAAGATAATGTTTATAGTCCAAATATTATTAAGAGCTAATAATATTCGACATATCTATTTTTAGACTGACGATATAAAAATAGATTTCACCCAATATGTCTAAAAAAAGAAGTCCATATATTTTTCCAACTTGACCAACCATCCAAAAATAACATCCTGCAACTCATAGAATATGATCGACATGTATAAAAATAGACATAGTCTAAAAATAGACTTTGCACTAAAAATAGCCTACGGGCCCACTTAGTGAAGGCGACTCTTTTTACTAAGCTCATCATCTTGTTGAATCTCAACACCCTCTATTTAAAAAAGAAGCCTGTTTTAGCCTATTTTCCCCCATTTTAATTTCCCCCATATTTCCCTCATTTTCCCCTCAATTATTCTTTCACTTCCTCAAAATCCCCTTTAAACTTGATAAAATCCCTTTATTATGGTTTAAAACCCTTTTTTCCCCCCTATCGAAACCTCCAAAAACTCTTCAAAAACCCTCATTTTCAGTCCAAAACCTTCATTTTTTAATATTAAGGCTCAAGCGCCTTTTAGCTTAACCCTAGCCCTTTTTCGCCATGAGACCAAGGCCTACGACCATTGGCCGAAGTCTTAAGACCCCATTGGCGATCGCACATCGCACTTTCAAAAGTTTCGCTTCCATTTCCCTTTTCCTTCTGATGGATGATCCACCGATGAGATCTGGACCGCCCATTCCCTAGATCCGATGGCCATCGCACTCCGCACTCCGCTCTCTATCGCATCGTCCATTGCATATCGCATCGGGCTTCCACCTTCCACTCTCTACCGATGTCGCACCCCCGATAGACATTTCGCCGATGAAATCTCAACCTTGGATCTGCTTCTAGATTGGATGGTCGTCGGCACATCGCACTTCGCTTCTCCTCCGCCCCATTCATTATTTTTGTGTGTTTGTGAGATAATCCCCACCGTCGATCTCTCCTATATTGGATGGTGCAGGTTCACTACGGGGGCACCCATTCAAGGTAGCCCGTACCCCTAGTCCCCTCGCAGTCCATATCCACCGTTGATCGTTTCTCGATCCAACGACCTGCATTCTCCCATTCACTGTGGAGGAACCCGCTGACAAAACCCTTCCAAACCCTCAGTTCCCCCCGCAATAGATCCCGACCATTGATCTTCAAAAGATCCAACAGCCATCGCTCATCCCCACCATTCTCACTCCCGACAAGACAACTAATGTCACCCTGCTGGCCCACTTCCTACTACTCCACCTGCCGACCAATATCCCTTCAACACCTATCCTCCACTATCCCCTTCCACTGTGCATATCCCCACCTTCACGTTGATCCTGGACCGTCGATCTGGCTCCCCCAGATTTGATGGTCCTTGCATCGTTTCACACCCGATCTCTCCAAACCTTCCCACCGTGCATCTTGCATGTGAAATGGGTGGTTTCTCAAAGACACGCGTCACCCTCCAACGCATATTGTGTTCGCTTGCGGCAAAACCATAAATCGCCTATCCCCCACACGAAAGCCATTCGTGTTTTTCCAAAACCACCATCCTCTATTTTCGTGCCAAGATTCAAATTTTCATGGTTTTTTTTGCTTGTTTCACCTATGGAACCTCTCCCTCTGCACACCGCTCCTTCCTCTGCATAGCTCCTCTGCCTCCCCGAACCTATGAAACGCTATATAACCACAAAAACACAGGTTTTATTAATTTAAGTGTTTTATTGTATAGGTTTAATGGCGGCCCTGAGTAAAAGGGCCATCCCACAGACAAATCTATAGTGACCGGCCTTGGATGACGATCCAAAAGGCTTGAAATAAAAAAGAAAGGGATCCAGGGTTTAATATTGATGATGGATCAGTGCCTCATAAACATTGATCCATTACGAAGCCCTCCAGTGCACCAAGAAGACACTTGTTGACAAATAGAAGCGAGAAATAGTGAAGACCGAAGGAAGAAGATCGAGATTAAAGCTTAAATGAAGATTAGAGGATAAAAAACAATTAACGACATATGAATAAAGGTTTAAAGTGATCAGTGAAGTGAGAAAGTTAGCATGACTAATTATGAAGACCAAAAGAAAAATTAAGCCTTAGAGCACAGTTTTATGATTGAGTTAAGGAAAATTAGGCCTAAAGATAGCCTCGAACACATCAAAAGGGAGCAGTCATTTACTCAGAAATATCTGACTGACACATTAGGCCTACTTTCTATCCATAAAGCCAATCAACAGTTATTACCCAGCTAAATATATTTTAAGTTATCAGACAGTTATTGTAAAAGATAGAAATAGGCTGCAAAGTCAAAATTTTCCACCTATCTTTCCTTAAAGAGTTAAGACACAGTTATTAAAATAGAGATTTAGTTGCACCTATTTCCATTTATGCCTTGCATGGTTTTCAAGGCTAGACATGTATTTACTCTGTAATTAGTAATATTTTGAACCCTAAAAAGAGTTCCACCTCCTCATTCTTCTATAAATACCCTATGAGGAGCTCTTTGTTAGGTGTGGGTTGCTGGCATTCAAACTCTTTGAAGTTGTACATATTCTGGCTAAAGATTAAGAAGAAATTGAAGTTTTGGAAGATGGATGATGTTTTGACATGTTTTGTTAATGAGAAGGCTCTATCATTGGATTCATGAGCATGGTTGTTTGTGATGTATTTTAATCTATTAACTGTTATTTCCTGTTTTCCACATTGTTCCATCATTCTATACTTACAGTAGAGTAAAAATTTTAGGCTAAGAAATGTCTCTTAGAAGCACCTTAGACCTGTTTTCTCTTCACTGTCTTTATGTTTTCATCTGCTGAAGGTTTTATTGAGTAGTTTGACTGCTTTTCAACCCTTAATCTTGTTTATTTCAGAAATAGTTCAAACAGTTGGTTTCAAGAATGATTTATGGTTTTCCCTGCTTGCTTGCTGCCACTTGAAAACTGTTTCTGAAGTCTCCCTTTAAAGTACCATTTTTTATAGTCTTCCAAAGAGGTCTGTTTTGATCATGCCCTTTGTTCTTGCTGAGATAATTGTTTTGAAGGTCTTTATAATTGCAGTCTTAGATGTTTAGGCATTCCCTCTTCTATGAATGCAGTTATTTGTGAATCTTGAATGTTTTCTTATCCTTGAAGGTGAAATATTTGGATGAAATAGAGTGTTCCTCGACTCCTTGATTTCATTTGAAAAGTTTGTCTTGAAATTGTTATTTGTTGAGGTATGGTTTGTAGAATTTATGGTTAGCCCTGTCTATCAAATGCCTCTTCATGTTCAGATGATGTTTTAAGTCCCTTTGTTGAGAGGTACATATAACTAAGGATTCTTAATTGCCCCTAGTTCTACTTCTCCTTCTAAATTCCTTAATGTGTATTTCATTTCATCCACCAAACCCAAGATCCACTGGACAAGTTAGATTTTCCCTTTGATATCCCATATCCATTGATTGAGCTTGCTATAACTTCGTTTTGACTCCATTTCCCAATGGTTCTGATATTTCCCCTTTATTTCTGTGTTTCCTAGATCATTCATGTCCAACCAACCAAACCCAAACAAACAAACTTGCACTTAATAACTAGCCTAAAATCAACCCTTAAAAGAAATCAAGCTATATACTTACAAACATATTGAGAGATCCCTCTATGAGACTAGGAGGGATAGATCCTAGAGCTCTAAAGCTTGGTTTGAATGTTGCCTTGTCATTAGGGTTTCCAATCAGACAAATCACAAGACCCCAACATCTTCCACACATCAGAAGTTTTGATTGGTATCTGGTGATCGCCAGACGTCAAGTCAATCTTGCTAAAAAATTTGGCCCCCTTGAGCTGGTCCATAAGGTCATCGATCCGCGGGATGGAATACGTATTCTAGATGAAGATATTTTTCAATGCCCGATAGTCAATAGGGAGTCTCCAGGTGTCATCCTTCTTCTATACTAACAATATCGGGCTCCCAAAAGGTGATGAAATTTTCTTAATGTGCCCTTTCTACAACAACTCCTGAATCTGCCTCTTGATTTTATCGTTCTCTAGAATAGAGCATCGATAGATCGGTCCATTGGGTAATGGTACGATCAGATTTAGATCGATTGAGTGCTTGACCTGACAGTGTATACTTACCCCTACGGGTGAGGTGAAGATGTCCCTATATTCCTCCACGACCTTTTTTATCTACTTCTACCACACAGAGGATCCCTGTCATGAGGTTGTGGCCAAAATATTCTTCTTTCCTTGAGGGTGAATCATAAGAAAAGAAAATTTCTCGGTTTAGGAAATGATCTTACTGCATTGCTTTGTAGTGACCAAAGAGGTGGTGGTAGGCAGTGCTACCTATGGTATCCTTTTCAACGTATTTTCCAAAGTAATAATAACAGTGCAAGGCCTAGACTCATACAAAGCATGCCGCTTCCACAAGTATGACTGGACTAGTAATACATCAAAAAATTCAAGAGGAGAAACATCATATAATGCCTCATATGTGTTTCGGGAAATAACTCCCTAGAGGTTTGTTGGGTCAAAACCTGCACAGATCAGAGCATGCTATTCAAGAAGGACTCACACAACCACACTTGTATGCTAAAAAATAGATAACATTGATAGTAGAACTCACTCGTACTCCTACGTTTGATGTAGATCCCACGGGGTCCAAACCCCCAGCAACCCTTCTTCCTCTTCAACCTCGAAATCAAGAAAGAACGTGCACGGAAATCTAGTTGTATAGCATATAATTCTCCTAAATGTCAGTGTAATCCATGTGAAACATCATATAAACAACAATAAATTCTTAAATAACAATCTCTTCACATATGCAAGCAGATATTAACACGTGAATTCAGGAACAAGATGGTTCTTCTTCATTACGAACAACATGTACAATAATAGAAAAGTGGAGAGATCACCTGAATCCTTCCACGATCATCGAACAGACCGTCGTCTGGATCCGTCCCGCCGTTGCCTCGCTAGGATACTTTCAAGACTTGTGCACACAAGATGACATATAAACTGATCAACATCTCTAGGAAACAAGGGTTTCTTGTAAAAATATGGGAAAGTGTAGAAGGCACAAGAAATCAGATTTGAATTGGGGCTCCAACAGAGTATAATATCTATAATTTCTCTCTCCCTTAGGCCATGCATGTGAGGGGATTTTATACTCCCTCAAAGTAGTTTCAATCAGTTGGAAACAGTTGGCCATGCGCTGGGATGGTTGAACTATTGGAATAACCATCAACCCAGCCTGAAAATAGGGAATTATATATATATTTTTAATGATTTTAATGGCATATGCGGAAAAGTGTGTATGGAATAGCGTATACACGTGGAAAAGTCTGGGCATACCCGCGTATGGGATTTTTAACACTGTTTTTTATGAACTTTGTTCAAGTCTGTGGGAATGGGTGCCCAAGGCCATAGAGACAATCATGAATCACATGAGGGTGAAAAATGATGCTATAACAATATGTGAAGGGATTGATTTTTGATGGAAGGTGAAACTTCTAGTTGACACAGAGATCTCGTCCTTGGTGAAGCCACCCAATGGTGTACAATTGTGGGTGCACTGTGGTTGGTAGGCCCCACTACTTCATGAAAACTAGCGTAAATTCTTAATGCAACTATACGAAAATAGCTCACTTTAGCTATGTGTAACAAACATCCCTAACAACAGAAATGGTTGCTTGAATTCTTTAGATCTACAATCGATAGTTAGAACAAATGCTGCAAAAAACCAAATCTATGCAATAAAAAGAGTTAAACAGTAAAAATAAATAGTAATTCCTCCATGCATCCAATAGACAAGACAAGATTTAAAGAATTTTAAATATATTATAACACCTGTTGGAGGGAACAAATAAGAGTGTTACAAGTCCCCATCACTAGGATGGGTTCTTGGTTGTCCTCAATGCTTTAGTTCTAGAAGTTGCTCTCTCTCAATGATGAGAATACCCAAAATGTATTAAACTCTATGGGTGCTCAAGAAGAAAAATAAAATAGTAGCAACAACGAGAATGATCAAAGCACGATGATGAAAGTGATCAAAGTGAATAATGAATGGAAAACTCTCCTATTTATAACAAAATATTGAGTTATCCTCAATAGTGGTGAATAATAAAATATTATTAACCAAGATCTAGATCTAACCGCTTGGAATATTTTATTATATTTTATTGGAGGGAAAAGGTATTTAAATTGGTTAAGTATCTTTATTTAAAAATAATAAACCAATAAATGATTTCTTTATCATTTCAAGAATGTGGTTAAATGATAATAAACAAATAATGATTTCCTTAATTATTCATGGGTGATTTAGTCAAACTTAACAAGGAATAATAATTAAATAATGATTTAATTAATTATTCCTAGAGAAAAATAAGATTGATTTAATTATATCTCATAATTGGGTTAAATATGACTAGGAATATTATTTAAACAATGGTTTAATTAATTATTCATAGAGGAAAATCAAATAGAGAAGGATTTGTTTAATTATTCTTCATGGGGTTTCTTGTTTAAACCATAAATAACTTAATAAAATATGGTTTATTAAATTATTTCTTATATTGAAAGAAATTTTACTATGGTAAAATTGGTCTTACATGGTGTAAGTCGATCCATATAATTGTAAATGGTCAGATGACAAAATTTTGGTAATAAAAATGACCTCTATTGAAATGAGGTTCTTTTCTCTCCTGCTGTCGACAATGAACTGCAACAAAGAATCCTTCACCCACATCTGGGAATGAAAGAGGCGCTCCCCCTCCTCTGGATCTTCGGGTTCATCCTTCTATATCTTGGTGGTGGAAATGATGGCACTGGGCTTAGCATCAATAATATTCTTCCCTTTGTCATTCTCCTTAATAGTTTCTAACTCAGAGTCGAAACATGTATATGATTTAGAATCCTTGAGCTCGGCCATGAGTGATTCCTTGTCCTGACACTCACTTGTGTTGTGAGTGGGGTTCTTATGGAACTCACACCACTTTCCCATGTCCTTATTTGTCTTCATGGTGTTGTTATTTTCTTGTGGCTTTGAAAAGTTGCCCAGGTCACCCCACCTTGGCTTTATCCTTTCTTCTGCGGTTTGGGGGTGCCTTTCCCTTGCTTCAGGTTCACAAAACCAAAGTCTCGCTTCTAACTTTTAAATTTCTGCTTGATCTTGGAAACATATTGGTATGTTGCACCAAGGAAGGAGATGTCAAGGAACTCCATTTCCTCCTGAACGTATCTACGAAAACAACTTCAGTAACTAAGCACCAAATGTTTCTATGACTCTTTGTTACCCAAATTTGTGCGTTGGGTATGGAACAAATTCATCAGCTCATGCACATCTTGATCCCTTTGTTGCCACAGGGTATCCCATTGTATGTACTTGTCCTCATATCTCCCCATGGGGTAACATTGTTCCTTGATGGAATATAGTGTTAGCCACCTATGAATTTTTTGCCAAGCAAACAGGTGGCTAAATTTTTTTATGAGACTTCAGGAGATAAATTTCCCAGGAAAATCTCTCATCCTTAAAGCCTCTATGCCTTCATTTCATTTAAGAGGATCTTCACTACTATTTCCATCCAAAAGCCTCATTGTTTATGAAAAATCGTGCTTAAAAGGCCTTCATTTTCCCTTATATCCTTGCAAATTTCCTCATTATTAACCTTTGTACATTTTCAAAATCTCCCCTTTTAAACCCCAAAATCCCTCCCAGATCTTCCAAACTGTCCAAGTCCTCCTTTAAAACAAGTAAAATACCTTCATTTGAGTGTAAACCCCCTTTTTTTTTACCTCTACTGAAAGCCTCTTTTTAGCCTTAAAAACATCATTTTTAAGCCTAAAACCCATATTGTTACTTTAGTACAGGCTTAGCCCCCTTCGGCTCAGCCCCAAAACCACTTCCCCACATGACCCGAGTGTCAGAACCAAGTGCTAAGTCAAAAGGCGCTAGTCGCATCGGAGTTTCGGATCAAAACGCCTTTACCCTTTGTAAATTTATAAAGCTCCGATGCAATGGTTTGTTAGATCGGACCCTCGATCACGATCTAAGCCATTGATCCATAAAAATCTAATGGCCAGTGCTTATCAAATCACGCCCACTGTTCTTCCCGTTCACCCCACCGATAACATATCAACCGTTGATTTGTTCTTAGATCTGACGGCCAGCGCACATTGCTCCAAGCGCAATCGTAAAAACTTAATGCACCACTTCCTCTTTCCCCCGATCGCCGATCCCCGATCCGATCTCCGCCGTCCATACATTCTGATCCAACAACCTTTATTTCTCCAGCTCTGCTCCTTTACCCCCGTCTGTCTCCCCGCCGATTGAATCTCCGTCGTCAATCTTGTTCTAGATTGGACGACTGGCGCTCAATCGTGCATCGCCAATCATAATTTATCAAATGTGTTCCCCGCTGCCTCCCCCAATTGCAGTCTGCTGATTCAATCCTAGCCGTCTGTTCATCCAAGATCTATGGCCCATAACGCATCACGCGTTTCCCCCATGTTTCTTCGTCGGAACCTCTATTAACTTCAAGATTCGATCTTCACCGTCGATCTCCTCCTGAGATCTGACGGCCCTAATTGGATCACCCTCCGCCCATGACAGGGTCCCACCATTCAATATCATTTCATTTCATTTTCATACATTCTCAGTGTATTTCGTCTGAAGGCCCAAACCTTTGGTTTTACGTTAAACACCGTATCATCCTGCCAAGCATTAAAATTTTAATGTTTTACATTAAATTTTTTTCATTTCGCCCAACTTCCACATGCATTTTTCCACCGTTTCACTGCATGTTCCACCTCTTTCCATCACATCCATAGCATTTTCTTCTGTTGTGCTGCCATCGTCACAGCATTCCACTGTAGCCATCCTTCCCCATGCATGGATTTCTTAACAAATCTGTGTGTTTTTGCAGGTTACAAGCGGTGAACACTGCCATTGTTCACAATCATTGTTATAGTGACACAGAGCGCAAGAAGAGCCATTGTCAGAACCGGTGACTACAAAGGAATTCCTGGGAAGGGGGTTGGACGTAATTTTTCATCGAAGTACAGAGTTTAACTTTGTGAAACCTTTCCAGCACCATTAAAGCTGATATTTCACAGACAGAGAATGTCATGAAGCGGCAAAGTGTATCAGTGGATAATCAGAGAATTTAACGCTTCTAATTAAAGAATTTTAGCTATGATTCCTTGTTTGAAGGGGAAATGTACCAATTTGAAGACCTCACGATCATCGCTGTAGGCTTGAAGAGGCCAATAGAACAAAAAACAATATTGATAGTGTTTCACATCGGCGGAAGCTCCCCCCTGATAAAGGACACAGTACCCATGCCGTCTTTACTCTACATTGTGTCCCGGAGAAGATTTCCACCCTGACAGAATAGTCCTAATGCTATCAGAGCATTTGTTACGTGGTATGGAAAACCTTGAAGTCCTATAGCTACATTTTTTTTATTCACCAAATTACTAGAGGGTACTACAACGAAAGTACATCAAGGACATACCTAGAGTAAATTTTAGCCTGTCAAAGACCACTCTTTCTTCCAAAAGAGTACCGAAGATTAATGCATAGATATTAAAACAGAATGGGCCTCTAGCCTCTCCCTCTGCTCTATTTTAATGTTTGATTTAGTGTTTCATCTACCTCATCTGCCTTTCTTTCAGTTATAAAAATCATGAAGAAACTCATTGTAATGTTATTGATTGGATATCTGTGATTTGTAAGCTATTTCTATTGAGATATAGTTCTCGGTGTAAAGTCGTAATATAGGCTGAGGAAGATGTTTTCAGATTGAATATCAAGCTATTGGAAATGTTGTACATGACTAGAGTTTCTCTTTAATATGACAGGCACATTTCTTTGGATCCTATTTTAAAGCAGCGGTGATGTTTTTCTATCTCTGTCTTTGTTTCCCTTTGTGATACATCGTATTCTATTTCTTCTGGTACGCATCAGAAATATGGCATAGGATTTACCCTCGCATGGTACCCTATGTTTCTACTCTCCATACCTTCGATGTTTTCTGTTGTATTTGTTATCTGAGTACTGATTAAAGTTCATTTAACTAGTGTAGCGGCTATGATTTACTGCTAGCTGATGCATGAATTAATAAATCCAACCTCAGATGTTCTTTTTGGTTTTTAATTGAAATATTTGGGTTACTGGGAGTTTAGAACGTTGTTTTTGTCTTACTAGGACCCTTCCCGATCAATTGAACCTCTCTAAGATCCCTTAAGCTGGATGTCAAAGCATTGAGAGTTCAAAGTCTCTCTTTGATCTCAGGTATTCGCCTTTGCATTTGAGTCCTCATATGTTCTCTTTGTCTGAAGAGTTTACCCTTTAGGAGTTGGGTCACAGGTGCCCAATGGCATGTCCTGTCCCTGGATCTGATTCCTGAAAGGTCACCTTGGAGGTTTCCTTTCCTTTCACCTTATTTCTTACCATTTCATGCCATACTATCATTTTTAAGATCCAATGCTTTAGATGAATAGCCCAACTGAAAGCTTGCATATTGAATAGCAAGTAAACCCTTTCCTGACTCCATTGCCCAATGGTTTTGAATGTTTTTTTGAAATTACTCCTCCTTTGCCTAAAATCCTCTTTGCTCGTCTTTGTCTCATACTAAAACCTTCTTTCCCGATTCCCAGCAACCGAATAATCAATCAAACAAACAAACCCGTGCCTATAACTAGCCTAAAACATAAAAACAGAGCCTCAAAGACATATACTTTTCCTATCATAGAGAGATCCCTCTCTGGAACCAGGAGGGCTAGACCCTGAGGTTTGAAAGTGGTTCTGATGTTGTCTAATCTTTTGGCATTGCCAAACTTGCCAAAACATGGGAACTCCAACATAATGGTGACTCCACTAGGGAAGCTTTGAGTAAAGCACACCTTAAACACTTTCAAGACTCAAAGAAGACCATAGTAGCCTTAGTTTGGTGGTTAATCACTGCGGTGGATAGAATACCCCCTTGAAACATTCTTGACCTTCCACCTGGTGACTCCATAGCTCCTTGACGATTAAAGACTCCACTGGTGATCAGTAGGCCATATGATTATCTTGGTTCACAAAGAATCCACTGGGAGACCAGATTCCATAAAAGACGTTAGCCATAATAGAAGTGACAAGTAGGATTAAGCTGCTTGGTTTTAAAACAACATTCTGGCTTCAAGAACCATTCACACAAGGGCTTATCCTAACCTAAACCCACCTGAAATAGTTGGCAACCCTAAGAAAATTCTTAGGAAATATCCTAAACCTAGAAGGCCAACTATTTCCAGACATATCCATAGAGCTAACTCTACACCAGAAGACTTTACAGCTCTATCAGACCCTCTTTTTGACCTACACTCCCCAAGAAGATTACCTAGAACAACGTCATTCGGTGCTATAGACCAGCCAGGCCTTGAGCTTCCTAGTTCACCTTCTTACAATGGTCAGCACATTAGGGATAGAGAGTCTCCCCCATCTACACCTCCGGATATTCATTTCATTCAAAACTTTGGGCTCTGCCATCCTAAATAAGCTCAACAAACTGTTGCTAATCCTAGTATCCCTGTTGTTAGCCCCCTATAAATTCCTTGACAAGAAAGCAGGGGGCTAAATGTTTCTAAGCCTTCAAGGAATGTATTTTACTCCTAAAAACATATCATCCTTGAAGCCTCCCCGCACCCACTGCCCTTGGTAAAATTTCACTGCTGTGTCCAAGCCTCTTTATTGTGAAAATTGTGCTCCAAAAGGCCTTCATTTTCCCGTCGTATCCCTGAAGAATGTCCCATTTTAGCCTTCTTTTCCCTTTTTCAAAGTTCCCCTCTTATCCCCTAAATCCTCCCAAAATCCCCTTTACATCCTGCACACACCCCCTGGTTTCGCCTAATTTCCCCTTTTTCCCTCTATCGTTACCTTTTCCTAGCCTTAAAAAGCGTTAAAAGGGCCCAAAAACCCACTTTCCACCTTATATTAAGGCCTAGCCCCTTTCAGCCGACCCCCTTAACTTTTCCCCCCCACGTGACCTGGGCGCTAGAACTAAGCACTAGCCTGGAGAGCACTTACCGCAGATGGATATCAGGAGCATTATTAGCCGTCGATCTGGACAGATCAGACGGTCGTCGCAGATCAGCGCTGCACCCGTGGCCCATTCTCTTCACCCGCCCGATTGCATCACAACCGTCCATTTAACCCACTGATCTGATGGTCCATAGTCATCCTCCCTGGTGGTCCCCGCACCAAAACAATGTGCAGAAACTGGCGGTATCTATCGCACCGCCTTTGGGAGGTGGGCGGTATTTTTCATTTCGGAGCGATTCCATTCATCGCATGACGTGTGGCTCTGCTCACTGTTCAGAAACCACCCTCCATCGCGTGTTAACGTTCATCCACAGATCCGACACGATATTTTTGTACACTGTCTGATATGTGGCCAGCCATTCGACGGTGTTCGTGCCCCCAAGATGCTCGGGCGATAACCAAGGCAAACACGACCCATGGCCCACTGTCCATTGCCTCCCGATTCATTTTCAGCCGTTGATCTCCTCCTAAGATCAGATGGTCCGGACTAAATCCACACCCCACCATTGACCGAGTCCCGCCACATCACCATTCCACGTGTTTTCGTCACATGTTCATTTGTCCCCCTTATATTTCATTCGAAGGTCAAGGTGTCAAGTTTTTGTGTTTAAATTTTCTGCATTCCGCCAAATTTCACCATGACCATCTTCCACTGTGTGTTTCATTTTCCACCGTGATTCGGCACTATTCCGCCATTTTACCAGTCTGCACGGCCATTCTCATCTTCCCCGCTGCATCCATTCTCCGCATGCATGGTTTTCTTAACGCGTTTCCATGTTTTGCAGGGTTTTTGGGCAGCAATAAACTGCCATGATTCACAGTCTCTGTCACAGTGATAGAGAAATAGGAAAGAACCATTTTCAGGGGCTGAAATTATGGAGAAAGGCTTGGGAGGGTGCTACGACATGACTTTCATTAAAGGATAGGGTTAAACTCTGTCAAACCTCACCAGAGCCATTAAAGCATAGATTTCACAATCAGAGGCAAACGTGGATGCGACAAAGAGTATCAGTGAGGGATTAAGGGTCTAAGGCACATTGTTGAAAATCTTAAGCCTTAATCCAGTGTTTAAAGGGCAAGCGTACCAGATTCAAGACTGCATGATTAATACAGAAGGCCTAAAGAAGCCCAACACACAGGGAATAATAGTACCAGGTTTTCACATCAGCATAATGTTCTTTCCATAAAGGATGAAGGGCCCATACTATCTCCATTCTATACCATGTTCCTGAGGAAATTCCAGCCCTGACAACAATTCTATGCTATCAGAAGCATTTTCTACACAGTATGGCAGACCCTAGCATCATTATTCTACCTTTTTGTTTAATTCACCAGAGTGCTACAACAAAGTACATCAAAGACATACATGGAGTACATGGAAGCCTGACGAAGACCACTCTTTCATTCAAAGAGTACGAGAGTTAAATGCCCGAAATTTAAAACAGAACGAGGCCTCGACCCTCTTCCTCTTCTGAGTTTTAATGCTGCATTTAGTTTTCCATCTGCCTTCTCTGCTCCACTAGAGCTATAAATTTCGTGAATAAAATCATTGTAAGGTTGTTGATTGGATATATGAGAATTGAAAGCTGTTTCTCTTGAGACACGTTCTCTGTGTAAAGTTGTTAGATAGGCTGAGGCGGGCATACCCATGCTCAGTGAAAAATACATCATATAGAAAGTACATAATAGATGCAGAATGTATACAAGTATAGCTGAACTGAAAGTACACAATGAATCATCTGAGCATGGCCCGGAAATACAAGTCGGAATCAATGTCCAAGTATCACATATAGAAAGCTAATCAATGATGCTGAAATTGGATGTCTGATCATAAAAGTAACTGAATCTCCAAGTACCAAATCATAAGGGGTGGAACACATGGTACAATCACGCAACTCGAGAGCCAACATATAAGATGCTGCTATATTGACACTGCAACATATAAGGGTGGACAACATCACTGACAGAAACTGAATGGACTGTCAAAAGTGAACCGAAAAATGCTGATGCAACCCGAGGTCTTCACTGATCTCGATGGCACAATTCTACACAGTGGGACTAAATGAGCTGAAGTCAACCATGTGAGAAATTGTTGGATTACTGGTCAATAATGTATACTATTAACCAACATGAGACAACCCACCAATAATGAAAATGAGTGTCAAGTTTCCTCGGTACAATCTAACAAGTGCGAATAAATGAGTTGAAGTCAAACACTTGGAAGAATCTACCAATCAGGAGGCAATGATGAATCCCACTATCGATAGCAAAGAGTCTGCCACTAATGACTGCAAACCCTAAGGTACTAACAAAAGACTCTAGACCTTATTCCTAGAGCAATGAATCAGAGTCGATGGGAAAATATATGTTGGAAGGAAGTCATTCAGGCATCCCACATCAGTCCAACGCAAGTGTAACCTGCAGGCCAAGATTTGGAAGGAATCGGACGAAGCAGAGTGACGGAACCAAGCCGAAGTACGTTTCTGACATGCACAAGATGAAGCTAGCACACGGAAGAAACCCTCTGAACCAAACAATAATGAAAGCTGACACAGAGGCGAGATATCCACCGATAGTTTCAAATGGAAATCAAGGTACTGCACGAATCCCAAGTGTGATAATGTATGATGATGTCGAACACAAGGAAAACCACTGAGTCAAAGATCCATAATGATGATCAAATGCTGAGCACAAGGTCACCTATCAATAAATAGGGCTAGGGTGCGGCTCTAGGTTTGCTCTCAGAGCAATGTGTCGTAGTCGATAAGAGACAAACCCGCTAGCAAGAAGTCAATGGAGACCTTCTCAAACCAGCACGAGCAGAAGACCAAAACATCTGATGTGATAGGACAAGATACTGAAAATACTGGGAAGGCCGACTGAATAATGATTCAAGAGACACCGCAGAATGGCCGACTCTAGTTAGACTTCCCTTGAACAAAAGCACGACTCGTGATGACCATGGCAGTAAAAAGTGACATTGTATAAGTCTATTATACAGGAGGCAAAAACAAACTCTCCATATGATTGGAAGAGATAACCAACCGGAGGAGGACTGACCAGTGAAACAAGGCAAAGGATGAACCTAGGTCAAAACTAAAAACCATCCCAAATGAAGGAAATATATAAGTGTATGTGCTTTGTTCAAGGGCGACAAATTGACACTGTACTGCCATCAAACTATGAAGTAACATCTCATTCCCGCTCTTTTTTTAATATTTGATTTTTTTTGTCTTTTTCATATAATAAGCTTGAAAAAGAATAAAATAATGCTATGGTACAATGGATAGAACGAGTATCAAGAAATAGATGCACTAGTTCCTGGGATTGGAACGATCCTATGCTCAATGCAAGGTGGCGGAAACTGGTAAGCGATACTCAGAGGAATGTTCCATCCATGGGTAAAAAGGGTGTCAAGTTGCGATAGATAAGTGCATGCAATGGTTAATTTGTACAGACAGTCAAGGTCATAAGTTGGCTTAAACATCGAGTCCAAATGAAGCTGGCTAAAGGCTAGGATAAACAAGTAGCCAATATGCAATGCAGTAATACAACTCAACAACACCAGGGAGCCTCTAGGGTAATAGTCAGAAAAATGATAGTGAAGAAGAAGAAGAATGAAGCTTCAACATGTAAGTCATGGCGGGACTAAAGATGACTCCCGAGCCTATATAAAACGTAGCATGGGAAACAAATTCTAGTGAGGAACTAACTAGGAAGCCCATGTAAAGGAAGCCTCTACCACCAAGTCATGATTAAATAATCGGCGAGTGAAATAAGTGAAATACTCATGACCTGATGGTATCGACCCTATGGCAAGTGATCAGAATGGAGGCTAGTATGAAAAATGCAACGGAAAGTGGATTCCCTAACCTATATGCTAGTGAAGATCATATACCTTCCATGACGGGTCAGCAGTCATGGATAAAAAACCAGAAAAAATCTCGACTTCATCAAAATGTACCTGAAAATATACCAATCTGGGCACTTCCAGGCATCTGGATTATGCAGCTTAAGATAGATTGAAAAAATAAGCATAATGAATTTTTGCAAAAAAATTTCAATTTTGGGCATAAATACACAAGTTACCTCACATTTGGTTCATTGTTACTTGCTGAATTGGGAAAAATAGCTATGGAGAAAAAGCCTCTTTCATCAAAACAAGAGCAATCGACCGTCAAATTTCGCCGAATTTGTCAGGTAAGCTCTTAATCCATCTTTGCTATCAATTTTGTCCGTTCATAAGTTTAAAATTTTAAAATTTCACCGTAGAATTATTTGTTTAAAATCACGGGTCTGTGCATACACGGGTTTATATTGACCAAGCCGTGTATATACGTGACTGTGTACAGAGAAAGTCGCGTATGCGCAACCCGAAATGAAAAAAAAGTGATTCTAATGGACAAATTATTGAATTTTTGCAGGATGACTATATCTTGGAGAGAATGTGAGCACAATGCCATTGACAATGAAGTAATGCAGGACCAATTATCACTCAATATTCTCCGAAATTGTGGATTGCTCAAAATATTCAAAATTCCAAATATGAAGAGTAATGTCTGGTTGCTTGAAATGCTTGTGAATTATTGGGAATTGGAAGAAGATTGCTTCATAATAGATCAAATGCCCATACGTATCAAGGTGGAAGACATCTATTTTATTACTGGACTCTCCCGGAGGGGGATCCAATAGATTTGCATGGCAAGCCTTTGGGAGGGCTAACCGTGGAAGATTATGTCCATGTCTACTGCATAGAGGGGTCCAAGAAAGTTGGGACTCAAATTTATATCAAAGATTTAAGAGACTTGCACATGAAAATTATCCTATTTACCATTGGAAGGGTAGCAGGATCTGCTTCCTTACACCAGGCATCCAAGACTCAAATGAGTATAGCTGTGGAATGCTTAACTCATTTATATGATTGGTGCACAACTCTACTAATGAACATGAAGCAACAATTGACTTCCATCCGAAAATTAAAGACAAAACATTTTGGATATGGTACAATCTTGATTACATTCTTCTTCGAGAAGATTCCTGGATTGAGATCCAAAGTTATCTCTTCTATCAGCAGCCCAAGGGACCCAAGAATTGCCCGATGGGTAGACCTGATGAAGAGACTGAGGGGAAGTGAAGTTCCCCGAACCACCTAGGATGACGAGTTCTTCCAATGGCGGGGAGAAAAAATCATCGCCGTGGAGGACTATCCCTATCCCGGGATGGATTTTTGTGGCGATCTAGACCTCGTCCTTCCACCTGGCTCGGCATGGGGTACAGTCGGTAAGATTGCAAATTTTTTTAATTATATGATTTTTTTTCAATATGTGTGAAAAAATGAAACATGTTTTTAATTAGATTCAAAGTGACTTACAATATTATAATGATCATGATATAGATATTGGACCAGTCCGACCTGAGGGTTACCCACGACATAAGCGCCGCAGAGGCGAAGTGGATATAGTAGATCTAGATAGGACCCTTCACGTTGTACAGAGGAACTTGGAGGGGTTAACCCGCCAAGTGCCCATGGCTGCAGTGGAAGATCTGCCTGAAGCCATCCAGAGATGGGTGGTAGGAGTACCCCGTGACTGGGTACGATTATTCCACCAAGTTTCCATGGCGATCGTGTTCTATCGGAACACGAATCGTGGTCAGGGACCACAGGAGTAAATAGATATGATTACCAGATGACTGTATATTTTTTGATATTGAACATGATCGGGCATAAGCCCTAATTTTGTATGACTTATGGATCCAAATTTTGTATAGTTTTTTGAACACTCTGATGATATATATACAACGATTATTGATGTGATGTGACAAATGTATAAAAATGTTTGATGTTTTTGATGATTAAATTTAGTGTATTGAATGATTAATATGCCAGTCAATTGCTTGATTAGCTAATGAGTCTACCATCCAATTGTTAGCTTGAGGAATATGAATGAAAGTTAAAAATTGAAATGATCTTTGTAACAAGAACAACTGGAATAAAAATGGATCTCGAACCCGATAAGTATTGTTCAACTGTGACACCACCAGCTGGGAGTCCAAGAAAACTACCAATGAATCAACACCCAAAGATATTTCCTCCGAGAGTAGATAAATAATTGCAGTGTATTCTGCTATATTATTGGAAGCAGGACCAATGCAGACTCCTCTTGATACTAACAGCTGACCGGATGGATGATGAAGCACCCAAGCCGCGGAAGCCAAGTTCCGGGTGTGTCTACTAGCACCATCGGTGAAACCAAAATGACTCATGACATTCGACACATCCTGCCAAAGCAGATCAAAAACATCACCATCACACCAAAGACAAAAAACCAGATATGTACAAAATGAAACTACTATACACAAAAGCAAAATGCCAGGCCGAAGCCTAGGCATAATACTTTTTCAAATAGAGCCCATTTCTGGGCTCCGGCAACTCATTCCCTTCAAAATCAACCAAGGTATATGCTCCTTTTTTAAGGAATTTTTTAACGATGAAGGGGACATACCACATAGACTTAAAATTTCCTGCCCCTAGGGCATCTTTTTCTTGGGCATAGACCAAAACAAGGCCGCCTTCCGAAAAAATCCTAGGTTTGACCGCCTTATCGTATTGAACTTTAACTCGGTTTTTATGTGCTTCATTCATTGTGGCGGCATCCCGTCGCTGCTCATAGAGATGTTCCAGATGAAGGAGACGTTCTTCAAAACTAGAAGTGTTAGGAAGAAGTTCAACAACTAACTTAAGAGAAGGAATCTCACATTCAATGGGAAATATGGATTCCAACCCGTAAGCTAGCTGAAATAGAGTAAAGCCAGTTGCAGTTTTCATTGACGTCCTGTATGCCCAAAGTGCAGGATACAACATGATATGCCAGTTGGATCAAGCTTTCTTAATTTTCCTTTGAAGAATGGTCTTCAAGGATTTGTTCACGGCTTCCACTTGCCCATTTCCCTGAGGATAATAAGGAGATGAATGCTCCTACCAGAAACCTAATTTTAGAGCCAACTCAGCCATCATGCTATTCTGAAAATGACTGCCATGATCAGTGACAATCTCTCTAGGAATACCAAAACGAGCAATAACCTGGTTGAAAAGAAAAAGAGCTACAGTCTCACCATCATTCCCAAAAGTAGGCATAGCCTCGACCCACTTCGTAAAGTAGTCTACTGGTACAATAATATACTTGTGACCTTTAGCCGAAGGCGGGTTACAAGTTGTATAATCAATACCCCACTTTGTAAAGGGACTGACAGTAATGACTGGAAAAATCATACCTAGATGAGCGCGCATTTTTCGAGTATAGACTTGACACGGATGACACTTTTTGACCGACTCCATACAATCTTTGAAAATCGAAGGTCAAAATTAGCCAAAACGCAAGATTTTTTGGGCTGTAGCAAGCCCAGATAAATGACCACCACAAGCTCCACTGTGGCAATCATTCAGCACAGCCTCAGCTTCTTCGAGAGTTAAGCAACGTCTCAAGATTGAATCAACCCCTCGACGGTATAAAGCATCACCAATGATCAAGTAATTCTTAGCCAAGTGACGCAACTTACGACGCTCATCTTTCAAAAAAGTAGAGGGAAACTTCGCAGTCTGAAGATACACAATGATATCTCCATACCAAGGATCCTATGGAGGGATAAGAAACAAATGTTCATCCAGAAAGGATTCATCATAGACTATATCTTCCCCACAGGGCAACTCGGAGATCAATTCCGCGAAAACCAATGATTTCTTGGACTTGGCAGACATAAACTCAAGATCAAATTCCTGCAAAATTACAATCCATCTATTGTATTTTCCCCCAATCACTCGCCTACTGAGAAAAAACTGAAATGGATTGGCTGCTGCCAAAACATAAGTTTTTTGTAGAAGAATATAATGTCGGAGTCGCTGCACAACATGAACAGCTGCTAAAGCTAGCTTTTCTATCGGAGTATACTGGATTTGAGGTCCTACCAATCCTCGACTAAGATAGTATATAACATGCTCTGCAAGAGCATCATCCTCCTGAACCAAAACCATACCAATGGTAGATTCTGCTGCTGCAATATACAAAAGGAAATCCCTGCTATAATCAGGTGGACTCAATAAAGGAGCAGAGGTCAATGCTTTTTTCAAAGCATCGAATGAGCGCTGAGCGAAGTCATCCCAAAATAATGGAACTCCATTTTTCAACAATCTCATAAATCCTTTGGTAACTTCAGCATATTTTACAATAAATCTTCGAAGAAAATTAGCCTTTTCTTGTAGACTTTGAAGTTGGCGAATAGAGGATGGGGGAGGCAACCGAAGTATTGCCTCAACCTTGAAGGGATCTACCCTAATCCCTTCTGAGGACACAATGAATCCCAATAACCGACCAGATGTAACCGCGAAAACACACTTGTTCGGATTCAACCTAATCTTGTAGAAATGATATCGCTCAAATACTTGACGGAGGTGTGTAGGATGATCCATTCTCTTTCGAGAATGAGCAGCTAAATCATCCAAATACGCCTCGATAATATGTTTGATGTTGTGGAAGGCATATGACATGGCCCACTGAAACGTAGCCCCAACATTTTTAAGACCAAAACACATCTTCTTGTAAGCAAAAGTACCCCAGGGACAAATAAAGGCAGTCTTATACTGATCTTCAGGACGGATAGTAATCTGACTATATCCGGAGAAACCGTCCATGAAGGAGAAAATATCGTTACCGACACACTCATCGATAATATGATCTATAAATGGTGTGGGGTAATTATCTTTTGGACATGCTTTATTAAGGTCTCTGAAATCAATGCAAACTCGAATTGTTCCTTTTTTTTAATCTACGGGTACAATATTTGAAACCCATTCAGTCAAAGGAACAGGATAAATAAATCCCTCCTTGAGCAGCTTCTCCACCTCGGCTTTGATAGCTGCAGCCTTCCTAGGATTGACCGGATGAATTTTTTGCCTCATCGGCTTAGCGTTTTCATAAGTCTTGATCTCATGCTTGACAATAGATGGATCTATACCAGGCATTTACTCATAAGACCAAGCGAATACATCCCTTAAATCTTTAAAGAGATCGTCGTAAATCTTAATCTCTTCAGGGGAACATTCAGCTCCGATGAAGACATTCTCAATAACATTGGGATCCCTGGAAATGTTCACCGGGATAGTTGGAGAAATCACAGCCATGTTCCCTTCAGCATATACCTGTGTTGGTTCTAAAGGGTTCAGGACTAGGCGGACATGACCAGGAGACAAAGAACTTGGAAAACTTGTTTCGACTTCGCTCAGATCAGGTAAAAAGTAAGATCGATGATGCAAATAATCCCATGATCTATCTATACCAGTCATAGCTTCCAGGATGGCCTCTTCAGATGGAAGAGTGGTATCAAGGCAATCCTGGTCAGAAGAAGAACTAAGTGTCCAAGCCGGAGCCACATCTCCATCCAACTCATCTGCAGAAAGAGGAGCTGGAATGGACTCTGCAGAGTCAACAATAGACTGATAAGCAATCTCAGCTGTAGACATCGGAAATTCCATTCCACCCACTTGACCTTCCGCTAATGTGGTGGTAGGGGAAGGTAAGGTCCAAGGGTCCGAAAAATAATGAGTTCTGAAGAACTCTCTTCGAAGAGGAGCCCTGGAGGATGAAATTGCATTTATATTAACCGTAGGAGGTGGAATATCAAAAGTACCCATCAAGGAAGAATACATTCCAACCCCTAAGTTCTCAACAGGCGACTTGGTATTATCCAACTTTGGAATAGTTGAGTCAGTAGATGCATTCGGGTCTACAGGAGAACAGTCCAGTTGATCCACTGTAACAATCCTCCCTTCGTGAGGGAAACAAATAATCTGAAATAATGAGGATGTAATGGCATCCATCTCATAAATCCAGTTTCTCCCCAACAAAATGTTGTAGTCCAAGCTTGCATCCACTATCTCAACCTCTATATTTACAGTTTTACCCCCAACAGAGATGGGCAAAGTTGGGACAATACCATGTGGTCTGTGAGAATGACCATCAAATGCAGTCAAAAGAGTAGCAGATGGAACAGCTGCGGGAGATCCAATTCCCTTCCAACATGTGAGAGACATCACACATGTGGCAGCACCCTCATCAATGACCGTTTGAAAGATATTGAATTTTCGATACGATGATTTGATATGGAAAGCCATATGATGGGGGAGTCTCTTTTTAAAATTAGACATATTGAATGTAATCACAAGAGAGTTATTTGGATCAACAGCCCCAATAGTAGTGAGTAGAGCACTGCGCTGAGCTGGACAAGACTGGAGCACCTTAAGAGCCGACATGGCACAAGGACTCTGTGCCAGATCTTCCACAATAGAGTAGTTCTAGGCAACCTTGGAATTTGGATTAATTGTCATATGTTTAGTAGATGCTTTTGGCATCCGAGGTATAGGGTCAACAGTAGGCCTCGTAATATGAAGCGGCTCAGTACCATCGGGAGCACCCTTGGCTTTCGAAGACTGTTCTTCGCCATAATCACAAGATCTTGTAGCGATATCCACGTGAGCACTCATCATGTATATGTTTGATGGAGTTTCCCCTTCCTAGGTGCCCCCAGAGGAAGCCCCAGTATTCTGATTCACGCCAACAACTAGCTGTTGCCCTTGGGGAAAAGGGTTTGTCAACACAGTCTGGGAACTGGAAGAACCCTACTGAGCTAACAAGTGCCGCGCATCCTGAATTTTAGGGCAAAGGTGAGTAAGATGGTCTCCAGCACATAACTTGCATGGAAACTTCACTTTATTTTTATCCTTTGTACCCTCACCAACATGCTCGTTGGATTTATTTGCATTACCCTTCCCATTCTTGCTTTTTTTCTTATTATGTCCCTTCTTCTTCCCTTCGGATTGTTGATTTTCTTTAGGGTTAGAAGTTTGAACGGCATTTACCAACAAAGATTGAGAAGGTGATGACTCAGCAGGCACAGCCTGACCAGAAGGAGCAGATTATATAGACAAATGCTGCAATTGACTAAGCAGGTTAGCTGCACCACTATTGATCGACCCAATAATTCCATCACCATGAGGACCAGGTTTAGTCTTGGATAAATCTAATTTGGAGCGAGGAGCATTAGGAAAATATTTATGAAGGACACCAGACTGAGAATATATCAATTCAAGCTGCTGGGCCCTGAAAATGGCCTGTTCCTCAGAAAATACCCCGGACAGGGATACATCCTTAGAAATATCTGACTGCAGAGATTTAAAAAACCATTCGAAAAGGAATTCTACTGGAATATGAGCTTTAATAAGCCTCTTCCTTCTCTGCCATTCTTGAATATGGTCAGAAATGTGGGTTGTGTCGTCCTGCTTAAAATTAGCTAGGAATTCATTCTCGGCATCATAACGGATGGGAAACTGGAAATGATTTAGAAATGTAGTAGCCAGATCTCCAAATGTAGCAAAACTGCCCCCAGTTAACTCAATATACCACTTGGCAGCGTTTCTAGTTAAGGTGCATTGAAACAATCTCAACCTAATCGAATCATCGATCAGGGAGTTAGATGAACACCATAAATGGAAAGTGGTGATATGATCAGCCATATCCTCTCCATACTTGCCTTCAAACTTTGGAATGTCTGAAGGTAGTTTGGACGGAACCGAAGGCCACCCCAGACTATATCAGATTGGATCATTTGTCAATTTCGACAAATATGGCAAGTTCAAAGTTGCCAGAAAAGGTAAACGAGGAGGAGCTTGAGGATTCCATCCTTGGTGAGATGAATTCCCAATATTCTGAAAAGAGTAACCTGGATTTGATGAGGCACCAGGTTTCCAGAAAGAACTCGTAGAAAATGTTGGGCCAAAAGACCCAGCATTTGGAGAAGGACCCCCTCCCAACATAAAGTTACCAAAAATCAGACCAGTTCCCCCCCCCCGCTGTATTGAATGAAGAGGAAAGCCCCTGATAGGTGTTCCAAGCATTAGAAAGAGGGGAAAAAGTCTGATAAGCACTCAACGAAGGGAAAGAAACATTCCCTTGTTGACCAGCGTAAAACTGATTCCCTACCCCCACTGCCGTAAATACAGGGTTCCAACCTGTAAAGGTAGTCGAACTCTGACCTCTAGACCAAGGGTTAAAACTCTGAGTCTGAGAAGCAAAAGGAAAATACCCTAAAGAAGGATTCGAACTAGGAATATGCCCAGTTCCGAAGGGGAACCCTTGAAAAGACGCTGACCCACTAGCCATGTAAGACATGGGTGTAGATGCAGCTGCAACAGCGGAAAAGGAAAACGAAGGAATCCCACTAGTGGGCATTCCAAAATAAAAGGGACCAGATTGAGAAGCTTGTGCTTGGGTGAAACCAAAGCCAAACACAGCAATACTAGAAATAATTGAAGATATAGAAATTGTGCCTCCTCCTTCTACAAAAGCAGGAGTCTAAATGCCTGCAGCACTCACAGCTGAAGCCGTGTTCCCAGTCGTGGCCATTGAAAGGTATGAATAATATGGAGGATTTTCCAGTCTTTGTGACTTAGGTCTGATGTACTCAACAACAAATGGATAATCAGGAGGAAGAGGAGATGGAAGTGACTCAGAGGGTTGAGATACTTCCACTACTTCTACTTCTTCTTCCTGCGGAAATAAGACTCTCGAGGTGAGCAGAGCGCTCCTCTCGGAACCAACACTGGAGCCAATTATAAAACCTTCAATCCCTTGTGGAGGATCTCTCTCCATTGCGTCAGATACCACAGCGTGATATTCACCTGCTATATTACTCCTATGCCTTCTTGAAGAAGGCTCAACAGCTTCGGGAGATAACCCCCCGAACTCTCCTCGATCGAAGAGGTGCTTGATCATCCACTTTAACAGATTAATTAGAATAAAAAAAGTATAAAGCTAGGCAAGCTAGGAGCAAAGAGAACTCACTACAAAAAATCCCTGAGATACAACCAAGCAAACAGCCTTCGGGTATTTCCGTTCCGGGTGATTAGAACCAACCATACACCAAAATACGAGAAAGTGAAAAATAGGACCTCCCGAAAGTAGTTTGGGATAATTACGGCCTAGGCCTACTAGCGAAGGTATCAGAAACAGTTACGCCGACCTCCTAACAATAGCCTTTGCCAGTGCAAGTATCCAAGCTCGTCGGGGCACCCTCCAGAAGTACTGCTGAAAGTGATACGATGTCTGCCTCAGGTACCACCGGTATTCCCCCCCGTAGTCACCTGTGTGGAACCTAGGAATGGAAACTATGGGCACCAATCTGTGTCAGAAGCCGGGCGGAACGGTCTTGAGGTAAGATCCAGCAAATCAGAGAGGGGGTATCTCTCTTCTCGGCCTTCACTTCCCCTCACGCTTGACTCTCTGGAGGAGAGATTTCCCGGTCCACCTAACGGAGTTGGATTTTGATTAATTAATAAAATTATATGTTTTAGTTTGAGCGGCCTTGGAGAGTTAACTCTCCACTCACCTAATCCAAGGCCCTACAACCTAACTATTTGGTGTATGACACTTAATAAAAAAATTGCTAGTTGTTTTTAAATTATCACGCTTGTTTTAATTGGCTGTTATATTAAGTCAAAGGGATATTGAAATGAAACTCATGGTGTTTTATGACGTAGAAAAGAAATTAATGAAAACCAAACTACATGCAAATGCAGTAATTGCCTTTCGATGAAAATAAATTTCTACACAGGTTCTACGAGACTATATTTTTTTTCTTTTCAGATAACAAACTTCACACTCGCAAAAATTATGAAAAAGACTAAATGCTTAAGTGCACCTAATGCAAATAACTAAGAGCATGCAAATTCTAAGATGCAAAATATAACAAAGCAAAGAGAAATTTCCCAGGAATCCTTTAGTTCTATCACTTTTCCGGTTGTCCACAAAACTAGTTCCCTAAATCAGAAACTCTCAGTATAAAGACACCAAAATATGCTTGAAACAAGAGAAAGAAACCAATGAAAATTCCCTTCCCAAATCAAGTCAGAAACCAAAGGCAAGAAATCTCAACAAAGCTTCAAAAGATGTAACGAAACAAAAACAAAAATGCAAAACAAAAGCAAATGACAAAACAAAATGTTTTTTGAGCTTTTGAATTTTATAAAAAGAAGAGCTAGAAGAGACCAAGAAAACTATCCAATTACCAAGCCAAACAACTTTGAATTTCAAGCAAAACTTCAAAAACGCTCCAAATCTTATAGTGCCACTTAGTAGCAAGATTTATATGAGCAAAAGAAGGAAAGAAACTCAGTAACTCAGCCCAGAAGAATAGTACAACCTTGCAGCAAACAAAAACTTCGAAGAACCAAGAAAGACTCTTACAAAAATTGCAACAAGACCTAGTCAAATGAACTCAAGAAAACCAACCAGAAAATGGGAAAAAATTGAAGCGCAAAACAAGACACAAATTTAGGAAAGAGTATATGAGCAAAATCTCTCTGTCCTGATGAAGCAGAACAACCAAGAATCCCCAGAAAGAGATCTTGGTACTCGAACCAGAAATGCAAGCACTAAAAACCAAGATTTTCCAAATGAGCCAGTCTTCAACCAAACAAGAGAGAAAAATACCAATAGCCACTTTCAACACAATCCAGAGACTAAAAGGACACTGCAGGAACAGGTCACCATAGGCAAACAAGACCAAAAAGACAAGAAATAAAAAATTTCAAAATTTTTCCAGGCATATGCTACTTATCAGTTTTGCAACAAGTGTGCATACGCGACTGTGTCAAAGGAAACACGCGTATACGTGACTTCCTTTGAAACAAACCGCGTGTAGATGCAACTGCGTTAAGGAAAAATCGCGTATGAAAAATCAAATAATGAAAAATAAAAAAGATCAAGCCTGGATAAAGAACCAGGTCTTCAGTCTGACTGAGAAAAAGTTAACTGGACTGGAAATAATGATTCAAACTGTTGGAAACCTTTAAAATAGCTGAAACCACCCAACAGGGGAATCAAAAAAATGCGATCCCAGTGGAATCACCAGTTCTATTTCGGGAAATAACTCCCTAGAGGTTTGTTGGGTCAAAACCTGTGTTGAGTCTCAAATCTGCATTGATCTTATACATCCTCCTAGACCTTTTTCATTCACTTGAACCTTCCCAGTTGTCAATATTATTGTATATTAATTGCAAAAGAGCATCTAAAATGGTTTTTAACTATATTTTGTGTCTGCTGTTTGATTTAGATTTTTTCTCATTTAGCTGCGGAATCTTGCCACTTTCCGCAGCTGCTGCAACATTCCGCAGCCATTTTGCGAAAGTATATGTTACGGTTGTCCTCAGGAAAAACGAGCCACATGGGCAAGTCAGAAATGATGTGGACATGGATCGTGTCCTATTGGCTCGAGAAAATTCACTTAAGGAAGCTGCGGTCAAAGGTGGCCAAGTGGAAGTCAACCGTAGAGTCCCACAGTGACAGGACTCTGTTTCTCGTCACGTGAAGATTCATATGGCCGTTTCTGAGTTGCGGGAGACACATCAACACCTGTACATGGCTCCATAGCCGAATCCAACATCCACTCTGCATAGATTTACTCCTCAACGCGGCCATGATCCTAGATCTCTGGACGTAATGGTTTACGTGTTCTCTATCAGCTCAAACTTTAGGGAATTAGTTACATTTCCTTTGTTATAAATAATGTGTTTGCATACGCATATTAGATTAGTCTCTGTTAGTTTTTATTAGTCTGCTCTGTAATGTAATTATGTTGCCACTGTGCCGTAATATCACCTTTCTGTTATGATTGCATTTTAATATATAAGAAGACTCTGTTTCCAAGCGTAATTCGTACTTGAAGTCTGTTGCCAAGGCTGGTGTAGAGGGCCCCTGCACACGCCGAGGTTTTGTGCATTATTGTATAGTTCTTGTTTTATTTCTTTAAGCTCATTGTGCCATAATTCATTCACATGTTTATACATTGCATCTTTCATGGTATATATGCTTCATTTATGTTTATAATCTTTCATGCTTTACATCTTGCTTCTGTTCGTAATCTTTCATGTTTTATGTTATTGTTAACTGATCAGTGTTCTTGTTTCAGGTTATAAAGAGGCAGCTCGGGCATTTGCATAACTTTTTGACTAATGACATAGAATTAATATAGTTCTGCTGCTAATTTACTTTTCTTAGTTTCTATTTAATTTCAGTACTGCTTTGTTTATTTCAGTCTTGCACATTTGTTTCAGTAGTTAGTTTTAGATATATCAAATTGTTCATGACATCTTCAGTTACCTCCGAAAGCCATAGCTGGACTGATGGTGAGGGATTGAATTATGAATGTGTAGTTTGATATTAGTTTACTTTCTGCAAGTTAGAAATATTAAATTGCTCATGACATCTTCAGTTACCTCCGAAAGCCACAGCTGGACCGATGGTGAGGGATTGAATTATGAATGTGTAGTTTGATATTAGTTTACTTTCTGCAAGTTAGATATATTAAATTTCTCATGACATCTTCAGTTACCTCCGAAAGTCACAGCTGGACTGATGGTGAGGGATTGAATTATGAATGTGTAGTTTGATATTAGTTTACTTTCTGCAAGTTAGATATCAGGTTACTCAAGTTGTTTATGGTTACATTCGAAAATCATAGATGGGCTAATGATGAGGGATCATAAGATAAGTTGATGTAATTTGATTTAGATTTACTTTGTTGCAACTTTTGGATTTCTTTTAGCATAGTTTCTTTTGTGTTTGAACAACAACAAGAATAATGAGTTTCATGATCAGTGGTTCATTGTTTGTTTGACTAGAGTAGTGATGCAATTTCATTTTCTTTGAAGAATTAATTTTGTCATTGTGTGTTTTTAAAATTCTTTTGAAGTTTGGAAAATCATTAGAAAGACATTGTTGTCTTGAATATTTGTCTCCATACTCATCTTTTAGAATTTCACAAAAATCCAAAAATGACAAAAAAGTAAGAGATAGGTTATCTTGCACATATAGTGCGCCACACTTCGTCAGCTTACGAATCCCGGATTGACAAATTAAATGTAGCAATTTAGGACACACTAAATTGACCAAACATTTTGGCGCCGTTTCCGGGGAAGTGTAACTAGGTAGCCAATTTCTTAAAAAAAAAACAAAATAACAAAAGAAGGGAAAACTTGATAATTTCTTGAAGTATGCTCTCCTCTTGCACCTAGTGTGATCTGGAGGATCAGAAAAGAGAGTTATTGGTTCAGTAATTTCTTAAGTATGCTCTCTTCTTGCACCTAGTGTGATCTGGAAGATCAGAAAGAGAATTATTAGCCCAACTTTAAAAATAAAAATAAAAAAAATAAAAATAAAAAATGACATGCATAGAGCAAGAGATTCTAGGGGAAGGTTTATAGCTAAATCCAAGAGTTCTATTTTTACAACTCCATCTTCTTCAAGGCATAGAAAAGAATCACCACCATCTACCCCTAGCCTTAATATTTTTGGAATTCAAGGAGCAACTGAATTAGAGGATTCTCCTATACCACCTACTAAATCTCATTTAGAAAAGGAAGAGACTCCCTCTCATCCTCCCTTGATAGAAGAACTAGAGGACTTTAAGGACTCTAAAGAAAATATCATGGTAGAGGAAATAATAGATGGATTTGGAGGTAGAGGTAGAAGAGGAGGAAACAATGGAGACAACAATGATGAAGGAAATAATGAAAGAAATAGGGAAGGAGACAACTTGTTTGGATTCCCTATAGTTGATGAGGAAACTCATACAACGATGAAAAATATCTCACCATCTGTCCTTCCTAACTTTTATGGATTGCGAAGTGAGGATCCTGAAACATTTCTGTTTGAGTTTGAAGTAGTGTGCCTAACCTATGACTATATGGAAGACTCTCAAAAACTCAAACTGTTTCCTTCAACATTGAAGGGAGCTACTTTGAAATGGTTCATGGGATTAGCTACTCAATCTATTAGGACTTGGAATGATATGAAACAAACATTTTTGGATAGATACTTGGACTATTGTATGCCCACCAATCACAAGGATGAGGTATTCAAAATGATGCAAAAAGAAGATGAAAATTTGGAAGACTTATTTGAAAGATTTCAATACAACTTGAAAAGAGAAAAGATGAGCAACTTAGATGATGAAACCTTGAAAGCCCTCATATTAAAAGCCATTAGAGATGAATGGATAGATATTTTAAACATGATGGGGAAAGGAGACATTTCTCAACTTCCACTTTGTGACATAACAGAACTATGTGTCCATCTCTCAAGAGGAAAATCTAAAACAGGAAAAGGGCCTAGGGATCCTTCTCTTATTAGGGTTAACAAATCTGCAACTGGATCAGTAAGTAGGGAAGAGATTGGTAACATGCTTGATGAATTCAAAACTGATATCTTAGGGAGCCTTAGTGAACAACTAGACACCCTTAAAATCCAAAACAAGCAGAAAGCAGAAACAGATGCTTTAGCCATCTTTTGTCCGAAATGTAGGAAGAAACATGCTTTAAGGGAATGTCCCTTGGATGCAAAATTTGTAGAAACATGTATTATTTGCTCAGAGAATCATAAGATCAAGGATTGTCCTTCAATTCCTGGACTCAAAGTTGTTTTTCAAGAAGACCCAAATTCAATAGAATCTCTCTGTTTTGTTGCAAGAAGACCTTGGCAGGGACAACAAACTCAAGGGTTTAACAACCCTATGAATCTTCAAACCCCACCAAATTGGAATCCTTGGCAATAACCTTGGCCCCAACATCAAAATCCATATCAGCCATGGGTACAAGGAATGCAAAATCCTTATGGGAGATTTGCTCAATTTTACCAATATCCTCCATCTTTTCAAAATCAACAAGCTCCACAACTTCCAAACACAAATCCACAACTTTCATTGCCATTTCCACAACAACAACCTTCTCAACAAAATTCAAATCCTCAACTCATGCTCCCATACCAACAAAAGACAAATCAACTTCCAGCTCAGCCATTTCCAAATCCTAACAATAAAAATCCTTAGAATACTTACATGATAGAAGGACAACAATTTCCTACCTATATGATTGTTCCTCTCAACGATGTACAACTCAGATCTGGTAGAGTTTTAGAAAAACCTTCTATAGATGACCTAGAGCAGGATACCTCTGAGGAGGACTCTCTTGAAGCCAATAAGGGTTCTAAGGAAGCATCTCTTCAAAACTCAAATATTCAAAAAGAAAAAGAAAAATTAACACCCACAACTCCTATAGTTGAGCAACCTGCATCTTCATCTACACCTCCTTTTCCTGAAAGACTACAAATTGACAAGGGGGTGGAAAAAAAAATCTTGTTGCCTAACTATGTTTTTCTAGATGAATTGAAGAATGTTTGTATCAATATTCCCTTGTTACAAGCCATTCGAGAGATTCCTATTCTAGCAAAAACAATAAAAGAGTTGAGTTTCAAAAGACCAGGAAGGAAACTAAAAGACACAAGAAGAATCCACCTGGTAGGAAAAATTGCAGATATTATGATGGGAAAAATTACCATGCAGAAGTATGTAGATCCAGGAAGTCCAATAGTCAAGACACATATAAATGGGATAGAAATTCCAAACACATTGATTGACTTAGGGGCTACTATTAACATTATGAGTAGACAGACTATGGACCAGCTAAAACTTCCTAACCTTCTTTTTACACCTACTTTACTGCAACTTGCAGATCGATCAATTATTAAACCAGATGGTGTATTAGAAGATATTTCAGTCTCCTTAGATTCTTGGGAATATCCGGTAGATTTTATGATTTTCACTCCCAAGAGTAATCTAGGAGGGCACCCACTTATCTTAGGAAGACCTTGGCTAGCCACAGCTGATGCTTTTATTAGTTGTAGATCTGGGGATATGTACATTTCTAATGGCAATTCGACAAAGAAATTCAATTTTTATCCTCCAGCAAAACCAATCACAGAAGTAGGAGACAATGAATGGGTTGATGATGAGGACACTATACAACCTGTATTTACCATTTTGGAAATTAGTGAGGATAGTCAAATTCTGAACACATTAGAAAATTTTGAGATATCTTTAGAATATGACCCCACACAATTTCAGTTGGAATCTGACATAGAATATTTATCATCAAGACAAATGTCTCTTTACTCTATGGAAGAGTTTGGTAGTTCTACTATTGAGATTTTTCCAGGAAAAACATTGAATATCAACAAACATTTGGAAAAGTCACAACAAGAAGAACTAACCAAAATCTTGCAAAAACATTCTACCGCATTTGCATGGGAGTATACTGACATGAAAGGTATTGATCCTAAGACTTGCATCCATCATATCTATATTGAGGAAAACAGTAGACCAATCAGACAACCTCAAAGAAGGATGGATCCAAATCTTAGGGAGATAGTGAAAGAAGAGCTCCAAAAACTACTCAATGTAAACTTCATTTATCCAATTTCAGATAGCCGATGGGTTTCTCCTCTAGTTATAGTACCTAAAAATAATGGTAAATGGAGGGTATGCATTGATTACAGGGAATTGAACAAAGCAAATTTGAAGGATCACTTTCCTTTGCCTTTTATTGATCAGGTATTAGATACATTAGCAGGTAAAAAGTACTTTTCATTTTTGGATGGTTTTAGTGGCTATAAGCAAATTCAGGTAGCACCTGAAGATCAAGATAAGACCACATTTACTTTTCCATGGGGAACTTTTGCCTACTGAGTGCTTCCTTTTGGGTTATGTAATGCACCTGCAACATTCCAAAGAGCAGTACTAGGAATTTTTTCTGATCTAATCCATGATTGTTTAGAGGTTTATATGGACGATTTTATAGTTTATGGTAATTCATTTGAAGAGGCATTAGAAAAGTTGGAAAAATTCCTTATAAGATGTAAAGAAACAAACCTTTCATTAAGCCATGAAAAATGCTTTATGATGTTTACTTAAGGGATTGTTTTTGGACATCATATTTCAGGAGATGGGATTAAGGTTGATAGATCAAAAGTTGAAGTCATCTCCAAGTTACCTATTCCAAATTGTCAAAGAGATGTTAGAAGTTTTCTAGGATTTACTGGTTACTATAGAAGATTTATAGAAAACTTCACTAAAATAGCATCTCCACTCTTCAAATTGCTTACAAAGGACTGTGAATTTAAATGGGATCCTGATTGTCAATCAGCCTTTGAAACTTTGAAAACAAGAATATCTGAAGCACCTATCTTGAGAGGACCAAATTGGAAACTCCCTTTCCATATTTCTACGGATGCTTCAGATACAGCTCTAGGAGCCGTGTTGGGTCAAAAAGATTTAGTTCCTTATGCCATTTATTATACCAGTAAAAATTTGACTCCCACAGAGTTGAATTATACTGTGACTGAAAAAGAGTTTTTAGCTGTTGTTCATGAAATTAATAAGTTTAGACATTACATAACAGGCTATGAAACTTTTATTCATACTGACCATTCTGCAATTAGATATTTAATGAACAAACCTGTTACTAATGGCAGAGTGACAAGATGACTTTTACTTTTGCAAGAATTCAATATTACTGTGTTGGATAGACCAGGAAAACAGAATACAGTAGCTGATTTCTTGTCTAGGATTCAGAATACTAAAGAATATTCTCCTGTAGAGGATAAGTTTCCTGATGAATAATTGTTTGCAGTAACTATTAAGACTCCTTGGTATGCAGATATTGCTAACTATTTGGTTACAGGGAAACTACCTTCACATTTATTTCCAAGTGAAAAACGAAAAATTATTCAGGAGAGTTCAAAATATTCATGGATTTCTAACGAATTGTTTAAAACAGGGCCAGATCTTGTGATCAGAAGATGTGTCAGGGAAGATGAAATGCATGATATTCTTAAGGCATGTCATGATGAACCATGCGGCGGACACTTTGCGGACAAAAGGACGGCCTATAAAATCCTTTCCTTGGGATATTATTGGCCTTCTCTCTTCAAAGATGCAAAACAATATGTCAAAGGGTGTGATAGCTGCCAAAGAGTAGGGAAACCTACCCTTTCAAATGAAATGCCATTGCAAACACAGGTACTCATTGAACCCTTTGAAAAATGGGCTTTATATTTCATTGGACCTATTAATCCACCATCTAAGCAAAAGAAGTATATATTGGTTTGCACTGATTATGTTACTAAATGGGTAGAAGCTAAAGCATTAGTATCTGCTACTGAAAATTCAGTTGTTCATTTTCTTTATGAGGATATTTTTACTCGCTTTTGTGTTCCAAGAGAAATTGTGACAGATCAGGGGAGCCAATTCACATCAAATTTGGTGGAGAAGTTGATGGAAGAATACAAAATCAAGCACAGAAGATCTACTCCTTACCATCCACAAGCAAATGGTCAAGTGGAGTCTACAAACAAATTTCTTGAAAGTATCATCACCAAAACTGTTCATCTACATAGAAGAGATTGGGCAGAAAGGCTTCCTGAAGCCTTGTGGGCCTACAGAACTACATGGAGAAATAAAACAGGACATTCTCCCTATGAACTTGTTTATGGGAAAGAAGTCTTGCTCCCCATTGAGTTCCAAGTCAAGACCTTCAAGATAGCAGTTCAATTGGGGATGAACTTATCAGAAGCCCAAAAGCATAGAATGGAGCAATTGAATGAGCTAGATGAAATCAGACAAGAAGAAATTTTAAGAACTGATCTAGTTCAATATCAAAGAGCTAAATGGCATGACAAGTACATCAAAGAGAAGAAGTTTCAAGAAGGAGATTGGGCATTGTTATTTGATTCCAAGTTTAAAGATTTTCAAGGAAATTTTCAGACTCATTGGCTTGGGCCATATGAGATTGACAAGATCTTTAGCAATGGAGCGGTAAGAATCAAGACCATTGATGAGTTTCAAACTCCTCTTATTGTGAATGGCCATAGATTGAAATTTTATCATTAAGCCACTCTCAAAAGAGGATTTTGTCAAAATGTTTCAAGAAAGTTCTGCAATCAGGCTGGTACAGAAGAATTCTTCTTCTCCACCAGCCTAGCTTTTGTTCTTTTCAGTTAAAAATAAATAAATAAATAAAAAATTGTATAAGCCTGAAAACCAATCACTGATTGGCAGTCTTATACAGAAAATATAGGGTGAAAATCAGGAACACCTGACACTCTATATTTTCCAAAAAAAATCTCTCTTTCATTTCACAAGTTTTGTGACCACCCACTCCATTCCATTCCACTTCATTTCACTTCATTTCACTCCATTCCACTTCATTTTATCTATTTCATTCCATTTTCACCAATAAAATTCTTTTTCATGACCATTTCCATCTAGTCATTTGTCATCTGTTCATTTTTATTCACCCAAATAATAGCTGTGTCAGTTTCCGCAGCTGACATCTGTTTCCGCGGCTGACTCCAGTTTCCGCAGCCAGAAGCAGATTCCGCAACTACTACTCTGTTTTCAAAAGAATGTACAGCCAGATGTTATTTCCATAATCATGAAATTAAATGCAGGTGAGAGGACCAATTATGAAGACATGGGGCATTCAAGATATCAATGAGGAGCAACTAATTGAAGACCAAGGAAAAAGGCAAAGATTCCAAGGTATGAGTAAAATTCATTTCAAATAGCATTGAAAACACATTTTTATATAGTTCTAAACTATAAGCTCCATCCATTATGCGCAATGATTATATTGACAAACTCCGTAACCCTTTCACGATCTCCATATGATCTTCCCGCATTCATTCTCAAACGGTCCCATAATTAAACCTCCGATCTTCACTCATACTCTGATATTCCACCTATGACAATGAGACGTAGTTGATTTGACCACGGCCTCTTTCAGCCGCATAAAATCCATAGCCGTTGTTTAAACGTGCTTACATTTATTTTGCAGCCACCAAATTTGAAAACACTGCCGGATGTGTTATACTCCTCCTATTGTTCTGTTAATCTCACAGCCGTATCTCTGTCGTGCTCACGAAACCCCTCTCTATTCCATTTCACTCCATTTCATTCTCTGTTACGCTACAGCCTATATACCCACTCTCTGATATCTACCTACAGTCATTGTGCTCATTTCCGTGCATTCATCCATTCTACTTCCATTGAACCCTCCTCACGCAGGCAAGTTTTTGAAGAGCAGAAAGAAGAATGGGTAAATTGTTAAGAGAAGAAACAGAAGGACCTAAATTCATGGAAGGATATCCGCAAGTCAGGGATATATTGAAGAAAGCAAAGTGGCTGCGGTTTATCCAAAAGTTTAGAGGCTACCATAAAGAAGTGACAAAAGCATTTGCAAGGTCGTTCAATGGCCTAGAGGTAGAGATTGGAGACCTTAAGTTCACGGTGAATGAGGCATATATAGCATCTACCACAGAACTTCTTCAAGAGGGTGAACGATGGTTTAAGAATAAAAGCATTAGTGATGAAGCCTGGAGAATAATCTTACGAAACCAAGGAAATTCCTAAAGGTAGCACATCAAGAAGGAGTAGGAGAAAAAGAACAAATGATGAAACTCAAAGTACTCCTACTACTACAATTGAAAGAACCAGTAGGGAAGAGAGATTGTCAAAAAGGAAGAAGAAAGAAACCAAGGGTAAAAAGCCAATAACACCAAAAGAGAGAAAAAGTATTGAGGCTATACACCAAACCCCTTCTTCCGAAGAAGAAGATCATCAAGTGTTATCTGAGAGATTGGTTCATCTTCAAGAACAGTTATCTATAGCCAAGAAGAAAGAGAAAGGAAAAAAAAATCAAAAGGACAGTGGTCCACAGCGTGTGAGAAGAAGTTCCAGACTTAAGGGGAAATTGAGGAAAACGCAAATGAAGGGTCCTCATTTTATTGATTTGGGAGAAGAAACATCTGAACAATCCCCAGCTAACCATATTCCATCTCGCTCTCAGTCAGTTAGTGAACCTGGTTCATTTCATTCTCAGTCAGACATTGAACACAGTCCATCCCCTTCTTAGCTAGATTTTGAAGATAACTCTCCTTGATGGCATTTTGGGGACAGCCCAATAAAAATGACACCTGATATAGACCCCAAGCAGCAGGAAGTATATGATTATATAGAATATTTAGAAAAAGCAGCTACAGGTCCCAGTACTTCGTCCATTCAGCCTCACACAGTACAAGATGATTTAGTCCAATCACTGAAACAGGAAGTCTTTGAGCTAGAGCTTTTAAATAGACACATCAAAAATGAAAATGAGACATTGAAGGAACAAAGTAAATTGGACAAAATCATTCATGATAATACCATGCTACATCTGGGAATATGGCAGAAGAAGAACAAGAAATTGAAAAGGAAATGCGAGAAGTTAAGCAGAGCACTGGTTAATATCAAATTCAGATGCTTAATGAAGAAGCCTAGGATGTTAGTAGCACCAAAGAAGAAGAGGACAGGATTGGATGTACTGGCTGAAGTGTCAAGGCATATGAACTGAAGAAGGATTATCAAAATTTTGGTTGCATGAGGACATGCAACACCTTCACAGTGGGGGTATGTTGAGTCTCAAATCTGCATTGATCTTATACATCCTCCTAGACCTTTTTCATTCACCTGAACCTTCCCAGTTGTCAATATCATTGTATATTAATTGAAAAAGAGCATCTAAAATGGTTTTTAACTATATTTTGTGTCTGCTGTTTGATTTAGATTTTTGCTCATTTAGCTACGGAATCTTGCCACTTTCCGCAGCTGCTGCAACTTTCCGCAGCCATTTTGTGAAAGTATATGTTACAGGTGTCCTCAGGAAAAACGAGCCACATGGGCAAGTCAGAAATGATGTGGACATGGATCGTGTCCTATTGGCTTGAGAAAATTCACTTAAGGAAGATGTGGTCAAAGGTGGCCAAGTGGAAGTCAACCGTAGAGTCCCACGGTGACAGGACTCTGTTTCTCGTCACGTGAAGATTCATATGGCCATTTCTGAGTTGCGGGAGACACATCAACACCTGTACATGGCTCCATAGCCGAATCCAACATCCATTCTGCATAGATTTACTCCTGAACGCGGCCATGATCCTAGATCTCTGTACGTAATGGTTTACGTGTTCTCCATCAGCACAAACTTGAGGGAATTAGTTATATTTCCTTTGTTATAAATAATGCGTTTGCATACTCATATTAGATTAGTCTCCATTAGCTTCCAGATAGCTCTATAATGTAATTACGTTGCCACTGTGCCGTAATATCACCTTTCTATTATGACTGCATTTTAATATATAAGAAGACTCTATTTCCAAGCGTAATTCGTACTTGAAGTCTGTTGCCAAGGCTGGTGTAGAGGGCCCCTGCACACGCTGAGGTTTTGTGCGTTATTGTATAGTTCTTGTTTTATTTCTTTAAGCTCATTGTGCCATAATTCATTCACATGTTTATACATTGCATATTTCATGGTATATATGCTTCATCACTATTTATAATCTTTCATGCTTTACATCTTGCTTTTGTCCATAATCTTTCATGTTTTATGTTATTGTTAACTAATCAGTGTTCTTGTTTCAGGTTATAAATAGGCAGCCCGGGCATTTGCATAACTTTTTGACTAATGACATGGAATTAATATTGTTTTGCTGCTAATTTACTTTTCTTAGTTTCTATTTAATTTCAGTACTGCTTTGTTTATTTCAGTCTTGCACATTTGTTTCAGTAGTTAGATTTAGATATATCAAATTGTTCATGTCATTTTCAGTTACCTCCGAAAGCCACAGCTGGACTGATGGTGAGGGATTGAATTATGAATGTATAGTTTGATATTAGTTTACTTTCTGCAAGTTAGATATATATTAAATTTCTCATGACATCTTCAGTTACCTCCGAAAGCCACAGCTGGACTGATGGTGAGGGATTGAATTATGAATGTGTAGTTTGATATTAGTTTACTTTCTGCAAGTTAGAAATATTAAATTGCTCATGACATCTTCAGTTACCTCCGAAAGCCACAACTGGACTGATGGTGAGGGATTGAATTATGAATGTGTAGTTTGATATTAGTTTAATTTCTGCAAGTTAGATATCAGGTTACTCAAGTTGTTTATGGTTACCTCCGAAAATCATAGCTGGACTAATGATGAGGGATCAGAAGATAAGTTGATGTAATTTGATTTAGATTTACTTTGTTGCAACTTTTGGATTTATTTCAGCATAGTTTCTTTTGTGTTTGAACAGCAACAAGAATAATGATTTTCATGATCAGTAGTTCATTGTTTGTTTGACTAGAGTAGTGATGCAATTTCATTTTCTTTGAAGAATTAATTTTGTCATTGTGTGTTTTTAAAATTCTTTTGAAGTTTGGAAAATCATAAGAAAGACATTGTTGTCTTGAATATTTGTCTCCATACTCGTCTTTTAGAATTTCACAAAAATCCAAAAACGACAAAAAAGTAAGAGATAGGTTATCTTGCACATATAGTGCGTCACACTTCATCAGCTTACGAATCTCGGATTGACAAATTAAATGTAGCAATTTAGGACACACTAAATTGACCAAACAACCTGCACAGATCAGAGCATGCTATTCAAGAAGGACTCACACAACCACACTTGTATGCTAAAAACTAGATAACATTGATAGTAGAACTCACCCGTACTCCTACGTTTGATGTAGATCCCGCGGGGTCCAAACCCCCAGCAACCCTTCTTCCTCTTCAACCTCGAAATCAAGAAAGAACGTGCCCGAAAATCTAGTTGTACAGCATATACTTCTCCTAAATGTTAGTGTAATCCATATGAAACATCATATAAACAACAATAAATGCTTAAATAACAATCTCTTCACATATGCAAGCATATATTAACACGTGAATTCGGGAACAAGATGGTTCTTCTTCATTACGAACAGCATGTACAATAACAAAAAAGTGGAGAGATCACCTGAATCCTTCCACGATCATCGAACAGACTGTCGTTCAGATCCGTCCCGCCCTTGGCTCGCTAGGATACTTTCAAGACTTGTGCACACGAGATGAAATATAAACTGATGAACATCTCCAGGAAACAAGGGTTTCCTGTAAAAATCTGGGAAAGTGCAGAAGGCATGGGAAATCAGACTTGAATTGGGGCTCCAACAGAGTATAATATCTATAATTTCTCTCTCCCTTAGGCCATGCATGTGAGGGGCTTTTATACTCCCTCAAAGTAGTTTCAATCAGTTGGAAACAGTTGGGCACGCGCTAGGGTGGTTGAACTACTGGAATAACCATCAACCTAGCCCGAAAATATGGAATTTTATATATTTTTTAATGATTTTAATGGCATACATGGAAAAGTGTGTATGGACTAGTGTATACACGCGGAAAAGTCTAGGCATACCCGCGTATGGGATTTTTAACACTATTTTTTATGAACTTTGTTCAAGTCTGTGGGAATGCGTGCCCAAGGCCATAGAGACAATCATGAATCACATGAGGGTGAAAAACGATGCTATAACAATATGTGAAGGGATTGATTTTGGATGGAAGGTGACACTTCTAGTTGACACATAGATCTCGTCCTTGGTGAAGCCACCCAATGGTATACAATTGTGGGTGCACTGTGGTTGGTAGGCCCCACTACTTCATGAATATAAGCGTAAATTCTTAATTCAACTGTATGAAAATAACTCACTTTATCTGTGTGTAAAAAACATCCCTAACAACAGAAATGGTTGCTTGAATTCTTTAGATCTACAATCGATAGTTAGAACAAATGCTGCAAAAAACCAAATCTATGCAATAAAAAGAGTTAAACAGTAAAGATAAATAGTAATTCCTCCATGCATCCAACAGACAAGACAAGATTTAAGGAATTTTCAATATATTATAACACATGCTGGAGGGAACAAATAAGAGTGTTACAAGTCCCCATCACTGGGATGGGTTCTTGGTTGTCCTCAATGCTTTAGTTCCAGAAGTTGCTCTCTCTCAATGGTGAGAATACCCAAAATGTATTAAACTCTATGGGAGCTCAAGAAGCAAAATAAAATAGTAGCAGCAATGAGAATGATCAAAGCACGATGATGAAAGTGATCAAAGTGAATAATGAATGGAAAACTCTCCTATTTATAACAAAATATTGAGTTATCCTCAATAATGGCGAATAATAAAATATTATTAACCAAGATCTAGATCTAACCGCTTGGAATATTTTATTATATTTTATTGGAGGGAAAAGGTATTTAAATTGGTTAAGTATCTTTATTTAAAAATAATAAACAAATAAATGATTTCTTTATCATTTCAAGAATGTGGTTAAATGATAATAAACAAATAATGATTTGCTTAATTATTCATGGGTGATTTAGTCAAACTTAACAAGGAATAATAATTAAATAATGATTTAATTAATTATTCCTAGAGAAAAATAAGATTTATTTAATTATATATCATAATTGGGTTAAATATGACTAGGAATATTATTTAAACAATGGTTTGATTAATTATTCATAGAGGAAAATCAAATAGAGAAGGATTTGTTTAATTATTCTTCACGGGGTTTCTTGTTTAAACCAGAAATAACTTAATAAAATATGGTTTATTAAATTATTTCTTATATTGAAAGAAATTTTACTATGGTAAAATTGGTCTTACATGGTGTACGTCGATCCATCTAATTATAAATGGTCAGATGACAAAATTTTGGTGATAAAAATGACCTCTATTGAAATGAGGTTCTTTTCTCTCCTGTTGTCGACAATGAACTGCAACAAAGAATCCTTCACCCACATCTGGGAATGAAAGAGGTGCTCCCCCTCCTCTGGATCTTCGGGTTCATCCTTCTATATCTTGGTGGTGGAAATGATGGCACTGGGCTTAGCATCAATAATATGCTTCCCTTTGTCATTCTCCTTATTAGTTTCTAACTCAGAGTCGAAACATGTATATGATTTAGAATCCTTGAGCTCGGCCACGAGTGATTCCTTGTCCCGACACTCACTTGTGTTGTGAGTGGGGTTCTTATGGAACTCACACCACTTTCCCATGTCCTTATTTGTCTTCATGGTGTTGTTATTTTCTAGTGGCTTTGAAAAGTTGTCCTAGGTCACCCCACCTTGGCTTTGTCCTTTCTTCTGCGGTTTGGGGGTGCCTTTCCCTTGCTCCAGGTTCACAAAACCAAAGTCTCGCTTCTAACTTTTAAATTTCTGCTTGATCTTGGAAACATATTGGTATGTTGCACCAAGGAAGGAGATGTCGAGGAACTCCATTTCCTCCTGAATGTATCTATGCAAACAACTTCAGTACCTAAGCACCAAATGTTTCTATGACTCTTTGATACCCAAATTTGTGCGTTGGGTATGGAACAAATTCATCAGCTCATGCACATCTTGATCCCTTTGTTGCCACAGGGTATTCCATTGTATGTAATTGTCCTCATATCTCCACATGGGGTAACATTGTTCCTTGATGGAATATAGTGTTACCCACCTATGAATTTTTGGCTAAGCAAACAGGTGGCTAAATTTTTTTATGAGACTTCAGGAGATACATTTCCTAGGAAAATCTCTCATCCTTGAAGCCTCTATGCCTTCATTTCCTTTAAGAGTATCTTCACTACTGTTTCCATCCAAAAGCCTCACTGTCTATGAAAAATCGTGCTTAAAAGGCCTTCATTTGCCCTTGTATCCTTGCAAATTTCCTCATTATTAACATTTGTCCATTTTCAAAGTCTCCCCTTTTAAACCCCAAAATCCCTCCCAGGTCTTCCAAACTGTCCAAGTCCTCCTTTAAAACAAGTAAAATCCCTTCATTTGAGTGTAAACCCCTTTTTTTTTACCTCTACTGAAAGCCTCTTTTTAGCCTTAAAAACATCATTTTTAAGCCTAAAACCCATCTTTTTACTTTAGTATAGGCTTAGCCCCCTCCGGCTCAGCCCCCTCCGGCTCAGCCCCAAAACCACTTCCTCACATGACCCAAGTGTCGGAACCAAGCTCTAAGTTGAAAGGCGCCAGTCGCATCGGAGTTTCGGAGCAGAACGCCTTTACCCTTTGTAAATTTATAAAGCTCCGATGCAATGGTTTGTTAGATCGAACCCTCAATCACAATATAAGCCATTGATCCATAAAAATCTAATGGCCGGTGCTTATCAAATCGTGCCCACCGATCTTCCCATTTGCCCCACCGATAACATATCAACCGTCGATCTGTTCTTAGATCCGACGGCCAGCGCACATCGCTCCAAGCGCAATCTGCAAAACTTAATGCACCACTTCCTCTTTCCCCCGATCGTCGATCCTCGATCCGATCTCCACCGTCCATACATTCTGATCCAACAGCCCTTATTTCTCCGGCTCCGCTCATTTACCCCCATCTGTCTCCCCGCCGATTGAATCTTCGTCATCAATCTTGTTCTAGATTGGACGGTTGGCGCTCAATCGCGCATCACCAATCATAATTTATCAAATGTGTTCCCCGCTTCCTCCCCCAATTGCGGTCTACCAATTCAATCCTAGCCGTCCGTTCATCCAAGATCTATGACCCATAACGCATCGCTCATTTCCCCCATGTTTCTTCGTCGGAACCTCTATTAACTTCAACATTCGATCTTCACTGTCGATCTCCTCCTGAGATCTGACGGCCCTAATTGGATCACCCTCCACCCATGACAGGGTCCCACCATTCAATATCATTTCGTTGCATTTTCATACATTCTCAGTGTATTTCGTCCGAAGGCCCAAACCTTGGGTTTTACGTTAAACACCGTATCATCCTGCCAAGCATTAAAATTTTAATGTTTTACATTAAAGTTTTTTCATTTCGCCCAACTTCCACATGCATTGTTCCACCGTTTCACTGCATGTTCCACCTCTTTCCATCACATCCATAGCATTTGCTTCTGTTGCGCTGCCATCTTCACAACATTCCACTATAGCCATCCTTCCCCATGCATGGATTTCTTAACAAATTTGTGTGTTTTTGCCGGTTACAAGCGGTGAACACTGCCATTATTCACAATCATTGTTATAGTGACACAGAGCACAAGAGGAGCCATTATCAAAACCTGTGACTATAGAGGAATTCTTGGGAAGGGGCTAGGACGTAATTTTTCATCGAAGTACAGAGTTTAACTTTGTGAAACCTTTCCAGCACCATTAAAGCTCAGATTTCATAGACAGAGACAGTCATGAAGGAGCAAAGTGTATCAGCGGATAATAAGAGAATTTAACGCTTGTAATTAAAGAATTTTAGCTCTGATTCATTGTTTGAAGGGGAAATGTACCAGTTTTAAGACCTCATGATCATCGCTGTAGGCTTGAAGAGGCCTATAGAACAAAAAACAATATTGATAGTGTTTCACATCGGCGGAAGCTCCCCCCTAAGAAAGGACACAGTACCCATGCCGTATTTACTCTACATTGTGTCTCGGAGAAGATTTCCACCTTGACAGAATAGTCCTAATGCTATCAGAGCATTTGTTACACGGTATGGAAAACCTTGAAGTCCTATAGCTACATTTTGTTTATTCACCAGATTACTACAGGGTACTACAGCGAAAGTACATCAAGGACATACCTGGAGTAAATTTTAGCTTGTCGAAGACCACTCTTTCTTCCAAAAGAGTACCGAAGATTAATGCATAGACATTAAGACAGAATCGGCCTCTAGCCTCTCCCTCTGCTCTATTTTAATGTTTCATTTAGTGTTTCATCTACCTCATCTGCCTCTCTTTCAGTTATAAAAATCATGAAGAAACTCATTGTAATGTTATTGATCGGATATCTGTGAATTGTAAGCTATTTCTCTTGAGATATAGTTCTCGGTGTAAAGTTGTAAGATAGGCTGAGGAAGATGTTTTCAGACTGAATATCAAGCTATTGGAAATGTTGTACATGACTGGTGTTGCTCTTTAATATGACAGGAAAATTTCTTTGGATCCTGATTTAAAGCAACGGTGATGTTTTTCTATCTCTTGCTTTGTTTCCCTTTGTGATACATCGTATTCTATTTCTTCTGGTACGCATCAGAAATATGGCATAGGATTTACCCTCGCATGGTACCCTATGTTTCTACTCTCCCTACCTTCGATGTTTTCTGCTATATTTGTTATCTGAGTAATGATTAAATTTAATTTAACCAGTGTAGCAGCTATGATTTACTGCTAGCTGATGCATGAATTAATAAATCCAACCTCAGATGTTATTTTTGGGTTTTAATTGAAATATTTGGGTTACTGGGAGTTTAGAACGTTGTTTCTGTCTTACTAGGACCCTTCCCAATCAATTTAACCTCTCTAAGATCCCTTAAGATGGATGTCGAAGCATTGAGAGTTCAAAGTCTCTCTCTGATCTCAGGTCTTCACCTTTGCATTTGAGTCCTCATATGTTCTCTTTGTCTGAAGACTTTACCCTTTAGGAGTTGGGTCACAGGTGCCCAATGTCATGTCCTGTCCTTGGATATTATTCCTGAAAGGTCACCTTGGCGGTTTCCTTTCCTTTCACCTTCTTTCTTACCATTTCATGCCATACTATCATTTTTAAGATCCAATGCTTTAGATGAATAGCCCAACTAAAAGCCTGCATATTGAATAGCAAGTAAACCCTTTCCTGACTCCATTTCCCAATGGTTTCAAATGTTTTTTTGAAATTAATCCTCCTTTGCCTAAAATCCTCTTTGCTCGTCTTTGTCTCATACTGAAACCTTCTTTCCCGATTCCCAGCAACAGAATAATCAATCAAAAAAACAAACCCGTGCCTATAACTAGCCTAAAACCTAAAAACAGAGCCTCAAAGACATATAATTTTCCTATCATAGAGAGATCCCTCTCTGGAACCAGGAGGGCTAGACCCTCAGGTCTGAAAGCGGTTCTGATGTTGGCTAATCTTTTGGTATTTCCAAACTTGCCAAAACATGGGAACTCCAACATAATGGTGACTCCACTTGGGAAGCTTTGAGTAAAGCACACCTTAACCACTTTCAAGACTCAAAGAAGACCATAGTAGCCTTAGTTTGGTGGTTAATCACTGTGGTGGATAGAATACCCCCTTGAAACATTCTTGACCTTCCACCTGGCGACTCCATAGCTCCTTGATGATTAAAGACTCCACTGGTGATCAGTAGGCCATATGATTATCTTGGTTCAAAAAGACTCCATTTGGAGACCAGATTCCATAACAAACATTAGCCATAATAGAAGTAACAAGTAGGATTAAGCTGCTTGGTTTGAAAACAACATTCTGGCTTCAAGAACCATTCACACAAGGGCTTATCCTGACCCAAACCCACCTGAAATAGTTGGCAACCCTGAGAAAATTATTAGGAAATCTCCAACACCTAGAAGGCCAACTATTTCCAGACATATCCATAGAGCTAACTCTGCACTAGAAGACTTTACAACTCTATCAGATCCTCTTTGACCTAGACTCCCCAAGCAAATTACCTAGAATTAGGTCATTCGGTGCTATAGACCAGCCAGGCCTTGAGCTTCCTAGTTCACCTTCTTACAATGGTCAACACATTAGGGATAGAGAGTCTCCCCCATCGACACCTCCGGATATTCATTTCATTCAAAACTTTGGGATTTTCCATCCTAAATAAGCTCAACAAACTGTTGCTAGTCCTAGTATCCCTGTTGTTAGCCCCCTATAAATTCCTTGACAAGAAAGCAGGGGGATAAATGTTTCTAAGCCTTCAAGGAATTTATTTTACTCCTAGAAACACATCATCCTTGAAGCCTCCTCGCACCCACTACCCTTGGTAAAATTTCACTGCTGTGTCCAAGCCTCTCTATTGTGAAAATTGTGCTCCAAAAGGCCTTCATTTTCCTGTCGTATCCCTGAAGAATGTCCCATTTTAGCCTTCTTTTCCCTTTTTCAAAGTTCCCCTCTTATCCCCTAAATCCTCCCAAAATACCCTTTACATCCTGCACACACCCCTGGTTTCGCCTAATTTCCCCTTTTTCCCTCTATTGTTACCTTTTCCTAGCCTTAAAAAGCATTAAAAGGGCCCAAAAACCCACTTTCCACCTTATATTAAGGCCCAAACCCTTTCGGCCGACCCCCTTAACTTTTCCCCTCCACGTGACCTGGGCGCTAGAACCAAGCAATAGCCTGGAGTGCACTTACCGCAGATGAATATCGGGAGCATTATTAGCCGTCGATCTGGATAGATCGGATGGTCATCGCAGATTAGTGCCACACCCATGGCCCATTCTGTTCGCCCGCCCGATTGCATCACAACCGTCCATTTAACCCGCTGATTCGACGGTCCATAGTCGTTCGCCCTGGTGGTCCCCGCACCAAAACACTGTGCAAAAATCGGTGGTATCTATCGCACCGCCATTGGGAGGTGGGCGACATTTTTCATTTTGGAGCGAATCCACTCATCGCATGACGCGTGGCTCTGCTCACTGTTCAGAAACCACCCTCCATCATGCGTTAACGTTCGTCCACAGATCCAGCGTGATATTGTTGTACATTGTTTGATCTATGGCCAGCCATTCGACGGTGTTCGCGCCCCCAAGATGCTCAGGCGATAACTAAGGCAAACGTGACCCATGGCCCATTGTCCATCACCCCCCGATGCATTTTCAGCCGTCGATCTCCTCCTAAGATCGGATGGTCCGGACTAAATCCACACCCCACCATTGACCGAGTCCCACCACGTCACCATTCCATTTGTTTTTGTCACATGTTCATTCATCCCCCTTATATTTCATTCGAAGGTCAAGGTGTCAAGTTTTCGTGTTTAAATTTTCTGCGTTCCGCCAACTTTCACCATGACCATCTTCCACTGTGTGCTACATTTTCCACCGTGATCCTGCACTATTCTGCCATTTTACCAGTCTGCACAACCATTCTCATCGTCCATGCTGCATCCATCCTCCCCATGCATGGTTTTCTTAACGCGTTTCCATGTTTTACAGGGTTTTCGGGTAGCAATAAACCGCCATGATTCACAATCTCTATCACAGTAACAGAGAAATAGGAAAGGACCATTTTCAGGGGCTGAAATTATGGAGAAAGGATTGGGAGGGTGCTACGACATGAATTTTAGTAAAGGACGGGGTTAAACTCTGTCAAACCTCTCCATAGCCATTAAAGCATAGATTTTGCAATCAGAGGCAAACATGGATGTGACAAAGAGTATCAGTGAGGGATTAAGGGTCTAAGGAACATTTTTGAAAATCTTAAGCCTTAATCCAGTGTTTAAAGGGCAAGCGTACCGGATTGAAGACCGCATGATTAATACAGAAGGCCTAAAGAAGCCCAACACACAGGGTATAATAGTACCAGGTTTTCACATCAGTAGAATTTTCTTTCCATAAAGGATGAAGGGCCCATACTATCTCCATTCTATGTCGTGTTCCTGAGGAAATTCCAGCCCTGACAACAATTCTATGCTATCAGAAGAAGTTGTTACACAGTATGGCAGACCCTAGCATCATTATTCTACCTTTTTGTTTAATTCACCAGAGTGCTAAAACAAAGTACATCAAAGACATACCTGGAGTACATGGAAGCCTGACGAAGACCACTCTTTCATCCAAAGAGTACCAGAGTTAAATGCCCAAAATTTAAAATAGAATGAGGCCTCAGCCCTCTTCCTCTTCTGAGTTTTAATGCTGCATTTAGTTTTCCATCTGCCTTCTCTGCTCCACTTGAGCTATAAATTTCGTGAAGAAACTCATTGTAAGGTTGTTGATCAGATATCTGAGAATTGAAAGTTGTTTCTCTTGAGACACGTTCTCTGTCTAAAGTTGTTAGATAAGCTGAGGAAGATGTATTCAGACTGAATATTCAAGCTGTTGGCAATGTTGTTCTTGACTGATGTTGCTCTTTAATATGACAAGCACATTTCTTTGGATCCTGATTTAAAGCAGCGATGATGTTTTTCTATCTTTGTATTTTTTTTTAACTCGTAGTTCATTTCATTTCATTTCTACTGGCTCACATTAGAAATCTGGCATAGGATTTTTCATTGTTAGGTACCCTATGTTTTTGGTCTCCTTGCCTTCAATGTTTTCTGTTTTATTTGTTATCTAAGGATTGATTTCAAGCTAATTTAACTAGTGTAGTGGTCTGATATATCGCTAGCTGATGTATGAATTAATGAAATCTGTCTTTATATGTTCTTGTTGGGATTTAATTGAAAGAATTGGGAACACTGGGAGGTCTAGAATTCCATCTCTGTCTCACTAGGATCCTTTTCAATTAATTGAACCCTTCTAAGATCCCTTATGTTGGAGGCCGAACCATTGAGAGTTGAAAGTCTCTCTCTGATCTCAGGTTTTCACCTTTGTGTCCAAATCTTAAGTGTTTCCTTGTCCGAAGAGTTAGCTTTTGGATTCTAGATCACAGGCGTTCAATGGCATGTCCTGTCCCTAGATATAATCTCTAAAGGTCACCTTGGAGGTTTCCTTTCTTTCACCTTCCCTCTTATCCTTTCAAGCCATACTATCATATTTAAGATCCAATGCTTTAGATGACTAGCCCAACTGAAAGCCTGCATATTGAATAGCAAGTAAACCCTTTCCTGAATCCATTTTCCCAATGGTCTTGAATGTTCCTTGACGTTATCTCCCGTTTTCCTAGAGTCCTCTTTGCTCATCCTTGTATTATATTGAAACCTTCTTTCCTGATTCCCAACAACCAAACAAAAATAAAACAAACAAACCTCGTGCCTATAACTAGCCTAACATCTTAACTTTGAGCTTCAAAGACAAAAACCTTTGCTCATATAGAGAGATCCCTCTCTAGACCCAAGAGGGCTAGATCCTGAGGTCTGAAAGTGGTTCTGATGTTGTCTCATCTTTTGGTCTTGCCAATCTGGCCAAAACATGGGAACCTCAACATAATGGCGACTCCGCTGGGGAAATTCTGATTATTTTCCACCTTATTACATCATAAGAACCTCAGAAACCTACAATCTCTAGTCAGGTTGGCAGTTGAACACTCCTATTCACAGATCAACCTCTATACCTTTGTTGTGTTCTCCCACACTCTTAGATAGAGTTTTGAAAGGGCCAGGTAGCCTCCAGATCTCATCCTCTTTCAGAGGTGACATATCTGGTAAAATCCCTCCCTGTCAATCTCTTGTTTGAGTTTTCTGTGTTTTCGAGGTTTCTTTGAAAAGAGACATCTCATAAGCATTGTGGTGGACAGTGTACCCTCTAGAAGCATCCTAAACCCTCCACCTGGCGACTCCATAGTCCATTAAAGATCAAATACTCCACTGGTGATCAGTAGGCTTGCTGATTATCTTGGTTTCACATAAGACTCCACTGGAAGACCAGCCTCCATTACAACATCAGCCACAGTAGAAGTAACAATCAGGGTTAAGCTCCTTTGTTTAAAATAGCATTCTGGCTTCAAGAACCATTCACACAAGAGCTTATCCCAACCAAAACCCACCTGAAATAGTTGATAACCCTGAAAGCATCCTCAAGAAATCACTTGCACTGAGAAGATTAACTATTTCCAGTAACATCTATAGAGCTAACTCTACACCCGAAGATTATACAGCTCTATCAGACCCACCTTTCAACCTAGACCTACCAAGCAGATTACTAAGAACTAGGTCATTCAGTGTTCTAGACCAGCCCGGCCTTGAGCCTTTAGGTTCACCACCTCATAGTGGTCAACACATCAGGGACAGAGAAACCCTTCCATCTACACCTCCTGATATTCACTTCATTCAAAACTTGGGGCTCTGCCACCCTAAATCTGCCCAACATACTTCTGTTGGTCCTAGTATCCCTGTCATGCATATACCAGCTGCTCAAACTAACCCCTTACCTCTGCAAAACATCATCATGGAAGCCTGGTATGCACCTCTGGTTTTACCTCAGCCTCTAGTGCCCTTACCCAATGATTATCAGTTAAATATCCCACACTTCACTGCAAAAGAATCTACCACAGCCCAACACCATGTAGATAGGATGGAAGATTCTTTTGACTACATGGAGATAGATGATGATACAGTCAAAATGAGAATCTTTGCCCAGAGCTTAGGAGGTGATGTGAAGAAATGGTTCAAAAGCCTACTCCTAATAGTATCCAAGACCTTCCTGCTTTATATCAGAATTTCATAAACAAATGGGAAGTTAAGTCCAACCCTCTCCAAATCCTAGCATAATACAAGAACCTGAAAAGAAACATAGGAGAGAGTGTCCATGACTACTCTACAAGGTTTAACAGTGTTTATAATGCTCTTCCTCCACACATGAAACCTCCCCAAGGTATGGCTCTAGTGAAATACCCTGAAGGCTTTGATGTTGATATGGCCTACCAGCTTAGGGAGAGGGATTACAACACATTGGAAGACATGCAAAAGGGAGCAGTGAGTGTAGAGGCTAAACTGATTGAGAAAAAAACAAGATTGAGAGCTGAGAAAAGGGTAACATATAGAGATGACACTGTAGCTTCCACATCTAACCCCAATTATGACCGTATATCTAAAGGTATGGAAAAGCTACAACAAATGATGGAAAAAATGGTTGTCACAGTTAGTAACCAAAACATAAATCAAAATCATGATCGGAACTAGAACTTTAGAAGAAACAACACCACTCCCAACAGACAAAGAGAATCAGATCAGTAAGTTATTCCCCCATTCCAAGAGAACTTTCTTGATGAAGATGAGGGAATCATAGAAGAGTCTTAGGGGAACACAATAAACATGTTGGAAGTAGAAAAATCAATCCACAACTGTTCTGTAGAAGAAGATCAACCCTCACCCTCATATTGGGATGAGGAAAGATTGGAATCTGAGGATTATAAGCTGGGATTTGAAAATGCCATCATGTAGGTCAGAGAGCAGTATGAACTTAGGAGCAAGAAGAGCCTAGATAACCCCAAAACCAAAGCTCCTGAGATTACCATCAAGAAAAGGCCTGAGAAATCTTCTAAAGCACCTGTTGAAAGTAACAAATCAGCAGCTGAGATTTTTGGGAAGAGCAAAGAAAAAGACAACCAAAACACTGATAAACAAAATCAACCAACTAGTAGCACTAGCACTACAGTTAATGCTCTTGATAAAACAATTCCTAACCCTGTACATAGTGAGAATCAGCCCACTGATTCAGCCACTAAGATAGTGGCTAACAAAACAGAGTTGAGTGTCACAAAGAGTCAACCTCCCTTCAATTTGGAAAGTGAGATTGCAAAAATTAAAATCTCTGTCCCACTCTCTGAGCTGGCCACTCAGGATGTATATAAAATCCAAATTTTGAAAGCTTTAAATCTAGGTGAAAACAGTGACACAGTCAATCTGAGTGATGATCAACCGACCCTTCTATTTGGTCCTAAGATAGACGGGAAGTTTCAAGAAGGCATTAGGGGAATTTTGAGGTCTAAAATGGGCCTCCTAAGGAAATTATAAAATAATAGTGGAAAAAATCAAATAAGATTTGATGACATCATCAAATTTTAGAGGGAAAAATGAAAAAACTAGTTTTTCAACTCATATTTTCAACTTATCTCCCAAATTTTTTACTCAAATTTTGAGCGCAAGTACTCGTTGGATGCGGAATTTAATTCCTCATCCAAGTAGTACCCATGTTGCATACTTTTGATTGGTCCTACTACACGAAAAATGAGAAATACATAAAAAACGTGATTGTAATCACGTTTTTTTTTTTAAAATGTATTTTCCATTTTTCATGTAGCAGGGTTCATTGAAAGTATGCAACATGGGTACTCCTTGGATGAGGAATTAAATTTTGCATCCAATGAGTACTCCCACTCGAAATTTGAGTAAAAATTGTGGGAGATAAGTTGAAAATACGAGTTGAAAAAATAGTTTTATTATTTTATTATTTTTTAATATTTTTACCCTTTTATTTAAAAAATGGTAAATCATCCCCCATGGTTGACATCATCATCTTGAATCCTATTGGTTGTTATAAAGTTTATTTTTGTTGTACATTTTTCTTAGGAGGCTCATTTTAGACCTCAAATTTCCCCTAATGGGGTAGTACCTCCTTTCTATATCAGTCTTAACATCCATGATAAGATCCTTCACATTGCAATGCATGACTCCAGGGCCTCACACAACTTGTTGCCTAAAGTAGTTATGGAAAGATTAGGCCTAGAGATAACCCGTCCCTATAAGGACTTATATTCATTTTATTCTAGTAGGGTAAAGTGTCTTGGCCTGATCAAAGATTTATGTGTGAGCCTAACCCAGATTCCAGCTAAATGCATGGTCATGGATTTTGTGGTGGCAGATGTGCCACCTAAGTATGGCATGTTGCTTTCAAGGTCATGGGGAGCCAAGCTGCAAGGTACAATGTAGATGGATGGGGCATATGCCACAATCCCAGTCTTTAGCCAACTTAGAAGACTATATAGAGAGACACAAATGAAATTCCTGGTCAGTAGCCTCGAAAAGCTTGAAAATTCACCTTTATACTTTGTACACACAGATATTGAATCCTTCACCCTTTGCAATGATGAAACTCTGGAGGAGCCAGGATTCAAAAATAGAGATACAAACAATGAAACAGGGCCCATAGACTTTAACATAATGGCTACTCTAGACTCAGAAGAAAACAATGTAGAAACCTATGGGTAGTGCACCAAAAATGAAACTCAAAGTGAACCAGAAATAGAATGTAGTCAACTGATTAGTCACCCTTCACAAGTTCCTACACCACACCAAGAACGAAAGGATGTTAAGCCTGAGAGTGAACCTTTATGGGAAATGAATTTCGATGGGTCATGCACTAAGAGAACTGCTGGAGTAGGAGTGTGGATACATAACACAGAGAGTGACAACGCAAAGAGCCATGCATGTAACCTGCACTTCAAATGTACAAACAATATTGTAGAGTATGAGGCTCTGATCCTAGGCTTAAATTTGTTGAGAAAATTAGGGGTCTGTAAGATAACTGTGCATGGGGACTCTGATTTGATCATTAAATAGGTGAATGGTGAATACACAACGAAACATCCTAGACTGAGAGCATACAGGAATGATGCTATGGATCTATTGAAAAACTTTGTAGAATACGAACTGGTGTTTTTCCCTAGGACTCAGAACGCAATTGCAAATGGATTAGCCTGCATGGCTAGTTCATGTCATAAACCTCCCAGTGACCAACAAATCATCATTCAGACCAAATTCAGACCTACAGTGCTGGATAACGAAAAATACTGGCAGGTCTTTGAGGGTGATAAAGAAATTGAGGATTTCCTGATAGGCAGAAATGAGTTTGAATTTTTCAATTCAGACTCCAAATCTGACGATAGCTTCCTAAGTGAAGATTCCTTAGATGAGGAAGAACTACCCTGTAACATAGAAATAAACGCTTTAAGCGAACAGATTGGAAATCCAAACGAAGAATGTGAAAACACAGATAGTGAAGAAGTAGAGGTGCTGCAGGCCAAAGATAAGAATGTACCCAAGGGGCTGGCACCTTTAGAGGACCTTTTCGACTTTGATGATGTAGAAAAAAAGCCCACTATAGAACACTCAAATTCTGAGGTTGAGGAATGCAACATAGCCACTGAAGATAAGCCCAAGATGATTAAATTGGCTAATTCCCTGCCTGCAAAAATGAAAAAGAAATACATTGACCTATTTAAGGAATTCATTGATGTGTTCACTTGGAGATATGAGGACCTAAAGGCCTATGACACAAACATCATATAGCAAAAAATACCTCTGAAAGAAAATCAGAAGCCCTTCAGACAGAAAATCCGCAGAATAAACCCAAAACAATTACATGCAGTGGAAAAGGAAATAAAGAAGATGTATGAAGCAGGCATAATAGTTCCTGTTAGGTTCTTTGATTGGGTCTCAAACCTAGTGGTTGTGAGAAATAAAACATGGGAGATTTGGCTATGTATTGATTTCAGGAATCTTAACAGAGCCTCACTCAAGGACAATTACCCTTTGCCAAAAATGGAACACATTCTTCAGAAGGTATTAAGCTCAAAAAGGATCTCCCTGTTAGATGGTTTTTCAGGTTACAACCAAGTTTTAGTAATCCCAGAAGACCAACTCAAGACAGCCTTTACCACTCCATGGGGCACCTTTATGTATGTTAAAATTCCCTTTGGACTGATGAACGCTGGTGCAACCTTCCAAAGAGCAATGGATATAGATTTTTCAGATGAAATAGGGCTCTTCATTGTCATCTATCTGGATGACATAACAGTTTATTCCAAGACCAAAGAAGAACACCTAAAACATCTGAGAAGAGTGTTCGAAAAATGTAGAAGGTTCGGTCTGTCATTGAATCCTAAAAAGACTGTATTTGGGTTGCAAGAAGGTAAGCTTCTCGGCCACATCATATCTGAGAAGGGGATTAAGATAGATACACAAAGAGTTGAGGGAATACTACAAATCACACACCCAAGAAAAATTAAGGAGTTACAGTCCTTCATTGGGAAAATTAACTTCTTAAGGAGGTTAATCCCCAATCTAGCTGAACACCTTAGGAATATGACAAACATGTTAAGGAAAGGTGTAGGATTTAAATGGACTGTTGAAGCTAAGAAATCTTTTGAATCAGTTAAACTTGCACTCACCTGGGCTCCTGTCCTAGTCAGCCTTGATTTCTCAAAAGAATTTCTGATCTTTTCATTTGCCTCCGAGTATACAGTAGCTGCAGTTCTACTGCAGAAAACCCAGAGGGAATGGAACAACCCATTTCTTTCTTCAGCAAAGCACTGAGAGATGCACCCTTGAAATACAACATAATGGAAAAATAGGCCTATGCCTTGGTTAAGGCCTTGAAAGACTTTAGGGTGTACATACTGCATTCCCACACCATAGCCTATGTGCCAAATATAGTGGTTAAAGACATCTTGTCCCAAGACCTAGATGGGAAGAGGGGAAAATGGATTGCTGTGATCTTAGAATATGACCTTGAGATAAAACCCACAAAATTGATCAAAGGTCGGGACTTAGCTCAACTAATGGCTGAATCAAATCTGCAGGCCCTTGACATAAACATGGTAGGTGCCTTGGATGAGCAGGAGGGATTTCCTGATCCCACTGTTGAGGAGAAATCTCAAAACTCTCCATGGTATTTTGACATTATCTATGTGCTCACAAACCTCAATGCCCCTCCTGAAATATCAAAGACCAAGGCTAGATTCCTCAAACTAAAGGCCAGAAACTATTGTATTCTAAATGAATGTTTATACTAGAAGAATACAAATGGCCTATTGCTTAAATGTTTGCTTGAAACTGAAGCTGAGTAGATCAAACAAGAGTTCCATGCAGGAGAGTGTGGAGGCCACCTGAACTGGAAAGCCACTGCAAACAAAATACTCAGAGTTGGCTACTATTGGCCTACACTCTTCAATGATATCCATAAGATGATAGTTGCCTGCCACAAATGCCAGATTTTTGAAGGAAAAATAAAGCTCCTCCCTCTACCTCTACAACCCAACACTGTTGAGAGTCCTTTTATGCAATGGGGCCTATATTTCATTGGAGAAATAAACCCTACTTCTTTTGCACAACACAGATGGATCTTAACAGCCAAAGATTACTTCACTAAGTGGATAGAGGCCATACCATCTAGGAATGCCATAGATTCTGTCATCATTAGGTTCCTAGAATACCACATCCTCTCTCGGTTTGGTTTCCCAAGGAAAATAATCACTGATAATGCTGCTACTTTTGATGGTTGATTTTTGTCATAGGTATCAAATAGCACTCAGTCATTCAACTGCCTATTACCCTCAAGGTAATGGATTAGCTGAATCATCAAACAAGAGCCTGGTGACTATCATCAAAAAGCTGCTGGAAGAGAATAAGAAGTCATGGCATAAGAAGTTGGTGCATGCTTTGTGGGCTGACAGGCTTACAACAAAGAAATCCATTGGCATGTCACCATATCAGCTTGTATATGGAACAAAATTAGTGTTTCCTACCAGCCTTGGAGTACCAGTGATCAAACTTGTTCAAGAGATATAGACAAAAGAAGATAGCATGGTGAGGAGAATAAACCAAAAAATTCATCTCCAACAAGCAAGGGAGGAGGTCTATAACAGAGCTGTGAAAGTTCAAGAAAATATAAAGAAGTTATTTGAAAAAAGAGCTAAGGCTTCTGATTTCAAAATTGGAGATAAAGTTCTGAAGTGGGACTCAAAAAGAGAGGACAAAAGAAAGCACGACAAGTTTGAAAGTATGTGGCGAGGTCCCTACATCATCCAGGCCACTTTGGGTCCAAATGCCTTTTTTCTACAAGAGTTAGATGGTACGGAGCTATTTGGGGGTCTTGTCAATGGCAGGATGCTCAAACACTACTTTTGCTGATTTCCAATTTCTAGTTTCCATTTCCATTGTAAATACCATTGTTGTGTTTTTTTTCAAGAAAAAAGAGAAAATGTTTCAAAAAAGAGAAAGGAGAGGTTCAGACATGCTCAAAACATGAACCTCTGGAGTGCAAAATATTGGCTCTAATATGATCAAAACCTGAGCCAAATAAATAAAACAGCTGGTTCTAACATGCTCCAAATTTGAACCAGCAAGAAAAGTAAAGAAAGGGATCAACTATAACATGCCCAAAACCAGAGCTGAAATGAAGAAAATAAAGTGACTCTAACAAGCTCAAAACTTGAGTCACAAATAAAGGAAGGATACCTCAAACTTCAGATTTCAAGCCTTCAAAATTATTTTTGCAATTTTCTGCAAGTTTATGTCTACGTGCAACTGTCTTTATGCCTTGGATCCACAGCAAGCTAGACTGTCTAATCCTAGCTTGACTGTTTTTAAATTTTTGTTGTAGAATGTAGAGAAGAAATTTGCTGGACAGTTTAATCCCAGTAGATGTTAGATTAGGTAGAGAAACATATGAGACCAACAATTTAATCTAGTCTCATGGAGCAATAAGGGTAGAAATAGAATAGGTTTATTTTCTTGTTTGTAAAAAATAAAAATGATGTAAAGGGTCCGCTAGTCCACATGCACCCTAGAAGAAAAAATGTTAGGATTGTAGGATGGGTAGGTAGATTGTTGGGTAATGTTTCTGCTAATTGATGTCTTCACAATTGTGGCAGCTGAAAATCAAAGAAGAAAGGTGGCTCAAGCAGCAGGCATCTGGCCTACACCAAAGATCATTTTCTGAATTCTTGACTCCAAGAAGAAGCCATCCCCATGTGGAGCCACTATTATCCCTATATAAATTTCTTGACAAGCAAGTAGGGGGCTAAATGTTTCTAAGCCTTCAAGGAATGCATTTTACTCCTGAAAACACATCATCCTTGAAGCCTCCCCGCACCCACTGCCCTTGGTAAAATTTCACTGTTGTGTCCAAGCCTCTCTATTGTAAAAATTGTGCTCCAAAAGGCCTTCATTTGCTCATCGTATCCCTGAATAATGTCCCATTTTAGCCTTCTTTTCCCTTTTTCAAAGTTCCCCTCTTATCCCCTAAATCCTCCCAAAATCCCCTTTACATCCTGCACATACCCCTGGTTTGGCCTAATTTCCCCTTTTTCCCTTTATCGTTGCCTTTTCCTAGCCTTAAAAAGCATTAAAAGGGCCCAAAAACCCACTTTCCACCTTATATTAAGGCCCAGCCCCTTTCGGCCAGCCCCCTTAAATTCCCCCCCCCACGTGACCTAGGCGCTAGAACCAAGTGCTAGCCTAGAGAGCGCTTACCGCAGATGGATATCGGGAGCATTATTAGCCGTCGATCTGGACAGATCGGACGGTCGTCGCAGATCAGCGCCATGCCTGTGGCCCACTCCATTCGCCCGCCCAATCGCATCACAACTGTCCATTTAACCTGCTGATCTGACGGTCCATATTCGTCCGCCTTGGTGGTCCCCGCACCAAAACACTGTGCAGAAACCGGTGGTATCTATCGCACCGCCTTTGGGAGGTGGGCGGTATTTTTCATTTCGGAGCGATTCCACTCATCACATGACGCGTGGCTCCGCTCACTATTCAGAAATCACACTCCATTGCGTGTTAAAATTCATCCACAAATCCAGTGCGATATTGTTGTACACCGTCCGATCTGTGGCCAGCCATCCGACGGTGTTCACGCCCCCAAGATGCTCAGGTGATAACCAAGGCAAACGCGACCCATGGCCCACTCTCCATCACCCCCCGGTGCATTTTCAGCTGTCGATCTCCTCCTAAGATCGGACGGTCCAGACTAAATCCACGCCCCACCATTGACTGGCTCCTGCCACGTCACCATTCCACATGTTTTCGTCACATGTTCATTCGTCCCCCTTATATTTCATTCGAAGGTCAAGGTGTCAAGTTTTCGTGTTTAAATTTTCTGCGTTTCGCCAACTTTCACCATGACCATCTTCCACTGTGTGCTGCATTTTCCATTGTGATCCTTCACTATTCCGCCATTTTACCAGTTTGCACGGCCATTCTCATCATCGCCACTGCATCCATCCTCCCCATGCATGGTTTTCTTACGCTTTTCCATGTTTTGCAGGGTTTTCGAGCGGCAATAAACCTCCATGATTCACAGTCTCTGTCACAGTGACAAAGAAACAGGAAAGGACCATTTTCAGGGGCTGAAATTATGGAGAAAGGCTTGGGAGGGTGCTATGACATGACTTTCATTAAAGGATAGGGTTAAACTCTGTCAAACCTCTCCAGAGGCATTAAAGCATAGATTTCGCAGTCAGAGGCAAACGTGGATGCGGAAAAGAGTATCAGTGAGGGATTAAGGGTCTAAGGCACATTGTTGAAAATCTTAAGCCTTAATCCAGTGTTTAAAGGGAAAGCATACTGGATTGAAGACCGCATGATTAATACAGAAGGCCTAAAGAAGCCCAACACACAGGGAATACTAGTACCAGGTTTTCACATCAGCAAAATGTTCTTTCCATAAAGGACGAAGGGCCCATACTATCTCCATTCTATACCGTGTTCCTGAGGAAATTCTAGCGCTGACAATAGTCCTATGCTATCAAAAGCATTTGTTACATAGTATGGCAGACCCTAGCATCATTATTCTACCTTTTTGTTTAATTCACCAGAGTGCTACAACAAAGTACATCAAAGACATACTTGGAGCACATGGAAGCCTGATGAAGACCACTCTTTCATCCAAAGAGTACCAGAGTTAAATGCCCAGAATTTAAAATAGAACGAGGCCTCAGCCCTCTTCCTCTTCTGAGTTTTAATACTGCATTTAGTTTTCCATCTTCCTTCTCTGCTCCACTTGAGCTATAAATTTCGTGAAGAAACTCATTGTAAGGTTGTTGATTGGATATCTGAGAATTGCAAGCGGTTTCTCTTGAGACACGTTCTCTGTCTAAAGTTGTTAGATAGGCTAAGGAAGATGTATTTAGACTGAATATTCAAACTGTTGGCAATGTTGTACTTGACTGGTGTTTCTCTTTAATATGAAAAGCACATTTCTTTGGATCCTGATTTAAAGCAACGGTGATGTTTTTCTATCTCTATATTTGTTTTTAACTCGTAGTTCATTTCATTTCATTTCTACTGGCTCGCATCAGAAATCTAGCATAGGATTTACCCTTGTTAGGTACCCTATGTTTCTGCTCTCTTTGCCTTCAATGTTTTATGCTGCATGTGTTATCTAAGGACTAATTTCAAGCTAGTTTAACTAGTGTAGTGGTCTGATATATCGCTAGTTGATGTATGAATTAATGAAATCTGTCTTTAGATGTTCTTGTTGGGATTTAATTGAAAGAACTGGGAACACTGGGAGGTCTAGAATTCCGTCTCTATCTCACTAGGATCCTTTTCAATTAATTGAACCCTTCTAAGATCCCTTAAGTTGGAGGCCGAAGCATTGAGAGTTCAAAGTCTCTCTCTAATCTCAGGTTTTCACCTTTGTGTCCAAATCTTAAGTGTTTCCTTGTCTGAAGAGTTAGCTTTTGGATTCTAGATCACAGGCGTTCAATGGAATTTCCTGTCCCTGGATCTAATCTCTAAAGGTCACCTTGGAGGTTTCCTTTCTTTCACCTTCCCTCTTATCCTTTCAATCCATACTATCATCTTTAAGATCCAATGCTTTAGATGACTAGCCCAACTGAAAGCCTGCATATTGAATAGCAAGTAAACCCTTTCCTGACTCCATTTTCCCAATGGTCTTGAATGTTCCCTGCAGTTATCTCCCCTTTTCCTAGAGTCCTCTTTTCTCATCCTTGTCTTATATTGAAACCTTCTTTCCTGATTCCCAAAAACCAAAAAAAAAATCAAACAAACAAACCCCGTGCCTATAACTAGCCTAACATCTTAACTTTGAGCTTCAAAGACAAAAAACTTTGCTCATATAGAGAGATCCATCTCTAGACCAAGGAGGGCTAGATCCCGAGGTCTGAAAGTGGTTATGATGTTGTCTCATATTTTGGTCTTGCCAATCTGGCCAAACATGGGAACCCCAACACCTGTCATCCACATACCAACTGCTCAAGCTAATCCTTTACTTCCTCAAAACACCATTATGGTAGCCTAGTATGCACCTCTGGTGTTACCTCAGCCCATAGTGCCCTTTCCCAATGATTATCAATAAAAGACCCCACATTTCACCACAGAAGAGTCTACAACAGTGCAACACCATGTAGATAGGATGGAAGATTCTTTTGACTATATGGAAATAGATGATGAGACAGTCAAGATGAGAATATTTGCATAGACTTTAGGAGGTGATGTGAAGAAATGGTTCAAAGGCCTACCTCCTAATAGCATCCCTGATCTTCCCTCTTTATATCAGTTCTTCATAAACAAATGGAAAGTCAAGACCAACCCTCTCCAAATATTAGCAGAATACAAGAACCTTAAAAGAAACGGAGGAGAGAGTGTCCATGAATACTCTACAAGGTTTAACAGTGTTTATAATGTTGTTCCTCCACACATGAAACCTCCCCAAGATATGTCTCTAGTGAAATACCCTGAAGGTTTTGATGCTAACATGGCCTACCAACTTAAGGAGAGATATTACAACACATTGGAAGATATGCAAAAAGGAGCAGCAAGTGTAGAGGCTAACCTGATTGAAAAGAAAACCAAAATGAGGGCTGAAAAAAGGGTAACATATAGAGATGACACTGTAGCTTCCACATTTGACCCCAATTATGACCGTCTATCTAAAAACATGGAAAGGCTGCAGCAAATGATGGAAAAAATGGTTGTCACAGTCAGTAACCAAAACAGAAACCAAAACCATAACCAGAACTAGAACTTTAGGAGGAACAATACCGCTCCAAATAGGCAAAGGGAATCAAACCAACAAGTTATTCCCCCATTTCAAAAGAATTTTCTTGATGAAGATGAGGTGATCATAGAAGAGCCCGAGGGGACTGCCATAAATATGTTTGAAATAGACAATTCAATCCACAACTGTTCCATAGAAGAAGATCAGCCCTCACCCTCATATTGGGATGAGGAAAGATTAGAATCTTAGGATTACAGGCTCGGGTTTGAAAATTGTATCATGTAGGTTAGAGAACAGTACCAACTTAGAAGAAAAAAGAACTTAGACAACTCCAAACCAAAAGCTTATGAGATTACCATCAAGAAAAGACTTGAGAAAACTTCTAAGGTGATTGCTGAAAGTAATAAATCAGCAGCTGAGAATTCTGGGGAGGAAAAAGAGAAAGACAAAAAAAATACCGAAAGACAAAGTCAACCAACTAGTAGCACCAGCACTGCAGCTAGTGTTTTGGATAAAACTGCCACAAGCATTGTACATAGTGCGAATCAGCTCACTGATTCTACCACCAAGGTGGTGGCCAACAAAACAGAGTTGAGTGTCATGAAGAGTCAATCCACCTTCAATTTGGAAAGTGAGATTGCAAAAATTAAAATCTTTGTCCTGCTCTCTGAGCTGGCCACTCAGGATGTATATAAAGGCCAAATTTGAAAGCATTAAATCTGGGTGAAAACAGTGACACTGTCAATCTAAGCGATAATCAACTAGCCCTTCTGTTTGGTCCAAAGATAGAAGGGAAGTTTCAGGAAGGGGTAGTACCTCCTTTTTATATCAGTCTCAATATCCATGACAAGATCCTTCACAATGCAATGCATGATTCTAGGGCCTCACACAACCTAATTCCCAAAATAGTTATGGAGAGGCTAGGCCTAGAGATAACCCGTCCCTATAAAGACTTATATTCATTCGACTCTAGCAGAGTAAAATGTCTCGACTTGATCAAAGATTTGTGTGTGAGCTTGACCCAAATCCCAGCAAAATGTATGGTTATGGATGTTGTAGTGGCAGATGTGCCACCTAAGTATGACATGTTACTATCGAGGTCATGGGGAGCCAAGCTGCAAGGTACAATGCAGATGGATGGGGCATATGCCATGATCCCTGTCTTTAGCCAGCTTAGGAGACTGTATAGAGAGGCACAAATGAAATTCTTGGTCAGCAGCCCTGAAAAGCCTGAAAATTCACCCCCGTACTCTGTACACATAGATCTGGACTCCTTTATTCTTTACAACGATGAATCCTTAGAGGAGCCAGAATTAGAAAACAGAGATACAACCATAAGACAACGCCCATAGATTTTAACATAATATCCACTCTGGACTTGGAAGAAAATGAAGAAGAACACTCTGGACAGTGCACTAAATCTGAAACTTAGAGTGAACAAGAAACAGAATGCAAATAGCTGGCTAGTCACCCCTCAGAAAATCATACACCACACGAAAAACAAAACCCTCCACGCCATAACATGGACCCTATATTACAACATAACAATGGTAACAGTGCTAGAGAAGAAAACAATGATAAACACGAAAACGATCCCTTATGGGAAATGAATTTCGATTGGTCTTGCACTAGAAAGACTGCAGGAGCGGGAGTGTGGTTGCATAACACAGAGGCTGACTATGCCGAGAGTCATGCCTTCAATTTGAACTTCAAGTGTACAAACAATATCGCGAAATATGAGGCTCTTATTCTAGGACTGAATTTACGGAGAAAACTAAGAGCCCGTAGGATAACTGTGCATGGAGACTCTGAGTTGATCATAAAATAAGTGAACGGTGAGTATACAGCAAAACACCCTAGATTGAGAGCGTATAGAAATGATGCCATGGATTTGTTGAAAACCTTTGTGGAATATGAACTAGTGTTTGTTCCTAGGAGTCAGAACGTAATTGAAAACAGATTAGCCTGCATAGCTAGTTCATATCATGAGCCTCCCAGTGACAAACAAATCATCATTCAGAAAAAGTCACTTGATAGCAAAAAATATTGGTAGGTCTTTGAGGGTGATAAGCAGATTGAGGACTTCCTGATTGGCAGGAACAAGTTTGAATTCTCTGATTCAGACTCTAAGTCCAATGATAGCTGCCTAAGTGAAGAGCCCTCGGATGAAGAAAAATCACCCCAATAGCGTAGAAATAAACACTTTAACTGATCAGATTGGAAATCCAACAGAAGAATATAAGAATGTAGATAAAGAGGAAATAGAAGTGTTGTAGGCCAAAGATAAGAACATACCCCAAGGTCTGGCACCTTTAGAGGATTTATTTTATTTCGATGATGTAGCGAAAAAACCCACCATAGAACATTGAGACTCCGACGTTGAGAAATGCAATATAGGCACTGAAGACAAGCCTAAGATGATAAATTTGGCTAAGTCCTTGCCCGCAAACATGAAAAATAAATACATTGACCTTTCTAAAGAATTCATTGATGTGTTTTCCTAGAGCTACGAGGACTTAAGGGCCTGCGACACAAACTTCATACAACACAAAATACCTTTGAAGGAGAACCAGAAACCCTTCAAAAAGAAAATTCACAGAACTAACCCAAAACAATTTCCTGCAGTAGAAAAGTAAATAAAAAATATGTACGAGGTAGGAATAATAGTTCCTGTGAGGTTCTCTGATTGGGTCTCAAACCTAGTAGCTGTGAGAAAAAAGACAGGTGAGATCAGACTGTGCATTGATTTTAGGAACCTTAATAGAGCCTCACTTAAAGACAATTATCCTTTGCCAAAGATGGAACACATTCTTAAAAGAGTAGTAGGCTCAAAAAGGATCTCCCTGTTAGATGGTTTTTCAGGTTACAACCAAGTTTTAGTACTCCCAAAAGACCAACTCAAGACCGCTTTCACCACTCCATGGGGCACTTTTATGTACGTAAAAATGCCTTTTGGACTGATGAATGCTGGTGCAACCTTCCAACAAGCGATGGACATATATTTTTCAGATGAAATAGGGTAATTCATTTTCATCTATCTGGATGACATAACAGTCTATTCCAATACTGAGGAACACCTAAGACATTTGAGAAGAGTTTTTGGAAAATTTAGGAGGTTCGGTCTGTCATTAAATCCCAAAAAGACTGTATTCGGGCTGCAAGAAGGTAAGCTTCTTGGCCACATTATATCTGAGAAGGGAATTAAGATAGACCCACAGAGGGTTGAGGGAATTCTACAGATCATGTTGGGGTTCCTATGTTTTAGCTAGATTGGCAAAACCAAAAGATAAGACAACATCAAACCACTTTGGGATTCAAGGATCTAGCCTTCCTAAATCCAGAGAGGGATCTCTCTATGAATGGGTTCAAAAGATGTGATATTTAATAGCTGAAATTGTGATATTAGGCTAGTTATGAAGAGCTTGTGTTTTGTTTTTTTTTTTTTGGTTGGGCAAAGACATGATGAAGGTGAAGGCAGTTTCAAAATGAAGGGTGAAGGTGTCTGCAGGTGAAGGAATGATTTGGCTGATAAAAAGGCAAAGACAATTTAAACCCATTGGACTATGGAGTCATAGGAGGATTTTAGTTAGACAACAAGGTTCAAGCAGGATCCATGGGGCAAGTCACTTATGTCAAAGGATCTCTTAAGGTGATTTTATGGAATGAAACAGATAGGAAGTAGAGAGCAAACAAATGAAGATACAGTGAAACAGCCTAAGATCAAGTAAGTTCTTTTAAACTATCTTGCTTCAGCATGTACTTAAAGAAAAACATAAGAGTATTCTGAGATCAGGTTAGTACCTTTTTACTAGCCTGCATTGAAGTACTTTCAGTTAGAAAACATTAAAAAATAGTTGAACAACTTAAGATCAGGTAAGTGCCTTTAAACTACCCTGCTTTCAGCATATTCAAATAAGAAAATCACAAATAATAGTGACAAAGAGAAATTTAGATTAGGCAAGTGCTTTTAAACCGACCTGCATTGATGTACTCTTCAAAGAGAACATTCAAATGAAGAAAACATAGAAATGGAAAATATGCCCAATAAATAACACCATAGAAGACAAAACTTTAGATCTTCATTAATATCAAAACCCTTAAGGTAGGGCAACACCATACATTCACTCCTTAAGGAAGGAGATCACTCCACAAGCCATATGCTTGCCAATACAATAATCCTTGACATCTCTCAATGGAGAGTGTCTAACCTCTATATAGGTTTCATACATGTAATACCATGAGTAGTTACCATGGGTCTCTCAATACCATACATCCAATACAATGGGCTTATCACTTTATTCCCTCTCTACATATGGTCCCTTACATAATGTGGGTTAACCACTTTATTTATTAACTATGGCCCATTTATTTATCATTCTTATATTAATACATCATATTATTCCCTTGGGTACCTCCCTCTGTACCCTATATTATCCCCATAGGTACACTACATTACACCCCTCTTAAACATGTTTCGTCCCCGAAACATGAGAAGAACACAAATAATGAGATCTACTCAGAAGAGTATTCCATTGATACCATTCACGTGCATCCAGCCATCCAAGAGAAAGGTGAACACTCAATCTAGTTGGTGCCTCACTCGCTTGAGATGGAAGCAGGTTCTGGTGGTTCTTTTGCGTTGATGTGTTGTTAGTGGATCGTTGCACCTCGCTATGTGTCATCCAAGGGTTGTTGTCCTTGTTGCTAATTCGTTGCCACCTTGCTGGTTGTTGTCTTGCTGGGTGATGCGGGTGGTGATATGTTGAAGCTTTAACTGATGTAATATCTTTCCTTAATGCCTCCATTATTGGTAATGGAGTGGTGTCTGGTTCTTTTGTTGGTACTTGCTTTGATGTCTGTGTTTGGCTGTCTACCATCAAAGGCTCATCATCTGATGTGTCTGTGTCGTTAGATATTTTTTCTTTTTCCTCCTCGATCTCTGCATGGTTCATAATGCAAATATCGTGCAATGTGATTTTCTTCTTTTTATACCAAAGCTTCATGAATTTCTTTTGCACATTAAAATTGACAGTACCAACGGATTCCATCCAAGGGTGTCCCAAAACAACGTCCACATCATCCATATCTGAAGCATAAAAATCAGAATGCAACACATACTTATCCATAGAAATCTTCAAATCTTTATAAATTTGAACATCTTAATTATCAACCTGTGTGTTTTCAATATGCTTTGCTGGAACTTGCAATTTTTTTGCCAAATTCACATTGATACAATTATGCTTGCAACTAGGAATGATAGATACAATGATGTTCTCTTTCTGAATACTTCCATGCACCCGTAATATGGAAATATTAGTAGAAAATAAGTCTTTATGGCTTTCGCTGTCCTTCTTTCCGGCTTTAGACCACTTGTCCAAAAGGACTTTTTCAAGTTGTTTCTCGGGAAGGTCCCTCACTGAGCTGTCAAGTGAGGTCCACCATTCATTTGCCTCATCTTTCATATCAAGCCCTATGGAGCCTATCCAAAATTTTCGGTAGTGATCCTTGTGATATTGTAAAAAATCTTCAATAGTAGGACCATCATCTTTTCCTGTAAACTTCATCTTGCGAGAATCCATAAAATAAAGTAAGGGTTTTGAAGAAAATCACTTACTTTGGCAAAAATTTAAAATGGACATTACTCGGTCAATATAACTCAGAATCCTTAATATAACCTGTTTTCGAAAATGGAATAGCCATTCTGCATCTAACCATATTACTGAAATCCCGATCGAGGCACTCTGGAAACACAGATTTGCGCTGCAACTGCCTCGGCGTCACAAAATTTTTGAAAAAATCGTTGATTTTAAATCAGTGATAACTCCCTCATCCAAACTCTGATTCGACTGATTTGTTTTTTGAAATTGGGTATTTTTCCGTAAGGAATCTAGATCTGATATTTATTTCTGAAAAAATTTCACCAAATTTTCCATATCTGCTCTACAAACTCGCCGCCCAAAAATTTCTTTGGCAAGAATTAAAATGGACATTACTCGGTCAATATAACTCAGAATCCATAATATAACCTATTTTTGAAAATGTAAAATCCATTCTGCATCTAACCATGTGATTGAAATCTCGATCTAGGCACTCTGGAAACACAAATTTGCGCTGCAACTGTCCCGCCGTCACAAAATTTCTGAAAAAATGATTGATTTTAAATCAGTGATAACTCCCTCATCCGGACTCTGATTTGACCGATTTTTTTTTTGAAATCGGGTGATTTTTCAAGGGGAGCTCAGATCTGTAATTGTTTGTCTGAAATTTTGCACCAGAATCTACTAACACGTCAGGAGAGCCTCCGTACAGAAATTGCCGTCAGAAACATTTCTGCAACATAGCTGAATTTAAATCAGCGATATCACCCTCATCCGAACTCCGATTCGACTGATTTTTTTTTTGAAATTGGGTATTTTTCGATAAGGAATCCAGATATGATATTTATTTCTGAAAAATTTTCACCAAATTTTCCAGATCTGCTCTACAAACTCGCCGCCCAAAAATTTCCTGCAAAAAATGAAAAAACAAATCTCCAAACTCTGCCCAAGAAAGTGCTCTGATACCACTTGTAGTAGATCTGACAAGAAAATGTATAGAAATGGAAAATATGCCCAATAAATAACACCATAGAAGACAAAACTTCAGATCTTCATTAATATCAAAACCCTTAAGGTAGGGCAACACCATACATTCACTCCTTAAGGAAGGAGATCACTCCACAAGCCATATGCTTGCCAATACAATAATCCTTGACATCTCTCAATGGAGAGTCGCTAACCTCTATATAGGTTTCATACATGTAATACCATGAGTAGTTACCATGGGTCTCTCAATACCATACTTCCAATACAATGGGCTTATCACTTTATTCCCTCTCTACATGTGGTCCCTTACATAATGTGGGTTAACCACTTTATTTATTAACTATGGCCCATTTATTTATCATTCTTATATTAATACATCATATTATTCCCTTGGGTACCTCCCTCTGTACCCTATATTATCCCCATAGGTACACTACAGACATGATGAAGGTGAAGGCAGTTTCAAAATGAAGGGTGAAGGTGTCTGCAGGTGAAGGAATGATTTGGCTGATAAAAAGGCAAAGACAATTTAAACCCATTGGGCTATGGAGTCATAGGAGGATTTTAATTAGACAAAAAGGTTCAAGCAGGATCCATGGGGCAAGTCACTTATGTCAAAGGATCTCTTAAGGTGATTTTATGGAATGAAACAGATAGGAAGTAGAGAACAAACAAATGAAGATACAGTGAAACAGCCTAAGATCAAGTAAGTTCTTTTAAACTATCTTGCTTCAGCATGTACTTAAAGAAAAACGTAAGAGTATTCTGAGATCAGGTTAGTACCTTTTTACTAGCCTGCATTGAAGTACTTTCAGTTAGAAAACATTAAAAAATAGTTGAACAACTTAAGATCAGGCAAGTGCCTTTAAACTACCTTGCTTTCAGCATATTCAAATAAGAAAATCACAGATAATAGTGACAAAGAGAAATTTAGATTAGGCAAGTGCTTTTAAACCGACCTGCATTGATGTACTCTTCAAAGAGAACATTCAAATGAAGAAAACATAGACAATAAAGCTTCCAGTAAGAGTAGGGTACTGTTGAGAGTAAATCCTAGCTCTATGTTTACTGCTCTTTATCAGAGAAAGTGAACAGAGTGAAAACATTAAGCAAAATAACAATTAACAATGAGGAACACATCACCATTGACATAAATCATGATCCCATAAATCAGCATCTTGTATTTGATGTTTCAAACCAGTTACAATCAGCAAGCTCGGTGGGTCTCCACAACCTCAAACTTCTCATATAAGCTTCTGTATCTTCAAGTTGCAAACAAGGCATCAGTAGCTTCAGAAACTATTACATGCATTCAGATGTCTAGAGATCAACATTTTCTCATCTTCTACAAAAGTATTTATAGAAGAATGAGGAGGTGGGATCTGATAAAATATCTCCTGGGTCAATTAATACAGATGGATGACTCTTCGGCCTTTGAAGGGCTAGATGAAGTAATTTACAGATAATTTGTCTGTATTAAATTGATGTACATTTATGAATTGAGTTCGGTGGGAGCCTTTGTTGACTTTGAGGCTCAGTGTCATGTTTGAAGTAACTCTGTTGCTGGTCCCCGAGGTCTAATGATATAAAATATTAGCTTCTGGGCTGCTTTTAATCTTTAAAATAGTTTTTCCGACAATTAGAGATAAGATCCTTGAGTAGTATTAATTGTTCGACTGTCTTTGGGAAAAACACCTCTTGTTTGTAATAATGACTAAGCCTTATTTAATTACCATGAGGCTGCAGGTGCCTTTTAGGAGCTGGAGAGGTTTATTTACTTTAGTTTAGTGTTTTTAGGATAGATCACGCTTGGTCTGTGTCTTCGGTCTTCTGTTCTGGTATAAACTGATACTCTTTAACTGTGATTTCAAAAACACAGTGTCTTGTTGATGTGCAGGCCGCGTAGGGCTTATAAGGCATCAATGCCTCATGAAATGCTAATGAAAACATCGAATCTGCACCTCGCGAATGGTTTCCATTGATGAATCAATGGCATGGGAAACATCTTTCCTGACCCTTTGGCCTTTCTTTTAATAAAACGAAAAACCATCGATAACGTGCAAAATGCAGAACTATGTTATAAAATTCTGCGTTTTTGGGTTAAACTGCTTCAGAGGCGTGGGAGGAGAGCAGGACCATTGGATGGCATCATCCAACAGTTGGGAATCATTTAGAAATAGTCAAAGGAGATTGAAGGAAAATAATAGATCAGAACCGTCGATCGCACGTAGATCAACAGTGGGGATTACGCGTTGGAATCCTCTTGGTGGAAGGTGGAAAGCGATGCTATGAAGCGAGATTAGATCCGGGCCATCCGATATGGACATGTGGATGGCCCAGATTCAATCGAAGGATCGCAATCAGTGGGAGGAGGAGAAAGGTGCGATGAAAATCGACGATACGATTGCACGATCGGGAGGGCCAATGCGATTGAGTGATGACTGTTGATCTGAGGATCAGATCAATGGTGGGGAATGAATTGGAGGGATGGGTGATCGGGGGGACAAACAAATGTATGCAATTGAAACATTGCGATGCGATTGAAAGTTTATGATGCGATTGAAACTTTGCGATGCGATTTGCGCGGGCTGTTGATCAGCTTTAGATTAACGGTCAATATCTTTTGATTTTTTGCACCGGCGGAAACCCTTATACTTTATAAAAAACCCAATTTTTCACATAATACAAAGTTTTGGTAAGTCGGTTGGAATATATATATATATATATATATATATGACGGCCGGTGCTCGATTGCGGGGCCCTTTGGTTGTATGAAACACAAATAGGCCCAGGGCTGTATATATAAGGGGGCCGATCGCATCGGAGTTTTTCGGGCTCAGTCTTTCAATCAACCCATTGAAATTTGCGATGCGATAAGCACATTGGGACATAAACTCTTGGTCACAGGTGCAGGATTTATAAATGGAAAGCGGCAGGGGTGGGGGTTATACATATATGACCCAATCGCATCAGAAGTTTGATGCGGGTATTTTTAAACAACCCATTGGATTTCTCCGATGCGATTGCGCGATAAAACAAAGGCCAATCACAATCGGAGCTTCAAGCCCGGTCTTTCAATCAACCCATTCGGATTTCTTCGATGCGATTGCGTATTGGTATTTTTGATCTAACCATTTTTATTTAACACGTGACTTTCGCTCTTTTAGACCAAACTTTGGATAAATGGGTTTTTTGGTTTATGAAAGAAATAACGAACCAAAGATGGATTTTAAAAAAGGCTCAGCGCTCGATTGCGGGCCCAAAGGGTTATATATATGGTAACAATATGATCGGAGGTTATGACTGTAAGCCTTAATCGCATCGGAACCATTCGGCATGACACAAAGGCTTGCGCTCTTAGGTTTGTGGGATGTGATTAGTGCTAAAGGTTCTAGCGCTTGGTCTTAGCACCATGGGCATATGGTGGGGAAGTGGTTGAGACTTGGCCCAAAGGGGCTTAGACCCTTAATACAAAAAATGGGTTTTTCCATGATTTTTAATGGTTTTCAAAGGGTTTTGTGGTTTTCGCTACAGTTTAAAAAGGAGTTCTAAACTATGCAACAATGATTTTCATGGATGGAAGAAGGGGAAAACATAAAAAAGAGGAATCTTAAAGAGGAAAAGGGAATAAATGAAGGTTAGTTTCTGAATGGAGGATGGGGAGGGAGGGGATTTTGCAGCAGTCTTTCTCATAGGATTTTCAGTAGAATTTTGAGTTCTGAAGGGAATCAGCAGTGAAGACCTTTAGACATGAGCATGAGATCTTCCAAAGGCTTCAAGAGATAAAGTTTTGGCCATGAAAGTGTTTCTTGAAGACTGAAAATTTTTTTGGCCACCTTTTGATAGAACAAATTTTATAGGTGGCCAACAGTGGCTCCACTCGGGGATGGTGCCTTCTTGAAGGCATCAAGAACTTCAGATCTGCATTCTCTGGGAGGCTGACCTATGCCACATCCATTATGTTCTCTGGGAGGCTGACCTGTGCCTGATCCATTGGGATGCCCTTCCTTTGCTGGGATGATCTTCTCTGAAAACATATTAGCAGCTATGATAACAATGGACCCTCATCAATACAAACTTTCTTCCTACCCAATCCTACTGATCTAGCATTTTTTCTTCATCAGAGTGCGCTTGGATTGGCAAACTCTTTTCACAACATTTTGTTCTTTTGAAAGTAGGAAATCTAATCTATTTTTACTCCTTATTTCTCCATGGACTCAGATTAGACAGTTGAGCCCATATGATTCTCTACCTATTCTATCAATATGTTAGGATTAAACAGTCTAACAGATTTTTTATTCTCTAAATTCTATAACAGAAATTGAAAAGCATTCAAGTCAGGATTGAGCAGTCTAACTTGATGCTGGTCTAAGGCATAAAAAACAAGCTGCACATAGACATTTATTTTACAGAAAATTTAAAACAAAATGGAAGGCTTAAGATCTGAAAATTCAGAACACTTCCTTCACCCTTTTACAGCTCTTTTTTGGTTGTTGTTTGAGCTGTTTTTTCCTTGTTTTTTGGTTCAGATTTTGAGCTAATTAGAACCAGATTTTCTTCTTTTTGACTCAAAATTTGAAACAGATTTGAGTCATCTCTTTTTGGAAACTTAGGTTCAGATTTTGAACATGTTTGAACCTTTAATTTCTATCCTAAAATATCTACTGATAAGCCAAGATTAAACAGTTTGGCAAATCGAATTCACTATCCTATCAGCAGAAAATTTAAAGCTAATTAGTCAAGGTTAGATAGTTTGACACTTTCAGATTTGTTTCTCTTTTCTGGTATGGGGCTATACCTTTATTGTTTTGTCAATCTGCCCTCTTTTCTTTCTTTTCTTTGTTTTTGTATTTTTTACTCTTTGATTTTTCTTCAAAGTAGAAAACAACAACTAACTACATGCTCAGAACTGAGCTTTATTGACATTCCTATCTAACCTATTCTAAACATGGAGTGTTTACATTTATCATATGATACAAAAATGCCAATGCAGCCTGCTGAGTAATGTCAAGAAGAAGTAGAAACGCTAGCTGCTTGTCAGAGGTATCCATAGAACATATTGAAGATTCACCTTCAATATCAAGGCTATCACAAAAGGTGACAAATTTTCATGTCTTTGGCTCTTGCAAAGGATCACTGCTTGATAATTTGAGCCAGTTGGGATTTCCACACACTCTTCCATAGGATCAACAAAGAAAAGATGAAGACTATCTTCTTTTTGGCCCTCCATGTCTGGTAGATTGTCTGCTTCCAAGACTTTAGCTTTGAGGAGCATATCTTCAAAAAGTTGTTTGGAAGCATCATCACCCTTAACCTACATAATAGAAAACAGTGAAATATCTTATTTCTCTAAATTTATGTTTGCTTCTGATATAAATTCAGGTTTTTTAAATGGAAGATTGATATCAATGATAGGAGAAGTTTCTTCTTGAAAAGAGGGTATATCCACAGTAGGATAGTCTTCTATCTGTTTCTCTCCCTTTTCTTCATCATCATCTGAAGTAGAGGACTTGTCATATTTGGCAGTGTTGTCCTCTTGTAGCCTTGGTATACTTGGATTCAGTGAACTGAAATCTGTGAAGAGGTTATTATTTTCTTGAGTGGGCGTGTTTTTAATCGTTTCCTCTTGCTCAAAAATTTCTTCATTACTCTTCTCTTCACCTTCTGAGTTGAAAGGCTACTGATTCCCAGTAAAGTGAAAGATTTTTATGATGGATCGAAAATAATGATTGCGGCTTTCAAGCTGATGATGGTGAAACTCATAACACCAATCAAATGCTAGTTTCCCTGCATGATTAGTTTCTACTTGGAAATCATCATCATCATAACAATGATTGAAGTTTGAAAATTTATTAGAATAAACATTTTAATCAGTCAAACATATTGGGATATCAGTAGGTCCTTCTTCATTCTGATCCACAAAAGAACTTTCTAAATCTGTACAACAAAGTTCTCTATGTGAATGGGCAAGAGTGTTTGTTTTGCAAAAAATTTCAGAGACTGATTGTTTATAAATAGCCTGATCTATTTCCTTTTCTGTCAAAGGGGGAGATGTTTCCATGTCCCTTTGAATAGAAGTACATCAGTTCTCTGTTCTTGTGAAGAATGATTTTGAGGCTGGATGTCTTCTTGAGCCTCAGCTACAAGGGATGATGAATCAATATTTGAGTTTTTAGGGATATCTTGAGGAGCGTCCATTATTTCTTGGATCATATCTTCCTCAACTGATTCATTTATGTTCTTAAAAATTTTCAATAGGAGATTAAAATCATGAATGGCTGTTAAAAGATCTTCAGGATGCATCTCTTCCAAAGCTTCCTCATTATCTATAATGTGTTGGGTGATGTTTTGTGATGGATCATAATATATTGCACCCAATGATAATGATGCAGTGTTTTCTTTATAGTTCTCATAGAACACATATTCAAGGTCTCTTAAAGAAAAAAAACTACTAGATCTTAAGCATTCATACCAATCCCTAGCTTTTCCTTCTAATGTTAACATGAACATTTTCATTAGGCAGTCTTCATGCCATTCAACTTTCAACCTCCATACATGTATGTGAAATTTGATAAGATGCAATAAAGGGTCATCAAACTTTTCATCTTGAAAAACAGGCAGGTTGTCATCCCAATTCACCTGGGGCATCTTATGTGGAAACCCAGGGATATGATCTCTACTCATTGAGGCATATCTTCGTTGTATTCTTGGAATCATTTTTGTAAATAAGGAAAGAGGTCACTGTGTCTAGTCAATCAGTTCAGGGTGTTCTACCAGCGGAGTCATTTGGTCCTTTGGAAGTTTTAGAGTGTGGAGTCGCCAGGTGGAATATTTTTAGCTTCTAAGGAGGTAAAATGTTTAATGGTCCACCACCATGTGTTTCTTGTAGAGCTACAAGATTTTCAGGAACTGAATTAGCTCTCAAGGGTGACCTGAAAACAACTGATAATTTATATTAGGAGACCTCCTAAGGATACTTTCTGGGTTATCAACTATCTCAGGTGGATCAGGGTTAGGATGGGCTCTAGTGTGAATATTTCTAGGAGCGAATATGTTGTGTTTTTTAGACTCAAATAAACAATAAAAGTTCAACCAGTTATAACAATCTTTAAAAGGTTAACTAATCTGTTTACACAATTTTAATCCTACAGTCTTCTGACTAAGTTTGAAAGATATTATAATGATAAGGGTTTTTCCCAGTGGAGTATTAAGGTCTGTTCAGGATTGTGGAGTCGCCAAGTGGAATTTTTTAGCTCTTTTCAGAGGTAAAAGGTCTTATGCTCCACCACCATGTTTATTGAATACAATTCCGGGATATTTTTTGGGTTTTCTAAGTTATTTTTCAGCTGTGTGGTTTCTAAGAATATCCTAAATCTGTTTCACAACTTAGCTATGGTTATGAGACAAATACAGTCTACTCTTATGGAAAATTCAGCTGATCTTTCAAGGTTAGATAAAGACTTAGGATAATCCTAGGGTTTACCTAGTTTGTCACTGATTCAACACAAGTTTTACCACAATTACCATTACTTGGTAGTGTTTAGTGTTAGACTCCTATACCAATAGGTGTCATTTTTCATGATTGACTTGTTGAACTATGCAATATGTTCAAACCTTTTTCTTGTTGCAAAGGTGTTCCATATTCTTAAAAAATCAAAAAATAAAAAAATTTTAAAAAATTTAAAGAGAGTATACCCTAAAAGAAAAATCAAAGGGTGAAAAAATAAAATTGGCCAAAAAAGTGAAAAAAAATGAACCCCATCAAAAGAAAGGCCAAGAAAAGTGTGCAAGTCTAAATGCCACTTCTTTTTTCTCTGATGTAATAAACAAAATTGTGTGAAGTTTGTCAAAATTTTGCCACAATTTATGAATGGTCAAACTGTTTAAACTTGGCTTATTCATTTTTCAATTTCATGCTGTAGAGATAGAGAATAATGTCTGGCCAAATAGTTTAATATTGACAGATAAGTAGATAAATAGAGTTAATAAAAGGTGCTCAAAAGTTTGATCTGAGCCCTTGGATGTAATAAGTGTAGACTTAGATAGGTTTTCCATATAAAAGAAAAAGAAAATTGATAAGGGTTTTCCAGTCTAAATGCACCCTAATAAAGAAGAGAAAATGGTAGAGTAAAATAGGTAGGGTAGGTAGATGTTGTTGCAGAATTACATGTGATGAATGATGGTTCCAAATATGTTCAATTTTACTTTCATCACAAGTGCAAAGGAAGATACTACAATGGAAAAAGTTCACAACAAAGCAAAGTCAAGATTATTAACTTCCCCTTCATTTTTCCCTAAAGAATTCACTAATTTCCCCTAAGTACTAAGGCATTTGAATATTAGAGGGGCTCAAGGAATTTCCTTGACTTTTGGAGGGATTGGACCCTCGGCCCAATAATTGAAAAAACCTAAGTACTTGAAATCATCCATTATCACATTCATTCACCTCTCAAAAACATTTTTCTAAGTAAAATCCCATTTTACTTAGGAAAATCCTTCAATATTTCATGAAAAGCCCTCAAGATCACTTTTTATTCTAATTCTAAGTGATGAAAGTATAATAATGCCATTTACTTTTGAAACTTCACTTTCTTGGTTATATTTAAGGATTTTGAGTTTACATTGTCCTTTGGTCATATTAACTCTAACTTATGTATTAATTCCCATAAAAATGACCTTGTCCTATTATATATAAATCCTTTTATAATAATATCCCCAAAAACCCTTATATTATGACTTTTTAGCCAAAAGTATTTAATTCCTATTTATTCAAATAAAAAACCCAGAATATACCCCCTTTTGGCTAAAAAATATATCTTTAGTTCTATTCCCGCCCCCTATGGTAATTGGATTAATTTAATTCAATTATCATATAATAAAAAATATATGAAAAATGTTTAAACATATATATATATATATATATATATATATATATAACAAAAAATAAGTCCAAAGTTTAATTAAAACCAAACTTTGAAAATAGTCCATCCCCATGCATTTTTCATCTCCGACCATACAAAGAGATTAATTAATCCCCACGATTAATTAATAATCCAACTAGCCAATCAAACTCCGCCCGCTAAGTTTAATTGATAGTTAATTATGTCGGGTCCACGCCATTAAAACTCTGCCATCTCCCTGTTTCGTCGGCCGTCCGATCGACCCATCAAAGATCTATGGCCCTCATCTTTTTCGTTGGCCATCCGCGTACGAAAGATAATGCACGATGGCCAAGAGGTTTTCAAATAGTGTCGTGCTACGTGTCAACCGTTGTATCGCATCGCTGCCCTTCCGCCTAAAACAACCTTCCCTCATAAGTGGTGCGATAAAAACCACTTACCACCTTTCTATTCGCGACATGACCACTGTACCATGTTGACATCATCCAATAAAATAATAAAAAATCCCGCCACCTATTGACTTTGCCAATAAAACGAAACAACCCGCGTCTTTTTAATTATCTCGTCCACAGTGAACGACTACACTCCCATGCAGAAAAATTCAAATTCCAATTGTTGAAGTCTGTCAACCGTTTACTCGTTTAAACACAAACACCCTAGTGTTGCTCATTTTTACCTGATTGTGCAGTAAAACCCTTTGTAACCCAGCTGAGCCACCTGAAACCTCTGTTAACCAATTCGAGCATGGTTTACCTCCCAAAAATCGTTCTAGATTCACTCCACAGACATCTCAAAATCAAATGAAACATTTTCGACCTCCCCTGCTAATCAATGCTTTCTTAACATTTTGTTTTGTTTTACAGGTGATCAGAAGACCACATCCTGGTATAAATAGTCTTAATACTAGTCATAAGACTTGTTTACTCCAAGAGTGTTATCAAATCTATTCAAACAGAGGTTAGAAAGCATAACAGCTAAAGAGTATCAATGGTTAAAGTGTATCAAGTAAAGTCAGAATGAAAGTTAAAATGAAGTTATAGAGCAGTCAAAGGTAAACAGTAAAAGTAATTACAGAGGCAGTAAAATGGTAAAAAGAGGAAATGAAAATAATTTCACCAACATTGAAGTTTGTCTAAAGTAAAAGTAAAATAGTCAAAAGAACAAAAAAGTAAAAAGATGAAAAACACAACAAGAAGGAATATTTTTGCAGAAATTGCATGTTTTAGTCATTATTTTGCAGAAACTATTGTGATCAATACAAGATGAATTTTGAAAAAATGAAGGAGCTTTATGTTCATAAGAGGACCATCTACAAAAACCTCGCTCACTTTTCTAACAACTATTATGGTTTTGGAAATATTAAACAATGTTGGAAAGCACTTTTTGCAGAAAATTCCTGTTAAGTCATCATTTTGCAAAGAGGATTGTGGCCAATAAAAAATACGTATTACAAAATTGAAGGAGGTTTTTGTTCCTAACAGACCCATCTACAAAAACCTATCTCACATTTTTCACAGTGATTTGAGAATGAGAGATACATGTACATCTTTACAGGCTATGTTTCAGACTCTGTAAAACTCTGTTTTACACATATTTGTACAGAGCCTATTGTGCACAGCTGGAGAGGAATTTTGGGAAACTGAAAGAGGTTTATCTCACCAACATATTAATCCACAATAACCTCTTTCACTGTTTACATATCTATTACGGATTGATAAATACAAAGATATCATTGGACCCCAAGTTTGCAGAATTGTTGGAGCAGAATGCACAAAGAAAGGAAGCAGTTAGTGACTTGGATGCCTCATCATCAACTAAGAGTTGGATCAAATTCGAATTATCCTCTTTGTAATCACCTATCCATACAAAATAGTGCCAAATAGATGAATTAGTTTGAGTGTCCTTTACTTAAGTTCTATTTATGTAAAATAGTTGGAGAGATTTGTGAACTAATCTTGATATTTTTTCAAGATATTTTAGTTTAGAATTTGTATAAATACTTCACTCTTGGAAGTATTTTGGGTGGATTCTTCTAATTTTCTGTAACATTTAATTTTTGGAATAAAATTGATTTGGAGAAATTTCTTTGTGGCTTGTTGGATGATGAATTGAAGCTCAATACTTTTTGCAGGATTCATGTGTCAGACTACAGTTCAATAAGTCATTTCTATCCTATGTTTTAAGTTTTATATCTGTTTATAATTTCACTGTGTTCCATTTCTGAATAATTGACAAAAAAGAATAAATCATAAATTTCTTAAGTGTACTCTGATTTCAATTGTGATTATTCTAAATGTTTTCTTCTAAACTGGTTATAAACAATGAATTCTTGATTGCTCTTGTTTCGCTGGTTTAAACATTTTGATTCCTATAGTAAAGAGTTCTTAACTGCTCTTTATTTGTGATCATTCACTTTATTTCTTTGAACATGTTGAAAGATTCTTAACTGCCTTTCATCCCTTCAAAATCCATTCCATTCACTTTAATATCTAAAATTGTTCTTTGTTTGGCTATCTTGCCCTGTAAAGCCATCTTGTGTGTAGAAGATTAATCCAGTAAAGCCATCCTTTAGACTCCATAGCCCAATGGCCTGAAATACTCAATCTTGCCCTCAGTTGGCGAATTCCACCATTCAAATTCAAATCAAATTTCTTGGACTTATAAATAGCCTAAAAATTTCTAAGAACAAAGCTAAATTTTAAAGAGAGAGCCCTCTCTGGATACAGATTGGCTAGATTCTGTATCTGAAAGTTGGTTAGTGGTTACCTCGGGTTCCTTTCCTTTTCTTACAACTTCAAGGAAAACCTGAGTGATAACATAGTGGTGACTCCGCTGGGGATCTGAATCATTTTATTGTTACTATTTTTTGATTTATAAACTGCAGACGGAGCCTGAAGATTAGCCAGGTAGCCTTTGAAATGCTTTTGCTCTGAAATTGCATAGTAAATAAACACTACTTCAGTCAATCTCCGGTCTAGTTTATAGACTGAACTTTGGTTTCAGACATTTAATCAGTTTCTCTAGTTTAATAAATCTTTAAGAAAATTTAAATCCAATATCTGAAACCTCTTAAAGAAATCATAGAAGTTGTTTTGAAAATTCATAAAATACTCAAAATTTGGTTTCGTGAAGAACTAACTTTTTCTTCAGAATTGTTTTACAGGTTCAGGTCTGATCTATGATGGTGGACAATGATCAGACACACAAAGGTTAAAATCATCCACCTGGCGACTCCAAATCCATTTCAGAATGAAGACTCCACTGGAGGAATGAACCTGGAGGAACAATATGGAAAGATCAGGCTTTCAACTTGGATCTTAATCCAAGACATTATGTTCTTTCACGTTAAGAACGGTTTTCAATATGTATTGTATTTTATATAAGGATCTAACTTGGTTTTACAGATATCGTGGCCTTTCATTATGGTTGATTTTCAAGATGATCCAAGAATAAAACGAAGATATGCTCCCATGAGCAAAGATCACATACCTGGATTTCCACACAAACTACCGAAGGTAAATTGGGGTGAAAATCTGCTCATGTTTCAAGATGAGAATATTGATGATCCTTTACTACATCTCATTAAATTTCATATACACTCATCAATATTGAAGGGTGATTGGCATGTGGATTGCCTCATGAAAATATTCATGGGAACATTAGAAGGAAAAGCAAGGGAATGGTATGAAGCTCTCAAACCTGCGAGTTTGTTTTCTCTAAAAGATTTTCATAAGGTATTTTATGAGCATTACAAAGAAGATTTTCCATCTTTATCATTAGCTGAAAATTGTTGTGATCAAGCTGAAGATCTTATACATTACCTTAAAAATATTGATGAAGATTTTGAAAATTTGCATCTTGAAGATTTATTAGAAGAAGTCCAAAACTTTCATTCTCAAGTTAAATGTCATAATAATCAAGAGGAGTTAAACAAAGATGAAATAAGTCAGGAGATAAATCAAGATCCACAAAACCCCTTTGTATTAACAAATGATGTTCCATTTAATGTTTTTAATGGATTTAAAGAAAATAATCAACCTCATGATCAACTTTTAGATAAGGGAAAAAACAATTGTCATTTCAATCTAAGAATTCAGAGATTCCCACCCCCCCTCACCGAAGAAGAAATCAATTTTCTTCTAAACATGCAACCATCCTCAAAATATTTACATAATGAAGAAATTGTTTCTACTTCTTCTAAGGTTGATGAATGTACAAAAGTTTTGATCCATGAAGGGACAAAAGAACAAGTTGATGCTCATGTTATTCTACCTTCCCAAAAAGGCCCATTGCTTGATATCATGCCTATTGAACAAAACAATGATTTTCAAACAGAATGCAACCAATCTAATCAAGATATATTAGGATTGTTGGAAGAAAAATCTGCTGATCCATTATTTATAATTGATGACATTCCTTCTTCTGAAAATTTTCCTAAATATGATCAATATGATTTCCCAATTCAAGATAATTTCACAGAACAATGACTAGCTATTTTGAGAGATGAGTTATTAGAACTTCAGCTTGATGAGGATTTTTTAAGAGCTTTCTTTCTTCTTTTGAAATCAAGAAAATATTCTCCTAAACTGAAAATATGTGTTCTTGAGATAATTTCTGAAAATTATGAAAATGAAATCAAACTTTTTCATTCCCAAATTCAGTCATACAATTTTCGAAATCCTAAAGAACTCTTTGAAAATCTTCCTTCTCCAAAGCAAGAGGAAATTGTACTATCTTTTGACTTGCATATTGAAGATGATTATTCTTTCAAAAACAAGACTGAAAAAATAAGTTCATGGTCTAATATTCATAATTCAATTGAACAATTAGTCATTGAAGGCCTAGAAGTAAATAACATACATCATCCTTTTATTGATCCTATATCAGATTATATGGAGAATCTTTTGAGCCCAAATCTGCAAACATGTTTTCCATGTTTTCTCTATAAGGATCAAATACATCAAAAGTGGCCTTTACACATCATATCATTTATTATAAAGGCACACGATCATAAGATACTTCCAATTTTGATCACAAGCAATCAAGTTATCCATTTATTGTTACAGCTACTTGATTGGCTTCATTGGCATTTTTGTATTACCTGATTTAATAAGATTTTTTATATTAGAGTAGGCAAATGAGTGCAAATAAGCTCAGAATTTTGAGCATTTTTTTTAGTTGTCAATTTTCAGCTAGTTTTTCATTAAGTTGGTTTGAAAATTTTTATGTGTTGTTTTAGTTTCAGATCAAATTTCAAGTTGTAGAAAAGGACTATCTTCAATTCAAGATTTTTAGCCACAACAAATGCATGTTTGAGATTGGACCAAGGCAGAAGATTTCCAACTGGGAAACACAGTTTGGATTGGATGGTAACTTACTGGAGTTGAAGCCCGAAGAGAAGGCCATAAGCTCCAGAGATTTTACTATCATATATACAATAAAGCCACCAGAAAAATAAGATTACATGGTTCAGTTAAAGACATTTTGAGGTATCTGACTTGTTGTTCTTGACTTTTCACTAGGAAAAGTCATCCCCAAGTGGAGCCAGTGTTAGACTCATATACCAATAGGTGTCATTTTTCATGATTGACTTGTTGAACTATGCAATATGTTCAAACCTTTTTCTTGTTGCAAAGGTGTTCCATATTCTTAAAAAATCAAAAAATCAAAAAATTTAAAAAAATGTAAAGAGGGTATACCCTAAAAGAAAAATCAAAGGGTGAAAAAATAAAATTGGTCAAAAAAGTGAAAAAAAATAAACCCCATCAAAAGAAATGCCAAGAAAAGTGTGCAAGTCTAAATGCCACTTCTTTTTTCTTTGATGTAATAAACAAAATTGTGTGCAGCTTGTCAAACTTTTGCCACAATTTATGAAGGGTAAAACTGTTTAAACTTGGCTTATTCATTTTTCAATTTCATGCTGTAGAGATAGAGAATAATATCTGGCCAAATAGTTTAATCTTGGTAGATAAGTAGATAAGTAGAGTTAATAAAAGGTTCTCAACAGTTTAATCTGAGCCCTTGGATGTAATAAGTGTAGACTTAGATAGGTTTGCTATGTAAAAGAAAAAGAAAATTGATAAGGGTTTGCCAGTCTAAGTGCACCCTAATAAAGAAGAGAAAATGGTAGAGTAAAATAGGTAGGGTAGGTAGATGTTGTTGCAGAATTACATGTGATGAATGATGGTTCCAAATGTGTTCAATTTTACTTTCATCACAATTGCAAAGGCAGATACTACATTGGAAAAATTTCACAGCAAAGCAAAGTCAAGATTATTAACTTCCCCTTCATTTTTCCCTAAAGAATTCACTAATTTCCCCTAAGTACTAAGGCATTTGAAGATTAGAGGGGCTCAAGGCATTTCCTTGACTTTTGGAGGGACCAGACCCTTGGCCCAATAATTGAAAAAACCTAAGTACTTGAAATCATCCATTATCACATTCATTCACCTCTCAAAAATCTTTTTCTAAGTAAAATCCCATTTTACTTAGGAAAATCCTTCAATATTTCATGAAAAGCCCTCAAGATCACTTTTTATTCTAAGTCTAAGTGATGAAAGTATAATAATGCCATTTACTTTTGAAACTTCACTTTCTTGGTTATATTTAAGGATTTTGAGTTTACATTGTCCTTTGGTCATATTAACTCTAACTTATGTATTAATTCCCATAAAAATGACCTTGTCCTATTATATATAAATCCTTTTATAATAATATCCCCAAAAACCCTTATATTATGACTTTTTAGCCAAAAGTATTTAATTCCTATTTATTCAAATAAAAAACCCAGAATATACCCCCTTTTGGCTAAAAAATATATCTTTAGTTCTATTCCCGCCCCCTATGGTAATTGGATTAATTTAATTCAATTATCATATAATAAAAAATATATGAAAAATGTTTAAACATATATATATATATATATATATATATATATATATATATGTATAGATATATATATATATATATATATATATATATGTTTAAAACAAAAAATAAGTCCAAAGTTTAATTAAAACCAAACTTTGAAAATAGTCAAACCCCATGCATTTTTCATCTTCGACCATACAAAGAGATTAATTAATCCCCACGATTAATTAATAATCCAACCCGCATATCAAACTCTGCCCGATGAGTTTAATTGATAGTTAATTACGTCGGGTCCACGCCATTAAAACTCCGCCATCTCCCTGTTTCGTCGACCGTCCGATCAACCCATCAAAGATCTACGGCCCTCATCTATTTCGCTGGCCATCCCCGTACGAAAGATAATGCGCATTTTCCAAGAGGTTTTCAAATAGTGTTGTGCTACGTGTCAGCCGTTGTATCGCATCGCTGCCCTTCCGCCTAAAACAACCTTCCCTCATAAGTGGTGCGATAAAAACCACTTACCACCTTTCTGTTCGCGACATGGCCGTTGTACCATGCTGACATCATCCAATAAAATTATAAAAAATTCCACCACCTATTGACTTTGCCAATAAAAATAAACAACCCCCATCTTTTTCATTATCTCGTCCACAGTGAACGACTACACTCCCATGCAGAAAAATTGAAATTCCAATTGTTGAAGTCTGTCAACCATTTACCCGTTTAAACACAAACACCCTAGTATTGCTCATTTTTACCTGATTGTGCAGTAAAACCATTTGTAACCCAACTGCGCCACCTGAAACCTCTATCAACCAATTCGAGCATGGTTTACCTCCCAAAAATCATTCTAGATTCACTCCACAGACATCTCAAAATCAAATGAAACCTTTTCGACCTCCCCTGCTAATCAATGATTTCTTAACAATTTGTTTTGTTTTAAAGGTGATCAGAAGATCACATCCTGGGATAAACAGTCTTAATACTAGTCATAAGACTTGTTTACTCCAAGAGTGTTATCAAATCTATTCAAACAGAGGTTAGAAAGCCTAATAGCTAAAGAGTATCAGTGGTTAAAGTGTATCAAGTAAAAGTCAGAATGAAAGTTAAAATGAAGTTACAGAGCAGTCAAAGGTAAACAGTAAAATTAATTACAAAGGCAGTAAAATGGTAAAAAGAGGAAATGAAAATACTTTCACCAACATTGAAATTTGTATAAAGTAAAAGTAAAATAGTCAAAAGAACAAAAAAGTGAAAAGATGAAAAACACAACAAGAAGGAATATTCTTGCATAAATTGCATGTTTTAGTCATTATTTTGTAGAAACTATTGTGATCAATCCAAGATGAATTTTGAAAAAATGAAGGAGTTTTATGTTCTTAAGAGGACCATCTACAAAAACCTCTCTCACTTTTCTAACAACTATTATGGTTTTGGAAATATTAAACAATGTTGGAAAGCACTTTTTGCAGAACATTCCTGTTATGTCATCATTTTGTAGAGAGGATTGTGGCCAATAAGAAATACATCTTACAAAATTGAAGGAGGTTTTTGTTCCTAAGAGGCCCATATACCAAAACCTATCTCACGTTTTTCACAGTGAATTCAGAATGAGAGATACATGTACATCATTACATGATATTTTTCAGACTCTGTAAAACTCTGTTTTACACATCTTTTTACATAGACTATTGTGCATAGCTGGAGAGGAATTTTGGGAAACTGAAATCATTTTATCTCACCAACATATTAATCCACAATAACCTCTTTCACTTTTTACATATATATTACGGATTGAGAAATACAAAGATATCATTGGACCCCAAGTTTGCAGAATTGTTGGAGCAGAATGCACAAAGAAAGGAAGGAGTTAGTGTCTTGGATGCCTCATCAGAAACTAAGAGTTGGATCAAATTCGAATTCTCCTCTTTGTCATCACCTGTCCATACAAAATAGTGCCAAATAGATGCATTAGTTTGAGTGTCCTTTACTTAAGTTCTATTTATGTAAAATAGTTGGAGAGATTTGTGAACCAATTTTGATATTTTTTCAAGATATTTTAGTTTAGAATTTGTATAAATACTTCACTCTTGGAAGTATTTTGGGTGGATTCTACTACTTTGCTGTAACATTGATATTTTGGAATAAAAGTGATTTGGAGAAATTTCTTTGTGGTTTACTGGATGATGATTTGAAGCTCAAGACTTTTTACAGGATTCATGTGTCCGACTACAGTTCAATAAGTCATTTCTATCCTATGTTTTAAGTTTTATATCTGTTTATAATTTCACTGTGTTCCATTTCTGAATAATTGACAAAAAATAATAAATCAGAAATTGCTTAAGTGTACTCTGATTTCAATTGTGATTATTCTAAATGTTTTCTTCTAAACTAGTTATAAACAATGAATTCTTGATTGCTCTTGTTTCGCTGGTTTAAACATTTTGATTACTATAGTAAAGAATTCTTAACTGCTCTTTATTTGTGATCAATCACTTTCTTTCTTTGAACATGTTGAAAGATTCTTAACTTCCTTTCATCCCTTCAAAATCCATTCCATTCACTTTAATATCTAAAATTGTTCTCTATTTGGCTATCTTGCCCTGTAAAGCCATCTTGTGTGTAGAAGATTAATCCAGTAAAGCCATCATTTCAACCCCATAGCCCAATGGCCTGAAATACTCAATCTTGCCCTCAATTGGCGAATTCCACCATTCAAATTCAAACCAAATTTCTGGGACTTATAACTAGCCTAAAACTTTCTAAGAAAAAAACAAATTTTAAAGAGAGAGCCCTCTCTAGATACAGATTGGCTAGATTCTGTATCTGAATGTTGGTTAGTGGTTACCTCGGGTTCCTTTCCTTTTCTTACAACTTCAAGGAAAATCTGAGTGATAACACTTAGAAAGGCTGCTTTTACTCTCAAGTTTTTATGAAGTTTTAAGGGAACCTAAGGTGCAAATTCAACTGAGTTCCCCAGCAGAGTCGCCAGTATGTTGGGGTTCCTATGTTTTGGCCAGAATGGCAAAACCAAAAGATAAGACAACATCAAACCGCTTTGGGATTCAAGGATCTAGCCCTCCTGAATCCAGAGAGGGATCTCTCTATGAATGGGTTCAAAAGATGTGATCTTTAATAGCTGTAATTGTGATATTAGGCTAGTTATGAAGAGCTTGGATTTTGTTTTGTTTGTTTTGGTTGGGCAAAGACATGATGAAGGTGAAGGCAGTTTCAAAATGAAGGGTGAAGGTGTCTGCAGGTGAAGGAATGATTTGGCTGATAGAAAGGTAAATACCGTTTTAACCCATTGGGCTATGGAGTCATAGGAGGATTTTAATTGGACAGCAAGGTTCAAGCAAGATCCATGGGGCAAGTCACTTATGTCAAAGGATCTCTTAAGGTGATTTTATGGAATGAAACAGATAGGAAGTGGAGAACAAACAAATGAATATACAGTGAAACATCCTAAGATCAAGTAAGTTATTTTAAACTATCTTGCTTCAGCATGTACTTAAAGAAAAACATAAGAGTATTTTGAAATCAGGTTAGTACCTTTAAACTAGCCCGCATTGAAGTAATTTCAGTTAGAAAAAATTAAAAAATAGTTGAACAGCTTAAGATCAGGTAAGTGCCTTTAAACTACCCTGCTTTCAATATATTCAAATAAGAAAACCACATATAACAGTGACAAAGAGAAATTTAGATCAGGCATGTGCCTTTAAACCGACCTGCATTGATGTACTCTTCAAAGAGAACATTCAAATGAAGAAAACATAGACAATACAGCTTCCAGTAAGAGTAGGGTACTGCTGAGAGTAAATCCTAGCTCTATGTTTACTGCTCTTTATCAGAGAAAGTGAACAGAGTGAAAACATTAAGCAAAATAACAATTGACAATTAGGAACACATCACCATTGACATAAATCAGGATCCCATAAATCAACAACTTGTATTTGATGTTTCAAACTAGTTACAATCAGCAAGCCCGGTGGGTCTCTACAACCTCAAACTTCTCATATCAGCTTATGTATCTTCAAGTTGCAAACAGGGCATTAGTAGCTTCAGAAACTATTACATGCATTTAGATGTCTAGAGACCAACATTTGCTCATCTTCTACAAAAGTATTTGTAGAAGAATGAGGAGGTGGGATATGATAAAAGATCTCTTGGGTCAATTAATACAGATGGATGACTCTTCGGCCTTTGAAGGGCTCGATGAAGTAATTTACAAATAATCTGTCTATATTAAATTGATGTACATTTATGAATTGTGTTCAGTGGGAGCCTTTGTTGACTTTGAGGCTCGGTGTCATGTTTGAAGTAACTCTGTTGCTGCTCCCCGAGGTCTAATGATAAAAAAGATTAGCTTCCGGGCTACTTTTAATATTTAAAATAGTTTTGTTGAAAATTAGAGATAATATCCTTGAGTAGTATTAATTGTTCGGCTGTCTTTGGGAAAAACACCTCTTGTTTGTAATAATGACTAAGCCTTCTTTAATTACCCTGAGGTTGCAGGTGCCTTTTAGGAGCTGGAGAGGTTTATTTACTTTAGTTTAGTGTTTTCAGGACAGATCACGCTCGGTCTGTGTCTTCGGTTTTCTGTTCTGGTATAAACTGATACTCTTTAACTGTGATTTCAAAAACACAGTGTCTTGTTGATGTGCAGGTCATGCAGGGCTTATAAGGCATCAATGCCTCATGAAATTATGATGAAAACATCGAATCCACACCTCGCGAATGGTTTCCATTGATGAATCAATGGCATGGGAAACATTTTTCCCGGCCCTCTGGCCTTTCTTTTAATAAAACAGAAAACCATCGATAACCTACAAAATACAGAACTATGTTATAAAATCCTGCGTTTTTAGGTTAAACTGCTTCAGAGGCATGGGAGGAGAGCAGGACCGTTGGATGGCATCATCCATCGGTTGGGAATCATTTAGAAATAGTCAAAGGAGATTGGAGGAAAAGAATAGATCAGAACCATCGATTGCGCGTAGATCAACGGTGGGGATTACGCGTTGGAATCCTCTTGGCGAAAGGTGGAAAGCGATGGTATGAAGCAAGATCATATCCGGGCCGTCCGATATGGACACGTCGACGGCCCAGATTCAATCAGAGGATCGTAATTGGCAGGAGGAGGAGAAAGGTGCAATGAAAATCGCCGATGTGATTGCGCGATCGGGAGGGCTAATGCGATTGAGCGATGACCGTTGATCTGAGGATTAGATCAACGACGGGGAATGAATCGGAGGGATGGGCGATCGGGGGGACAAACAAATGTATGCGATTGAAACATTGCGATGTGATTGAAACTTTGCGATGCGATTTGCGCGGGCCGTTGATTAGCTTTAGATCAACGATCAATATCTTTTGATTTTTTTCACTGACGGAAACCCTTATACTTTATAAAAAAACCCAATTTTTCACATAATACAAAGTTTTGGTAATTCAGGTGGAATATATATATATATATATATATATATATATATATATATATATATATATATATATATATATATATAGATATGACGGTTGGCACCCGATTGCGGGGCCCTTTGGTTATATGAAACAAAAATAGGCCCAGGGATGTATATATATGGGGGCTGATCACATCAGAGTTTTTCGGGCCCGGTCTTTCAATCAACCCATTGAACTTTGCGATGAAATAAGCGCATTGGGACTTAAACTCTTGGTCCCGGGCGCAGGATTTATAAATGGAAAGCGGTGGGGGTGGGGGTTATACATATATGACCCAATCGCAATCGGAGCTTCGGGCCTAGTCTTTCAATCAACCCATTCGGATTTCTCCGATGCGATTGCGCATCGTTCTTTTTAATCTAACCATTTTTATTTAACACGTGACTTTCACTCTTTTAGACCAAAATTTGGATAAATGGGTTTTTTGGATTTATGAAAGAAATAATGAACCAAAGATGGATTTTCAAAAAGGTTCAGCGCCCAATTGTAGGCCTAAAGGGTTATATATATGGTAACAATATGATCGGAGGTTATGACTGTAAGGCTTAATCGCATCAGAACCATTCGACATGGCACAAAGACTTGCGCTCTTGGGTTTGTGCGATGCGATTAGCGCTGAAAGGTTCTAGTGCTTGGTTTTAGCACCATGGGCATATGTTGGGGAAGTGGTTGAGACTTGGCCCAAAGGGGCTTAGACCCTTAATAAAAAAAATGGGGTTTTCCATGATTTTTAATGGTTTTCAAAGGGTTTTTGGGTTTTCACTACAATTTAAAAATGAGTTCTAAACTATGCAACAATTAGTTTCATGGATGGAAGAAGGGGAAAACATAAAAAGGAGGAATCTTAAGGAGGAAAAGGGAAACAAATGAAGGTTATTTTCTGAATGGAGGAAGGGGAGGGAGGGGATTTTGCAGCAGTCTTTCTCATAGGATTTTCAGCAGAATTTTGAGTTCTGAAGGGAATCAGCAGTGAAGACCTTTAGAAATGAGCATGAGATCTTCCAAAGGCTTCAAGAGATAACATTTTGGCCATGAAAGTGTTTCTTGAAGACTGAACAATGTTTTGGCCACCTTTTGATAGAACAAATTTTATAGGTGGCCAACAGATCACACACCCAAGAAACATTAAAGAGTTACAATCCTTTATTGGGAAAATTAGCCTCCTACAGAGGTTTATTCCCAACTTAGCCGAGCACCTCAAAAATATGACTAACATACTTAAAAAAGATGCAGGGGTTAAGTGGATTGTAGAGGCTAAACAATCTTTTGAGTTAGTTAAACTTGCACTCACTTGGGCCCCTGTCTTGATCAGCCCAGATTTCTCAAAAGATTTCTTGATTTTTTCCTTTTCCTTCGAGCATACAATGGCTGCAGTTATACTGTAGAAAAATCCAGAGGGAATGGAACAACCTATTTCTTTCTTCAGCAAAGCTCTGAGAGATGCACCCTTGAAATATAGCATAATGGAAAAACAGGCCTATGCCTTGGTAAAGGCCTTGAAAGACTTTAGGGTGTATATAATGCATTCTCACACAGTAGCCTACGTGCCAAATATAGTGGTTAAAGACATTTTTTCCAAGACCCCCGATGGGAAGAGGGGAAAATGGATCGCTATGATATTAGAATATGACCTAGAAATAAAACCCACAAAAATGATCAAATTTCAGGGCTTAGCTCAACTAATGGCTGAATCGAACTTGTAGGCCCTTGGCATTAACATGGTAGATTCCTTGGATGAGCAGGAAGGATTGCCTGATCCTACCATTGAGGAACGATTTCAAAACTCTCATTGGTATTATTATATCCTATATGTGCTCACAAACCTCATGCCCTTCCTGAACTATAAAAAACTAAAGCCCAATTCCTGAAGCTAAAAGCCAGAAACTATTGCATACTGAATGAATGTTTAATATGGAAAAATGAAAATGGTCTATTGCTTAAATGTTTGCCTGAAACAGAAGTAGAGAGGATTAAGTAGGAGTTCCATGCAGGAGAGTGTGGAGGCCACTTAAACTGGAAAGCCACTACTAACAAAATACTCAGAGCTGGCTGTTACTGGCCTACACTTTTCAAGGACATACACAAAATGATAATTTCTTGCCATAAGTGCCAGATTTTCGAGGGTAAAAGAAAGCTCTTCCCTTTACCATTACAACTAATTACTGTTGAGGCTCCTTTCCAACAATGAGGCTTGTATTTCATAGGGGAAATACACCCTACTTCTTCTACACAACAAAAGTGGATCCTTACAGCCACATAATATTTCACAAAGTGGATTGAGGCCATACCTTCTGGGAATGCCACAGATTCTGTCATCATTAAGTTCCTAGAAGACCACATCCTCTCTAGGTTTGGCTGCCTAAGGAAAATAATCACTGATAACGTTGCTACTTTGGATCCAAGAAAAAGATTGATTTTTGTCATAGGTATCAAATAGCACTCGGTCATTCAACTGCTTATTACCCACAGGGTAATGGGTTAGCTGAATCATCAAACAAGAGCTTGGTGATCATCATCAAAAAGCTGCTTGAAGAAAATAAGAAGTCATGGAATTACAAGTTATTGCATGCTTTGTGGGTTGACAGGCTAACAACAAAGAAATCCATTGGCATGTCACCATATCATCTTGTCTATGGAACAGAGGCAGTATTTCCTACCAGCCTTGGGGTACCAATGATTAAAATCGTCCAAGAGATTCAGACATAAGAGGATGGTATGGTAAGGAGGATAAATCAAACAATTCATCTCCAAAAAACATGAAAAGAGGTCTATAACAGAGCTTTGAAAGTTCAGGAAAATATAAAGAAGTTATTTGATAAAACAATAAAGACTTGTGACTTCAAAATTGGAGATAAAGTTATGAAATGGGACTCAAGAAGAGAAGAAAAATGAAAGCACAGCAAATTTGATAGTTTGTGGCAGGGTCCTTACATCATACAGGCCACGGTGGGTCCAAATGCCTTTTTTCTACAAGAGCTAGATGGTACAGAGCTGTTTGGGGGTCTTGTCAATGGCAGGATGCTCAAGCATTACTACTGTTGATTTCCAATTTCCAATTTTCATTTCCATTGTAAATACCATTGTTGTGTTTGTTTTCAAGAAAAAGAAAAATATTTCAAAAAATAGAGAAAGAGAGGTTCAGACGTGCTCAAAACTTGAACCTAAAAAGTGCAAATATTGGATCTAACATGATCAAAACCTGAGCCAAAAGGGGGTATAGCAAGCTGGTCCTAATCTGCTCAAAACCTGGATCAGCAAAGGAGAAGAGAATAGTGACTCTAGCAAGCTCAAAACTTGAGTCACAAAGAAAGGAAGGATGCTCCAAGAGTCTCAAGATGTCAAGCCTTTGAAATTTTGTTCCCAATATTCTGCAGTTTCAGTCCATGTGCAACTGTCTTTATGCTTTGGATACGCAACAAACTAGACTGTCCAATCCTAGTTTGATTGTCTTTGAATTTTTGTTGTGGAATGTAGAGAAGAAATCCGTTGGACAGTGTAATCCCAGTGGATATTAGATTAGGTAGAGAAACATATGAGGCCAAAAATTTAATCTGGTCTCATGGAGTAATAAGGGTAGAATTAGGCTAGTTTGTTTTCTGCTTTCAAATAAAAAATGATGAAGAAGGTCTGCAAATTCAAATGCACCTTGAAGAAAACATGTTAGGATTGTAGTTTGGGTAGGTAGGTTTCTTGGGGGAATGTTTTTTGCTAATCAATTCCATCATTTTTGTACAGTTGAATCAAAGAAATAAGATGGTTCGAGGATAAGGCATCTGGCCTACTCCAAAGATCTGTTCTCTGAATTCTTGACTCCAAGAAGAAGCCATCCCCACGTGGAGCCACTATTAGCCACCTATGAATTTTTTTCCAAGCAAACAGGTGGATAAATTGTTTTATGAGACTTCAGAAGATACATTTCCCAAGAAAATCTCTCATCCTTGAAGCCTCTATTCTTTCATTGCCTTTAAGAGGATCTTCATTGTTGTTTCCATCCAAAAGCCTCACTGTCTGTGAAAAATAGTGCTTAAAAGGCCTTCATTTGCCCTTGCATCCCTGCAAATTTCCTCATTATTAACCTTTTTCCATTTTCAAAGTCTCCCCTTTTAAACCCCAAAATCCCTCCTAGGTCTTCCAAACCATCTAATTCCTCCTTTAAAACAAGTAAAATCCCTTCATTTGAGTGTAAACCCCTTTTTTTTCACCTCTACCGAAAGTCTCTTTTTAGCCTTAAAACATCATTTTTAAGCCTAAAACCCATATTTTTACTTTAGTATAGGCTTAGCCCCCTTCGGCTCAACTCCAAAACCACTTCCCCATATGAGCCGAGCACCGAAACCAAGTGCTATCTCGAAAGGCGGTAGTCGCATCGGAGTTTCAGAGTAGAGCGCCTTTACCCTTTGTAAATTTATAAAGCTCCGATGCGATGGTTTGTTAGATCGGACCCCCAATCGCGATCTAAGCCATTGATCCATAAATATCTAATGGCCAGTGCTTATCATATCACACCCACCATTCTTCCCGTTCACCCCACCAATCACATATCAACCGTCAATTTGTTCTTAGATCCGACGGCCAGCGCATATCACTCCAAGCGCAATCGGAAAAACTTAATGCACCACTTCCTATTTCCCCTTATCACTGATCCCCAATTCGATCTCTGTCGTCCATCCATTATGATCCAACTACCCTTATTTCTCTTACTCCGCTCCTTTACCCCCGTCCGTCTCCCCGCCGATTGAATCTCCATCGTCGATCTTGTTCGAGATCGGATGGTTGGTGCTCAATTGCGCATCTTCAATCGGAAGTTCTCTAATGTGTTCCCCGCTGCCTCCCCTGATTACGGTCTACTGATTCAATCCTAGATGTCCATTCATCTAATATCTATTTCCCATAACGCATCGTGCATTTCCCCCATGTTTCTTCATCGGAACCTCTATTAACTTCAACATTCGATCTTCACCGTCGATCTCCTCCTGAGATCTGACAGCCCTAATTGGATCGCCCTCCGCCCATGACCAGGTCCCACCATTCAATATCATTTCGCTTCATTTTCATACATTCTCAGTGTATTTCGTTTGAAGGCCCAAACCTTGGGTTTTACATTAACCACCGTATCATCCCGCCAAGCATTAAAATTTTAATGTTTTACATTAAATTTTTTCATTTTGCCCAACTTCCACATGCACTGTTCCACCGTTTCACTGCATGTTCCACCGCTTTCCATCGCATCCATAGCATTTTCTTCTGTTGTGCTGCCATCGTCACATCATTCCACCATAGCCATCCTTCCCCATGCACGGATATCCTAACAAATTTGTGTGTTTTTGCAGGTTACAAGTGGTGAACACCGCCGTTGTTCACAATCATTGTTATAGTGACACAGAGCGCAAGAAGAGCCATTGTCAGAACCGGTGACTACAGAGGAACGCCTGGGAAGGGGGTAGGATGTAATTTTTCATCGAAATACAGAGTTTAACTTTGTGAAACCTGTTTGTGCTCAACCTAGTCTCCTAAATTGAGTTCATTTAATTGTCAACCAGGGTTGGTAAACTGCTGAAGTGTGGTGCACTATATGTGCCTAGGTGTTTGTTTCTTACTGCGTTGTGTCTAGTGTTTTATGATGTTTTTGGGTTTTTTATGGTTTTATGTTCACAAGGGAAAGAACTAAATGCTGGTCGAAAGAAACTACTGGTTAAAAACAGAGTGAAGCCTAAATTATTGATGACAAATGACAAATGAAAATACTGAAACAGAACCAAACCTAAACTATGACTTAGAAAAATACAAAGCTTGATAATGACTTCAAGAAAATAAATCACAACATGAACTTAACTTGTCCAATTCATTCATTAAAGATGTTTTGGAAGAGCTTGAGAAATGGGCAGCTAAGTGTAAATAAAATTCTCCTAACTAAACAATTAAACAATCAACTTATAATGATACAACATCTCATCCATGATTAAAGGTTTATTGAAACATATTTGGAAAAGAACATTTGTAACATCATAAGATCTCTACTCTAAAACTAGCTCCTAATTCTATTCTGCAACTTAGTTTAACACCACTAAACCTCACTCAAAAGTTATAGATTTCCTTTCAGAATAGTCTTTGAGGAAAGGCTTGTTTGTGAAATGGTAAAAAGGTTGCAAAAGTACTCTAGGCCTTAGAATGATACTATCTTCTGTCCAGATGATTATGAGTTAATATAGGTTTGGAACAAAATAAGTTTTGTAAACAATGAAGACCGTGGTATTTAAGTTTAACAACTAATGCAATTTAAAATGCAATGGATGGCAACTAAACTTGTAATGTAAATACAGTGAGATAAGCTAGAATTGAACTAGGGTGCTACTAGTCTACAGTGAACAGTGCTAAACTAAAAAGCCATTATCAAACTTGAAACGAAATAACAGAGCATGAATTAAATGTAATTTGCCTCCGGAGTGCTCTAACTAAGTTATCATGCAATTAATCTATGGGATTCTACAGCCTATTTCATTCATCATGAATGGTATTTTGGAAGAGCTTGTTAGAACAATCCTGGCTGTACAATTCAATGTAATTGAATACAAACATAAAAACTGAAAGCAAATACAATTAAAAACTAAGACATCACAGCTATTTCCTACTCATTGTTATGATGTTTTGGAAGAGATTTTTAAGAGTAATATTAGCTATGCTACTTGGTGTAAACAAGCAACTGAAACCTACAGTATCACAATTATGCCTTAGTCATCATAATTATATCTTGGAAGAGTTTACTAGAGTAAGTTTAACTGTGATAATGAACGAAAGGAATTGCAAATAAAATCTATAACACTACAGCCATTTCTTATTCATTGTAATGATCTTTTGGAAGAGTTTCGTAGAACAAGTATAGCTATAATGATTAATGAAATTAACTATGAACGTAAACTTCAAAAACTTGAAAACGAACTAAGATACTTATCTAAATTGCAAAAGTAAAGCTGCTCAGGAGGCAGGGGCCCTCTACCACCAGAGTAGCACGAAATCTAGCTCAAGATCAACTCAACGTGTTTAAAGAAATGTTGTCTTCTTCATTAAAGGAAAATAACTTAAAACAGAGTATTCTCAGACTTCAGAAATATAGCAGTCAATCCACAAAATCTAATCAAAATCTAGAACTTGTCTCTCGGTTTCCCGAGTTACATTTATAGCAAATATTCATAACAGAACTTGAGATAATACGGGGATCATTGTATTTTCATATCAAAATCGGACTAGAACTCTAAAGGTGGTAGCGTAAAATGACAAAGGACATCTGGACTGTCCTTGTCCTATTAGGAGTCTGTCTCCTTGTGTGAGTTCCCACCTACAAAACCATGTCCAGAATTCCGTTCAATCTTCATGGTGAGCAACAAACGCTGAGGACATGATGTGGAATACACCCATGTGTGGCTTTTCCTGAGAGGACACCTGGAACATGCTTGAACGTGAAGACAGCTGCAGAATTGGCAACTAGCTACGGAATGTCTGCATTATGTAGCTAGTTTCAGTTCAAAATGTATTACAATGACAAAATCACAAAACTTAGCAAGTTAGCCATGAAATTCATTCTTAAAGCAATTTTAACTAATTTCATTGATCATTTGAGCCTGGGATAACAATGGACAAAAGAAAATGGAGTGAATTATGATGGAAGAAAGAACAATCTTGGGGCTCAACATACCCCCACTGTTGACTTCTTGCATGTCCTCATGCAACTTATTCCATAAACTCAGAGACTTCTGCAAGAACATCCAACCCTCTTCTTCTTCTTTGCCTGGAGGTTAAAGGCCTTCTAGGCTTCCTGATGACTAAATTGAACCTTAAATTGGTAAGTGCCCTGATTAAATTCTTGTTCCTCTTTTTCAACTTTTCATTAGCCTTTTCCACTTTGTCCATTTGTAGAGACAAGGTTGAGTTCATACTGGTTTTTAGTTTAACTTTTTCCTTCAGAATATCATTCTCAGTCCTGATATGTCTATTAAGTACTTCCATCTCATACCTATCTCTTCTTAACACATCTATTTCAGACAGTGGAGGACTAGGAGTTCTATCTCCACTCTCTAAAGCTTTCCTTTCCAATGTTTCAACATAGTTATAAATTTCTTGTTGTGCAGGGTCAATTTCAGGGGCTTCTTCATCAAAATCTTCTTCAACATCTTCTTCAATAGGTGTTTCTTCATCTTCTATGTTTATCACCCCGGTTTGTTTAATCTGTGTTTTCCTTAGTTTCCCCCTGAGTCTATGGCTCCTTCTCGGCTGGGATGGTCCCTCTCCTTTTTCTGTGGCAAATTTTCTGTTTACCTTCTCTTCCTTAAGCTGTCTCTTAATCTGAGACAATTTCTCAGAGATTATTTCTTCATTGCTTTCTTGAATTGCTTTATCAGTTTCAATTTTAGAGGCTCTCCATTTTCTGCTTCTCTTTGTAGGCTGATGTTCAGGTGAAGGCTCTTTTGGTTCCTCAAAGTGATTTCTCACCAATAAATTATCCCAATTATCCCCTATTTTGCTCAAATGATGCTCAATCAAAATCTTGACTAACCCATGGTGATATAAGGTTTTCTCTAGAAATTGAATTCTCTTTTGGACACTTGAAGCCATTTTCTTTAAACTTTGAAGCAAGAAATAGGGCAAATTAAGCTCTTCTTCTAGGAAATGCATTATCAACCTAATATGGTAAACATAGAAAGTACCATATCTACCTTCACAAGTGATAAATTTTTGTAGGATAAGCAACATGTTTCTCCATTTATTATTTAATGCAGAGCTTGGAATTCCCTTTTTAAACATAGTGACATCCATACCTGGTGACTTGAGGATCTGCTTCCATGATTCATTATGAAATTCTCTGTTCTTAAACCATCTTTCTCCATGTCTAGGCAATCCTGTTGCTTCTGCAATAAAAACCTCTGTGACAGTGAATTTAATGTCTCCAACTTCAACCTCGGCTCCTTTGAATGACCTTGCAAATGTTTTAGTAACTTCTTTGTGGAATCCATTAAATTTTTCAAGGAATTGCAGCCATCCTGCTTGTTGCAACATTTATCTGCCTGGAGGGTATCCTTCCAGGTATTTTGTGTCCACTGGTTTAGTTCTCACGATGAGGCCCATAATTTCTTCTTCAATCTTCAGATTAGTACTCTTTCTGCTCACGGAGACAATGACTTCAACCTTCAAATTAATACTCCTTTGCTTCACGGTGATAGTGCTTCAATCTTCAAACTGATATACCTCTGCTTCATGGTGACAATGGCTTCAAATTTCAAACTGATATACCTCTTCTTCTTGGTGACAGTGGCTTCAACTTTCAAACTAATATACCTCTGCTCACGGTGATAGAGATACCTATGTTTTACAGAATGAAATGATGAAGGGTTGGCTACGAGATGGCGTAATAGGGAGTGGTTACGGAACGAGTTAATGAAGTGAGGTGAAGAAAACAAATAAATGAGTGAAAAGACCGAGGAGATATTTTGCAACGGATTCAAAAATCATCATTAAATGATTTGGCTGGGTGACGTGAGAAAATCAATCACTTCAGCATTTTAACCGCTTAGATTTTTAAATGATGATCGGGTATAGGATTTGAAATGAAGGATTTTTATCCAAAGTTTTGCGGAGGGTATATTTGGCATGATCAATAAAAACAATCAAAACAACTTTTCGAATGATTCATAACTAGAATATACTAAAGTTTTTCATGATATGCCATTATAATCAGAACTTTTTACCTTTGCTTTTCATCTACTTTTTGTGGTCTTTATATGCTTTGTTCTCCTCTGGAAATAATTAATTTGTGAGTCTTCATAATACTTCTTGATTTTTCTTGTTCATGGATATACAAGATCATCTTGTTGCAATTCAAATGTCTGTTGATCAGTGCCTTCACGATATGTAGCTGCGGAATGACTGTCTGGCTGCGGAAAGTCTGATTAGCTGCAGAATATCTGTTTAGCTGCAGAATGTACCTGTAGAGAACTTTAATCATGGAATGGAGTGGTTTGGAATATAAGTGGAATATTATATGGAATGAGTGAAGATAGATGATGAAATATGGTATAATGGGATATGTATGAAGTGAATGATGGAGTGGGATGGATTACAATTTATGAAATGGAGTGGAAAAGTATAAGAAATGGCCTGCAATTCATGACATGTGTTATTAAATTGCAGAAAGACATCAAACTTTAAATTTTGATATGGAAATGAGGCGGATGAAGTATGGAATGAGATGAATGAAATATTGAATGAAGTGAAGTATGAATGAATGAATGAAATGGAGTATGGATGGATAAGTAAATGAATGAAATGAAATGAGATGGATCATAAGTGAAATGGATCTTAACTTATGATTTTGTAACAGCTGCTTGCAGAAACAAAATGGAAAAGTTAGAGTGTCAGAAAGACTCTGATTTTCACCCTATATTTCTGTATAAACATGCCAATCAGTGATTGGTTTTCATGTTTATACTTTATTTTTTTATTTTATTTTTATTTTATTTTTTTTAAAGAAATGACTTCAGAAAATTCAATCAAGTTGATGAAGAAGAAAGATTATTCTTCATTAACTTCACATCACTGTTTTCCTGGAACTTATTGACAAATTCTTCTCTTGAGAGTGGTTTGTGATACAACTTCAATCTATGACCATTCACAAGAAAAGTGACCTCTTCTTCATCTATTGTCCTGATTTTTACTGCTCCTTTGTCAAAAATTTCAACAATTTCATATGGCCCAAGCCAATGTGTTTGAAATTTACCTTGAAAATCCTTGAATTTTGAATCAAACAAGAGAGCCCAGTCACCTTCTTTGAATTTCTTCTCTTTAATGTACTTGTCATGCCATCTAGTCCTTTGCTGTTGGACTAGACTTGTTTTCTGAACTGCATCTTGTCTGATCTCATCCAATTCATTAATCTGCTCCAATCTGTGCTTTTGTGCCTCCGTTAAATCAAGTCCTAGCCGAACTACCATTTTGAAAGTTTGAATCTGTAAATCTATGGGAAACAAAACTTTCTTTCCATAAACAAGTTCATAAGGAGTATGGCCTGTTGTGTTTCTCCATGTAGTTCTATAGGCCCACAAGGCTTCAGGAATCCTATCTACCCAATCTCTTCTATGTAAATGAACAGTCTTTGTTAGGATTCCTTAAATGATCTTATTAGTAGATTCCACTTGACCATTTGCTTGTGGATGATAAGGAGTAGATTTTCTATGCCTGATTTTGTACCTCTCCATCATTTGTTCCACTAGCCTCGATGTAAATTGAGCTCCTTGATCTGTAACAATTTACCTTGGGACACCAAAACGAGTAAAAATATCCTCAAAAAGAAAATTAACTACAGATGCTTCATTAGCAAAAAGTAATGGCTTGGCCTCTACCCATTTGGTAACATAATCAATGCAAACTAATATATATCTCTTTTGTCTTGATGGAGGACTAATAGGTCCTACAAAATCCAAAGCCCATTTTTCAAAAGGTTCAATATGTACTTGAGGTTGTAATGGCATCTCACCTGAAGGAGAAGGTTTCCCTACCCTTTGGCAACTGTCACATCTTTTGACATACTCTTTAGCATCTTTAAACAAGGATGGCCAATAATATCCTAAATTAAGGATCTTATAGGCTGTCCTCTTATCAGCAAAGTGTCCGCCACAAGGTTCATCATGACATGCTTTGAGAATCTCATGCATCTCATCTTCCCGAACACATCTCCTAATGATCAAATCTGGACCTGTCTTGTACAACTCATTAGCAACCCATGAATATTTTGCACTGTCATAAATGATTTTTCTTTTATCTCTTGCATTCATTATTGGAGGAAATTTTCCCGAAACTAAATAATTAGCAATGTCAGCAAACCAAGGAGTTTGAGTAGAAATTGCAAAAAGATATTCATCAGGAAATTGATCTTCAACTGGAGTGTCATCTTTGATGTTTTGGAGTCTAGATAGGAAATCAGCTACCGTGTTTTGTTTTCCAGGCCTATCTAGAATGGTAATGTTGAATTCTTGTAAAAGCAATAACCATCTTATGACTCTGCCATTAGTAATTGATTTGTTCATTAAGTATCTAATTGCAGAATGATCAGTGTGAACAAAAGTTTCATAGCCTGTTATATAGTGTCTGAATTTGTTTATGGCATGAACAACAACTAAAAACTCTTTTTCAGTTACAGTATAGTTTAACTCTGCAGGAATCAAATTTTTACTGGTATAGTATGTTAGCGCTCGAATCTACCTTAGGCTGAAATAAGGTAAAACTCAAGGCAACATCAAACCAAGCTTAGCCTCGTAGCTAGCCCTACGAGGACAAGAGAGGGCTCTCTCCGGGTCTATCTCGGCAAAAAGTCTTCAAAGGGGCTGAGATGACTTATAATGGATACTGATTTTAGGTTAGTAAATAGATAGGAAGGTTTGATTTAAATTTTTTGGGTTTTTGTTGGAAAAATGGGAAAAACAATTTTGGGCTCGGGGATGAGGCCAGATCTTTGCAGAATTCGAATTGGGGCAAGGTAGGTAGTAGTCTTGATGCTTTTTGATTATGTGTATGGATGGATCAAAATGAAAAGGAGCTGAAGAGGGCAAGGGAGAACAGGGATCATCTCCAAACTGGTGAAAACATATAAAACTAAACAAATTCAAAGGCAGAGCACTGGAATCAATGGATTCTACTTCATTTACTCATTCATTTAGTTTCAGAAGCAAAAGAAGGGAATGGAATACATTCAACATTAAAGAACTTACAAATAACTGAGAGAACACACCATCAAAACTGAAAGCCACAAGAATCCCAACAGGTGCTATTAAACGCCATGTTGAAGCACACACATGGTGTATGAGGAAGATGAGCACACACACACAAGAGAAACACACAATGAAAGATAAGCGTGAGGATTTCTTATTTTCCATTATACAAAGATGTACATTTATAGTACAATGGTGTGACTCTTGGTTTCATATTCCAAGGTCACTTGGACTCCATTGTGACTTTTCGCATTCCACACCTACCCATGTAGGATTAGGTGTTCCAACATCCCCCCTTAATCCGAAGGGGTATGTGTGAGTCCAAGAAAAGAGTTGTAATACAAATCTGCAAAGTATGCATGGAAGCACTTGGGCTAAATCAACTCTCTGAAATGTTGGAAAAAAGAGGTGGTTTTAGGATGACCACAAACACTGGAATGCAAAACTTGTTGCAGTTCCCGGAACTCTTCCAAAACTGGAAAAAAGCTGAAAGCTTCTGCTAGAGGAATTGTCCCTCATAAAAAGGGAGACCTTCAACCTAAAAGAAGGGAGGTCTACGACCTGTGGTGGTTTTAGGTTGTCCACCAACCAAAGATGATGGTTTTAGGTTATCCACCAACCGAAAATGATGGTTTTAGGTTATCCACCAACCAAAGATGATGGTTTTAGGTTATCCACCAACCAAAAATGATGGTTTTAGGTTATCCACCAACCGAAGGCATGCTCATGGGCATCCATGTCTTTGGCTACATCTCTAAATCTGGAATGACGAATTGTGGCTCAAGCTCGCTTGAACTGCTGGCTACAACTCTGAACATGGAATGAGAGATTGTGGCTCAGGCTCGCTTGATCTGTCGTCGAAGCTTGTACATGACCACCATTTTCCCCCCTGTCAGGGACAAGGTGAGATGATGGAAAAAACTCAAGTGCAAGTTTACTCAATATCCGTGAACAAGTTCTAACATGTGTCGTAAACATCTTCTTGGCTGCTGATGCCCATTGCGAAGAAGCGATCCATCCAAGATGAATCTTGGTTCTTGCAGGAGGCTTGTGTCTGAAGCATCTGTCTGAAGAATGAGTGTGTCGACCACAGTGCTTGCATGGATGAAGATCAAAATAGTGATCTTTCATATGGCCAACTCGATCACAGTGTTGGCATTTCTCAATCTGTTGTGGAAGTGGAACAGGATCTGGAACAGCTACAGGTGAACTGTCATACATGAATCCGACACTTTGAAATCTGATGGGCTTTGTGTAGTCTACAATATGAAAGGACACATCCTTGTCATATCCAAGACCAGTTCGATGCTTGTTGTGGACAAGCTCTTCCCAAGGTCTGATGATGGGCTTAGGAAGTGCAGGCTGAGTGGCTGCATCTGCATGTACATCTGCTCTAGTACAAGGAACTGAATGTGAATCATCTGCAACTTTATCTTCTTTCTTCTGATGAGAGTCCTTCACAATCTTCTAAACAGAAACAGGTTCAGAATGGTGACTCTTTTGCTGAAGTTCGTCTTGCTGAAGCTGAGTTTCCAACTGCAAAAACTCAATCTTTTCTTGTGCATCTTTCAAACAACTTTGAATGTTACAAAGAGCATGCTTGCTCATTTTTATCATGTCATCAACATTTTAATGAATGAGGTTACTCAACAACACTAATGCCTCATTGATTTTGGCCATTTTCAACAACTTAGGCTCAAAAAAATGAAAGGGTGTCGGTTTCAACTGAAAATACACCTATTTACAATATGATGCAACAAGAAATACAAATGACTCTAAAGAATTTCCAACTATGGAAATCTAAAGTACGAAGTGTGCTCCTCAGATGATGGAGGACAATCAACAACTCAAATACTGATTGCAACTATGAAGAAGCAATGTTTGCTCACAATACAATGTCAATACAATACAATATTTCTGCAAAATATGTGCAGCTGAAAACACTATGCAAAAACACTTTAAGGCAGCTGAATTTTCCTTCAAAATAACTGTTTTCAATGATGGAAAACTGTCTTCAAATGTAAATTTATTCAAAAAATCACCCTTATGCCACAAATCACAATGTAAATCTGCAATTTTCTCTATGTGTTCACTTCATTTTCTAATATGTCATTTTCTCTTCCTTTCTTCCTTTCTGCTGTTCATATCTGTTCTTCTCTCTCTCTGCTGTTTTTTTTTATAATTTTTATAATTTTTATTTTTTAATTAATTAAAAATTAATTAAAAAAAATGGAAATAATTAGAAATGAGAGAGGGAATTAAAAATTTAAAAGTGGTGGGGGAGAGGAATTAAAAGTGGGATTAAAAATGGGGGGGTGCAGATATTTTATGGAGGGAGAGTTATTATGTGAAAAGGGGGGGGGGAGTTTATTAAAAAGGGAGGGATTTAAAAAATTTAGAAGTCGAATTAAAAATTGGGGGGCAGACTTTTAATTGGGGGGAGGGGCATATATTAAATAAATATAAAAATCAATTTTGAAAGGAGCAAAGGCGGTATTGTATACGTGTGAAACTGTGGGAGAAACTGTGGGAGAGCCCGGGGTAGGCAGAGGAACTGTCAGTGTGCAGGGAGGCGGAGTGAGAAGCGTTGGTAAGTCAGCGCAGGGAGCGGTCGTGGAGTTTGGTGAGGGCGTTGTGGAGAATGGAGTGGCCAGCGACGTAAGGGAGGTAGTGGTCAAGGGAGACGGAAGGCCAGAAGACCGTGGGTCGGTGCAGAGAACTGTGTAGAGTGCAGGCAGAAGTCTGTAGTGAGAGGTCGACGTTGTAAAGCGGGTGGAGAGGCCGCGTACAGTGCAGGCAGAATTCTGTAGGGTATACGTTGGATTAAGCGATGGGAATGCGGACAGCAATGTTGTGAGAATGTTGAGAGGGGGCTGGGACGTTTGTGTGAAGGGATTGCGTGGAGGAGTGTAGCAGAGTTCAATGCAGAGCTGGTTGATGAGAAGGGAAGTGCATAAGGGAATGACAGTTGCCATGGAGAGTTGGGTTGAGAGCGTTGTTGTGAAGTGTAGAGCGCAGGTAAGGGGGAGTCCACGTTGTTGTGAAGGAGATAGCTGTAAGGTGAGAGGGCGAGTGTTGAGCTCGAGTGAGAGGAGGTAAGCGCGTGCAGAGCAGGGGCGTTTAGAATGGAGCACTAGGACTGTGAGTTGAGCGCTGGGTTGAGCGTTGAAGGAGCGTAGGTCGATGTAAGGGAAAAGTAAGGTGGGAGCGCAGGGTTTCAAAGGGTCGAGTTGTGAGGAAGATAGCAGATAGCAGAATGCGTTGGATAGTAGGTAGCGGAATGTGTTGAGGTGTATGAGAGGGAGAGCGAGAGTATGTAAAGTGCTGTAATGGATTTGAAAGGGAGCGTTGAGTTGTTTGAGAGTAGGGGGGCCGAAAGGCAGAGAATATTTTTTTATTTTTATTTTTATTTTTATTATACAGCAGAGAGCAGAATAAAGAGCAGAAATTTCACAAATGTCTTCAAAACAGGACAATCGCAGAATTTTAGTTTCAAAACAGCGGATTTTTTTCTTCAAATGTATAGCAGAACAAATCCAGTAGCAGTAGAAAACTCAGAAATTTTCCAGTAGTACAGCAGCTCAGAAATTTTTCAATGAAAACCCCAGAATTTTCCAGAATATTATAGCAGCAAAAAATCCAGTAGAAACTTAGAATTATTTTGCAGTGAAACCATAAACTTCTTCAAAAACCCTCTTTAAATAGCATTTTCCAGCAGCTTAAAAATGCAGAATTTAAAATGTAGAGATAAAATCAGAATTTAGAAAACCTTCAGATGGGCACAGCTTCTTCTCTTCAAAACCAATGCTGAATGGGGAAAATTTTCTGAATGTTGCTCCTCTTCAAAACAGATTTCTGAATGCTGCAGAAAGTCTCTTCAAAACACCTTTGAATGGCGGCAAAAACACTGCTGCAAAAACTCTCTAAATTGCTGCAAAAACGTCAAGAATTTTGCAGATATGCACAGGCCATAAACACAAATGGCTCACTCAATTTGGAGCAGGGCCAGCAATCGCCCGCTCTGATACCATGTTAAACGCCATGTTGAAGCACACACATGGTGTATGAGGAAGATGAGCACACACACACAAGAGAAACACACAATGAAAGATAAGCGTGAGGCTTTCTTATTTTCCATTATACAAAGATGTACATTTATAGTACAATGGTGTGACTCTTGGTTTCATATTCCAAGGTCACTTGGAATCCATTGTGAATATTCATATTCCACACCTACCCATGTAGGATTAGGTGTTCCAACAGGTGCTGCAAAACCTCTGATCTTTCCTTAGCCAAAATGCAGAAAATATGTACAATAGTGTGCCAAACTTTTCCCAAGAGTCCAACCCTGAAAGTGTCTCAGAAAATACAATAAATAGACAAGTATAACCCCTTCCCATGCCTCTAGGGGTCGAGCTCATGCTTCTAGGAGCAGTTTGAACCAATTCTAAACAAAGAGCTAAAATCTAGGCAGCCAAACAACTTGCCTCTATAACCTAGGAAACTGATCCATTCACTTGATTTTCACTTTTTTGTGAATGAATCATCTAGAAAAAGTAAATAAGTGCCAAAGTTAAATCATGTACATCAAATTACATCAATAGGTGAAACTAGTCCAAACTGGCCGAATTTCTGAGCTGGAAGGTGAAAAACATGCCAAAAACCTCTATGCGCCGCGCTCCAAAGCTCTATGCGTCACACTACTTTCAGCCTGTTTATGGGGCACTTCCCTGAGTCCAAATTGAGCTCATGATAGCTTGTTGGAAAGAACTGGATGTTTTCTATCCAACCCAAGTGGAATATTTCAATTTGGAGCTCATTTTCCCCTTCAAAACTTCATTCTCCTAGAAGTACTTCCTGCTGGTGCAAAAGGTGGCAGAAAGGTGATTTTCATGGTGTTTTTGGCCCTTTTGATCATCTAGAACTTGATGAAATGCTTCGGAAATTTCTGAACATGCATAATTTACCATGAAAAATCCAAAAATGCAAAAAAAATTTCCATAAGATGTCTCAAATGTAAGCGCGCGTCGGGTGGCGCGACGCGTTGGGCGAAAAAACCTGTTTTGTGACCAAAAATTTTCAAAATGACAAAAATTTCTCCAAATTTGCTGAAATTTGGAGTGAAGATCCCCCATCATGCCTCATGCTCAGCCAAAGAAGCCTCGGCCAAGATCCGGAGTGGATCAGGCCTCTTTCACCGTTTTAGTGCTCTTCTCAACTTTCTCTTCAGGATCTTCATTTTTGCTCTGCAAACGTGCATGCGGGCCCAATAATGATTCTTCATATGACGGAGCATGTCTTTGTCTCTATTTGCCTTCTCCAAGAGCTTCTCCAAATGAATTTTAACATGCATAAGGTTGGTCTCTCGCTCAATTGGTGTCATGTCACCAGGTCTCTTCCGGGCCAATTGTCGATCTTCACGGATTCGCCGCAGCTCTACAAGTGTGTGCTGATCCTCCAGTTGTTTGTTCCGCTGCTCCAGGTAATTTATCACCCACTGTGCTCTCTGTAAATTCTCTGTCAAAGTACCAATCTCAGCTTTCTGCTCCTGGATGACCTCCCTCAGTTTCGAGCTAGGAGAGCTCGCATCAACATCGATGAGTATAAAATTAGTATCTCGGCATCCTGAAGGGCCCTCATCATGCATAGGCCTCTTGCCTCTGTCCTGAACCTGTACCTGTGCTGATGTTGAAGGCAAGACCCTTTCCACCCCATGTGGAGATAGTAATCGCGCTGCTGATGAAGTCAACGAGACCCATTCCACCCCGGGTGGAGATAGTACTCGTTGTGTAGCTGCAAATAAGGCTCTGTGGCCTCGCTGATATGTCACATACACTGGAGCACTAATATGCTCAGTCTCAGGAATATCAAACTGGTGTGAAGGCTCTCCCTCATCATGAACTACCTCGGGAGGCGGCTGTGACACTGCAAAGAAGTCACGGGAGATGAACTCCTCCCAAGCAATGCCCTGTTGTGCGAGCTGATGTACCACCATGATTTTGATCAGCGTGTAATGATATATGTTGTTATGCTGCTGTGCTGGGGTCTTATTCTGTACAAGAAATGTCATCCGCTCTATGTTACGGTACATGAAGTATGGAATGCTCATCAACCGCACTCTCGTGAAGTGCATCAACAGTCGGATGTGATATGCATACAAGCATGAAAAGTGCCCTTCATAACTGAAATAACGAATGATGAGTTTCATCAATGGTGCATAATCATCCTTCAGAAATCAGAATGGAAATATCTTGCTCAGCTGCCTCATATATCCAGGTCTGATATATGGCTCATAATAGGCTTTAGCCAACTGCTGCCGCTTATTCCATTCTTCCTCGATGTTGGGTATCCCAGTCGCCTCTGAAATGGTCTCTGGTGACAAAGTAAAATCCACCCCAGCAAGGTTTACACGACCGTTATGCAAATGTAAGACAAATAGGCGAGCTAACTCATGATGATGCTGAGTTTGGGAAATCATCTCACAATAATGGAAACATGACTGACGCTGAAAACAATCCATTGGAAGCGGGCAAGCCTGCAATTGGGTCAAAGAAGTGGGCTCCTCCCTGACATGCCTACCACTTTTTCCACTTTTGTGAGACCTCCTTGGCACATTAACCTCTGTAGATGAATCACTGTCCTGCACATACCCCTGCTCATAAGGTGAATCCGTCTCTGACATGGTGCTAAAGTATGAAAAATATATGCTGATATGGTAATGATGAAAACAAGAGTTTAGTGTATGCTCTAATTCCCAATGTGTCACATATGTATCAAGGTGCTATAGGAAAAAAACAATGAGGAAAGTACTGTCAAGTGTGAGGACAGACACTGTTTGAGGGATTTAGGAATATGGACAATTTATAAGTGATATAGGAAAACAGTGATAGTGAGGGGAGTATTTTTGGGAATAGGAATAGGTGAAATGACAAAATGTAAGTGAAATCTAAGGCATAATCCTCGAATATTGTGGCAATTAAAATTTTGTCAATGGAGGGAAGGGATAACAAGTGATAAATTTAGAGTTTTACCACATGGGAACAAAAGGGAATGAAGGATGTGAAACAATGGTATAACAATGGGACTGTGGTATAATAACAGTGATCACAGCAGTGAGGAAAATGATATAATGATAGCAGTGATAAAATCATACATAACAATGGCATTAGAGTGTTTTGGCAAATGCAAGCTTTGCAACAATTTCAAATGACAATCATCACTCCTCAAACCCTATGGAGCAGATTTCGAAGTGGACATAGGGTTAAGTTTTGCACCATTCGAACACTAATATCTTCGCTTCTAAACCATAGCACCATAGCCCAAAATCATCATACAGGCTTTGAAAAACTTACTTGGAGGCGAAAGAGCCGATTTGAAACGAGTTTTGGTGAAGGAGGGTAATTTTCCAGCCTTAGAGCTCTATGCGCCACGCGCAAACCCAGTGCGTCGCGGCCCTTGGGTGCGCCGCGCCCGTGTAAAAATGAACTGCTGGTTTTTGTCCATTGCACTGCGCTCATTCTATGCGCCACGCTCTGTTCCTATGCGCCGCGCCCTTTTTAAACACACAGTCACGGTTTCAAAACAAAAATTTCGTCCTTCAACTCTTCAATTCGACCTCTGCTTGGATTTTGAGCATATCTCTTGTTGCAAATGGGTTAAATAGCTATGAAAATATCTTGCAAGAGATGGGTTTAATTTTTAGTTCTTCAAAAACCCAATTCATAATGTTTTTTGATTTGGCACTTTATCATTTCATTGAACTTCTGTCTTTTTTGGCTTTTTCATTGATTTTCTGAGTTTGGACTGATGAAATTTGTTGATTTTTGCAGGGATGTTGGTGTTTGGACTTCGGCAAAGACCAGACGCTGCATTGAAATTTTTTATGGTAGAAAAAATACATGATTGTTACAAAAAATGAATTTGACAATTTCTTGTTCAAAACAGAGTTTTGAACAAGAAATGTCCTCAGATGTGTTTGATGATGAAAATTTGAATTAAGAACCTTTTCGAAACCATCCTCATGGCCTACGGGCATTTATTAAATATATCAAAATACTGAACCCTAGACTCCAGAACTAAAAGACTCTTGTTGACCAAAATGATCATTTATGACCATGGATGACGTGAACTGAACTTCGATGAATTTTGAAGAGTTTAATTAGCCCAGCAGGTACAAGCATGAGGGAATACAAGAAGACCAAACCCTCTCGTCAGTCAATGGCATGCCCCTAGCGAAATGCAACGAAGTGAAGTGAGTGAGACACCTAAAAATGATATGCAAAAAGTGAAATGATCTCTGACGGAGGGCTGTAAGGACTGACTCTAACATAGTAGATGGCATAAGGAATCAGGTCTTTTTGTACCAATACTGCTCCTAGAGCTGTATCAGAGGCATCTATTGCGATATGAAAAGGTAACTTCCAGTTAGGTCCCCTTAAAATAGGTGCTTCAGAATTTTTTGTTTTTAGGGTCTCAAAGGCTAACTCACAATCAGAATTCCACTTGAATTCACAGTCTTTGGTAAGTAATTTGAAGAGTGGAGATGCTATCTTGGTGAAGTTTTCTATAAACCTTCGATAATATCCTGTAAATACTAGAAAAATCCTAACATATTTTTGACAACTTGGAATAGATAAGTTAGAGATGACTTCAACTTTTGACTCATCAACTCTAATCCCATCCCCTGAAATGTGATGCCTCAAAACAATACCTTCAGTAAACATCATGAAACATTTCTCATGACTAAGTGAAAGATTTTCTTCTTGACATCTCTTTAAAACTTTTTCCAAGTTTGCTAAGGCTTCTTCAAATGTGTTTCCATAAACTGTGAAATCATCCATATATACCTCTACACAATCATGTATTAGATCCGAAAAAATTCCTAATACTGCCCTTTGGAATGTTGCAGGTGCATTGCATAATCCAAATGGAAATACTCGGTAGGCATAGGTACCCCAAGGACAAGTAAATGTGGTTTTATCTTGGTCTTCAAGTGCTACTTGGATTTGATTATAACCACTAAACCCATCTAGGAATGAAAAGTACTTTTTACCTGCTAATGTATCTAATACTTGATCTATGAAAGGTAAAGGAAAATGGTCTTTAAGAGTAGCTTTATTCAGTTCTCGGTAGTCAACACACACCCTCCATTTTCCATTTTTCTTTGGCACAATTACCAAAGGAGAAACCCACTGACTATCTGAAATAGGATAGATGAAATTAACATTTAACAATTTTTGCAATTCCTCTTTAACAATTTCTCTAAGATTTGGATTCATTCGTCTTTGAGGTTATCTGATTGGTTTGCAATTTGCCTCTATATAGATGTGATGAGTACAAGTCTTGGGGCTTATCCCTTTCATGTCAGTGTATTCCCATGCATATGCAGAAGAATGTCTCTGTAATACTTTGACTAACTCTTCTTGTTGAGATTTTTCTAGGTTCTTTTTTATGTTCAAAGTTTTGCCTGGAAAAATTTCACTTGTAGAGCTGCCAAATTTGTCCATAGAATGAAGAGACATCTGCCTAGATGACAAAAACTCAATATTGGATCCCTCTTGAAATGATTCATGTTTGTGTTCTAGAGAGGATTCAAATTTTTCTAGAGTATTCAGAATTTGATTATCTTCACTAATTTCTGAAATTGTGAAGAGAGGTTGTAAATCTTCTTCATCCTCTATCCATTGAGTGTCATCTAGATCTGTAATTGTCCTAGCTGGAGGATATAAAGTGAATTTATTAGTTGAACTACCATCAAATATGTACATATCACCGGATCTACAACTAATAAAATCCTCAGCTGTAGCCAACCAAGGTCTTCCTAATATAACAAGATGGCCTCCTAGATTATTCTTAGGAGTTAGGATCATGAAACTACGTGTACTGTGAGCGATGTGCGTTCTTTAACTCCTAATTACCTTCACATTAATTATCAACCTGTGTGACGACTTTTTGTTTCAAGAGTGTACTCAGTCTGAGGCGGCTATTTACTCAAGAGTAATGTTTGTGAAGATGTAGTATAGAAATACAAATGCAAAAATAATAAATGCTTGAAAATAAATCTGCTTGAAAAGAAATCTAATTGCAAATGACAGAAATGTAAAGACTACACTACAGCAACCTTGCTAGACATCGATTAGGGATGCAGTAGTAATAACTCTTTCCTCTAGAAATCGATGTGAGATGACCAAATCTGGGGACCTGGAATGATTAGCTCTGCCCTCTACAGTTTAGAGATCTCAAAGCAAGTGAAAACAACTCAAAGGAAATGAAATCTAAAACGCAAACTGGAAAGGAACACCAATCTAAAAGCAATGAACAGGAATTGAATAGCAGCGTAAAATAAACAGTGAATTCAATTCATAACCAAGCAAAATAGATTTCTACTCTTTAATCCTGTCGACAACCACACAACAATCAACTATCGTAATTCATAAACAAAAGGAATAACAACTGGAATTAGATACAGAAAAACAACATTTTATAACAATTGAATCATGAATCATGCTTCTTGTAAAGAATGGAATAACAATGACTCTGTATTTGATCCAATTAGCAATAACTCAATTTTTTAATTGTAATAAACAAACTTCACACAACAGAAATAAACCAATAGAAATACAAACAGCAGATCGCTCCACCAGGGCCGGGCCCTCAACCACCGGTGAAGCGTTGCTGTGCTTTACTCCAGCGCTTGAGAAATGGAACAACAGTGAACTCTTTTATTAATCAGGCATTAATAATGTTTACAAACAACTCACACTCTCTTAACAAGAGCCGATGCACAATTCTGCAAATTACAATAAGAAAAGTCTCTCCATCCCCTCATACACAATACATGCTTCTCCTTTTATAATCAGAAGGTGGAGAAATTAAATAGAAAATAGGATCTCTAATAGTAATATTGAATTTCTTCCAACCAATTGATCAACAATAAAATAGATTTACATCCCTCTTTCAACAACAGCAAGTCGAATTTGGCTTTGTAGCTGAGATTTGGAGGACGGCCGCAACCACAGATCTGAGAAAATCGTGCTCAAAGAACCCTTCGTTTCTCTCAGTACAAGCCGAATTTGGGCAAACCATTCTTTAATAAAGTTAATTGGGTCCGTTCTGAACAAAACCCATGTTCCGGATTTTCCAGATTCGTCTTCATTTGCTCAGAATCTCAACCGCAAAACTGTCACTCCTTATTCCAGCGCATTTCTGAGTTGGCACTTTTAATGATCAAATCTTCAATCTGGAAATTACCTTGGAGGTTAAAAATGGTGAATAATGTTATAACCAATTTATTAAAACTATCATTGATAAAATAATTCATAATCATCAATTTATTAGAAATAAAGGAGAATAAATAACATTCATTCATAGAAGCATAAATCATCATAAAATGGATTTAAATAATAAATTATAATAAATGACGTGATGAAGAATGGTAGAAATGGGTGGAATAAGAATTCACAAGTGATAATAATAATGGCATATTAACGGCCCAACATACCCCCACACTCAATATGTTGCATGTCCTCATGCAATGAAAACCTGAATATATTTCATGTCCTCATGCAACCCAAAGACAAAAACCCATGTGTTAACCAAGCAATAAAAAATATGTTCATCTTAGCTCATGAAATGGATAGAACAAATGAATTCTTCCTTAATTAATGAATATTCACTTTTAGTAATCTTGATGAAGGCATAACAATTTTTATATCGACATTCAACTATATGTATATATGAAGTTGCAACAAAATATGATATAAGTAACAGCAAACTTCATTAACCATTTTCTCAAAAACTACAAACCAGCTTTTGTTGAAATTTGGCAAGTAAATTTATAATATATGAATGCCTTTATGATCCACAAATCAGATCGTTTTGATGCACGGATCATGAGATATAAACAAAATGGCTGTAGGTGAGAGTGCATGATTTCCGAAATTTTATGAACCAATTTATCTTGAAATTATCTGGGTTTGTATTAATGATACGTCTGTGTTTTCCAGAAATCACAAGAATTGAGCTCATGGTTTTTTTAAAAATATTATGGAAATCAATTTCTGCATTGTGTAAAAATGAAATTGTATGCCTTAAATGAGAAAGAAAATTGAAAACATCCATCATGCGTAGCAATTCCTCCCCCTCTCTGAAAAATTAGCATGCCCTCATGCGATGCTAGAAAAAAATTGAGGTGGTTGCTACCAGCTGTTGAATTCTATGCTTGGTGTAAAACAACATGGAATAAGGGAGGTGGTGAGAGTGAATAAGAATAGCAATGGATGATAAAGAATATGAATGGCATAGTCATAAGAAAGAAATGAATTAAAGCAACACTCCCCCATACTCGAAAATGATATGCTGCTGAAAAAGGGAAGGTGGTAAAGATGTGGAATGAAGGATGATAAATAATGCTCAAAATGGATTTTCATGAAATTCTCCTAAATTCGTAATAAATCAGAAAATTATGCTATTTTACCTCAAGTTTTACCTCCAAAAAATGTGGAATGACATATATGGACTGGCAGTTGTTGAAGCTGATGTAGGCAGAGTTGGTGCTGAAAGTGATGCAAAAGGTGGAATCCAGGTAAGCACATCATGTCTGAAGAATTGTTCACGTGCGCGAGCCTCTTCTGTTAAGTGCAATAGTGTGGTCATGCTATGAATAGAATTCTGCCCATACTTGTTGTTTTCCTGCAAACAAAGCACTATTTTGCATACAATGTTCTTGAATCCATAGTGTTAGTTTTAAAGAGCAATAGATTCAGATGCATGCAAAAATTTCAATCAGAAAAACTTATCAAATCAACAAGTTATGGCAGAGTGCAGTAATCATATCACATGCAATCCCATAATGCAGACATTCCCCCCTCCAATTGAAAAATGAATTCCATGACCATAAAGCATATGAGAGGTGTTGTGCTGACGACAAGGCAAGGGAATGAACAATACAGTAGATGAAGCAGAGTACACATATCAATGATAGGACAACGAGAGTTATGATTATAATGAGAGCAGAGTGTGTAAAGATAGTTATGAATAAAAGATAGGATGCTTTGGATTGATGATAGTTTATGCAAAACGAAAAAGGACAACAATATGCTAAAAAGATGCTTAACTGACAGCATTCTAGCTGAAAATGATGCGATTGATCATAAAACAATTTCTCATGCATAAAGGTTCAAAATAGGGAAAAGTAAGGAAATAACTTCTCTGATAAAAAGAAAAAATAAGAAAAGGGTATTATAATAATAATTGACGATAAGATATAACTTCAATACCATAAGCAGAGCCGCTGCTGCCAGCAGGCGTCCATAGCCTCGGCAGGGTTTCTTTTTAACCCATATGAGCCATGATCCTCAATTTATAGATGGAGAATTACAGTGCTGTTCTACAGAAGAGATCAGTGTGCTGGCGTGGTAACCAGATAACCACACTGCCATTCACTAGGATGTAGCAAAAGTGATCAGGCCGGCTCGTGATGAGACCTCCTGTTCCAAGGATAATTTGACTATCCAATGGATCATAACCCTGGTGTGGTGGCCATAATGGGAATGCCACTTCCTTACAACCTTATGAACATGGTAGGCTGGCTCGTAATGAGACCCCCTATCCTCCATCTGTGAACAAAATTTTGTTGTTATTACACAATTTTATGATAAAAAGAGGGAGGCTCAGTACTCCTTAAGAGCAGGGATGGTGGAAGAAGTTGAACATGTCAATAGAAAAAAAAAAATATACCCATAATCTCATTTATTACAGACAGAGAAGATTATAACCAGGAAGGGTGGAACCAGCATGGTATTAAGATGATCAATCAATATCATGTTCAACAGAAAACAATGCAGTAAAGTAGTATATAAATAATTGTGTCCCTTTTGAAAATAATCTATCATCAAGGAGTTGTCCTGTTAAAGATCATAACATGAATGATATTAACTCGCTTCAATAGAATCCATAATTCTTGTCCTCATAAAAATAGTGTACTTCATGCCATGAAAGGGAATCAGTAAAATGTGGTTGAGATGAACTAGGAATAATCCCACAAGAGGAAGGAAGGGTTGCTCCCAAAGTGTTGCTTCTTTGAAGGAACAACAAAAACACTCAAAAAAAGTGTTGTTCCTTGTAGGGAACAACAAAGGAAATGCACACAAAAAAGAAAAAATACACACAAAAAAGTGTGAAAATGCAAATGTCGTTCCTTTGGAAAAAGGAACAGCAAAAACTAAAAGTGCCGTTCCTTTAGAAAAGGAACAACAAAAACGCAAGTGCCATTCCTTTGGAAAAGGAACAACAAAATGGACAGTCATACAATGCAAAACATGCAAAAAAACAAATTAGCTGTTCACGGTATTGATGCTGAGGATGAGTTACACTTTGAATGAAGCAATACCTGAAACACAAAATATAAGAGAAATTAGAAAAAAACAACAAAAACAGTATGTAAATAAATAAATTAAGTTACAACAGCTATGATGTTATGTCAAAAAAAATGATTTATTCGAAAAATGTTTTGGCAGCAAAGACATGACATGAATCTTCAAATGGAAATCAATTCTTCATTTGTTCTATTATGAATCCGTTGGGTAATGAGTTGGATGAAATTCCTTTGTTTTATTAAAATTTGTTTCAAAAATCACTCGTCCATAAATTGACCTTCTTTATTTTCCCAAGACCTGCAAAAAACGAGTGTCTACCTGCAAAAAAACATTAAATCATGGAGAAAGAGAGGTGTGCAGGCTCCCCTAATCCAAGAATTATGCAAAAAACTAACAATTAGTTACTCTGTAAAACAAATCCACGGAGAAAATAACAAAGTGAAATTTATTTGTTACCTGCGGGAGAGCAGTGGCCAATCATGCTAACCTGCAGTGTTTTAGTCACAACTTCTTTGTTTTTCGTCCAAATTGAGTGATTCCAAAGCCAAATGAGAGCTAATTCAAAGGTTAATCTCCAATAGCAACAGGTTTTAAAAATTCAATGATATGATATGTCAATTTTACTTAGAACAACTTGCATAACAGAGTCATTTTCGCTTACCCCACTTAGAACAACAGTGAATGTTTTAAGCATAGATTCTTCGTTTGATGTCGGATTCGAATGATTCAAATTGGAAATGAAAGTAGATTCATTTATTTATCTCCAATAGAAACAGGTTTTGAAGAAAAGAAGAATTGATAGGTCAAACACTGTAAGGAACAGCCGGAAAGACATAGTTTTAAGGGTGCTGATTTACGATAGACAGTCAGTATTTTGATCATAAATTCCCCATACGATATCGAAAATGAGTGATTCCAATTTCATTGTAAACTAGATTCATAGGGGAATCTACCATAGAAACAGGTTTTAAAAATATGGTCATTTAGGCCTCCAAACACTGACTGTCCCAACTCTGTTCCTGAGCTGCCCGCTAGACATCCGGTCAATGTTTTGGTTCTAACTTTTTCGTTTCAAATCCAAATTGACTGATTCAAATTGGGTTAGAAAGTATACATCAAGGGATATCTAGGGTAGAAACAGGTTTTAAAAATATGGTCATTTAGGCCTCCAAAAACTGACTGTCCCAACTCTGTTCCTGAGCTGCCCGCTAGACATCCGGTCAATGTTTTGGTTCTAACTTTTTCGTTTCAAATCCAAATTGACTGATTCAAATTGGGTTAGAAAGTAGACATCAAGGGATATCTAGGGTAGAAATAGGTTTTAAAAATATTCATTTTTGGTCCCTCAAAACATGACTGTCCCGACTGTTTTTCCAGAAAGTTCATAAAGCCCGCAAGCCAAAAAAATGATATTCAAGCATTTTTTCAAATTGGTGATAAAAAATGAATATGAGTGTTTGTAGAGCTATTATTTCCATTATAATTCATTTACATACACAAATGAATTAAAAAATTATCACCAATATTGATTTGCATAGCATGTTGCAACAAAAAAACAACTAGTTTTACATAAAAAACAAAATGCATTTATTTATTCCCTTATTTATTTTATGTTTTATACTAACCTATTTTGATTTGAAAAATGAATATGACTACGTATATGAGTACTTCCAGTGGAGCCATTTTCAAAATAAGGCTTCATGTATACACATACCCAAATTTGAAAAATGCATATTAATGAAAATTAGGGTATGAGAAGCCAACTTCCCTTGAAAAAATGGTATCAAAAATTGTTGAAGCATAGAGTGATGATGCAAACACGTGATGGAGTGAAACCAATTTTCAATATATCCGTTACTTTCTTGATTTCCCATCATACCATGAAGTTCTTGAGCTTTTAAAATGGTTTGTTGGTGCAACCTAGAAGAAACCTCATTTGCTTCCATAGCTTCTACAATTTTTGAATTTGAAACATTTTGAATCTCATTGTAAGTTTTCTCTAATGGCGCATGTGAGATAGAATGGGTGGGAAGGGTGGATAAATTTGACAGTTCAACATTGTAAGCATGTTGTACTGGTTTATTGTGGTGAGGGTGTGGAATTAGTTGAGCAGGAAATTGTGTATGGAATGGAGCATTGTGATGATGTGGTTGGTTGGGTTGAGTGGATAAATTTGATATGCAAGCAGGATGTTGTGAAAGAGCCGGTGGAGAATATGGAGAATGTGCTTGTGCTACAAGATGAGGGAGAGTAGTCATGCAATCATAAGGTGAACCATGCCAAACTTGTAGATAAGATTGGTGGTTATATTGAAATTGACATGGCTGCCCTAGAACATGAGTATTCCACAATGGATTATGCAAGTAAGAGAATGGAGAAGAAGTGTTTTGAACCATACCTGTTGACCTTGTTGTAGCTTCCTTATCTCTTTGATATGCTACTTCCATCCTAGATAAGGAAGAGTGAGTATCTATGGACTGCTCCTTTCGGTCATGAGGGAAAAACACTTCATCAAATTCTTCATTTTTATGAACCTGCAAAACGTCCAATTTTGAGCTTAGAGAGCTAATAAAATCAACTTTAAAATTTTCAAATAAATCCTTGATTTCAGCTCTTATGTCTCCTATTCTTGTAGCAGATTTGGAAAAGAAAGAACAAACATCTCTAGAATTCTTACCAGCCTTGGAGATTCCTCTTGAATACCTTATGCACAACTCACAAACATCATCATATGATAACTGAAAAACATCACATTTTCCTATTAGATTTAAGAGTTCTAAAAATTCATCTTTGATTCCTTTAAGAAGGAGTGTTTTTAAGATCTCTTTTTCCAAATGCTTATGCTTTGATTTTTGAAGGTTATAATGAAATCGATTTACATAGTCCTCCAACTTTCATCTTCCCCTTGTATCATACCGAAAATATCTTCATTGGATTTGCAATAGTCTTGGTACTTATTCAAGAATATGTTCTTCATGTCCTCCCATGATTGGATGCAATTCCCACCTAGGCTCATGAACCATCGGAGAGCTGCTCCTTTTAGAGTAAGAGGAAACACTCTCAATCTTTGATCATTAGTACAATAATCATATCCTCTACAAAGTATTTCGAACTCAAATAAGAATGTATCTGGATCTTCATTTGCTAAACCATGAAAATTTGGTAAAGAGGGGGGAATTATGTGCATTTGTGTCACTCCTCCTAGATCTTTGATAGGAAATTCAAAAGTAGAAACGTGAGCCATTTCTTACCATAATATAAGATGTTCTTCATGTGTTTCTTCGAGGCTCCTTCTTCAAATGTTCCTGTCAATCGGTTAGTGAAATGGGTGGTGTTTACATCACCACTTGAATGAAATCGTGTGATTTATTTTTCAAAATTTCTATTTTTTCCCTAGTCACTCACACAAAAATTCAAACATCTATTTCTACCCAACAAAGCAACAACAAATCTGTTAGGAAAGCGGACAGTGGAGCAGGGCTTTTACATGCTCCGCACGTAGGTTCTTACCTTCCGTTTTTAAGATCCAACTCTTCCCTAGCAGGTACTCATCAGATTCACACTACTCTTTAGAAATGGCTACACTCTCCCCGGCAACGGCGCCAAAATGTGGAGCGATAAAAAGGTGTCTTTGTAACTCCTAATTACCTCACATTAATTGTCAACCCAGGGACGACTTTTTGTTTCAAGAGTGTACTCAGTCTGAGGCGGCTATTTACTCAAGAGTAATGTTTGTGAAGATGTAGTATAGAAATACAAATGCAAAAATAATAAATGCTTGAAAATAAATCTGCTTGAAAAGAAATCTAATTGCAAATGACAGAAATGTAAAGACTACACTACAGCAACCTTGCTAGACATCGATTAGGGATGCAGTAGTAATAACTCTTTCCTCTAGAAATCGATGTGAGATGACCAAATCTGGGGACCTGGAATGATTAGCTCTGCCCTGTACAGTTTAGAGATCTCAAAGCAAGTGAAAACAACTCAAAGGAAATGAAACCTAAAACACAAACTGGAAAGGAACAACAATCTAAAAGCAATGAACAGGAATTGAATAGCAGCGTAAAATAAACAGTGAATTCAATTCATAACCAAGCAAACTAGATTTCTACTCTTTAATCCTGTCGACAGCCACGCAACAATCAACTATCGTAATTTATAAACAAAAGGAATAACAACTAGAATTAGATACAGAAAAACAACATTTTATAACAATTAAATCATGAATCATGCTTCTTGTAAAGAATGGAATAACAATGACTCTGTATTTGATTCAATTAGCAATAACTCAATTCTTTAATTGTAATAAACGAACTTCACACAACAGAAATAAACTAATAGAAATACAAACAGCAGATCGCTCCACCAGGGCCGGGCCCTCAACCACCGGTGAAGCGTTGTTGTGCTTTACTCCAGCGCTTGAGAAATGGAACAACAGTGAACTCTTTTATTAATCAAGCATTAATAATGTTTACAAACAGCTCACACTCTCTTAACAAGAGCCGATGCACAATTCTGCAAATTACAATAAGAAAAGTCTCTCCATCCCCTCATACACAATACATGCTTCCCCTTTTATAATCAGAAGGTGGAGAAATTAAATAGCAAATAGGATCTCTAATAATAATATTGAATTTCTTCCAACCAATTGATCAACAATAAAAGAGATTTACATCCTTCTTTCAACAACAACAAGTCGAATTTGGCTTTGTAGCTGAGATTTGGAGGACGGCCGCAACCACAGATCTGAGAAAATCGTGCTCAAAGAACCCTGCGTTTCTCTCAGTACAAGCCGAATTTGGGAAAACTGTTTTTTGATAAAGTTAATTGGTTCTGTTCTAAACAAAACCCATGTTCCGGATTTTCCAGATTCGTCTTCATTTGCTCAGAATCTCAACCGCAAAACTGTCACTCCTTATTCCAGCGCATTTCTGAGTTGGCACTTTTAATGATCAAATCTTCAATCTGGAAATTATCTTGGAGGCTAAAAATGGTGAATAAGGTTATAACCAACTTATTAAAACTATCATTGATAAAATAATTCATAATCATCAATTTATTAGAAATAAAGGAAGATAAATAATATTCATCCATAAGAGCATAAATCATCATAAAATGGATTTAAATAATAAATTATAATAAATGACGTGATGAAGAATGGTAGAAATGGGTGGAATAAGCATTCACAAGTGATAATAATAATGGCATATTAACGGCCCAACAGGTACTCACAAGAATCTAGGGACATTGGAATGTCTTCTATTACCCCATCAGGTTTGATCACAGATCTGTTTGCTAATTGTAATAATGTGGGTGTAAAGAGAAGATTAGGAAGTTTCAGTTTATCCATGATTTGTCTACTCATAATATTGATTGCTGCTCCTAAATCAATGAGTGTGTTTTGGATTTCAATTCCATTGATGTGAATTTTAACAACTAGATTTCTTGGGTCTAGATACTTTGGAATAGCAATCTTACCCATCATAATGTCTGCTATTTTTCCTGCCAGTTGAATTTTCTTTGTCTCTCTTATTCTTTTTCTTGTTTTCTTCATGCTCAACTCCTTTATTGTCTTTGCTAAAATTGGGATTTCCTTGATGGCTTGTAATAATAGAATCTTAATGCAAACATTTCTTAGCTCATCTAGGAAATCACAATTAGGCACCATAATTTGTTTTTCTACACCTCTATCAATTTGTAATCTTTCTGGAAAGGGAGGTGTAGGAGTGGATGTTGATGGCTGCTCTAATACAGGAGTTGAAATTATTGGTTCTTTTTGCTTTGATTTTTCAATGTTTGGGTCCTGAAAAGATGTGTCTTCCTCAAGAATTTTATTCACCCGTAGAGAATCTTCCTCAGAGTTATCTTGTTCTTGTATGATCACAGAAGGTTTCCTCTTTTCAAGTATTCTTCCAGACCTAAGTTTAACATCACTAAGGTCTAAAGGAGTAATTAAATAAGTTGGAAACTGGTGGCCTTCTATCATGTATGTGTTCTGAGGATTTTTATTGTTGGGGTTTGGTATGGGTTGAGTAGGAAACTGATTTGGTTTTTGAGGAAATGGTAATGGAAGTGGTTGATTTTGATGTGGTAGGTTTTGATGATGTTGTTGAGTATTTTGTTGAAAATTTTGTTGAGGATTTTGAGGAGAAAAATGTGGGTATGGTAGATAGGATGGTGGATACTGATAGTACTGAGAGCATCTTCCATAGGGACTTTGTGCTCCTTGTGCTCAAGCTTGAGATTGATTTTGAAATTGAGGCCAAGTTTGCTACCAAGAATTCCAATTTGGTGGAGGTTGGTTATACATTTGATCATGGAATCCTTGTGTTTGAGGTCCTTGCCAAGGCCTTCTAGAGACAAAATTGAGAGATTCTGTGTAATTTGTAGGAGTTTCCTCTTGAAAGATAGCTTTGAGACCAGGAAGGGAAGGACAATTCCTAGTCTCATGTTTTTCAAAACAAATGACACAGGTCTCTACAAATTTTGCATCCAAAGGGCACTCTCTCAAGGCATGTTTCTTTCTACATTTGGGACAAAAGATTGCTAAGGCATTAGATTCAACATTTTGCTTGTTTTGTAACTTAAGGGTGTCTATTTGTTCACTAAGACTCCCTAAGATTTCAAATTTGAAATCATCAAGCATATGTACTATTTCTACTCTACTTACTATCCTAGAAGAAGACTTACTTGCCCTTGCAAGAGGAGGATCTCTTGGACCTTTTACAGTTTTAGATTTCCCTCTTGAAAGGTTGATACATAACTTAGATATTTCAGGTAATGTGAGCTGTGATATATCCCCTTTTCCCATCATGTTAATAATATCCAACCATTCATCCCTAATTGTTTTCAACAAAAGAGCTTTTAAGGTGTCTTGATCTAATTTTTCCATTTTTTCTCTTTTGATGTTGTAATGAAATCTCTCCAACAAATCTTCCAAGTTTTCATCTTCTTTTTGTAACATCTTAAACACTTCCTCCTTATGATATAATGGCATACAATAATCCAAATACCTCTCTAGAAATGCTTGTTTCATGTCTTCCCATGTCCTAATAGAACTGTTAATCAAACTCATAAACCACTTCAATGCTGCTCCTTTCAATGTTGAAGGAAATAGTTTAAGTTTTTGAGCATCTTGTAAGTAGTCATAAGTTCTACACAGGACTTCAAATTCAAATAGGAAGGTTTCAGGATCTTCAGTTTTAAGTCCATAGAAGTTTGGAAGGACAAAGGGTGAAATGATTTTCATGGTTGTATTGGTTTCTTCATCTACTGTAGGAAACCCAAAAGAGCTTCCTATTTCTCTTCTACCTCTTCCTCTACCTCCTTCTTCTTCTACACCTCTACCTCCTTCTCCTCTACCTCTACCTCTACCCCCTCCAAATAATGTGTTTTCTCCATTAAAGACTCCTCCTCCCCCTTCTTCTGCCATGGTTGATTCTTCTGTGGAAGTGGGAAAGTTTGTGTCCCTAACAGGAGTCCTTGAATCTTCTTCTAAGACAGGTTCAGTGGATGAAGTGGAAGATCTCTCTAATGGAATATCTGATCTTAAGTCTTCTATAAGTCTAGGATCAGTAAAGGATGGAATGTGGGTCTGATTTGAAGGTGTACTAGCTCTTGGTCTAGGTGAAACAAGTGGTGTTCTAGGAATCAAACTTCTGCTTCTGCTTCTTATGAATCTACCCCTTGAGTCTCTCTCTCTATGCATATCATTGTTTTTGGGAGTTAAGAAACAAGGCTACCTAGTTACACTTCCCCGGCAACGGCGCCAAAATGTTTGTGCTCAACCTAGTCTCCTAAATTGAGTTCATTTAATTGTCAACCAGGGTTGGTAAACTGCTGAAGTGTGGTGCACTGTATGTGCCTAGGTGTTTGTTTCTTACTGCATTGTGTCTAGTGTTTTATGATGTTTTTGGTCTTTTTATGGTTTTATGTTCACAAGGGAAAGAACTAAATGCTGGTGGAAAGAAGCTACTGGTTAAAAACAGAGTGAAGCCTAAATTATTGATGACAAATGACAAATGAAAATACTGAAACAGAACCAAACCTAAACTATGACTTAGCAAAATACAAAGCTTGATAATGACTTCAAGAAAATAAATCACAACATGAACTTAACTTGTCCAATTCATTCATTAAAGATGTTTTGGAAGAGCTTGAGAAATGGGCAGCTAAGTGTAAATAAAATTCTCCTAACTAAACAATTAAACAATCAACTTACAATGATACAACATCTCATCCATGATTAAAGGTTTATTGAAACATATTTGGAAAAGAACATTTGTAACATCATAAGATCTCTACTCTAAAACTAGCTCCTAATTCTATTCTGCAACTTATTTTAACACCACTAAACCTCACTCAAAAGTTATAGATTTCCTTTCAGAATAGTATTTGAGGAAAGGCTTGTTTGCGAAATGGTAAAAAGGTTGCAAAAGTACTCCAGGCCTTCGACTGATACTATCTTCTGTCCAGATGATTATGAGTTAATATAGGTTTGGAACAAAATAAGTTTTGTAAATAATGGAGACCGTGGTATTTAAGTTTAACAACTAATGCAATTTAAAATGCAATGGATGGAAACTAAACTTGGCATGTAAATACAGTGAGCTAAGCTAGAACTGAACTAGGGTGCTACTAGTCTACAGTGAACAGTGCTAAACTAAAAATCCATTATCAAATTTGAAACGAAATAACAGAGCATGAATTAAATGCAATTTGCCTCCGGAGTGCTCTAACTAAGTTATCACACAATTAATCTATGGGATTCTACAGCCTATTTCGTTCATCATGAATGGTATTTTGGAAGAGCTTGTTAGAACAATCCTGGCTGTACAATTCAATGCAATTGAATACAAACATAAAAATTGAAAGCAAATACAATTAAAAACTAAGACATCACAGCTATTTCCTACTCATTGTTATGATGTTTTGGAAGATATTTTTAAGAGTAATATTAGCTATGCTACTTAGTGTAAACAAGCAACTGAAACCTACAGTATCACAGTTATGCCTTATTCATCATAATGATATCTTGGAAGAGTTTACTAGAGTAAGTTTAACTATGATAATGAACAAAAGGAATTGCAAATAAAATCTATAACACTACAGCCATTTCTTATTCATTGTAATGATCTTTTGGAAGAGTTTCGTAGAACAAGTATAGATATAGTGATTAATGAAATTAACTATGAACGTAAACTTCAAAAACTTGAAAATGAAGTAAGATACTTATCTAAATTGCAAAAGTAAAGCTGCTCAGGAGGCAGGGGCCCTCTACCACCAGAGTAGCATGAAATCAAGCTCAATATCAACTCAACGCGTTTAAAGAAATGATGTCTTCTTCATTAAAGGAAAATAACTTAAAACAAAGTATTCTCGGACTTCAAAAATATAGCAGTCAATCTACAAAATCTAATCAAAATCTAGAACTTGTCTCTCGGTTTCCCGAGTTACATTTATAGCAAATCTTCATAACAGAACTTGAGATAATACGGGGATCATTGTCTTTTCATATCAAAATCGGACTAGAACTCTAAAGGTGGCAGCGTAAAATGACAAAGGACATCTGGACTATCCTTGTCCTATTAGGAATCTGTCTCCTTCTGTGAGTTCCCACGTAGAAAACCATGTCCATAATTTCGTTCAATCTTCATGGTGAGCAAAAAATGCTGAGGAAATGATGTGGAATACACCCATGTGTGGCTTTTCCTAAGAGGACACCTGGAACATGCTTGAACGTGAAGACATTTGCAGAATTGGAAACTAGCTACGGAATGTCTGCATTCTGTAGCTAGTTTCAGTTCAAAATGTATTACAATGAAAAAATCACAAAACTTAGCAAGTTAGCCATGATATTCATTCTTAAAGAAATTTTAACTAATTTCATTGATCATTTGAGCCTGGGATAACAATGGAAAAAAGAAAATGGAGTGAAGTATGATGGAATAAAGAACAATCTTGTGGCTCAAAAAAACCTTTCCAGTGCCCTTGAAGCTTAGATTTCATAGACATAGACAGTCATGAAGCGGCAAAGTGTATTAGTCGATAATCAGAGAATTTAACGCTTGTAATTAAAGAATTTTAGCTTTGATTCATTGTTTGAAGGGGAAATGTACCAGTTTGAAGACCTCACGATCATCGCTGTAGGCCTAAAGAGGCATATAGAATAGAAAACAATATTGATAGTGTTTCACATCGGCGGAAGCTACCCCTTGAGAAAGGACACAGTACCCATGCCATCTTTACTCTACATTGTGTCCCCGAGAAGATTTCCACCCTGAAAGAACAGTCCTAATGCTATCAGAGCATTTGTTACACGGTATGGCAGACCTTGAATTCCTTTAGCTACCTTTTGTTTATTCACCAGAGTACTACAGGGTACTACAGCAAAAGTACATCAAGGACATACCTGGAGTAAATTTTAGCCTGTCGAAGACCACTCTTTCTTCCAAAAGAGTACTGAAGATTAATGCATAGAGATTAAGACAGAATGGGCATCTAGCCTCTCCCTCTGCTTTGTTTTAATGTTTCATTTAGTGTTTCATATACCTCATTTTCCTCTCTTTCAGTTATAAAAATTATGAAGAAACTCATTGTAATGTTATTGATCGGATATCTGTGAATTGTAAGCTATTTCTATTGAGATATAGTTCTCAGTGTAAAGTCGTAAGATAGGCTGAGGAAGATGTTTTCAGATTGAATATCAAGCTGTTGGAAATGTTGTACATGACTGGTGTTGCTCTTTAATATGACAAGCACATTTATTTGGATCTTGATTTAAAGCAGTAGTGATGTTTTTCTATCTCTGTCTTTGTTTCCCTTTGTGATACATCGTATTCTATTTCTTATGGTACGCATTAGAAATCTGGCATAGGATTTGCCCTCGCATGGTACCCTATGTTTCTACTCTCCCTACCTTCAATGTTTTCTACTGTATGTGTTATCTGAGTACTGATTAAAGTTAATTTAACCAGTGTAGTGGCTATGATTTACTGCTAGTTGATGTATGAATTAATAAATCCAACCTCAGATGTTCTTTTGGGTTTTAATTGAAAGAATTGGGTTACTAGGAGTTTAGAACATTTTTTCTGTCTTACTAGGACCCTTCCCGATCAATTGAACCTCTCTAAAATCCCTTAAGTTGGATGCCGAAGCATTGAGAGTTCAAAGTCTCTCTTTGATCTCAGGTCTTCACCTTTGCGTTTGAGTCCTCATATGTTCTCTTTATCTGAAGAGTTTACTCTTTAGGAGTTGGGTCACAGGTGCCCAATGACATGTCCTATCCCTGGATCTGATTCTTGAAAGGTCACCTTGGAGGTTTCCTGACCTTTCACCTTCTTTCTTACCATTTTATTCCATACTATCATCTTTAAGATCCAATGCTTTAGATGACTAGCCCAACTGAAATCCTGCATATTGAATGGAAAGTAAACCCTTTCCTGACTCCATTGCCCAATGGTTTCGAATGTTTTTTTGAAATTAATCCTCCTTTTCCTAAAATCCTCTTTGCTCGTCTTTGTCTCATACTAAAACCTTCTTTCCTGATTCCCAACAACCGAATAATCAATCAAAAAAACAAACCCGTGCCTATAACTAGCCTAAAACCTAAAAACAGAGCCTCAAAGACATATACTTTGCCTATCATAGAGATATCCCTCTCTGGACCTAGGAGGGCTAGACCCTGAGGTCTGAAAGCGGTTATGATGTTGTCTAATATTTTGGTATTGCCAAACTTGCCAAAACATGGGAACTCCAACATAATGGTGACTCCACTGGGGAAGCTTTGAGTAAATCACACCTTAAACACTTCCAAGACTCAAAGAAGACCATAATATCCTTAGTTTGGTGTTTAATCACTGCGGTGGATAGAATAGCCCCTTGAAACATTCTTAACCTTCCACCTGGAAACTCCATAGCTTCTTGACGATTAAAGACTCCACTGGTGATCAGTAGGCCTGCTGATTATCTTGGTTCACAAAGACTCCACTGGGAGACCAGAGTCCATAACAAAAATTAGCCATAATAGAAGTAACAAGTAGGATTAAGCTTCTTGGTTTGAAAACAACATTATGGTTTCAAGAACCATTCACAAAAGGGCTTATCCTAACCCAAACCCACCTAAAATAGTTGGCAAACATGAGAACATTCTTAGGAAATCTACTACACCTAGAAGGCCAACTATTTCCAGACATATCCATAGAGCTAACTTTGCACCAGAAGACTTTACAACTCTATCAGACCCTCTTTTTTACCTAGACTCCCCAAGCAGATTACCTATAACTAGGTCATTCGGTGCTATAGACCAGCTAGGCCTTGAGCTTCCTGGTTCACCTTCTTACAGTGGTTAGCACATTAGGGATAGAGAGTCTCCCCCATCTACAGCTCCGGATATTCATTTAATTCAAAACTTGGGGCTTTGCCATCCTAAATCAGCTCAACAAACTACTGTTGGTCCTAGTATCCTTGTCATCCACATACCAGCTACTCATGCTAATCCTTTACCTCCTCAAAACACCATTATGGCAGCCTGGTATGTACCTCTGGTGTTACCTCAGCCCCTAGTGCCCTTACCCAATGATTATAAATAAAATATTCCACATTTAATCACAAAAGAGTCTACAACAGTGCAACACCATGTAGATAGGATGGAAGATTCTTTTGACTATATGGAAATAGATGATGAGACAGTCAAGATGAGAATATTTGCACAGAGTTTAGGAGGTTATGTGAGGAAATGGTTCAAAGGCCTACCTCCTAATAGCATCCCTGATCTTCCCCCTTTATATCAGTCCTTCATAAACAAATGGGAAGTCAAGACCAACCCTCTCCAAATATTAGCAGAATACAAGAACCTTAAAAGAAACGTAGGAGAGAGTGTCAATGAATACTCTACAAGGTTTAACAACATTTATAAATCTCTTCCTCCACACATGAAACCTCCCCAAGCTATGGCTCTAGTGAAATACCCTGACGGCTTTGATGCTGACATGGCCTACCAACTTAGGGAGAGAGATTACAACACATTGGAAGATATGCAAAAAGGAGCAGTGAGTGTAGAGGCTAACCTGATTGAAAAGAAAGCCAGAATGAGGGCTGAAAAAAGGATAACATATAGAGATGACACTGTAGCTTCCACATCTGACCCCAATTATGACCGTCTACCTAAAAAAATGGAAAGGATGCAGCAAATGATGGAAAAAATGGTTGTCACAGTCAGTAACCAAAATAGAAACCAAAACCATAACCAGAACTAGAAATTTAGGAGAAAAAATACCGCTCCAAATAGGCAAAGGGACTCAGAGCAGCAAGTTATTCCCCCATTTCAAGAGAACTTTCTTGATGAAGATGAGGGGATCATAGAAGAGCCTGAGGGGACCGCCATAAATATGTTTGAAATAGACAATTCAATCCACAACTGTTCCATAGAGTAAGATCAACCCTCACCCTCATATTGGGATGAGGAAAGATTAGAATCTGAGGATTACAAGTTTGGGTTTGAAAATGCTATCATGCAGGTTAGAGAACATTACGAACTTAGAAGCAAAAAGAACTTAGGCAAATCCAAACCAAAAGCTTTTGAGATTACCATCAAGAAAAGACCTGAAAAAACTTCTAAGGTGACTGCTGAAAGTAATAAATCAGCAGCTGAGAGTTCTGAGGTGGAAAAAGAGAAAGACAACCAAAATACTGAAAGACAAAGTCAACCAACTAGTAGCACCAGCACTGCAGCTAGTGTTTCGGATAAAACTGCCACAAGCACTGTACATAGTGAGAATCAACTCACTGATTCTACCACCAAGGTGGTGGCCAACAAAACAGAGTTGAGTGTCACAAAGAGTTAATCCACCTTCAATTTGGAGAGTGAGATTACAAAAATTAAAATCTCTATCCCGTTCTCTGAGATGACCACTCAGGATGTATATAAAGGCCAAATTTTGAAAGCATTAAATCTGGGTGAAAACAGTGACACTGTCAATCTAAGAGATGATCAACCGGCCCTTCTATTTGGTCTAAAGATAGAAGGGAAGTTTCAGGAAGGGGTAGTACCTCCTTTTTATATCAGTCTCAGTATGCATGACAAGATCCTTCACAACGCAATGCATGATTCTGGGGCCTCAGACAACCTAATTCCCAAAGTAGTTATGGAGAGGCTAGGCCTAGAGATAACCCGTCCCTATAAAGACTTATATTCATTCGACTCTAGCAGAGAAAAATGTCTCGACTTGATCAAATATTTGTGTGTGAGCTTGACCCAGATCCCAGAAAAATGTATGGTTATGGATGTTGTAGTGGCAGATGTACCACCTAAGTATGGCATGTTACTATCGAGGTCATGGGGAGCCAAGCTGCAAGGTAAAATGAAGATGGATGGGGCATATGCCACGATCCCTATCTTTAGCCAGCTTAGGAGACTGTATAGAGAGGCACAAATGAAATTCTTGGTCAGCAGCCTTGAAAAGCCTGAAAATTCACCCCTGTACTCTGTACACACAGACCTGCACTCCTTTATTCTTTGCAATGATGAATCCTTAGAGGAGCCAGAATTAGAAAATAGAGATACAACCATAAGACAACGCCCACAGATTTTAACATAATAGCCACTCTGGACTTGGAAGAAAATGAAGAAGAACCCTCTGGACAGTGCACTGAATCTGAAACTCGGAGTGAACAAGAAACATAATGCAAACAACTGGCTAGTCACCCCTCAGAAACTCATACACCACACAAAAAAAAAAATCCTCCACACCATAACACGGACCCTATATTACAACATAACAATGGAAACAGTGCTAGAGAAGAAAACAATGATAAACATGAAAATGATCCCTTATGGGAAATGAATTTCAATGGTTCTTGCACTAGAAAGACTGCAGGAGCGGGAATGTGGTTGCATAACACATAAACTGACTATGCCGAGAGTCATGCCTTCAATCTGAACTTCAATTGTACAAACAATATCGCGGAATATGAGGCTCTTAATCTAGGATTGAATTTACTAAGAAAAATAAGAGCCTGTAGGATAACTATGCATGGAGACTCTGAGTTGATCATAAAACAAGTGAACGGTGAGTATACATCAAAACACTTTAGATTGAGAGCGTACAGGAATGATGCCATGGATTTGTTGAAAAACTTTGTGGAATATGAACTAGTGTTTTTTCCTAGGAGTCAGAATGTAATTGCAAACAGATTAGCCTACATAGCTAGCTCATATCATGAGCCTCCCAGTGACAAACAAATCATCATTCAGACAAAGTACAGACCTGCAGTGCCTAATAAAGAAAAATATTGGAAGGTCTTTGAGGGAGATAAGTAGATTGATGACTTCCTGATTGGAAGGAACGAGTTTGAATTCTTTGATTCAGACTCTAAGTCCAATGATAGCTGCCTAAGTGAAGAGCCCTCGAATGAAGAAAAATCACCCCATAGCGTAGAAATAAACACTTTAACTGAACAGATTGGAAATCCAACAAAAGAATATAAGAATGCAGATAAAGAGGAAATAGAAGTGTTGCAGGCCAAAGATAAGAACATACCCTGAGGTCTGGCACCTTTAGAGGATTTATTTGATTTCGATGATGTAGCAAAAAAAAACCCACCATAGAACATTCAGACTCTGATGTTGAGAAATGCAATATAGGCACTGAAGACAAGCCTAAGATGATAAATTTGGCTAAGTACTTGCCTGTAGACATGAAAATAAATACATTTACCTATTTAAAGAATTCATTAATGTGTTTTCCTAGAGCTATGAGGACTTAAGGGCCTGCGACACAAAATTCATATAGCACAAAATACCTTTGAAGGAGAACCAGAAACCCTTCAGACACAAAATTCGCAGAATTAACCCAAAACAATTGACTGCAGTAGAAAAGGAAATAAAAAAGATGTACGAGGCAGGAATAATAGTTCCTGTGAGGTTCTCTGATTGGGTCTCGAACCTAGTAGCTGTGAGAAAAAATATAGGTGAGATCAGAATGTGCATTGAATTCAGGAACCTTAACAAAGAATCACTTAAAGACAATTATCTTTTGCCAAAGATGGAACACATTCTTCAGAGAGTAGTAGGCTAAAAAATGATCTCCCTATTAGATGGTTTTTCAGGTTACAACCAAGTTTTAGTACTCCTAGAAGACCAACTCAAGACCGCTTTCACCACTCCCTGGGGCACTTTTATGTATGTAAAAATGAGTTTTGGACTGATGAAATATGGTGCAATCTTCCAACGAGCGATGGACATAGCTTTTTAGGATGAAATAGGGTACTTCATTGTCATCTATTTGGATGAAATAACAGTCTATTCCAAGACTGAGGAGGAACACCTAAGACATCTGAGAAGAGTTTTTGAAAAATGTAGGAGGTTTGGTCTGTCATTGAATCCCAAAAAGACTGTATTCGGGCTGCAAGAAGGTAAGCTTCTTGGCCACATTATATCTGAGAAGGGAATTAAGATAGACCCACAGAGGGTTCAGGGTATTCTACAGATCACACACCCTAGAAACATTAAAGAGTTACAGTCCTTTATTGGGAAAATTAACTTCCTACGGAGGTTTATTCCCAACTTAGCCGAGCACCTCAGGAATATGACTAACATGCTTAAAAAATGTGCAGGGGTCAAGTGGACTGTAGAGGCTAAAAAATCTTTTGAGTTAGTTGAACTTGCACTCACCCGGGCCCTTGTCCTGATCAACCCAGATTTCTCAAAAGATTTCTTGATTTTTTCCTTTGCCTCCGAGCATACAGTGGCTGCAGTTCTACTGCAGAAAAATATAGAGGGAATGGAACAGCCTATTGCTTTCTTTAGCAAAGCTTTGAGAGATGCACCCTTGAAATATAGCATAATGGAAAAACAGGCCTATGCCTTGGTAAAGACCTTGAAATACTTTAGGGTGTATATACTGCATTCTCGCACCATAGCCTATGTGCCAAATATAGTGGTTAAAGACATTTTGTCCCAAGACCCCGTTGGGAAGAGGGGAAAATTGATTGTTGTGATATTAGATTATGGCCTAGAAATAAAACCCACAAAACTGATCAAAGGTCAGGGCTTAGCTCAGCTGATGGCTGAATCGAACTTGCAGGCCCTTGAAATTAACATGGTAGATGTCTTGTATGAGCAGGAAGGATTGCCAAATCCTACCATTGAGGAACAATTTCAAAACTGTCTTTGGTATTCTGATATCCTGTATGTGCTCACAAACCTCATGCCCTTCCTGAACTATCAAAAACTAAGGCCCGATTCTTGAAGCTAAAATCCAGAAACTATTGCATACTGAATGAATGTTTATACTGGAAAAATGAAAATGTTCTATTTCTTAAATGTTTTCCTGAAACAGAAGTAGAGAGGATTAAACAGGAGTTCCATGCCGGAGAGTGTGGAGGCCACTTAAACTGGAAAGCCACTGCTAACAAATTACTCAGAGTTGGCTATTACTGGCCTACACTTTTCAAGGACATACATACTCATAGCTGGCTATTACTGGCCTACACTTTTCGAGGACATACACAAAATGATAATTTCTTGCCATAAGTGCCAGATTTTTGAGGGCAAAAGAAAGCTCCTCCCTTTACCATTATAGCCAATTACTGTTGAGGCTCCCTTCCAACAATGCGGCTTGGATTTCATAGGGGAAATACACCCTGCTTCTTCTGCATAACACAAGTGGATCCTTACAGCCACAGAATATTTCAAAAAATGGATTGAGGCCATACCTTATAGGAATGCCACATATGTTGTGATTCTGGACACCACATATCTCCACAATGGTATGATATTGTCCACTTTGGGCCTAAGCCATCATGGCTTTGCTTATGGGCTTTACCCCAAAAGGCCTCATACCAATGGAGATATTTGTCCATCCTTATATACCCATGATCCTCCCCACTTCTAGTCAATGTGGGACTTTGGTCGTATACCCAAAAATCCTCCCCTCGAACAAAGGACCATCGAGCCTCCCCTCAAACGATTATCCATCCGTCCACTCTCTACCAACCAGGATTCTTCGCTCCAATGCGTTGGAAGCACACGCCTTACATGGAGCAACACCTGCCTCGAGATCTTGCTCTATCCCAGGTCAACTCCTCTTCACCGTGTTGGGACCAGGACACGTCCATGAAGAATCCGGAGCATACCGCCTGTCTAACCGAGCTCATCCACGGATCCCATCGTGATATTACCGAGGCCCACCACCTTCGTTCGGCATTCGAGGATTCATCCATTTCGCTAACTTTGGGGCATGGCTCTGATACCACTTGTTGTTTTCTTTCCACTGGGGGCCACAGGAGAGCTTAGTCATTGGGCCAATTCTTTAACACCCATTGTTTCTCTACACCAAGAGAACTTCTGAGTGCTCACAGACTTCGTCAATGCATCTGCAACATTCTTCAAAGTGTCCACCTTTACCAGCAACACCCTTTTAGCCTTAACCATATCTCTAACAAAATGATATTGAACATCAATGTGCTTTGTCTTTGAATGATAAGCAGGGTTCTTAGCCAAGAAAATTGCACTTTGGCTATCACAGTCTATCCTTATAGCTTGCTGTACCAACCCCATACTTGAACACAATCTCTGCAACCAAATTGCTTCTTTGCTTGCATGAGTGGCTGCTATGTATTCTGCCTCTGTAGTTGAAAGAGCCACTACAGACTGTCTTTTACTCATCCAACTGACTGCGCCTCCAAATAGGCTAAACACATACCCACTTGTAGATCTTCTTTGGTCCAGATCTCCAGCCCAGTCTGCATCAAAAAAACCACGAATGTCCAACATTCTTTCCAATCCCGGTCTTCCCTGGTAGCACAAGCCATAATCACTAGTGCCACGTAAATATCTGAAAACCCGCTTCACTGCTGTCCAATGCTCCTTCCCTGGGTTTGACATAAACCTGCTCAATACTCCCACTACATGTGCAATGTCTGGTCTAGTACATACCATTGCATACATCAAGCTACCCACTGCACTTGCATATGGAACACGAGACATATACTCCTCTTCTTCTTGTGTCTTGGGACACTGTTTAGCAGACAGCTTTACACCTACAGGAATAGGAACCTTCACCGGTTTACTATCCTGCATATTGAACCTCTGCAATATAGTCTCGACATACTTCCTCTGGTTTAACCAAAGCTTCCTCTTTGCTCGGTCTCTCTTAATTTCCATGCCCAAAATATAATTTGCAGCACCCATATCCTTCATGTCGAATTTGGAGAACAGTTGGGTCTTCAAATCTTGGATAATTTCTTTGTCATTTCCAATCAACAACATATCATCCACATACAAGACCAAATAAATAACACTGTCACCAATTAATTTAAAATAAACACAATGATCTTCCTTGCTTCTGGTGAAGCCAATTCCCCGTATATAGGTATCAAATTTCTGATACCACATCCTTGGTGACTGTTTTAACCCATACAGAGACTTCTTCAACCTGCATACCAGTTCTTTCTTACCCTTCACCATAAATCCTTCAGGTTGCTTCATGTAGATCTCTTCTTCTAGATCCTCGTGAAGAAATGTTGTCTTCACATCCATCTGTTCTATCTCAAAATCAAATGCAGCAGCAACAGATAAAAGTAATCTAATAGAAGTGACTTTGGCAACAAGAGAAAAAATATCACCAAAATCAATTCCCGGCACCTGGGAATAACCTTTCGCTACCAAGCGAGCTTTGTATTTCTCCACCTTGCCTTCTACATTCATCTTCTTCTTAAACACCCATTTTCTCCCAATGGGCTTCCTTCCAGCCGGCAACTCCACCAGATCCCATGCATCGTTTTTGTGCAAGGATGCCATTTCATCAACCATGGCCTCCTTTTAGAGTTTTCCATCCTCTGAATCTACTGCCTCCCTGACAGTTCTGGGTTCATCATCAGTTATAGTTAAGGCAAAACCTGAACAGAAAGCAGATGGACTATACCTTTCTGGTTGCCTTCTTTCCCGAACTGATCTTCTCAAAGCTGGAGTTTGTGGCTCTTCATCTTCTGAGTCTTCTTCTGTTGTAGAGTCCGATTCATCCTCCTTTAGCTCAAACTCTATCTTCTCAGGTTCCTTTGGTAGGACTTCATGTTTAACAACATCTTTCACTTCTCTAAACACCACATCTCGGCTGTACACAACCTTCCTTGTTTCTCGGTTCCAAAGCTTGTAACCCTTTAAACCATCCTTATACCCAATAAAGATGCACCTTTCAGATTTATTATCCAACTTGGTCCTTTCTCCTTTGGAACATGTACATATGCATCACATCCAAATACCCTTAGATGTGAAAGAGAGGGTTTCTTACTAGTCCATACCTCATGTGGAGTCTTATCCTCCAACGCTGATGAAGGTGATCCGTTAACTAAGTAACATGCAGTCTCCACTGCCTCTGCCCAGAATTCTTGTCCTAACCCAGTACCACTGAGCATGCTTCTTGCCTTTTCCATCAGTGTTCTATTCATTCTTTCTGCAACTCCATTTTGCTGAGGTGTGTATGGAGTAGTCTTCTGTCGTGCTATACCACACTTCTTATAGAACTCTTCAAATTCATTCTTGCAGAACTCCCCACCATTATCTGTCCTCAGCGCCTTTATCTTCTTCTCTGTCTGGTTTTCCACCAGAGCCTTAAATTCTTCAAATTTGTCAAAGACTTCAGATTTCTTCCTCAAGAAATATATCCATGTATTCCTTGAGAAGTCATCTATGAATGAAACATAGTACACAGACTTTCCCAGTGATGGAACTGACACAAGCCCAAACACATCACTGTGCACAAGTTCTAATATCTTGTTTGCCCTCTTAGCACCAGAAGGAAAACTCACCCGATTCTGCTTCCCATATACACAATGTTCACAGAAATCAAAATCCAGAGAACAATTAGACATACCTTCTACTATACCATCTCTATGTAGTATCCGAAGGCCCTTCTCTCCAATATGTCCAAGCCTTTGATGCCATAGCATGGTCTTTTCTCCAGAGACAGCTAGACTTTCCGTCCCACTTTCAGGAACCGTAGAACCGTTACACCCATCAATAACAGTGCTATCTTGTACCTTGTACAGAGTTCCAGTCCGAACTCCTCGCATTAATACCAGTGCTCCCCGAACTATCTTGCAGGCATCTTTCTCGAACACTGTTTTTACACCTGCATCATCCATCTTGCTTACAGAAATCAGATTTCTGGCCAATGTAGGAATATGCAGAACACCAGGAAGTGTTCTAATCCTTCCACCTTGCAGCTTTAGCTTGACCTTTCCACGTCCGATGATTCTAGCCCTCCTATCATCCCCTAGGAAGACATCACCACCATCATATTTCTCATACTCGCAGAACCACTCCCTATGGGGAGTGAAGTGAAAGGATGCACCTGAGTAAATCAACCATGACTCATGATCTACATGTGTATTTGAAGAAGAAGCCAAATACACATCCCCACCTTCATCCGAGGTGGTTTTTACCTCTGCAGAAGGACCTTCATCAGATCCCTTTCCTTTCTCAGGAGCTTTAGATCTGCATTCCTTTTTGTAGTGCCCTTCCTTTCCGCATTTCCAGCACACCTTTACAAACTTTCCAGGAGATTTAGATCTCCCTCTAGATTTAGATCTCCCACTCGAAACCTTATTCTTGTTTCTATTCTTGGACCTTCCTCGTACAGATAAGGCATCTCCATTCTGACCCTCCATATTTCTCCGTCTCATTTCCTCCGATAGCAAGGCTGAGACAATGTCATCAAAATTCAAGGTAGTTGTATTGCTACCTATTGCAATACCCAGACTGTCCCACGAGTCTGGTAGAGAACACAACAAACTGATGCACTTATCTTCATCTGAGATTTTAATATCAACAGATGACAGCTGACTTACCATAGTATTGAAGGCGTTCAGATGCTCTGTCACCGAGTCTCCATCCTTCATCCTCGGGTTATACAGCTTTTTCCGCAGGAACAACTTATTCACCAGAGACTTAGATTGGTACAAAGTCCCAAGTTTTTCCCACAAATTCTTCGCCGTAGCTTCCCCAGATACATTCAACAATACTGAATCTGACACACACAACCGTATTGTGCTCTTAGCCTTCCGATCCAGTTTCTTCCAGTCTTCATCTGACATTGCCGTTGGTTTAGTACCTGGATCTACCGCGATCCACTGATATTTATCCACCAGCAGATCCTCCATCTTGAGCTTCCACAACTCAAAACTCTGACCATTAAATTTCTCGGGATAGAGTCAATGTTGATTAGGGTAAATAGTAGTGGTTTTGGGGCACATGGTATTGTGCACCCATTGTTTTCGACCCATGGTATTGCATGTATGGAACCTATAAAAGGCTGGGAATACTTCATTTTAACGTAGGCCTCGAGGTGAGCAATGAAGGCTCACTTGGCCGGATTGGCTAGGGTTGTGGCCAATGGTTAATGAAATTTCATTGGTTGGGTTTTTCCCCAGAGTTTGGGGTTTTCCCGGATAAACATTTGTGTTTATGTTTATGTGCTTTGTTGCTCGTTATGTTTATTTATTTCTCTCAATAAATATTTATTATTTCTACAGTAATTTCTAACAAATGGTATCGGCGCCAAATGTTGGCTTCAGAGGGACGCTTTTGTTGCCAAGGGTTTAATTGGCCTGTGAATGGAGATATGATTTGTTGCACTGATGATGGAGATTCGGATATGGAATGTAAGGGTTTAGAAGAGCAATCGAAAAGGTAGATTGAGTATCCGAGGAAAGGTAGCATCGTTGTGATACTACTAAGTGATTAGTGGTCAAGTTGTGACAAAGAGCTCACGGACGTGTTAGAGAGATCGATGTTGAGTTTGTTTGAAAATCAGATCTGGGAAAAGATCAGATCTAGGCGCAAGTAGCTGGTGAGATCCACAAACGATGTGAAGTTTTCATTGGTCTTGTGAGCCAATGTGTACGCAAATCGAGATAAGGTGGCCATAAAATTGCGAACTTGTTGTGTATTTTCGAGAAGTTTCTCCTGCGATGATCTCCAGAGATCTAATATGAATAGAGGCTTGGATGCAAGGGAAGACGCTACTGGAGTGTGTTCGAGTGGTGAGCGCACATTAGAATTCAAGGATCAAAGAAAGAAAGCAATGGATAATCTTGCATTGGCCTTGCACGAGGTGAATGCAAAATCTAAGTAGAATGCAGTCAAAAGTGAAGTTTGCAGGATGCGTTGAATCGTGAGAGTGAGGCGATTTGCATAATCCTAGACTCATTGATGGAGAGCGATCACTGAGAGTTGATTGACGCCATGATAAATTATAGATCTGCTGCTAGATTCAGATCTGGATATTTCTAGGATTCAATCCAAGTACGCAGAGAAATACTCTAGCGTTAAAGCACCGTGAGCAGTTGGAGCTCAGATACAGAGAGGTAGTTTTGGCGGTGTCCAAATAAATTTTTCATCGCAATAAATAAAAAGGGCCTTTGACGCACAGAAGCAGGAGGAGAATGACAAGGATGAGGATGAAATAGACACGAAGAAGCTGCGGATGGTACTCCTGTGGTGGAGATGCACATGGATTAGCTCTCAAAGCGACTATGGCAACAGTGCTTGATATTTACAACTGGTGCAATGTTGGGGAGAGCTTGGCCATTTTTTGTGCGTAGAAATTCTCAGTGAAAGCTAGAACCCAAATGGGTCATACTTTGAAGGATATTGGCGACTGAGGAGTTTGGACAGAGATTTGCAACATATATGTAGTGGATTGGGTTAGTGTTTCCCAACGATTTCCAATTGCACTCATCAAGGCATAGTCAAATTCATAGTTGAAAATATCAGTGAATGGAAGTTATGAGTAGCGGATCCATTGTGGAGGCCAAGTGGCCATGGAGTTCATGGTGGCTAAAATTGAAGCCCAGAACCAAAGGCTATGCAAATTACATAATTACAGAATTAAGGTTGCATGGGCTTGATGCCATGGAAGGAAGGAAAACTACTATGAGATAACATGCCAACAGGTCATCGTGGTCTCAGAAATCGTAGATCATAGTGCTGAAGAGATGCACAACAGAGAGTTGTGGAAAGGCTCATGAAAGATTAATTTCCTTTATTGTAGTTGGTAGGAAAATTCATGTACAACTATGATGTCCTCTTTGGAGAGGACATCATGAATGAATGTAGAGAATAGTTATACAAATAATGGCAACAATGAAACCAAAAAAAAAATTTAATTATTATAATGGAGTTAATGTTTTTCATGTAAATGGGCATACTACTGTAAGACCTGGTATGGCATGAGTACCCTTGGGTAATCACTAGTAAAGTCTGGGCTAGACCTAGGTGATAGGGGGGATGTCAAGTTAACAATTACCCTGGGTAAAAATTTGAGGGGGGAAGAGTTAGAGTGAGCGGGGTTGTCTCATTTAGCAGGTTTGGCTGGATTTAGTCAATAATCTCCAAGTCAAGTTTAAGGGGGGAATTGTTAGGTAAACATGACTCGGGATAGAGTCAATGTTGATTAGGGTAAATAGTAGTGGTTTTGGGGCACATGGTATTGTGCACCCATTGTTTTCGACCCATGGTATTGCATGTATGGAACCTATAAAAGGCTGGGAATACTTCATTTTAACGTAGGCCTGGAGGTGAGCGATGAAGGCTCACTTGGCCGGATTGGCTAGGGTTGTGGCCAATGGTTAATGAAATTTCATTGGTTGGGTTTTTCCCCAGAGTTTGGGGTTTTCCCGGATAAACATTTGTGTTTATGTTTATGTGCTTTGTTGCTCGTTATGTTTATTTATTTCTCTCAATAAATATTTATTATTTCTGCAGTAATTTCTAACAACATATTCTATCATCATTAAGTTCCTAGAAGACTACATCCTCTCTAGGTTTGGCTGCCCAAGGAAAATAATCACTGATAACACTGCTGCTTTTGGATCCAAGAAAATGGTTGATTTTTGTCACAGGTATCAAATAGCACTCAGTCATTCAACTGCTTACTACCCACAGGGTAATGGGTTAGCTGAATCATCAAACAAAAGCTTGGTGACCATCATCAAAAATCTTCTTGAAGAAAATAAGAAGTCATGGAATAACAAGTTAGTGCATGCTTTGTGGGCTGACAGGCTAACAAAAAATAAATCCATTGGCATTTCACCATATCAGCTTGTCTATGGAACAAAGGCAGTATTTCCTACTAGTCTTGGGGTACTAGTGATTAAACTTGTCCAAGAGATTCAGACAGAAGAGGTCAGTATGGTAAGGAGGATAAATCAAACAATTCATCTCCAACAAACATGAGAAGAGGTCTATAACAGAGCTCTAAAATTTTAGGAAAATATAAAGAAGTTATTTGATAAAAGAACAAAGACTTGTGACTTCAAAATTGGAGATACATTTCTGAAATGGGACACAAGAAGAGAAGAAAAAGGAAAGCACGGAAAATTCGACAGTTTGTGGCAGGGTCCTTACATCATACAGGCCACGATGGGTCCAAATGCCTTTTTTTTGCAAGAGCTAGATGGGACAGAGCTGTTTTGGGGTCCTGTAAATGGCAGGATGCTCAAGAATTACTACTGCTGATTTCCAATTTACAATTTTCATTTCCATTGTAAATACCATTGCTGTGTTTGTTTTCAAGAAAAAGAAAATATTTCAAAAAATAGAGAAAGAGAGGTTTAGACGTGCTCAAAACTTGAACCTCGAAAGTGCAAATATTGGCTTTAACATGATCAAAACCTGAGCCAAAAGGGGGTATAGCAAGCTGGTACTAATCTTCTCAAAACCTGGATCAGCAAAGGAGAAGAGAATAGTGACTCTAACAAGCTCAAAAATTGAGTCACAAAGAAAGGAAGGATGGTCCAAGAGTCTCAAGATGTCAAGCCTTCGAAATTTTGTTCCCAATATTCTGCAATTTTAGTCCATGTGCAATTGTCTTTATGCTTTGGATACACATCAAACTAGACTGTCCAATCCTAGTTTGACTGTCTTTGAATTTATGTTGTGGATCGTAGAGAAGAAATCCACTGGACAGTGTAATCCCAGTGGATATTAGATTAGGTAGAGAAACATAGGAGGCCAATAGTTTAATCTGGTCTCATGGAGTAATAAGGGTAGAATTAGGCTAGTTTGTTTTCTGCTTTCCAATAAAAAATGATGAAGAAGGTTTGCAAATTCAAATGCACCTTGAAGAAAAAATGTTAGGATTGTAGTTTGAGTAGGTATATTTCTTGGGGGAATGTTTTTTTCTAATCAATTCCATCATGTTTGTACAGCTGAATCAATGAAAGAAGATGGTTCGAAGATAAGGCATCTGGCCTACTCCAAAGATCTGTTCTCTGAATTCTTGACTCCTTCAAGAAGAAGCCATCCCCACGTGGAGCCACTGTTAGCCACCTATGAATTTTTTTCTAAGCAAATAGGTGACTAAATTGTTTTATCAGAATTCAGGAGATACATTTCCCAGGAAAATATCTCATCCTTGAAGCCTCTGTGCGTTCATTTTCTTTAAGAGGATATTCACTGCTGTTTCCATCCAAAAGCCTCAGTGTCTGTGAAAAATCGTGCTTAAAAGGCCTTAATTTTCTCTTGTATCCCTACAAATTTCCTCATTATTAACCTTTTTCCATTTTCAAAGTCTCCCCTTTTAAACCCCAAAATCCCTCCTAGGTCTTCCAAACCGTCTAATTCCTCCTTTAAAACAAGTAAAATCCCTTGATTTGAGTGTAAACCCCTTTTTTTTTACCTCTATTGAAAGCCTCTTTTTAGCCTTAAAACATCATTTTTAAGCCTAAAACCCATCTTTTTTACTTTAGTACAGGCTTAGCCCCCTCTGGCTCAGCCCCAAAACCACTTCCCCACATGACCTGAGCACCGGAACCAAGCGCTAAGTCGAAAGGCACCAGTCGCATCAGAGTTTCGGAGCAGAATGCCTTTACCCTTTGTAAATTTATAAATCTCCGATGCGATGGTTTTTTAGATTGGATCCCAAATCGCGATCTAAGCCGTTGATCCATAAAGAATAACGGCCAACGCTTATCGAATCGCGCCCACCGTTGTTCCCGTTCACCCCACCGATCACATATCAACTGTCGATCTGTTCCTAGATCCAACGGCCGACGCACATCGCTACAAGTGCAATTGGAAAAACTTAATGCACTACTTCCTATTTCCCCCGATCACCTATCCCTGATCTGATCTTCGCCGTCCATCCATTCTAATCCAACAACCCTTATTTCTCCTGCTCCGCTCCTTTACCCCTGTCTGTCTCCTCGCCGATTGAATCTTCGTCGTCGATCTTGTTCCATATCGGATGGCTGGCGCTCAATTACGCATCGCCAATCAGAATTTCTCGAATGTGTTCCCCGCTGCCTCCCCTGATTGCAGTCTACCGATTCAATCCTAGCCATCCATTCATCCAAGATATATGGCCCATAACGCATCGCGCGTTTCCCCCATGTTTCTTCATCGGAACCTCTATTAACTTCAACATTTGATCTTCACTGTCGATCTCGTCTTGAGATCTAACGACCCTAATTGGATCGCCCTCCGCCTGTGACCAGGTCCCACCATTCAATATCATTTCACTGCATTTTCATACATTCTCAGTGTATTTCGTCTGAAGGCCCAAACCTTTGGTTTTACGTTAAACACTGTATCATCCCACCAAGCATTAAAATTTTAATGTTTTACATTAAAAAATTTTCATTTCGCCCAACTTCCACATGCATTGTTCCACCGTTTCACTGCATGTTCCACTGCTTTCCATCAAATCCATAGCATTTTATTCTATTGCGTTGCCATCGTCACAGCATTCCACCACAGCCATCCTTCCCCATGCATGGATTTATTAACAAATTAGTGTGTTTTTGTAGGTTACAAGCGGTGAACACCGCACCGGTGACTACAGAGGAATGCCTGGGAAGGGTGTAGGACATAATTTTTCATCGAAGGACAGAGTTTAACTTTATGAAACCTTTCCAGTGCCATTAAAGCTCATATTTCATAGACAGAGATAGTCATGAAGCGGCAAAGTGTATCAGCGGATAATCAGAGAATTTAACGCTTGTAATTAAAGAATTTTAGCTTTGATTCATTGTTTGAAGGGGAAATGTACCAGTTTGAAGACCTCATGATCATCACTGTAGGCCTAAAGAGACCTATAGAATAGAAAACAATATTGATAGTGTTTCACATCGGCGGAAGCTCCCCCTTGAGAAAGGACACAATACCCATGTCGTCTTTACTCTACATTGTGTCCCCGAGAAGATTTCCACCCTGACAGAACAGTCCTAATGCTATTAGGGCATTTGTTACACAGTATGGAAGACCTTGAATTCCTTTAGCTACCTTTTGTTTATTCACCAGAGTACTACAGGGTACTACAATGAAAGTACATCAAGGACATACTTGGAGTAAATTTCAGCCTGTCGAAGACCACTTTTTCTTCCAAAAGAGTACCGAAGATTAATGCATAGACATTAAGACAGAATGGGCCTCCAGCCTCTCCCTCTACTCTAATTTAATGTTTCATTTAGTGTTTCATCTACCTCATCTGCCTCTCTTTCAGCTATAAAAATCATGAAGAAACTCATTGTAATGTTATTGATCGGATATCTGTGAATTGTAAGCTATTTCTCTTGAGATATAGTTCTCGGTGTAAAGTCGTAAGATAGGCTGACGAAGATGTTTTAAGACTGAATATCAAGATGTTGGCAATGTTGTACATGACTGGTGTTGCTCTTTAATATGACAGGCACATTTCTTTGGATCCTGATTTAAAGCAGCAGTGATGTTTTTATATCTCTGTCTTTTTTTCCTTTTTGTGATACATCGTCTTCTATTTCTTCTGGTACACATCAAAAATCTAGCATAGGATTTACCCTCGCATGGTACCCTATGTTTCTGCTCTCCCTACCTTCGATTTTTTCTACTGTATGTGTTATCTGAGTACTGATTAAATTTAATTTAACCGGTGTAGTGGCTATGATTTACTGCTAGCTGATGTATGAATTAATAAATACAACCTCATATGTTATTTTTGGGTTTTTATTGAAAGAATTAGGTTACTAGGAGTTTAGAACGTTGTTTCTGTCTTACTAGGACCCTTCCCGATCAATTGAACCTCTCTAATATCCCTTAAGCTGGATGCCGAAGCATTGAGAGTTCAAAGTCTCTCTCTAATCTCAGGTCTTCACCTTTGTGTTAGAGTCCTCATATGTTCTCTTTGTCTGAAGAGTTTACCCTTTAGGAGTTGGGTCACAAGTGCCCAATGGCATGTCCTGTCCCTGGATCTGGTTCCTGAAAGGTCACCTTGGAGATTTCCTTGCCTTTCACCTTCTTTCTTACCATTTCATGCCATACTATCATCTTTAAGATCTAATGCTTTAGATGACTAGCCCAACTAAAAGCGTGCATATTGAATAGAAAGTAAACCCTTTCCTAACTCCATTGCCCAATGGTTTCGAATGTTTTTTTGAAATTATTCCTCCTTTGCCTAAAATCCTCTTTGCTCGTCTTTGTCTCATACTGAAACCTTCTTTCCTGATTCCCAACAACCGAATAATCAATGAAACAAACAAACCCGTGCCTATAACTAGCCTAAAACCTAAAAACAGAGCCTCAAGGACATATACTTTTCCTATCATAGAGAGATCCCTCTCTGGACCTAGGAGGGCTAGACCCTAAGGTCTGAAAGCGGTTCTAATGTTGTCTCATCTTTTGGTATTGCCAAAATTGCCAAAACATGGGAACTACAACATATAGGAAAGAATTCCATGTGTGTGTGGTTGAAAATAGTGAGGGTTCTCCATCATCCCTCTATTTGTAGGAGGTTTCCCACTAGTCCTTGACATGGTGGGCGACTTTAAGGAGAAAAAAAGTAATATTTTCCCTATTGGAAAAATCATGAACTGAAAAATATCCTTCCAATAGGTTCAACCATCCATATATAATGTTTGCATCTATCTGACCTTCAAATTTGACTTGTACCTTGAAGGGAGTGGTGACTCTAGAGTTGCTATCGAATTAAGATGTGTCACCTATGGGCATTAGCTAAAGGATCTAGGAAAATTTTTCTATTATTGCGTTCCTTTGTTGCTTGAGGGATTATTCAAGCAATATTTTGAAAGGATATCCCAATCCATCAGCTTTATTTTCTTGTTCCATGGGAGGTTGTCTAGGTTTTCGAGGTTGGCCTTGCAAAGGTTCAACCAGTTCAAGCCATAACTCCTTATACCCTAACCTCATTGGGGACATGCAAAGAAAAAGAGAGAAAGAGTAGAATATTTTGATACACTGATCCAAACCTAAAAATGAATGAAAAAAATATAGATATAACGATTAATACATAGATGCAACATAAATAAAACTTCATTTCATTAATATCAAAGAAATAAAATATGCTTACATACAAAATGGAAATAAACTAGCTCGGGCAATGGTGGCTTATCTCTGAGAAGTGATGTGGAAGCTACATGCTTCTCAACTTTCTTACATGCCTCTTCGTTTGGATATCCTCATACCTCATTTCGTAGATATCGAAGAGGAGGCCAAGAAAAACAAGTGAACTGGTTTGGGGTTTTTTTGGTCATTATGTTTTCCCAAAAAATGCCTTTTAGTCCCTCAAAAGTGATCTGGGAGTTTAGTATCTGAGAAAAATCCAAAAAATAGAAAGTTTTGCTACAATTAAGAAAACTAAAAAGAAAAATAGATGGGTTCCAATTGGAATAGGCGAGTGGCCACCAACATCCACCTAGATCAGTCCTTCCCACTTAGGAAGCAATGGTCCCCATTGCATTGAGTGTCTCCATGATATGGGGAAAATTTTATTGAAATTGGTCCTTAGTGAGCCACTTGCCTTGGTGTAGGAGTTGGTCAGCTTTGAAAACTTGATACAATTGGATCTTTTTATAGCAAGTGTTCTTGATATGTGTGTCCATGATTCTATCGTTTATGGTATGTTTCATGCAGTTTGGGTTTAGCTCTGTTGGTGTGAGTTGTTTTTCCATGTTTGAGGTGTCTAGTAATGGTGGAAACTATGCCCGAAGGTGGTCCACATTGAATATTGGGTGTAGGCAAAGGAATGGGGGATTTCCGAGCTAAAAATAATTGTATCCCACAACCTTAATGATGGTTTAAGGCCCATATCAGAGTGAGCGAAGCTTGCAGTGGGCCCCAATAGCATGCTCCTTCTGCAAACGTAACCAAACTTTGTCACCCACCTGGAACTTGTGTGGAACCAAATGTTGATCATGACATTGTTTCTACTTAGCATTGAATTTGTACAATATGCCTTGGAACTACTGTCAGATGTGCTAAATGCACTCAATGAATATGTTAGCCCTGTCGGCTTCATAATAGACAAGAACTGAATCTTCCTGAGTAGCTGCAAATGGCATGGCCACATCAATGGGACATAATGGTTGGATTCGCAACCCCACCTAACATGGGTTGAGGCTAGTTGAGCTATGGAGAGCTTTATTTTAGTTTTTCTAGACATAGGGGAGGCTTTCATCCCACATGCATGGATTCTTCGAGTTTTATCTGCATGGAATGTGTACGATCATCCTCTTGATGACCTCTATTTGGCTATGAATTTGGGGGTGGAAATTAGTGCACTTAGTGAGCTTGGTATTCAGAATTGACCAGAGAATTGACCAAAATGTACTTAGGAACCTGATGTCCTGATCTGAGATAATGGAATGTGGGATCCCAAAGTGTACCTAAAATCATTCAAATAAGATCTTAGCAATGGATTATACTATGGTACTCTTCTTGCATGCCGCCATAATGGCCATCTTAGATACTTTGTCAACGACCACAAAAAAAACAGTTATTACCATGCTTATTAGAAGGAAGGTACAACATGTAATCCATGGAGATGGATTACCAAGGTCCAATAGGACTAGGTAGAGGAGTATATAGTCCTTTATTTCTGATGGTCAGTTTGGAAATGGCACTGGCAGTGCAGGATCTGATGTACTTCCCAATATCCCGCCGAAGGTTTGACCAATAAAAATACTTCTGCAATACTGCCACTACTTTATCTACCCCAAAATTTCCAGTGACTCGACCATAGTGCGCTTCAAAAACCATCTTGGCATACTCCCTTGAAGGAACATAGATGTGTCCTAGGTGGATTAACAATGCATCATGGAGGTGATAATTTGGAACTTTCCTTCCAGCAACATTTGGTATGTGTTTCCAAATTGTGGATCACTCTTGTAAAGAGCCAGCCACCCAAAAGTCTTATTACCTTAAGAGTTGAGCACAGTTGAGCACCATGACTGGTAGTCGGCTCAGGCACTCTACAACATTTTGGTGCTTCCCTTCTTGTAATTAATGTTCAAATGGAACTTTTGAAGGTATGCAAACCACTTATGATGGTGATCATTCTGCAACTTCCCTTGTGTCTGTATGAACTGCAGGGGTCAGTGATCTGTGTGGATGATTATTTCCTTCCCTAGAATGTAATGCTTCCATTGTCGGTAGGCCTGCACAATGGAATATGTCTCTTTTTCACTGGTGGGTACTTTAATAATGTGTTTTAAAGTTTCTTACTGTGATATGCCATTAGATGCCCCTACTGAGTAAGAACTGCACCAATCGCATAGTCAGAGACATCTACCTCAATCTCAAATAGTTGTTATAGGTCAAGTAAATTGAGCACTGGTGTAGAGTAGAGGTGATGCTTGAAATCGAAAAATTCCTTCTATTGGTATTCAGGACAAAAGAACTTTTCTTTCGTTCCTCCCTTGGTGACTTGACTCAAAGGCCAAGTGATATGAGAGAATCCCAACATGAACCTGCGGTAGAAGTTGGAAAGCCCCAGAAATATGCGGAGCTCTATTAGAGTGGTTGGGCCTGCCTAATCCTAAATTACTTGTATCTTGGATGGGTCCACATGCACACACTACTCATCAATGATGTACCCCAGATATTGAACCTAGGTTGTACCAAGAGTGCATTTCTCCAATTGGCACACAATTTGTGTTTCCACAGGGTTTGGAGGACCTATTGAATATGGTGGTGAAGATCTTCCCAAATCTGGATGAAGATTGGGATGTCATCCAAAAACACTACCACGAATGAGTTGGTGATGGGTCGTGAGATATTATCCATTACTATCATGAAGGTTGTGGACACATTCATCAACGTGAAAGGGCATGACTAGCCATTCGAGAAGGTTGTCCTTCGATTTGAAGTCAATATTCCACACATCAAGGGGTTCGATTGTTACTTGGTGATAGCCAGATTTCAAGTCAATATTCCTGAAATATTTGGCCCCCTTGAGCTAGTCCAGAAGATCATTGTTGGTTAAAGGGGTCCTGATCCAGGTTTAGAGTATTCTGCGTAACCAAAAAAACCCTCAAAATACTAGCCCTTTCGGCAATGATATGCTTGCACAAACCAAAGTCTCACTCGAAGCAATATGGGTGGGTGTTGGAACCAGGTTTTCACACACCGAGGGAGCATTTGATGTGTGTTTTACCTTTACTAATTTCTTATCTGTCTACAAGGAAATTCCCAAGAAACCAGGTCTAAGTGTGGATTAAAACCCTTAACAACTATGCATTAATAGATATGTGTCACAAATTATATTTCAATCAAAGCTAACCCTTCAAAGAAATCAGATACTTGTAGATAAACCCTTAAACAGTAAAGCAGTTTCACGCAACTAAATAAATGAACTTCACCCTTGCGCAATCACAATCAATCGTTACTACAATATAGACTTGTGCAGAACAAATCACTATAATTTATTCAGATATAACAGTTAAAGCAGAATAATACTTTCTCATAGATGCATCTAATTCAACTGATCATTTACTGAGATAAATACGCATTTAATAACAAAGATTAAGATCTAGAATCACAGTAAAAAACACTTAAAAAATATAATATAGTTAACCACAGAGATCACATAAAAGTCTGAGTTCACAAAAATTGCCTTCTTTATTAAGATATCTTCAATTTAGTACAATATTTACCTTTTGCACATGCAATAGCAGAGTCTGTGCACACATATTAGGACTAGGTCTCTTCACACATAGCCAGCAGTAGCCTTTCTACCCAAACCGACCCAAAAATTAGATCAGAAAATTCATAAGCATAAACATCTATCGATCTATTCATTGATTATCTATCCTTCTCAACTCTTACATATTTATATCTTTCCAAACACACACATACCATGGTATCAAACCATGGTTTGAGACTCACAATTTTAAATTTTACCCATTACAATCATTAAGGGACTTTGATCTACCCCAAATCCCCTTTTACATCTTCGCATAACATATATAAACAAAGCTTAATCGAAAAATACTCAAAATTTCTTTACCCTAGGGGACCCTACTCCAACAGGCCCCCAACACAATCTAGTGACTCGTCCTGAGTCACTCTGGTCTAGCTACCTGCATGTTTTTCTTTTAGCACCTGCATGTAATGTTGAAATGGTAAAATGACTTCTGCACTTTGTGTTGCAGCACATTGCGCTTCTTCCACCAATTTTTTTGTAGTTGGTCCTTCGGCTTCCAAGCTAATGCTGTGCTGGTTCTGCTAGAGAGTTTTTAGAGCTTCATTAATAGTCTGTGAGAAATGAAAGGCTTCATCCGCCCATGGATTCATTCACACATCCAAAAAGTGTTCTCTACGGTGTAGTGTGTCTATTTCCAACTGAATGGCGTGACTCTCCTGTTATCGGGATCGTTGGACAGGCACAAGTGTCAGCGCAACGTCCCGAATTTAATCAAACTATTGTTCTTTGACCAAAAAATATGCCTTCAACTATTGGATGACAGGGTCATCTTGGACGGATGTCCAAAGGCCCATAGCATCTTCAAGTAGCTTACTGCAAGCATCCACACAACAGTGATGCTAGCACTTGACTCCTGCACAACTACGGTGCACTGGGTGCACACCTCTGGAGGCGTGCAAATTCAGGTAGGTTACTACACAAGTGATTAATAATGTATTCTAGTGTAGTGCGCTGATTTTCATGTATACCAATGAGCTTCTTCTGCATTTTGATGTTTCTTCTGCATTGTGCTCACATGATGTTGATTCTATGGAGTGACATTTAAGGTGTGGACCTCCCAGTACTGCAGCTCATCCACGATGATAGTGTGCATAGCATGAAGCTTCCCACTAGGAAGCATGGCTAAGTCAATTCATACCTTAGTGCAGCCTTTCATGTTGGCATGCAGCTCGGGTTGCTCGACTGTAACTGAAGGCATTGGGACATGGAATACCTGGATGTCTACTAGGGAAACAATGCTAAGGGGTTGTGCGCTTGTTTTTCTAACTTGATACATGCTCGCTTGCTGCACACTTGCTTGAGTTAGTTTCATCTGTATACAGAGATCCTAGAGACCATGATGCACATCCTTGAGGACCGAATTGTATTGGGATTGCACATTGGTCCAGAGGTCCTCGGTCATAACTTTGATAGTGTTTTCAATTTCATTCAGTTCATCTTCTATAAAGATCAGGGCCTCTGTGCCTATTTTCTTTGATCCCTTCCTCTTTTTGCATGGGCCCAAGGAGGCTTAAAATCCTATCTTAGTCCCTTTTATCAAACCTATCTGCATTGTTGGTGCCTCAACACCATCACAGTATTTATCCTCCATATCTGTCTCCAGGTCAATGGTTTCACCCACCATGGTTGGCTCTAGCTCTTTCTCTGCATCCTTATCCTTCTGTTGGGTATCCTTGGATGTGTTCAGTGTGGTCGGAGTCTTCAAGGGTACTGAATATGAGGCACTGCCAGTGGTGCATGCTTCCAACCATAAGGTTGGCCATTCCTTTTTCATCGATGCAAGGTCATCCTCTATGACCATTTAAGGTAGTTCATACCACATGCCTTCAAAATCTCCCTTCCCGCACATGTGGATGTTGTGGAAAGTAGCTTTGAAGTCAGTGATATGCTTGTACTATTCATACAACTTTGGTGACAAGCGTAGCTTAGACTGCACTGCTTGAAAGAAATCATAATCAAAGAGTATCTAGAAAATTTTGTTTTCCGTGATGCGGGAAGGAAAATTCGAATTCCACACCATCACATATCATGCAGCTTCACAAATATCAGGCTCAATATCAGGGAAATGAGGCTCAATTGGCATCTTACAACCAATCCATGTAATGAGTAACAACAACCAAGCATAATAGAAGTGCTTTCCCTCCTCCTGGACCTCACAGACATTCACCAAAAATTCTTTGCACATGTACTTTTCCCAATTGTATTATATCCTTTTGTGACATTGCCGAGTTAAATAAATCACATGGTTTGGAACTTCCTTCGGCCTGCACTTCCTCATCATCTTTTAGGTGAGGATGAGAGTACCAAACTGGATCGTGGGGTAATTTATCTCACTAACGGCAAACCCCTTGGTGTTGCACGATACCTTATATTTCTCTTTCACTGTATCTGCCACTTTTCGCTCCGAGCCCTTGCCTCCAAAGGATGTCATAGGTTCCACCCCCTAACAAGGTAGGTTGGTGATTCAGTGGATCAAATCAACATCGATGGGAATTGGCTCTCCTAGCCACATACAATAATCGTGCACCAAGGCAAGCAGCTGGTGCACACAAATTTCATTGATTGTGCTGCACCCAAAGTGAGAAATGTTCAAAAAATTCAATATCCCCGACTTCTACAAGCCTAATTCCCAATGCTTGGGCTTGAACTTGATCACCACCTCATCATAGGTGACCAACTCCAAGTAAATTGAGGGTGTGATCTCAGGGAAATTCTCCTGGTTGGCTAGGTCCCAGTCTTCCATCGTAAGCAGGGATATTTTTGCAAACATATCCCCTTCAAATAGCACATCTTCGGGGATCAATGGTGAATTAATGTAGGACCAAACCTTATCTAGGTGCTTTGGGACCCTCACATATGCTGTGCGCGGCACCACATACGTGGGAAACCATGATAGTGGATCTACCTCCTCGAAAACATCTTCCTCCATGATGACCTCTGGTAGCTCAGCCATAGGTCTCTAATGGCACTCTGTGGGGGTTGACTGAGGTTTTGGGGTCTTCAGGCGTGATTAATTTTGGGACTTTGAACAGTGTCCCTTCTTAGGTTGCTATGGCTGGGGTGCAGCTACAGGGGTTTCAGCGACTTTCCTGGATGTTTCATCAACCTGCATCGCAGAGTGAGTAGGTTTGGTAGCTATCATACTTGGCAGAATAAGAGGTTATAACCCTTGTTGGTGCAATGTATTGAAGAAAAGCGGGTTAATCTCAGACATAAAATTTAGAAAACAAAATGATAACACTGTGAAAAAATCACTTGGAAAGCAAAGGGAACTAATCTGACCCTTCGTGTTATATTTATAGTGTTGGTGCGGCTTAAACAGTCGCATGTGCATTGATGTAGCTCCATAAAATATAAAATGGCTCCAAATCTAGCTTAATCTTCTCCTTAAATGTAGTTTATCTACTCCTCTAAACGGTAATAAAGTTCTCTTATCTAGAATTACTGTTCCAATGGCTAGTTTTTGGCACCTCTACAATGGATGCATCCTTCGAGCGCAACCTCTACATGGCTGTCACACCTGACTATGCATCCACCATCCTTTCCATGTAAACCTCTTTCTCTAATGCTGACAGACTGCATTATGGTCCTGCACCCTCTCAAAACTATATGGGGTGCTAAGACACTCCTCTGACCATATAGTCATTTGGCACGCACAGGGATATGGTCATCCCTGTATGGCTTCAACCGACTTCCATTCACATATCCAGGAATGATTTTACTCCTTAAGGTAGCCAAATTTACTGCACCTCCTTCCATAATCTCCTTGATGAAATAAGGTCTGAGCCAATGAATTTTGAACTTCCCTGGGTGGGGTGCAAACTTGATGTCATATAGAAAAAATAGATCATCCTCCTTGAAATTCTTTTGTCTGTTGTGCCTATCATGCCAAGATTTTTCACACATATTTTGCACCTATTGATGAAAACCCGCAATGAATCTATCTTCCTCCTGTGTAAATAGTTGCGACAGTCTCTCTTCCATACTATCTTGATCAACCATGTTAGTGACTGCTGCAATGTGCAAACTAGGGACGATGTTCTCCATTGGCATAACGATTTCGTGTCCAAATACCAACATGAATGGGGTCTGCCCGATCAATTTCTTGCATGTAGTCCGATATGCCCATAGAACCACAGGTACCCGCACATCCCAATCGTTCCAATTAGCATTACAGACCTTTGTGAGTGCATTCTCCAAAATCTTATTAAAGGCCTCTACCGTGCCATTTTCTTATGGATGATATGGATTACTCTTCTGATGGTGCATCCTAAACTCCATTGTCAATGCTTGGATATTATCATTCACAAAGTGTGTACCCTGCTCACTCATTAAGATTTTAGGACACCTAAACCTTGTCAATATATGCTAAAAAATGAATTGCAAAATTGTCTCAACATTGCAATATTTCACAAGCTTAGCTACTTCCCACTGGGTCAAATAATCTGTTGTAGTAATGATATAGTGCATGCTAATCTTCTTTCTGCGAGTGTTTATTAGTACTACAAATTCAATGGCCCACTTATCAAAATCCTGCAAAGTCACTTGTGGTTGTAGTGCCATTTCATCTCTATGTGACATATTCCATCTCCTATGACACACATCATAAGCATGACAATACTCCTTTGCATCATTGTGTACCATAGGCCACCAAAACCCAACCCCCAATTTTTTGTGCGCAGTTGGTTTTCCTTCATAGTGACCTCTTGAAACCCCTACATGTGCTTCAACTAGGATTCTTTGTCTTTCAAACTCCATAACATAGCATCTCAATATCTCATTAGTGCCCATCTTATACAACTTGCCAACAATGAAGGTAAAGTCAACTGCCAACAAGACCAATTATTTCTTCTGCTTGACTGTATACTTTGTAGGCACACTACTAGTGGTCAAAAAGCGGATAATATCTGTGAAGTGGTCATCGACGAATTTGATGGAAAATGGCTATGCATGTGGTAATCCATCCTCTAGATTCATGGGCTCCTCTCCACTTTTGATACGTGGGAGGTGGTCTGGACCAACATTCAACCTCCATAGTTTCACAATTACTTCAAAGTCATACTCCTAAAATAGTGAAAGACATCTGTAGATATTTGCCCCCAACATAGGCTTATTGATTAGGTACTTCAAAGCAGATTGATTCGTAAACATATTAAAATGACCTCCCAACATATAGTCACAAAATTTTTGTAGAATATAGACCATAGCTAATCCTTCTCTTTCCATTGTGGACTACTTGCATTCAACTCTTGATAGTTTCCTTCTCTCAAATGCAATTGGGTGACCAATATATCCGGCTCCGTGGAAGTGCAACATGTAATGCAATATATGTAGCATACACATGTACATGGAATTCCTTTTTCTAGTCTGGGAATACCAATATAGGTGCAGTTACCATTTTATCCTTAAGTAGCTCAAATCTCTTCTAAAAATATTCATCTCAGCAAAAAGAGGCATATTTCTTTAGTAGCTTTCATTGGCGCAGTAATTAGTGTGTAGCCTTGAATAAACTTCTTGTAATACCTAGAGTGCCCAAATATTGAGAGAAGCTATTTTACGTTTGCTAGAAACTCCAGGTTAACAATAACATCAATATTAGCTGGATCCACCATCAATCCTTGCTGACACACAATATGACCCAGTAAAATCCCAAAGGGGATGAAGAATATGCATTTCTTCAGATTCAACGAGATCTGATGTTTCCGACAAGTATCCAACATTAATTGCAGGTTTAAAACATGCTTCTTCACTAGGAAAAGAGAGTCTAGTAATCAAAATATACTACTAATAATTTATGTATATATTCCTTAAATGCGGCTACCACTACACGCAAGACTATTATTGGTGCAAATGGCATGACTGTGTACTGGAATGATCCTTATTCCATCACAAAATTTGTCTTACTTTTGTCTTCAAGCACGATTCTTATTTGGTGGTGTTAGTGTTGTTGGGGTTCTCATGTTTTGGTAAATTTGGAAATACCAAAAGATGAGACAACATCAGAACCACTTTCAGACCTCAAGATCTAGCCCTCCTGGGTCCAGAGAGGGATCTCTCTATAACCGGAAAATTTTTATGTCCTTGAAGCTCTGTTTTTAGGTTTTAGGCTAGTTATAGGCACGAGTTTGTTTGTTTGTTTGGTTGTTGGGAAACAGGAAAGAATGGTTCACTATGAGACCAAGTTGGATAAAGAGGATTCTAGGTAAAGGAGAAATTATTTTAGGGAACACTCAAGACCATTAGGAAATGGAGTCAGGAAAGGGTTTAATTTCTATTAAATATGCAGGCTTTCAGTTGGGCTAGTCATCTAAAGCATTGGATCTTAAAGATGATAGTGTGATATGAAATGGTCAGAAAGAAAGTGAAAGGCAAGGAAACCTCCAAGGTGACCAATTAGAAATGAGGTCTAGGAACAAGACATGCCATTAGACACCTGTGACCCAACTCCTAAAGGTAAACTCTTCAAACAAAGGGAACAGTAAAGATTCAAATATGAAGGTGAAGACCTGAGATCAGAGAGAGACTTCGAACTCTCAATGCTTCGGCATCCAGCTTAAGGGATCTTAGAAAGGCTCAACTAATCGAAAATGATTCTAATGAGGCAGAGACTGTGTTATAAACTCCCAGTATCCCCATTCATTCAATTAAAGCCTAACAAGAACATCTAAGAACAGATTCGTTAATTCATACATCAGCTAGTAGTAAATTATAGCCACTACATTGGTTAAATTAACTTGAATTGGCGCTCAGATAGCACATATAGCGGAAAACATCAAAGGTAGGGAGAGCAGAAGCTTAGGGTACCATGCAAGGGTATATCCTAAACCAGATTTCTGATGCATACCTAAGAAACAAAAAATGATGAATTACAAAGGAAAACAGAGACAAAGTTAGAAAAACATCACCGCTGCTTTAAATCAGGATCCAAAGAAATGTGCTTGTCATATTAAAGAGCACCACCAGTCATGTAAAACATTGCCAACAGCTTGATATTCAGTCTGAAAACATCTTCCTCAGCCTATCTTACAAACTTTACACAAAGAACTAAATCTAAAGAGAAACGTCTTACAGTTCACAGATATCCAATCAACAACCTTTACAGTGTTTTCTCATGAGTTTTTATATTTGAAAGAGAAGCAGAGGAGGTAGATGAAAAACTAAATGAAACATTAAAACAGAGTAGGAAGAGGGGCTCGAGGTCCATTCTATTTTAATGTCTATGCATTAATCTTCAGTACTCTTTGGGTGAAAGAGTGGTCTTCGACAGGCTGAAATTTACTCCAGGTATGTTCTTTGATGTACTTTGCTGCATTACCCTATAGTACTCTGGTGAATATAAAAAAGGTAGTTAAATGAATTCAAGGTTTTCCCTATCACGTAACAAATTCTCTAACAGCATTAGGACTATTCCGTCAGGGTGGAAATCTCCTTAGGAGATCGAAGTAGAATAAATAACAACATGGGAACTTATGCTTCATGGGAAAAAACCTTCTGTTGATGTGAAACTCTGTCAATATTGTATTCTGTAAATTGGGCCTTATTAGGCCTTCTGTGTGAGTCATGAGGTCTTCAATCTGATATTTTTCCTTTAAAACAATGAATTGAAGCTTAACATCTTCAATAATGTGCATTAGAACTCCTTAACTCTGTACTGATACTCTTTGCTACTTCATGACTGTCTCTGTCAGTGAAATGTGAGCTTTGGTGGCACCAGAGAAGTTTTTCAGAGTTGAACTCTTTCCTTTAATGAAAATTACACTCTAAGCACCTTCTCAGGCTCTTCTCTATAATATCAGGCTTTGAACCCAGCTTTCTCTGTGCTCTGTGCCACTATAATAATGACTATGAACTGTTGAGCCCCAAGACTGTTCTTTCTTTTATCTTACTTCACTCCATTTTCCTTTTTCCATTGTTATCCCAGGCCCAAATGATCAATGAAATTAGTTAAAATTACTTTTAGAATGAATAACATGGCTAACTTGCTAAGTTTTGTGATTTTGTCATTGTAATGCATTTTGAACTGAAACTAGCTACAGAATGCAGACATTCCGTAGCTAACCGCCAATTCTGCAGCTGTCTTCATGTTCAAGCATGTTCTAGGTATCCTCTTAGGAAAAGCCACACATGGGTATATTCCACATCATGTCCTCAACGTTTGTTGCTCACCATGAAGAATGAACCAAATTCTAGATGTGGTTTTGTACGTGGGAACTCATTCAAGGAGGCAGACTTCTAATAGGACAAGGACAGTCTAGATGTCCTTTGTCCCTTTACGCTGCCATATTTAGAGCCTAGTATGATTTTGATATGAAAAGAAAATGATCTCCATATTGTTGCAAGTTCTATTATAAATATTTGTTATAAATGCACTCGGGAAACCGAGAGACAAGCTCTAGATTTTGATTAGATTTCAGGGATTGACTGCTATATTTCTGAAGACCGAGAATACTCTGTTTTAAGTTATTTTCCTTTAATGAAGAAGAAAACATTTCTTTGAACGCGTTGAGTTGATTTTGAGTTAGATTTCGTCTGGTGGTAGAGGGCCCCTGCCTCCTGAACGGCTTTACTTTTGTAATTTAGATAAGTATCTTAGTTTGTTTTCACGTTTTTTTGAAGTTTGAGTTCATATTAGTCACTATAGCTATACTTTTTCTAAGAAACTCTTCCAAAAGATCATGATAATGAATGAGAAATGGCTGTAGTGTTATAGATTTTATTTGCAATTCCTTTTTTTCATTATCACAGTTGAACTTATTCTAGTAAACTCTCTCAAAAAATCATTATGATGACTAAGGCATGAATGTGATACTGAAGGTTTCAGTTGTTTGTTTACACTAAGTAGCATAGCTGATCTTACTCTTAAAACACTCTTCCAAAATATCATAACAATGGGTAGGAAATAGCTGTGATGTCTTAGTTTTTAATTGTAATTGCTTTCAGTTTTCATGTTTGCATTTGCATTGAATTTTATAGCCAGGATTGTTCTAACAAGCTCTTCCAAAATACCATTCATGATGGACAAAATAGGTTGTAGAATCCCATAGATTAATTGCATGATAACTTAGTTAGGGTACTTCGGAGTCAAATTGCATTCAATTCATGCTCTGTTATTTCGTTTTAAGTTTGATAATGGCTTGTTAGTTTAGCACTGTTTATTGTAGACTGGTAGCACTCTAGTTCAGTTCTAGCTTAGCCCACTATATTTACATTCCACATTTAGTTTTCATCCATTACATATTAAATTACATTAGTTGTTAAACTTAAATACCACGGCCTTCATTATTTACAAAACTTCTTTTGTTCCAAACATATATTGAATCATAATCATCTGAACAGAAGATAATATCAGTCCAAGGCCTGGAGTACTTTTGCAATCTTTTTACCATTTCATAAACAAAGCCTTTCCTCAAAAGACTACTCTAAAAAGAAATCTATAACTTTTGAGTAAGGTTTAGTGATGTTAAACTAAGTTGTAGAATAGAATTAGGAGCTAGTTTTAGAGTAGAGATCTTATGATGTTACCAATGTTCTTCTCCAAATATGTTTCAACAAACCTCCAATCATGGATAAGATGTTGTATCATTATAAGCTGATTGTTTAATTGTTTAGTTGGGATAATTTTTACACTTAGCTGCCCATTCCTCAAGCTCTTCCAAAATATCCTTAATAAATGGATTGGACAAGTTAAGTTTATGTTGTGATTCATTTTCTTGAAGTCATTATCAAGCTTTGTATTCTGCTTAAGTCATAGTTTAGGTTTTGTTCTGTTTCAGTCTTTGCATTTGTCATTTATCATTCATAACTTAGGCTTTGCTTTGTTTTTACCCAGTAGCTTCTTTCCACCAGCATTTAGTTATTTTCCTTGTGAACATAAAACCATAAAAAGACCAAAAACATCATAAAACACTAAACACAACGCAGTAAGAAACAAACACCTAGGCACATACAGTGCACTTCACTTCAGTAGTTTACCAACCCTGGTTGACAATTAAATGAACTCAATTTAGGAGACTAGGTTGAGCCCAAACATGAACCATGGCGGTTTCCACCGCCTGTAACCTTGCAAAACATGTAAACATGTTAAGAAATCCATGCATGGGTAGGGTGGATGTAATGGAGGGCCGTGAGAATGGCAATGCAACTAAGGTGAATGCGGTGGATGAAGCAGAAAACAACTGAAAAATGCAGTGAAACGGTGAAAAAATGGTCTGGTGAAAGTTTGGTGGAAGAATGCATGTGGACCATCCGATCATATCTGGGGGTGATGATTGATGGTGGAGATTGACTCACAGAATGGCTTTGGAAGGTAGGGCGTTATAACATAAATGTTAATGTTAAAACATTAAAATTTTACCTTTGAATGAAATACACGGTAATGTATGCAAATGCAACGAAATGACTTTGAATGGTGGGACCCATTCATGGGCGGAGGGCGATTTGATATGAACTGTCGGATCCTTAGAGATCAACGGTTTCGATCTAATCACATCCGAGCAGAGCGGGGCTGAAACTCCGATGGAGAAATATGAATGAACGAGGTGATGCAATGAGGACCGTCGATCTCATTTGAATGGATGGTCACGATTGGATAGGAGGATCAAAATCAGGGAAGGTAGCAGGGGACGCATTTGAGAACATGCGATTGTGATCAGAGCGGGGATGCGATGACTGTAGGATTAGAAGTGAATTGATGGTGGAGATCACAATCGGAGGATCGAAATTGGAAAAGGTAGAGGGTGGCACCGTTTGCGATTTGCGATTAGCGATCAGGCAACGGTGCGATGAGACTTGCGCGGGCTGTCGGATCTGTTAAGATAAAAAACGGAGATCATTCCCAAGATCACAGAACCATTACACTATCACATCGGAGATTTTGTTTACAAAGGAAAAAAGCATTCCGCTCCAATCCCCCGATGCGATAAGCGCCTCATGGGCTAGTGCTTGGTCTTAGCGCTCGGGGCATATGGGGAAGTGGTTAAGGGGCTAGTCGAAAAGGGGCTAAGCCATCATATATGGAAAAGAGTGATTTTTAGCCAAAAAGGAGGGTTTTAAAGGCCAAAAGAGGAATTTGATAGAGGTAAAAAGGAGTTTAAACACAAATAAAAGGACTTCACTTGGTTTTAAGGATGAAATGAGTGGTTTAGGAAATTCTGGGAGGGATTTTTTGGGGTGAAAGGGGGAACTTTGAATATGGGAAAGGGTTAAAATAGGGAATTTTGCAGGGATACAAGGGGCAAATGAAGGCCTTTCTGAGCACAATTTTTTACAATCAGTGAGGCTTTTTGGATGGAAATAGCAGTGAGGATATTTTTAAAGGCAATGGACACACAGAGGCTTCAAGGATGAGAGATTTTCATAGAAAATGTATGTCTTGAAGGCTCATAAAACAATTTAGCCACCTGTTTTCTTGCCAAAAGATTCATAGGTGGCTAACAGTGGCTCCACATGAGGATGGCATCTTCTTGAAGGTGTCAAGAATTCAAAAAAAAATCTTTGAAGTAGGCCAGATGTCTGATCCTTGAAACATCTTCTCTTCTTCGATTTTAGTTTTTGCAAACATGATGGATGTTAATCAGCAGAAAACGTTCCCCAAACAATCTACCTACCCATCCTACAGTCCTAACATTTTTTCTTCAAGGTGCATTAGAATTTGCAGACCTTCTTCATCATTTTTATTTAAAACCGAAAACACACTAATCTAATTCTACCCTTGTCACTCCATGAGACCAGATTAAACTGTTGGCCTCACATGTTTCTCTACCTAATCTAATATCTGCTGGGATTAAACTGTCCAGCAGATTTCTTCTCTACATTCTACAATGGAAATTTAAAAATAGTCAAACTAGGATTAGACAGTCTAGTTTGCTACATATCCAAGGCATAAATACAGTTTCACATGGACTAAAATTGTCGAAAACTAAAAAGAAAGTCTTGAAGGCTTGAAATCTAAAACTTTGAAGCATCCTTCTTTTCTTTGTGACTCAAGTTTTGAGCTTGTTAGAGTCACTTTCTTCTTTACTTCAGCTCTAGTTTTGGGCTTCTTAGAGCTGATTCTTCTTTCTTCTTTGCTGGTTTAGACTTTGGGCATGTTAGAACCAGCTGTCTTCACTTCTTTTGGCTTAGGTTTTGATCGTGTTGGAGCCAATATTTGAACTTCAGAGGTTCATGTTTTGAGCATGTCTGAACCTTTCTTTCTCTCTGTTTTTTGCAACATTTTCTCTTTTTCTTGAAAATATAAACATAGCAATGGTATTTATAATGGGAATGAAAACTAGAAATTGGAAATCAGCAGTAGTAATGCTTGAGCATCCTACCATTGACGGGACACCCAAATAGCTCTGTACCATCTAGCTCTTGCAGAAAAAAGGCATTTGGACCCACCGTGGCTTGTATGATGTAAGGACCTTGCCACAAACTATCAAATTTTCCATGCTTTCCTTTGTCCTCTCTCCTAGATTCCCACTTCCATGCTTTCCTTTTTCCTCTCTCCTAGAGTCCCACTTCAAAACTTTATCTCCAATTTTGATGTCAGAAGCCTTGGTTCTCTTGTCAAACAACTTCTTCATATTTTCCTAAAATTTCAGAGCTCTGTTATAGACCTCTTCTCTTGTTTGTTGGAGATGAATTGTCTGATTTATCCTCCTCACCATGCTATCCTCTTCCATCTGGATCTCTTGGACTAGTTTAATCACTGGTACCCCAAGGCTGGTAGGAAACACTGCCTCTGTTCCATAGACTAGCTGATATGGTGACATGCCAATGGATTTCTTCATTGTAAACCTGTCAGCCCAAAAAGCATGCACTAACTTGTTATGCCATGAATTCTTATTCTCTTCAAGAAGTTTTTTAATGATGTTCACCAAGCTCTTGTTTGATGATTCAGCTAACCCATTACCTTGTGGGTAATAAGAAGTTGAATGACTGAGTTCTATTTGATACCTGTGACAAAAATCAATCATTTTATTTGATCCAAAAGTAGCAGCGTTATCAGTGATTATTTTTCTTGGGCAGCCACACCTAGAGAGGATGTGGTCTTCTAGGAACTTAATGATAACAGAATATGTGGCATTCCTAGAAGGTATGGCCTCTATCCATTTAGTGAAGTAGTCTATGGCTGTAAGGATCCACTTGTGTTGTGTAGAAGAAGCAGGGTGTATTTATCCAATGAAATCTAGGCCCCATTGCAAAAAGGGACCCTCAACAGAAATGGGTTGTAAAGGTAATGGGAGGAGCTTTCTTTTGCCCTCGAAAATCTGGCATTTATGGCAGGTGATTATCATTTTATGGATGTCATTGAAAAGTGTAGGCTAATAATAGTTGGCTCTGAGTATTTTGTTAGCAGTGGCTTTCCAGTTCAGGTGGCCTCCACACTCTCCTGCATGGAACTCCTATTTAATCCTATTTTCTTTAGTTTAGGAAAAAATTTAAGCAATAGACCATTTGCATTTTTCCAGTATAAACATTCATTCAGTATGCAATAGTTTCTAGCTTTTATCTTTAGGAATCTGGCCTTAGTTTTCGATAATTCAGGAGGGGAATTGAGGTTTGTGAGCACATACAGGATATCAGAATACCGAGGAGAGTTTTGAAATTGTTCCTCAACTATAGGATCAGGCAGTCCTTCCTACTCATCCAAGGCATCCACCATGTTTATGTCAAGGGATTGTAAATTTGATTTAGCCATTAATTGAGCTAAGCACTGACCTTTGATTAGTTTTGTGGGTTTTATTTCAAGGTCATTTTCTAAGATCACAACAATCCATTTGCCCCTCTTCCCATTGGGGTCTTGGGACAAAATGTCTTTAACCACTATGTCTGGCACGTAGACTATGGTGTGGGAATTCAGTATGTACACCCTAAAGTATTTCAAGGCCTTTATCAAGGCATAGGCCTATTTTTCCATTATGTTGTATTTCAAGGGTGCATCCCTCAGATCTTTGCTGAAGAAAGCAATAGGCTGTTCCATTCCCTCTAGATTTTTCTACAGTAGAACTACAGCCATTGTATGCTCGGAGGCAAAGGAAAACATCAGGAAATCCTTTGAGAAAACTGGGCTAATTAGGATAGGAGCCCGAGTGGGTGCAATTTTAACTGATTCAAAAGATTTTTTAGCCTCTACAGTCCACTTAACTCCTACACCTTTTTTTATCATGTTAGTCATATTCCTAAGGTCCTCAGCTAAGTTGGGAATAAACCTCCTTAGGAAGTTAATTTTCCCTATAAAGGACGGTAACTCTTTAATGTTTCTCGGATGTGTGATCTGAAGTATTCCCTCAACTCTCTGTGGATCTATCTTAATTCCATTCTCTGATACAATGTGGCCAAGGAGCTTACCTTCTTGCACTCCAAATACAGTCTTTTTGGGACTTAACGACAGACCGAACCATCTACATTTTTCAAACACTCTTCTCAGATGTCTTAGGTGTTCCTCATCAGTCTTGGAGTAGACTATTATGTCATCCAGGTAGATGACAATGAAGTGCCCTATCTCTTCCAAAAAGGCTATGTCCATCGCTCGTTGGAAGGTTGCACCAGTGTTCATTAGTCCAAAGGGCATTTTTTTGTACATAAAAGTGCCCCATGGAGTGGTGAAAGCGGTCTTGAGTTGGTCTTCTGGGAGTACTAAAACTTGGTTGTAACCTGAAAAACCATCTAACAGGGAGATCCTTTTTTAGCCTACTACCCTTTGAAGAATGTGTTCCATCTTTGGAAAAGGGTAATTATCTTTAAGTGAGGCTCTGTTAAGATTCCTGAAATCTATGCATAGTCTGATCTTGCCTGTTTTCTTTCTCACAACTACAAGGTTTGAGACCCAATCAGAGAACCTCACAGGAACTATTATTCTTGCCTCGTACATCTTTTTAATTTCATTTTCTACCATAGTCAGTTGTTTTGGGTTTATTCTGTGAGGTTTTTGTCTGAAGGGTTTCTGGTTCTCTTTCAAGGGTATTTTGTGCTGTATAATGTTTGTGTCATAGGCCTTTAAGTCCTCGTAGCTCTAGGCAAACACATCAATGAATTATTTAAATAAGTCAATGTATTTCTTTTTCATGTCTGCGGGCAAGGACTTAGCCAATTTTATCATCTTAGGCTTGTCTTCACTGCCTATATTGCATTCATCAACGTCAGAGTCCGAGTGTTCTATTGTGGGCTTTTTCGCTACATCATCGAAATCGAAAAGATCCTCTAAAGGTGCCAGACCTCGGGGTATGTTTTTATCTTTTGCTTGTAGCGCCTCTATTTCGTCTTTATCTGCGTTTTTGTATTCTTCAGTTGGATTTCCAATCTGTTCAGTTAAAGTGTTTATTTCAATGTTACGGGGTGATTTTCCTTCGTCGGGAAGTTCCTCACTTAGGCAGCTATCATCGGATTTAGAGTCTAAATCAGAGAATTAAAACTCATTCCTGCCCATCAGGAAATCCTCAATCTTATTATCGCCTTCAAAGACCTGCCAATATTTCTCGTTGTCGGGCACTGCAAGTATTTATTTTGTCTGAATGATTATTTTTTTGTCACTAGGAGGCTTATGATATGAACTAGCTATGCAGGCTAATCCATTTGCAATTACGTTCTGACTCCTAGGAACAAACACCAGTTCATATTCCATGAAGGTTTTCAATAAATCCATGGCATCATTCCTGTACACTCTCAACCTAGGGTGTTTCGCTGTGTATTCTCCGTTCACATGTTTTATGATTAACTCAGAGTCTCCACGCACAGCTATCCTGCGGGCTCCTAGTTTTCTCAGCATATTCAAACCTAGGATGAGAGCCTCATACTCTGCAATATTGTTTGTACACTTGAAGTTCAGATTAAAGGCATGAATCTCGGCATAGTCACTCTCAGTGTTATGTAACCACACTCCTGCCCCTGTAGTCTTTCTAGTACAAGAACCATCAAAATTCATTTCCCATAAAGGTTTATTCTCTGGTTTATCATTGGTTTCTTTCCTAGCGTTAGTTTCATTTTTATGCTGCAGTGGGGGGCCTGTGTTATGGTGTGAATGGTTTTGTTCTTCATGTGGTGTATGAGTTTCAGAGGGGTGACTAGCCAGCTGTTTGCATTCTATTTCTGGCTCACTCTGAGTTTTAGATTCAGTGCACTGTCTAGAGGATTCTTCTTCATTTTCCTCCAAGTACAGAGTGGCCATTATGTCAAAATATGTGGGTGCTGTCTCATGGTTTGTATCTCTGTTTTCTAATTTTGGCTCCTTTAAGGGATCATCGTTGCAGAGGATAAAGGAGTCCAGATCTATGTGTACAGAGTACAAAGGTGAATTTTCAGGCTTTTCAGGGCTGTTGACCAAAAATTTCATTTGTGACTCTCTATACAGTCTCCTAAGTTTGCTAAAGATAGGGATTGTGGCATATGCCCCATCCATCTGCATGGTACCTTGTAGCTTGGATCCCCATGACCTCGATAATAACATACCATACTTAGGTGGCACATCTGCCACTACAACATCCATAACCATACATTTGGCTGGAATCTGGGTCAAGTTCACACATAGGTCTTTGATCAGGCCAAGACACTTTACCCTGCTAGAGTCAAACGAATAAAAATATTTGTAAGGACGAGTTATCTCTAGGCCTAACCTCTCCATAACTACTTTAGGCATTAGGTTGTGTGATTCCCCAGAGTCATGCATGGCATTGTGAAGTATCTTGTCATGGATATTGAGGCTGATATAAAAAGGAGGTACCACCCCTTCCTGAAACTTACCTTCTATCTTGGGGCCAAACAGAAGGGCTTGTTGATCATCACTCAAATTGACAGTATCATTTTTTTCTCCTAGATTTAAGGCTCTCAAAATTTTTCCTTTATATACGTCTTGAGTGGGCAGCTAGGAGAGTGGGACAGAGATTTTAATTTTTGCGATCTCACTTTCCAAATTGAAGAGAGATTGACTCTTTGTGATACTCAAATCTATTTTGTTAGCCACTATTTTAGTGGCTAAATCAATGTGTTGATTCTCACTATGTACAGTGTTTGTAGCAGTTTTATTAGGAACACTAGCTGCAGTGCTAGTGCTGCTAGTTGGTTGACTTTGTTTATCAGGGACTTGGCTATCTTTTTCTTTGTTCTTCCCAGAACTTTTAGCTGCTGATTTGCTATTTTCAGTAGTTGTTTTAGGAGTTTTCTCAGGCCTTTTCTTAATGGTAATCTCAGAAGCTTTTGGTTTGGAATTTTCTAAGCTCTTTTTGCTTCTAAGCTCATATTGTTCTCTGACCTGCATGATGGCATTTTCAAAACCTAGCATGTAATCCTTAGATTCCAATCTTTCCTCATCCCAATATGAGGGTGAGGGCTGATCTTCTTCTGTGGAACAGTTGTGGATTGAGTTTTCTATTTCAAACATGTTTATTGTGGTTCCCTCAGACTCTTCTATGATTCCCTCATCTTCATCAAGAAATTTCTCTTGAAATGGGGGAATAACTTGCTGATCTGAGTCTCTTTGTCTGTTGGGAGTGGTATTATTTCTCCTAAAGTTCTGGTTATGATTTTTATTTATGTTTTGGTTACTGACTGTGACAACCATTTTTTCTATCATTTGCTATATTTTTTCCATGTTTTTAGATAGAAGGTCATAATTGGGGTCAAATGTGGAAGCTATGGTGTCATCTCTATACGTTACCGTTTTCTCATCCCTCATTCTAGCCTTCTTCTCAATCAGGTTAGCCTCAACACTCACTACTCACTTTTGCATATCTTCCAGTGTGTTGTAATCTCTCTCCCTAAGCTGGTAGGCCATATCGACATCAAATCCTTCGGGATATTTCACTAGAGCCATACCTTGGGGAGGTTTCATGTGTGGAGGAAAAGTGTTATAAACACTGTTGAACCTTGTAGAGTAGTCATGAACACTCTCTCCTATGTTTCTTTTAAGGTTCTTGTATTTTGCTAAGATTTGGAGAGGGTTGGTCTTGACTTCCCATTTGTTTATGAAGGATTGATATAAGGAGGGGAGATCATGGATACTATTTGGAGGTAGGCCTTTAAACCATTTCTTCACATCACCTCCTCAACTCTAGGAAAAAATTCTCATTTTGACTGTCTCATCGTCTATCTCCATATAGTCAAAGGAATCTTCCATCCTATCTACATGGTGCTGAGCTATAGTGGACTGTTTTGCAGTGAAATGTGGGATCTTTGATTGATAATCATTGGGTAAGGAAACTAGAGGTTGAGGTAACACCAGAGGTGCATACCAAGCTACCATGATGATGTTCTAAGGAGGTAAAGGGTTGGCTTGAGTGGCTAGTATGTGGATGATAGGGATACTAGTACCAGCAGTAGTCCGTTGAGCTGATTTAGGATGGCAGAGCCCTAAGTTTTGAATGAAATGAATATCTGGAGGTGTATATGGGGGAGTCTCTCTATCCCTAATGTGCTAACCACTGTGAGATGGTGAAACAGGAAGCTCAAGGCCTGGCTGGTCTATATTAATGAATGACCTAGTCCTTCGTAAACTGATTGGTAGGTCTAGGTCAAAATGAATGTCTGATAGAGCTGTAAAGTCTCCTGGTGTAGAGTTAGCTCTATGGATGTGCCTGGAAATAGTTGGTTCTCTGGGTGTAGGAGATTTCCTAAGTATGCTCTCGGGGTTGTCAACTATTTCAGGTGGGTTTGGGTTGGGATAAGCTCTTGTGTGAATGGTTCTTGAAGCCAGAATTTTGTCTGCAAACAGAGCAGCTTAATCCTACTTGTTACTTCTATTATGGCTAATGTTGTAATGAAGGCAGGTCTCCCAGTGGAGTCTTAGTCATTAGGGAACTATGGACTTGCCATGTGGAAGGTTTAGAATGTTTCAAGAAAGTAACTGTCCACCACAATGATTTCTACCAGACTAACCAGAGATTCTGGGTTTCTGAGGTTCTAAAGAGGTATAACATGAAGAACACAAATTTTTGCTCAACGGAGTCGCCATTATGTTGGGGTTCTCATGTTTTGGCAAATTTGGCAATACCAAAATATGAGACAACATTAGAACCACTTTCAGACCTCAGGATCTAGCCCTCCTGGGTCCAGAGAGGGATCTCTTTATAACAGGAAAATGTTTATGTCCTTGAAGCTCTGTTTTTAGGTTTTATGCTAGTTATAGGCATGGGTTTGTTTGTTTGTTTGGTTGTTGGGAAACAGGAAAGAAAGGTTCACTGTGAGACCAAGTTGAATAAAGAGGATTCTAGGTAAAGGAGAATGATTTCAGGGAACACTCAAGACCATTGGGCAATGGAGTCAGGAAAGGGTTTACTTGCTATTCAATATGCAGGCTTTTAGTTGGGCTATTCATCTAAAGCATTGGATCTTAAAGATGATAGTGTGATATGAAATGGTGAGAAAGAAATTGAAAGGCAAGGAAACCTCCAAGGTGACCAATTAGAAATGAGGTCTAGGGACAGGACATACCATTAGACACTTGCGACCCAACTCCTAAAGGTAAACTCTTCAGACAAAGGGAACAGTAAAGATTCAAATATGAAGGTGAAGACCTCAGATCAAAGAGAGACTTCAAACTCTCAATGCTTCAGCATCCAGCTTAAGGGATCTTAGAAAGGCTCAACTAATCGAAAAGGATCCTAATGAGGTAGAGACTATGTTCTAAACTCCCAGTATCCCCATTCATTCAATTAAAGCCTAACAAGAACATCTAAGAACAGATTCGTTAATTCATACATCAACTAGAAATAAATTATAGCCACTACACTGGTTAAATTAACTTGAATCAGCGCTCAGATAGCACATATAGCAGAAAACATCAAAGGTAGGGAGAGCAAAAGCTTAGGGTACCATGCAAGGGTATATCCTAAACCATATTTCTGATGCGTACCTAAGAAATGAAAAGTGATGAATTACAATGGAAAACAGAGACAAATTAAGAAAAAAATCACCGCTGCTTTAAATCAGGATCCAAAGAAATGTGCTTGTCATATTAAAGAGAAACACCAGTCATGTACAACATTGCCAACAGCTTGATATTGAGTCTGAAAACATCTTCCTCAGCCTATCTTACAAAATTTACACAGAGAACTAAATCTCAAGAGAAACGGCTTACAGTTCACAGATATCTGATCAACAACCTTTACAATGTTTTCTCATGAGTTTTTATATCTGAAAGAGAAGTAGAGGAGGTAGATGAAAGAATAAATGAAACATTAAAATAGAGTAGGAAGAGGGGATCGAGGCCCATTCTGTTTTAATGTCTATGCATTAATCTTCAGTACTCTTTTGGTGAAAGAGTGGTCTTCGACAGGTTGAAATTTACTCCAGGTATGTTCTTTGATGTAGTTTGCTGCAGTATCCTGCAGTACTCTGGTGAATAGAAAAAAGGTAGTTAAATGACTTCAAGGTCTGTCCTACCGCATAACAAATGCTCTGGCAGCATTAGGACTGTTCCGTCAGGGCGAAAATCTCCTTAGGAGCTCGAAGTAGAATAAATAACAGCATGGGAACTTGTCCTTCATGGGAAAGAACCTTTTACTGATGTGAAACTCTGTCAATATTGTTTTTTGTGCATTGGGCCTTATTAGGCCTTTCGTGTGAGTCATGAGGTCTTCAATCTCATATTTTTCCTTTAAAACAATGAATTGAAGCTTATGATATTCAATAATGTGCATTAGAACTCCTTAACTCTGTACTGATACTCTTTGCTGCTTCATGACTGTCTCTGTCAGTGAAATGTGAGCTTTGGTGGCGCTGAAGAAGTTTTGCAGAGTTGAGCTCTATCATTTAATGAAAATTATGCTCTAAGCACCTTCTCAGGCTCTTCTTTGTAATATTAGGCTTTGAACCCAACTTTCTCTATGCTCTGTGCCACTATAATAGTGACTATGAACCATGGTGGTTTCCACTACCTGTATCCTTGCAAAACACATAAACACGTTAAGAAATCCATGCATGGAGAGGGTGGATGCAGTGGAGGGCCATGAGAATGGCAGCACACCTGAGGTGAATGCGGTGGATGCAGTAGAAAACAACTGAAAAATGCAGTGAAACGGTGAAAAAATGGTTTGGCAAAAGTTTGGTGGAAGAATGCATGTGGGTCGTCTGATCATATCTAGGGGTGATGATCGACGGTGGAGATTGAATCACAGAATGACTTTGGAAGGTAGGGCGTTATAACATAAACTTCAATGTAAAAACATTAAAATTTGACCTTTGAATGAAATACACGGTAATGTATGCAATTGTAATGAAATTACTTTGAATGCTGGGACACGGTCATGGGCGGAGGGCAATTTGATATGAACCGTCGGATCCCGAGAGATCAATGGTTGCGATCTAATCACATTCGAGCAGAGCGGGGACAAAACTCTGATGGAGAAATATGAATGAACGAGGTGATGCAATGAGGACCATTGATCTCATTTGAACGGACGGTCACGATTGGATTAGAGGATCGCAACCGGGGGAGGCAGCGGGGGATGCATTTGAGAACTTGAGATTGCGATCGAAGCAGGGATGCGATGATCGTTGGATTAGAAGTGACTCGACGGTGGTGATCACAGTCAGAGGATCGCAATCAGAAAGGGAAGAGGGTGGAACTGCTTGCGATTCGCGATTAGCGATTGGGCGACAGTGCGATGAGACTTGCGCGGGCCGTCGGATCTGTTAAGATCAACGACGGAGATCATTCCCAAGATCACAAAACCATTACACTATCGCATCGGAGATTTTGTTTACAAAGGAAAAAAGTGTTTTGCTCCAATCATCCGATGCGATAAGCGCCTCACGGGCTAGCGCTTGGTCTTAGTGCTTGGGGCATATGGGGAAGTGGTTAGGGGGCTGGCCGAAAAGGGGCTAAACCATCATATATAGAAAAGAGTGATTTTTAGCCAAAAAGGAGGGTTTTAAAGGCTAAAATAGGAATTCGATAGAGGTAAAAAGGAGTTTAAACACAAATGAAAGGACTTCACATGGTTTTAAGGGTGAAATGGGTGGTTTAGGAAATTTTGGGAGGGATTTTTTGGGGTTAAAGTGGGAACTTCAAATATGGGAAAGGGTTAAAATAGGGAATTTTTCAGGGATACAAGGGGCAAATGAAGGCCTTTCTGAGCACAATTTTTTACAGTCAATGAGGCTTTTTGGATGGAAACAATAGTGAGGATATTTTTAAAGGAAATGGACACACAGAGGCTTCAAGGATGAGAGATTTTCATAGAAAATGTATCTCTTGAAGGCTCATAAAACAATTTAGCCACCTGTTTGCTTGCCAAAAAATTCATAGGTGGCTAACAAGTGTCTTAATTTTCAATGATCAAAAACACTCTTTCAGGTTTACTTAGTAGTGGTCGTAGGTCAAAATTTCATGCTTTCGAAACAATTATTAAATAAAATTTTGTTCAATGAATGTTTTATAGGTCTAAAATTATACTCCCTTCACTCCATTCATGGTCATCATAATTTAAAGTTCATGTCGTCTGTTATCACCTAGGGTCTTAGATCAATCACCACACCTCCATCTAGGTCAGGGTCTAGGTCTATTTTGTTTCACCACCATGATATCCTATCATGTCATGAAATAAGGAGAAAAAGTTGTCATTTTCACGATACATATCATTTACATTTGGAGTTAGAAAAGATAAAAAAACAAGTAAAGGTAATTCTTATTTTCTCAAAGAATTATGCTACATGGTCAAAAGATCTCCTCTCTCATGCTCACAACTCTCCACAACCATCCAAATATTGGCAGTTTGCTACACTTTTGGTTCCAAGATTCAAAACAACCATCCAAGGGTTAAATAAGTTTGAACAAAGGTTCAGAGACCTACAAAACAATAAATGAATGCTCTTCATACCTCATTGAATTCAAATTCTTAAGAAATGAGTAGATTCCCTCATGGTTTTCTTCACTACATTTTTGGTTTTCTCCATGCTTGGTTGGTTTCATTTGGAAAAACCCTAATTTAACCATCTAAAAACCTTCATACATCATCCATATACCTTATCCAAACACTACCTATCACTCATACCCCTCCTTGCCACCATTTTCACTCATACCCTAGTTTTCAATACATTTTTGCAGGGAAACTAGGAAAACCCTATGTTTTGACCTTTTGGGCACCTTTCACATACCCATTTCAAAAAATTCCACTTGCATCTTGTAGCCAACTCATCACCCTACCTCCCCAATTTTTTTGGGATTTTCCCTAACTTCCTTCCATGCCATTTCTGTCCCCAAAACCACTCTACCACTATCCCCTGTTTTCCTAATTCTCCACCTTCCCTATCCACTACATCATGCTAGGGTTTTCCTTATTGAAAAACATCATGGAGGGTGAGACGAGGATCCATAATGGAGGTTATAATTTTAGGTTTTAGCCAACTTAGACCCATGGCATCATTTTTAGAGATTTGTAATCATTTGCTAGGGTTTACATTGCACATATGGACAATCCTATGAAGGAATGAAGATGAAATTGACAAAAGTGAAAGAGGTTTTTGTCAATAATAGACCCAAGAAAAAAAAATCCTTCAGTTTATGCATAGGTGTTATGATTTGAGATAAATTTCAAAAATGCATTTTCTCCACTTTTGAAAAAGTTGCTTTCAAGTCACTTTTCAGGGGTTTGGAGCAGGGGTTTGCAGTGATTGATGATTCCATTGTGTATCAACCATCCTATTATTTCCAAACATGCCACTTTCACCCAAAAAATAATATAGGAAGGCCTCCAAACTCCCTCTCAAAGTGGCGCAATGCTTCTGCTGAGTGTGCGTTATGCTTTTACACATTTTTAGCAATTAACTTAAAACTTGGATTTTGAGAAAATGGGAAAGTATTTTAGAAAAATGGAGGAGGTTTTTGTTTATAACATACCAAATAAATCAACCCTATCTCATGTTTTCAAAAAACATTATCGTTAGAGATATATTGATCCATATTTAAGCCCTTTTTTGCAGAAAATATTTTGAAAAATTAGTTTTCACAAGAGCATCCAAATGAGGAAAAATCTATATGGTTTGATTTATTTTCACTTATAAATCACAGATATGATATCAGGTTTTGAAGAAAAACCCAAAAAAATCATTTTTTTCATGCTTCTGCCACCTATTTTGCCTCTACGCGGCGCTTTTGGAGTGACGTTGGGAGAATAATTTTTTAAAGGCCTTCCAAGGGTAATTTTCTTAGTTTTGAAGGTGCAATGGAAGCAATATACATAGGGCTACCTAGTCTAACTATCGGATTTTCAAATGAGTTCCTAAGAGTTAATCAAAATCAGCTCCAAAGTGGCGTGAAACTTCTGCTGGGAGGTGCGATGCTTATGTTATTGGATTCCTTTGGACAATTGTCAAGCCAGAAAAAATCTAAAATTTGAGGTTTAACTGTCCCATGAGCTGAATTTTTTGTAGGAGTGCTTTTTTTTTTCTCTCGTTGTGGAGGAATGATGTAATTAATCCAAGAGATATAAACTCCTAGCTATTAACTAAATTTGAGGGAATGGTTTCTAACTTCCCTAGATTCTAGGTAATGACTCATACATAACATTTATGATGTGTTTTGGATTAGATTTCAACCTCATGAGGTGTCATGACTTCTATTTTCTATACGTAGTCCAACTCAAGTCATTTGAAGGGTTGAATAGTTGTTATTTGCAGTGGGGCTATTGTAAAAAATCTTTTTCAGTGAAATCAAAGAATGTTGTAGCTATATTCTTGAGATTCCAGTGGTATGCTTTTGAGCATTGTTTAATCTCTGTTACTTCATCAATTTAAATGTTATATTACCTTTTCCATCATATGCATGCTTTTTTATGTTAATCTTATGATTTTATAAACATACATCATTTCTTTTTATGCTATGTTTTATAAGATTTTCATGGATGTGTCTACTCTTTTGATGAATAAATTCATTTAAATGCTCATTTTGATTCCTTCTCTTTCAAACCCTATACAAAATGAAAAATTAAGTATGCTCATGAGTTTACCTACCTGTCCTCATCCTTTTTTCTGCAACTTAACCTTTTAAATAAGGCCTAAACCCTTAGACCTAGTTCCTTGACTGTCATTCATGTCCAAAAAAAAATTCAAATAAACAAAACCCTAAACTAATGAGCATCATAACTAGCCTAAGATCATTATATATCTAGTCATCTCATTTCCTGCAAAGTGACATTGAGAGAGCCCTCTGTGGTTTTGTTAGGGATAGCTACCTGACCTAAAGGTTGGTTTTAGGTTACCTCCTTCAGTTCCATTATCAACCTTGGGAAACAGGGGGAGTGATATCATTTTTGGCGTTGTTGCTGGGGATCGAAGGTTAAATATTTCCCGGGAAAGAATGAAAAATATTAGCTCTGATTGTTGATGGTGAACAATGGTTAGGTAGAAGAAGGCTGTGCGTCTTTCACCTGGAGACTTCAGTGTCAAATAATCCAAAAGGTTCAGAGATTTTATGGTGACCCCATTGTTAAAAAATAATTAGCTTCAAGAAATTTTTGGTGATTTCACTATTTTCAAGATGGATTCAACTGCAAGAAGGAATTCCAGGTATGCTCGAATGGATTGGTTTCATATCCATGGATTTCCAAATCCTATGCCTTATGTTGATTGGTGAACTTATCTTCCCATGTTCAAATATGAAAAGAAAGATGATGCTGCCTTGCACTTGATCAAGTTTCATATGCATGTACGTAGACTTAAATTTAAGTTTCTCAAGGATTTCTTAATGAAGATATTTATGGATACTCTGGAAGAAAAAGAAAGAACATGGCATGAATGTTTGAGACCAGCTAGTATATGTTCTTTAAAGGATTTTTGTTCAGTTTTCTTTGAAAATTATAAAGAGTATTATCCATCTTTGTTGCTAGTACAAAATTGTTGTGATCATTTTGAGGTTTTCATTTAGTATCTTGAAACTATTTATGAGGATATAGAATTTATGGATGATGAGGATATGTTAGAGGTACTTTATGAATTCTATTCTCAGGTTAGTTGTCACGATGATCAAGAGGATTTAAAACATGTAGAAAAATTATAACCATCAATAGTTTTTGTTTTAGCTGAAGATGAAATCAAGCAAGAACTTGATGTAGATATCCATGTCCTTTCTCAAGAGATAGGTGAAAATTTGTAGCCAGTTTCTCAGTTTTTGTGTGATCAAGGTGCAAGTAGTGAACTAATTCATGTAGAAAATATTCCACAGTTACAAGAGGATCAGATGTCAGAGATTGTTTTCCATCATAAAAAGAAAGATGATAGTCTTCAAAAAGAATTATCTAATGAGACTACAGTAGAATTGTTTGATCCACAAAAGGACAGTCCTGATATACATGATATGGCTATTATACTTGAAGGCTGTCACGAGGATGTGCTTAGAAGAATGAAAAACAAATTTTTGATACACAAGATGTTGTCCCAAAATGTCTAGCTGCATATTTGAACGATCAAAAATCTCTATTTGTGCATAATGATATGATTGCTCCTATTGAAACCTTTCATGAACATTCAGAGTCTTGTTTTGGAAATTATATGAAGGAAGATTTAGTTAACCAGGTTGCACTCATTCATTTTGATAATGATCATGAAGTTATGGGTAAAAATTTTAAAGGCATTTCGCATGATTTTGAAGACCCTATTTCTAGCTTGTTACAGACAGTAATGAAGGTTGATGTTGCAACATCCATTGATGAAGGTGACCAGTTTCAACACATAGAAAAACCAATAGTTTGGAAAGAGGTTTTTTTTCCTATTTTAAGTCATCCAGAAAAGCTTATGTCGCATGTTCTTCATGATCCTTTGGTCAGTTTGTTGCAACCATCTGGGAAGATAAATATTCTTGTATTTATGGATCATGAGCACATGTTCAGTGGACACTTTGATTTTCCTATATTTTGTTTTTTCTTCATGCTTAAGGAAATTTCTTATCAAATTTCTTAGTCAACCTTTGAGTAAATTATGCAAAAGTAGACACTCTTGCATGAATCAAATGGCTGAACCACCAAATGTGTGCTTCACCCACAAGGTGCAACACTGTAATCTCTACAGCCTCTCTTTCTACCACTAGATGTAGTAGGAAGAATGCATCAAGTTTCCTTTCCCAAGCCCTTGCTGTAGATGACCCATCAAAAGTAGACAATAGAAACCTATTGCCCTTGATTCTCCTTGTGCTGCAAGGTCTCCTCTCTTCCTCCAGTTTAATATACTATGGGAAGGCTAGAGTCTCTTTGAAGGCTCTAGGTTGAGATTTGTACTCAACAAGGTATTCACTTAGAATCTTGTGATCCAAGTGTCCTCCATCTTTCTGCAATTTGTCTCATTTTTCAAAAGGAAAGGTTATAGTCCCACTGCTTCTTTCTTCTCTTTTTTTCTTGACCTCTTTGTTGAGGTCCTTCCTAGATCTGAAAAGAGATGAGATAAAACTCACTCTCTCCATCATTCTGGCCTTCCTCTTTGTCTTCTTATTCTTCTGATAGAATAATGGCTGAGATCCATAGACTGAGTGAATATTATGCTCTAATACCACTATAATATCGAAAAATGGGGAAGCAGTAATACATGAGCACAAAGGTGGGAATAGCAGTGAATAATATCATACCAAAATTTATGCAAACCATGGAGCCATTTTCTTATGTAGATCAGCAGAAAAAATGTACAATAGAAGTATGCACAACTCAAATAATCAAGGCAAACAAGCCTCCCATGAATACATATGCCAAAGTGGAATGCTGCTATACTGCAGAAAGCTCATGAACAAGTACAACACAGTCATAGATGTCACACTACTACTGGAAATTTAAAATAACATAAATCTACAAATAAATGGCTCATAAAATGTTGGGAGCAAAGATATAAACCCCCAAATACAATTTGAAGGCAATCCGAAAGGATTTCCTGAAATATGCAAAAAATGAAAAATGCTGGAATGCAGTCCAAGGAATGAATAGCAGCTGCAACTCAAGATCTAGATGAAGATGGCTATAGATGATACATGTGATGAATGAATCTCATCCAATAGATCCTTCAGGTGAAAGGATGATCCAATCACTGAAGATCTCACCCTCCAATCAATCACTACAAACCCTCACTGCAAATACTCACTAAAATAACGCAGTCAAGGCAAGGGACTGTGCCATAGGAGAGGGAAAATATGTTGGACAAGTGCCAAGTTATGAAATCAGCTCCAAATTATCCCTCACTGATCTCCCAAAGGAATGGAAGCTCCCTCCTCTGAAAAATAAGCTCCGGAAGTGGTGTTATCAAACCTCCACTGCAACACCCTGCAACACAACCCAACTCTAAATAGAAACTACGTTGTAGCTAAAGGAGGTAGCTTGGCATCAAGCTTTGACTCACTGAAAATACTCACTGAAATAACACAGCCAAGGCGAGGGACTGTGATATAGGAGATGGAAAATATGTTGGACAAGTTCCAAGATCTGAAATTAGCTCCAAAGTCTCCCTCACAGATCTCCCAAAGGAATGGAAGCTCCCTCCTCTGAAAAACAAGCTCTGGAAGTGGTGTTCTCAAACCTCCACTGGAACACCCTGCAACACAACCCAAATCTAAATAGAAACTACGCTGTAGCTGAAGTGAAAGCTCCCTAAAGAGGCCTCTCAAGAAGGGAGAAGGAATTCCTAAACAGGAATGCCTTGTGCTAAGCAACACAACAATCTCAACTAAATAGTTGAAGAAAGAAAAATAGTCATGCAGACAAAAAATCCAATAAAAAATAACATAACATGTCTTGATATGGCTGCCTTTCCCTCCTTATATACAAGTGGAAGCCTTCTCATCTTGGGTCCCACTCATTAGGGTTTCCTCCACCAAGTAATCTTCCTCCCACTATCACTGCGTTGTCTCCATAGATGATCTCCACCTCTTATCCCAACGCTATTGACTTGGTCAAACTTGGCCTTGTCCACATGCAAATGTCCCTTTTCACACACGAGGGTGTGAAATACAGCCATAATAATGCTCCCTTTTCACATCAAGGATTTTATTCCTATTTCTGAAATGTATGGGCCTACTTACCCATTTATTCATCTCCTAGGTGTAAAAAGCAAAAATCAATATTCCAATTAGCTACATGCTAAATTTGGAATATTGCACACTGTCATCTGATAGAGTTGGTCTCAGATTCATGCATCCTCTCTTGTGTCGATGATATCTATGTAGTGAGTCCTTGATATGGATCTAATGGCTAAACCACTCCGACTTCTCCATCTTCGAATATCATTAGCTCTTTCTTTAAGTCAATTAATGCATAGTTCTAAAATGCCCAGTCGATCCCCAATAAAGCTGGGTACGGGTCTTTACCACCCACGATATCAATTACCTCAAAATTGTATAAGTCTTTACCCCTGCCACATCCACTTCAACATCTTCTAATATTCCCACTGGCACAATACAATATTGATTTTCCATTCGTAACTGTATGGGGGAAGCCTCCAAATTAGGCTTTCCCAACGCTTCCCATGTTTTGCTTGGTATTATATTTACATCTGAACCTAATTCCAGCATCATGTACCTTATTTTCAATCCCGCAACTTGTGAATTTATTCTGAATTCTTTTTCGGTTCTTCAATTTTTTTTCTTCACCCTTCTCACATGCCTTGCTGGAAGATTAGCGTTGATCAGGCTTGCATGTTCCAATCCTCCTCCCACTACCGTATTAAAGTTTTTTTTTTTTTTAATCAGTTTTTCTAGCATTTATACATCATTCACAATGCTCAGGAATAGTATGAACCATTATTCTATCGGCATACCTACTATTTCAGCCTTTCCTCCTGTTAGTCATCCATAATTTTTACTATCTGTAGATGACTATACATTGGTTCTAGATTTCTGAAAAACAACATTCCTAGAATATTGTGAGTTTCAGAAATCTCACTGCCTTCATTACCCTAATATAATTTTTTCCACTATTCCATTAGCTTGTCATTCCATGGTCACCCTTCCACTCCTAAATGACTCCTTATGGGCTTATGCCAATAATATCCATCCTTCATTCCTACCTATAACCTCGTTACTCTGTTTTTTCCCTTTCCCATGATTCCATTTACCATCTATGGTTTCTTATAGCCAACTTATTTCCCATGATTCCCAAATTCCCCAAGAATTGATGGTCTCAAAACTATCTTTGTATGCTCTTTAGATAAATCAAGTACATTGGATTTTGGATCTTCAATACACCACCTTGTCAATACCTTGTTTTTAAACTTGAAGATTCCAAACCAATTTTCAGTCAAATAGAGGTCAAAGAACCCCCCACTAGGTCAATTAGGGTTTCATGAGTTCCAAGGTCATCATTTCTAAAGAAGACTGTCATTCATTTTCAGAGTCTGCACATGAGGTAATGGACATGCTTGACACTTTTGCAGGAATGTTAAAGGGTCAATCAGCAGAAGAAATTGATAAGGTAAATGGTATGTTCCTAAAGGGAGACATTTGGCAGCAAAGAAGACATGAAGCACTTGGTCTTAAGGAGAATTAAGGTTTATGCACTTGATGGACCAAACAGAGTACCCAAACAGTGATCAATTGCAGAAATGGCATAGAGAAAGTAAAAACATGGTTGAAACTCCATGGTACAGACAAAAGAAGGTTTTGGGGATGTTGGTACGAGTAAACTGCACAAAATTACCAAGATAAGCATGTTAATTTTTCAAGGGATAAAGGGAAGAGCCATCTCAAATGCTCCCAGTCACCTGCATATAAACAGTGCACAAATTGTTAGTAAGAAAAGGTAAAAGTCTTGAAGACCTTAGAAAGTGAGTTGCAAAGATAAGTTTAATTCATGAGCCCGTCAAAACTCATTTAACACTTCAGGGAAATTATTTTTCCCTTGCAAAGGATTAAAAATTTCAAAGGGAGAATTCTTTTGAGTTTTCAAACCAGAAAATTGGTTAAGTGTTGAGGCGCTGCGCCCTTGGCCATTTTCCTCGTGCACTTTTCTTCGGCGCTACGCGCCTGGCAAGGTGAGGTGCTGCATGCTTGCCCCTTTTGACCCAATAGGCCCAACACAGAGACCTTGGCACTGCGCACTTGGAAGGGCGCTGCACCCTTGCCCGACTTTCCCGACAGGCCCAGGCAGGCGCTGTGCGTTTGGCCAGGGAGGCCCTCCAAGAAAAACAACCTCTAAATCTGCTTCAAATTGTTTTCAAGCTGCCTCCAAGGGTCCTTCAAGCATTGTTAAGGGTAGATGCCATCAAATGCACTCATTTGAAAGTTTTGTTTGACGATTTAATTGAAAGGAATGAACCCCTGAGGAGAAACCCTAAGGCTTGAAACTTGGAATCTCTGTTTAAGCATTCCTCCATCTTCTTGCAAAGAGAATTAGTAATAGAAAAAGGATTACATTATGAGATGTTTCTCATTCACCCAAAGTTGTGCCTACACCTATTCCTCATAAAACTCATACACTTAGTCCCTTACATTACAAAAGCATTGACATTACATGCCCTCCTTCATCTAAAATTTCCATTAGTGCAAGGTGTTGTCAAAGAAAAGTTTAAAAAAATAGAAAAATATTATGATCAAGTTGTTTCACTTCTCATTCAGCCTAGCATACTTACACCCTCGCCCATTCATCTCACTCATAAACATAATTGCCTTTTTTCATCACCATTCCATTACCCTCTTCCATATCAGTTTCATTTGCAGACCTAGGGTTTTCAAAGGCACGAGAAATAAAATGTAAATGAGAGAGGAGGCAATGATAAATCAAGAAATTATAATTCAAGCAATGAGGAGGCAGATGTCAGTGTGTCAAAAAGCATTGAAGCAAGAAGGCAGTGAAGAAGGAAACAATGAAGAAGATGCAAATGAGAGAAAAACCTATCAAAGAGGCTAAAAAAAAATAATACCTTGAAAACCTGGCTGATCTATACATACAAGCATCCCAAACACCATGAGCAAGATAATTTCAAATTTTGGGCACATTTCTGCACTTAGGAATTTTTGACTGATTTAAAGTGCCAAGGGCACAACACCCTTGGTGTTGCAATTTTTCTTGAGGCATCCATTCAAGGAATGGTTTAAATTTTTAGGTTCCTTAGGCCAAGGACATCATGCACACAAAATTTCAGATCATTTGGAGCAGATTTGGTCCTCCAAAAGTACCAAAAACACCCAAAAAACCACATTTCTGCGCTATTTTTAGAGTTGGCATTGCGCCCTGAGGTCTTGGAATATTTCGTTTTTGGATAGGAAAATGGGCATCAAATGGAAAAATAAATGTATTTTTGGAAATTATACTTGACAAGATTTCCAACGAGCTATCCTGGAGCTCATTTGGACACTGGGAAGGCATTCAAAACTCAGTTGTAAGGTGACCTATTTTTCCGGTGCAGGTGCTACGCCCTTGGACCTCAATGCTGCGCCCTTGCCTGCAAAGTAAAAAAAAGATACAAATTTATTGAAAATATATATTTTGAGGTTTTTTGGGAAAATCACTCCAAAATTATGTGTTAGAAGTTATTTTTCATTTATTACATTAGATATTTTGTGCCTTGGGACTTGCACAGTCTTAATGGACAAAAATGATATTTATGAGCAATTAATGGCCTCCAAAACCCTAGCTAGGGTTTTGAATCTCCTTTGCATGATAAATAATGCATGAGGGCCTCATTTTTCATGTTGGTTAGCTATTGGTTAGTCACTTGTTGAACTGAGCATAGGCTCTAAGTTGTAAGGAGTTTTTGGCTTTGGAGCCTTGTATTTCTCTTGGACTGAATAACAAATGGAGCCAAGCACTTTGCAGGATTCATGAACATGGCTAATGGTGATGTATTTATCATTTTTTTCTCATTTTATTATGTTTTACATATTGTGTCATCTTTCTCTTTCTTTAGAACATAAATTTTAGCTTAAGACATGTTGTCAAAGGCTCATTAACTCTGTCTTCTTCTCTTGCTTGTATGTTTTCCTCTGCTAGGTCAGCTTAGAGAATTCATAGTTGCTCTCTAAACCCACTAAGATTTTTTATCTCAAGAATGATTCAATGGATTCAATTCCAAAGAGTTTTATGGTTAGCTCTGCCCTTTGGAATCACTTTAAACATTGTTTTTGAGGTCTTTTATTCAAAGTATTGCTAACTAGGGTTTAGTTGAAGAGGTCTATGGTTTTCCCTGCCCTTTTGCTCATATTAATGGTTGTTTTTAAGTTCTTTGTAGTATGATTAAGGGATCTTAGTAGTTCCCTATATCTTGATCATTACTATATGTTATCGTATATGTTTTCTTTCTCTGAAGGTAGATAGCTGGAGAGGTTAGGATTTTCCTACTCTCTAGGGTTTACTAGATTGTTGTCTTGATGTTTTCTTGCTAGGGTTTGGTCAAAGAAGTATGATATGCCTTGTCTTTGGTTTTTTCTTCATGCATAGTATTCTCAAAGTGCTTCTTGTTGTAGTATTTGACAAAGGATTCTTAACTGCCCTTTGCACCTACTTTGTTCCCAATTTAATGTTCACTCCACTCACCTAAACCTTTAAGATCCATCTAGCTTTGTTATACTTGCCCTTCGAAGCATCCTTGAACTATTGTTGTACCTTTCTAGACCTTTTGTAGACTCCATATACCAATGGTATAAACCTCTCCTTCTCTATTTGTTTTGCTTTACAACCTACCTAACCAATAAAATCAAACAAACAAACCCTAAACCTAATAACTAGCCTAAAATCAAAACCCTAAAATCTATCAAGCTACATCTTTCACACAAATATAGAGAGAGCCCTCTCTAATTCTAGGAAGGCTAGGTCATAGGACTCCAAATACTGGTGTGATGTTACCCTTGTACATTTTCCCTTGCCAATATGACAAATTATGGGCACCTAACACCTCCCTCCTTCACTAGTTGTATCTGCTGCAGGTATTTCCGGGTCCCTAATTTTGAAAACATCTCCACCAATTCTCTGAAGTATTGTTTTTGTTGTTCAAACTCATAGGATTTCTTTGGCGATGCCAGTTTGATCATCTTTAATGGTTCTATTTCTCGTTCATCTTATCTCATCTTCTTTCCTCCTTTGGTTATTATGGCCACACTTGGTAAAGGTTGTGCTTCAACTAACATCAGTTCTTCATTAACCAAGTTAGTGCTTCGCTACCTGTTTCTTTCTTCCCATATTTTGATTAATTTGGGAGAGTCTTTGATGGCATGTGCATTTACTCTGCACTGAGAACACCATGGTCTTCTTGGTAATGTGCATTCCCTTGTGACATGGCCCTTTTAATCACAATTGTAGCATCTTAGGGGCCCTCTTCCCCTCGTACAACCCCCTCTCATTCCTGGTCCTCCTCGTCCCCACAGAGCCTCATTTACCCCGTAAGAGGTTCTGTCCAACCTATCAGCCAGTGCATCCAAATCTCTACACTGAATTGTTTGATGGTTCATTGAGGCACACAACTCATAGTAGACATTATTCAGAATGGTTGAGTACTTCTGCAATATGGGACACAAACTCGAAGGGTGGCCAACTCCTTTGAAAATATCACAATATTTGTTTGAATTTGGGGTATGTTGGTTTGGAAAGCCATGGAAATGTAGTTGTGCATGGTACAATCCCTGCGTATTTACTTGCATAACTCCTCCCATTGGGGACATCCCTTATGGTCCTGCTTCTGATGTTCCAATAGTGGTTCCACGCAACCTGGGACACTCAGAGACTAAATTTCCTTCTAACAAGAAATGTGTGCACCATAAATTGGGCTACGCTGGCCGTGTCAGTTGCATATTCTTGAGTTTCACCATCAGACTCACCATTTGGTGTTGTAGTCCCAGTATGGAAGGGCCTTGGAAAATTACCCCTCCCCTTAATTCTTACGAGTACTCGACTGTTGCTTTGATTTTCATTGCCTGCACCAGTGCGCCTTGGAGTGTATCAATATTTTACTTTTTTAATGGCATCCTGGTAAGAGGTAGAAGGGCCTTGATGAACTAGTCGTGTTGATGATTCATATCTACTGGGTAACTCAGTTTCCCAATTTAATCCTTAAATATTATCAATAAATACCAAGCAGTCTATCCTTCTCTTTGCTTAATCTCCCATAACTCTAATAGCCTTTATTGATTAGTATGCAACAAATTAAACTCTTGCACAGATTATCTTTTAACGTCATCTATGGCTAGATTCTAGTGCACCTCAGACCATTTGACGAACCACCATAGTGCTCTTTCCCTGAGTGTAGTTTGGAATTCAATTAACTTAAGAGAATCTGGCATCTGGCAAGCTCTCCATATTGCTTCGCATAGATACTGGTGTTTTTATACATTCACTTTCCCTGAGAACTACAGATATCTGGTAAATAACCCTCCCATTTATGTCTGTGTAGGTAGAACTAGTATGAATCCTCTATTTCCTGGTTGAGAGATTCCTTTGTTAGCAATACTGCTAATGCTTACTTGAAATCTAGACTGAATATTATGTAACTTTCCTGACCTTCGAAAAATTATCAAAAATTTATCGAGAAAATCATAGAGTGCTAGAGGAAGGTTAGGACAAATGCTACTTGGAATTTGGGGAATAGGATTACCTTGTATTGTGGCTGCAAATATTTCTTGGAACAATTGTTCCATCGCAACGTGCAACTCAGTATCAAAATCAATCTCAGGGCTTGTGTCCTCCCCTACATCGGACATATTTCCCTTCTCCTCTTGGGATGGGCTCCTATGAACTTGTCTAAATTCTCGAGTGGACCCCTCCATTCCTCAGGGCCTTATCTCAGCTCCTCTCTCCACTGTCATATGTGGCACCTCTTCTCGTTGGTGTACATTTTTTTTCTTTTTTTTTAACTCCCGTATTTCCCTCTCTCACCACTTCTCGGAGATTTTCACCCTCTGATATTCTCTTAGATCTCTTAATTTGTTAGAACTCCCAACATCCATCTCGCTAGTTCCCCCTTTTCCCTTTCCATAGCATTTCTCCCTCAAGTCCTTCCCCCAGTACCAAGGGTTTAAGCTTCCATTGTGGGACTTTGGAAATAAATTATTCCCTTGTCCACCATCAAAGCCTTAAACCACAAAGGAATTTCATTTAATATCTTTCATAGCAACCTGAATTTAAAGATATCTTCTACTTTCATGAAAGATTAATGACATTCAGTCGCAACTCCACATTATATCCTTATACTATAGACTAAACCCAAAAATTTATGGCTTGTGTTAGATCAATATCTAGTCTATGCAATGATGTCATATCTACATGCGTCCAACTACGATGGGATCGACGCAATGCTCTAGGGGTTGATTTTACTTGGAGTCTTCACAACTAGTTGTAGAGCTCCTCGGGAAACTTTCCCCAAAAGGTCTCGTACAAGTCATTCGCTGATTCAGAGAATTGGATCTGATATTTGATATTCCTTTCCTTTTTATGTCAGAGCTCATATTGTTGTGATATGAAATGATCTACATGATTATCCCACCAAATTAGTATTTCCATTTCATCGATCCTTGACTCCATGTTCTAGTTCTCTGAAATGTTTTTAGGTTCTGGAAACAGAACCATTTTTTGGCCAAATAATGACTTCTGGGCAAGACCAGGTTCAGGCTCAGAGGCCAACAATATCTCGCTATAGTGTAGGACAACACCAACATTTTCACCCTACTCAAAAGAGAGTAAGGAGTCTCACCCAAGGCGTGTCGTGACATTACTTAGATAGGAGAAATAGAACCACAACATCATAGCGTAACTAACCCTCTATGGTATAATATAAATACATTATGAGTATGCAAGAAACAACTATTAACACATAAAATTTGATGAAAGAACTATCACAATGAATACATCAGAAAAAGCTATCAAATTTTTTTTAAATAATCCCATAAGCACCATAAATTAACAGTCATTCATTCCATACACAACTTAGGACCAGAAAACACATCTCTATATATTAATATTTTAGTGCAGCACATTACATTTATATACTCTGTAGAGCTCGATTCAAAACAACCCCAAAAAACCCAGAACTAACTGCCTGCTTCTTTCTCTTCCTTGCTTATCTATCGTTTCTCTTGGCACTAGAAGTGTTTGCTTCTTTTTCGCTCGACTGAATTGTTGTTCTTAGCCATTCCTCGTTATGTTCCGCACTTAGCTCTGCTTCCTATAGTGTTTCTTCCTGTTTTATGCCAATTTTTCTTTCCACTTGTGCCATCGACTGTTCACACTCTGCCACATGCCCAACAACCATCCGCAACCCACAACGACTCTTTGCCTCCCACAACGTCTCTCTGTGACTTGCCCTGTTTGCAGCTGACAGTCTGAAACTAAAACCTGGTTTCCTCCCTTATCCAAAAACAAAGGCCCCAATATTTTAGTGGTGGATTCTATTGTGATACTCTTCTTGCAGACTTCCAGTATGGTGATCTTAGAGAATCTATGAATGACCACATGAAAACAAATTCATTTCCATGCTTAGTAGAAGGAAGGTCTGACATGTAATCCATGAATATGGATTCCCAAGGTCCACTAGGAGTAGGATGAGGTGTATTTAGCCCTTGATTCTTGATGGTTGGTTTGGAAATGACATAGGAAGTGCAGGATATGTTATAATTCCCAACATCTTGTTGAAGGTTCAGCCAATAAAAATACTTTTGTAGTATTGCAACTGTTTTCTCTACCTCGAAATGTACAATGACCCAAATGTAGTGTGCTTCCGAAATCATATTCCCATGATCACTTGAAGGAACACAGAGGTATCCTAGGTGGCATAACAATTCACTGTCAAGGTGATAATTCAAAACTTTCTTACCTTCCAGGAGCATCTAGTATGTGTTGTCGAATTGTGGATCACTCTCGTAAAGAGTCTGCCACCCTGAAGTCTTATGCTCGCAAGAGTCCAACATGGTGGTTGGCACTATGACCGACAGTTGGCTCAGTCAGTCTGCAACATTTTTGGTGCTTTCCTTCTTATACTTAATGTTCAAATGGAACTATTTTAGGTATGTGGATCATTTATAATGGCGATCATTATGCAACTTCCCTTATGTCTGTATGAAATTTAGGGTTTAGTGAACTGTGTGGATGATCATTTCCTTCCCCATAATTTAATGCTTCCGGTGTTGGCAGGCCTTCACAATGGAATACATCTCTTTATCATAGGTGGGATTCTTTCAGACTGTGTCTGAAAGTGTCTCACTCTAATATGGTACTGGATGCACCTATTGAGTAAGAACTGCACCAATTGTATAGTCAGAGGCATCTGTCTCAACCTTAATTAGTCGTCTTAGGTCTGGTAATGTGAGCACTAGAGGTGATGCTTCGACTTAGAAAATTCCTTTTGTTGGGATTCAGACCAAAAGAAATTTTCTTTCGCTCCTCCCTTGATGAATTAACTCAAAGGCTAAGTGATATGAGAGAATCCCAACACGAACCTGCAATAGAAGTTGGCAAGACCCAAAAAGTTGCGGAGCTTTGTTAGAGTGGTTAGGGTTGACGAATACCGAATGACTTGTATCTTGGATGGGTCCACATGCACACCCCTCTCATCAATTATGAACCCTAGATATTGAACCTAGGTCATACCAAAAGTGCATTTCTCCAAATTGGAACAAAAATTGTGTTTTTGCAGGGTTTGGAGGACCTGTAGAATATGGCGCAGGTGCTCTTTCAAAATATGGCTAAATATTAGGATTTCATCCAAACACACCACCACGAATGAGTTGGAGAATTTTCACAAGATATCATCCATCAGCCTCATGAAGGTTTTCAGGGCATTCGTCAGCCTGAAACGCATGAACAATCATTCAAAAAGGCCCTCCTTGGGTTTGAATGCAGTCTTCCACACATCATAGGGTTCGATTGGTACCTGGTGATAGCCAAACTTCAAGTCAATCTTGCTAAAATATTTGGTCCCCTTGAGTTGGTCCAGAAGGTCATTGATATATGGGATTGAATACCTATTATGAATGGTGATATTTTTCAATGCTCGATAGTAACTACAAAGTCTCTAGGTGTTGTCCTTCTTTTGTACTAACACAATCAGGCTCCCACAGGGCGATGAACATGGCTTTATGTGCCCTTTTATACAACAAATATTGATTATTCTTTATTTCATTGTTCTCTTGAATAGAGTGTCGATATATCGGTCCACTAGGTAGCGTCGCACCCAGGATCAAATCAATGGAGCACTTGACCTGGCAGCGTAAAGGTACCCCTATGGGTGAGGTGAAGATGTCCCTGTACTCCTCCATGACCTTGTCCATCTACTACTACCGCATGGTTGATCCATGTCTAGAGGTCATGGCCACAATCCGTGAGGGTGAATCATAAGAAAAATAAATTTCGCATTATGGGAAATGATATTACTGCATTGCTTTGCAATGACCAAAGAGATGGTGGTAGGCAGTGCTACCTCCGATATCTTGTACAACTTATTTCCCAAAGTAATAATAACATTGCGATGCCTAGATTCATATAGAGCATGTCACTTCCACAAGTATGGTTTGACTAATAAGACATCACAAACTTGAAGATGAGAAACATCACGCAATACCTCGTCTATGAAGGGATTGATGTTGTAGGGAATACGGCACTGCTAGCTGATGCAGAAATATTTGTAATATTGAAAACTTTCCATCATCTAATTGGAATATTAGAGTTTTTAATTTTCTTATTTAGTTAATTAAATAAAATGGTGGAGGGAACCATAAACCCAGTAACTGATTAAAATCCACTTCTATAGTGTGAAAGTGGGTTAATTGAATAGTGGAGTATTATTATGGAATAGTGGAGCAGCATAATAATGAAGAAGGAGTGGAGGTCATAGAGAAATAATGAGGAATGTGATGGAGATAGTGGAGGAATAAATTTAATATCATGGAGAAATAATGATGAAGTGATGGAGGAAGTGGTGCATTAAATGCACATACAATGGAGGAAGTGGAGAGTAATTGCAACAGTGATGGAGATCATGGAGGACAATACAATATTTATGGAGGCTAGTGGCCACATGTGCAACGCAGTTATGAGGTGGGCCAAAGCTAGGGAAGGCTCACAACCATAAAAGGAAGATGAGGGCAACAAAGGAAAGGGAGTCTGGATTTTTATTGTTGAGTGTCGTAAGACATTTCTTTGCACGCTTAAGCTGTTTAGCTAAGTCTACTGTGATGTTTAGCACCGAGTGTTCCTGAGTAGGAATCTCACCCTTACCCATGGGGGACTTCGAGTACCTACTCTAGGAAGGTTTTCTTGGGCATAATTCATCATCTGGAAATCAATGCCACTTTCAGCCACTCTCATCTACACTCCTAGCTACAGGAATTACACATTCCTGAACTAGAGTTTGAGAGTTAGATGGTTGTTCTCAGTACTTAAGCTGAGAAAACTGTGGAGGGATCAATCCTTCACACTGTGGATCTATTGTAGTCTTTCAGGAGTTTCATTTTCATATCCAGCATCATGCCATCGATATAATTTTCATATGCAGCCTACAAGAATTGTGTAATTCTGCAGTGAGGGTTTGAGGAGAAGAGGAAGTTCCAAGTAACTTAGCTTGGAATCCTGTGAGGGATTAATCCTTCACTCTGGGGATCACTCAACAACCTCGGATCAAAATTTTATTATCTATTAGCAGGCTACATTATCAACCCTCCTAGATAGCACAATATTTTTCAACAGTTGTGCATGCATCAACTGCATATTGAGTGGAGGAGCTAGATCTCAAGTTTTGATCTTGGGAATTGGGAGAAGGGACCAAACCTTCAGTTAGTGAGCTAAGTGGGTGGTATTGTAGTTGATATATCATTATTTCAGCCCTAGATCAATAGTTGTCTCTAGGGAGTGCGTAGCTTAGCTAGCAGGGTTGCTGTGTGCAACCCCAGAAGGGCCAAAATTCCGAACCCAAAATCTGGCCAAACAAGTTCTAGGTTTTTCTTTGTTTTTCGAGTAGAATCTATGGTTAAAATCCCAAATATTTTTGAGAACTCCAACAACCTTGTTGATTAGCGATTGTCATTGATGTCAACCCAATATTGCATGGGAATTTTGACCTGCCAAATTAATATAATCTAGGTCAATAAGGATTTTTATGGTTTCTACAAGTCGAAATGTTTCCGTTGATATATGGCACGCCATGTAATTCTTCACGATTTGAGAGATATTCATGTTTGAAGTTTGTACCCCCATTTAGTGGGCTAAAACCCCATGGGGTTGTGGCATGGGTCATTGAAAAGTCATAATTAATATTTTTTAAGCTCCTAAAATCCCTCCCACATTCACTTGTTGAAGCTCCTCTCAACCTAAGAATTTATATAAATTTTTCCCCTCATATCCTCCTCATGCAAGGGATTTCGTTATCTGAAACAGGTCATTGTGAAATTTTCGCTCTAACTTTTTTTATATGAAGGTTCAGAAGCTGAAATTTTTATGAGACAAAGCGGAAATCCAAAGGAAGCCACTATGAAAATTTCAGATCAAGGTTGGGAATATTTTCGGAGATATGATTTGTGGAGGTCAGTGTTTTTGCAGCCTCCTGAATTCATATCAAAGAAGTGACCTTGGGAAAATCATCATAACTCTCTCTCTAAGTATCGGATTGGAATTCTGTAAAAATTGGTAGATATTGCACAGTCTTTAGTTTTTTCTCTATCAATTTTAGAGACAAATGAAGAAACAGTGACATGTCGCATGCCGTACAAGTTTTCTCTGCTGAAATAGTCCATTATTAGGGCATTGTGAGAGATTGGGTATAAATCTCCCTTGAAGAATCCAAATTGGGTCAGATCTGTGGCATTGGAAATAAGACTCAGAGGAATACTATAGTACTGAAAATCAAATATCGGGGATTTGAAATAACAGAGATACGCCAGATTCAATATCGAGCTCCTAGAAGGCAAAGAAAAAGCTAGATCACGTGTTGTCAAGGGTTGCAAAGGACAAGAATTTCTAGGGAAGAAAAGAAAAGCAAGGTGCAACAGTGGGTAGCATGACAAGAGCAACAACCAAGGTACACAACAACAGCAAGAAGTTCATCACATGAAGTCTTCAAGTGGGCAGCACTACATACAATCATTGTAAAGGTATCATTGTACTAAGTCATTGTAAATACATTATTGTACAAATTGTACTAGTGTCTATCTGCCAAGAGTTGAAGAGGCAGTGTCAGGTGGTCTAGGATCATCATTAGGTGGTTGTGTCATTGTTAGGGTTATGTTCTAGTGTGTCTTATTCTTCTACATCATTCTATATCATTGTAAAGTGGACCATTTTCCCTGGTACTGTAGTCCATTCTTCTTTTATTCTTCTATAGGGTGGTAGGGTGGTGCTAGGGTGAGTTGTAGCTCATTGGGTGTTGGGGCATCCGTTCAGTTGAATACTGAAGAATCTCGGGCATTGGAGCATCCATCTAGTGGGAGCTGGAGAAGAATGCTTTCCTAGATTCTAGGAAGTTGGAGCTTTATTTTGAATTGGAGTTGAATATTAAAGAATTATTAGAAAAGCAGTAGGTGGTTTTTGTCCCAGAGTGGGTTTCCACCTTAAGAACTATGTGCATTTGTGTTCCTCTTGTTTGTTGCTATCATTGTACAAACACTGATAATAATTGATTATTAACTAATGCTCTAATTGAAAGGAATACTAATTCACCCCCCCTGTTAGTATTTCCAACAATTGGTATCAGAGCTTGGCTCCTTCAATAGCAGTTTAATAGCTGGAAGGAGGTCATGGAGCATACCAAGAATGGTGTACCTCTGTTCAATGAAAACAATTATGCACTTTGGAAAGGAAGAATGGGGGTCTATCTCTTGGCGCAAGGTTACGAAGTATGGGACACTGTTCAAAATGGATTTACATCAACCACAGATGAACAAGGTAAGAAGAATTTGGTAAATGATGCAAAAGAAAAGAATATTATTATCAATGGACTTATAGAATCTGCTTATCATAAGGTGTTGGGTTGTAAAACTGCCAAAATTGTATGGGACAAGCTTGAGAATATATATGCAAGTGACTCAAATGTCAAAGAAGCAAAGCTTCAAATCTATAGAGTAAAATTTGAGAAACTCAGAATGAAAGAGGATTGCAACATTGCTACATACTTCCAATACATTGATGAAATAACCAATACTCTGGAAGGATTGGGAGTGCCAATTGATGAGAAGACTATTAAATGAAATATTCTTAGAACGTTACTAGGAAGATTCAACCCAAAGGTATCGGTCTTAGAATAAAGTGAAAATATGGACAAACTCAACAAAGAGGAATTACATGGAGTTCTCATAGCATATGAAATGAGACTTGATGAAGAAGAGGGTACTTTGCATCTAGAAACTGTGTTCATTGCATCTAAGAAAACCAATAAGGATAAAAAACCTTCAATTGAAAAGACATGCACCTGCAAGTGTGAAGAAGAGGGAGATGATGAAGAAGGTCTTTCAGATGAAGAATATGCTTACTTCACGAGAAAACTAAAAATTGGTAAGGGAAAATTCAAAGGTAAACTTCCATTGATATGTTTTGGCTGTGATGAGGTTGGGCATTTCGCAGCAAAATATCCAAATAGAAGTGATGGAAACTCAAAAAGAAAGAAAGGCTTTAAGAAATTCAACAAGGAAGGATCTAAAAGGAAATTTCTCTCTAAATAAGATAGCTCATCATCTAATGAAGACAATGACAGCAAAGAAGAACCCAATGAGAGAGTATTGTTTATGGCCAAGCACAATAAACAAGAGGTATCAAACAACAAAGAAGAAGGATTGACCATAGAAGAATTTTATAAGGAAGCAATCAAGCTTATAAAAGATCTCAAGGCAGAGAAGATCCGTTCCAATACTCTTGAAGAACAAGTTCAAGGTATCAAAATTGAAGTTGAAGAACAAAAATGCATTGAAGATTCACTTCAAAAGAAGTTGGAAGAAAGCAACCAAGAAAGGGAAGAATTAGAAGCCGAAGTAGTCTCACTGCGTGAGGAAGTGAAGAAAGGAAAACTATGCAAAACTATGCCAACAGCTCAAGGGCATTGGAAGAACTCATCAACAATCAACGATCTTACAACAACAGAATTGGCATCGGTTACAAAGAAGAAGAAGCAGGACCTTCTACAACAAAATACAATGAACCTATGAGATCTAAAATGCATCTAGACTTCATTGGACAAGATTCACAAGAACAACCTTAGAAGACAATTCCTCGATGAAAATTTCCATCTAGGTACCAACATATTTTTTATGGCTATTGTTATTCATGTGGAAATTTTTTTCATAAAGCTATAGAATGTTGCATGTACCCTAGGAATGAATACAATTCTAGGAGATCTGTCAAATATGAACCTCCCAGGGCTCAGCGAAACATCAATAGATTTGAAAATTTAAGAAATAATATTGAATGTTACAAATGTTGAAACTTTGGACACATAGCCAAAGACTGCAGACTTGAAAATCCTCCAGAAGAATCTTTGAAGCCACAGAATGAACAAACATGGAAGAAGAAGAAGACTGATAATTGTGCTCTCACTTTCAAGGCTTAAAACAACAAAGATGTGTGGTATGTTGATAGCAGATGCTCAATGCATATGACTAGAGATAGAAATAAATTTGTATCTCTAAAAGAGAAGAAGGATGGAATCATGTCCTTTGGAAATGATGGATCTTCAAATGTTATAGGATCAAGTACTGTCACTCTCGGAAAAAAATATGCTCTAGCCAAGAATGTTCTATTGGTTGAAAACATGAATCACAATCTGCTTAGTGTTGGACAAATGTGTGATCAAGGACACACAATACTATTCAACTCCACAAAATGTGAAATCAAGAAAGGCATGTATGGTGAAATTGTGGCTACAGCAAGTCGAGCTCCAAATGACATATATGTTCTGGATGAAGCAACTAAAGCATGTCTAATAGCTAAAGAGGATGATATAATATTTGGTAGAAATGATGATCGACTAAGTAAGAAGTTTGATACAAAGGTGCAAAGTGATTTCGATATGTCTTTACTTGGTGAGCTGACATAATTCTTAGGGCTTCAAATATCTCAGCAAGAGAAAGGAATATTTATATGTCAAGCTAAGTACATCAAGGAAATGCTCAAGAAATTTAAAATGGAAGATTGCAAACCCATCCTTACTCCAATGGAAACAAGTTGCAAATTGAGCATAGACGACTCATATAAAGATGTGGATCAAAGGTTGTACAAATCTATGATTGGTATTTTTCTATATGTAACAGCCTTCCGGCCAGATGTTATGCAAGCAGTTGGACAAGTAGCAAGATTCCAAGAAGCACCAAAAGAATCACATATTATTTCCATCAAAATAATTCTTCAATATCTAAAGGGAACAAAATAATATGGCTTGTGGTATCCCAAGGGTAACAATCTCATTATTAATTCCTTTATATATGTAGATTGGGTAGGAAATCTTGATGATCGTGAGAGTACTTGTGAAGCATTGGAATATCTTCGCCAGAAGCTTGGGATTCTCCCAATTTCTCATTATATTTTCCTTATTCAGAATATAAACGAGGAGTGGAAGTGTGTACAGATCTATAGGATGGTTGTGTTTCAGGGGGAGTTACCCTTTTCCATTGATGTCAAAGGGGGAGAGAATGTTGTAGGAAGAGGTGTCATGATCACAGGGGGAGTACTTGTGTTGCCTGTTAGTCATCAGTATTTTTCACTTGTTAGTGATGACTAGATCCATAGCTGAGCTTTCTAGAAGTTGATTTCCGTATGTCAATTTGTCATCTAGAAAACCCTCATAAAACTTTTTTCGCCCTCCTACTTTTCAGTCCGCCCATGTCAAAGTTAAAATCCATTATCATTGTTTTTTCTAGCTTCAGCCCTACTGGTCTGCCCATCAGCTCTAAAAAGGAAAAGTCAAAGTCTGTTTCAAAAGCCTCCCCTATGTTAGGAAGTGGCGCTTTAAGACATTTTACCCTTGGCAATCATCAAAAGGCCAAAAAGCCTCCATCTGCTACAAACCAATCATGACTGACCTCCCACTCTGCAAATGAAATTGACAACAGCTCTAAGTCGCACCACTTACACACCCCTAGGTCTCAGCACTACATAAACCACAGTCTCAGGCTGATTATTAGGTGTTTCATAGTGTTTTATGGATTCTACAAAGACAAGAAATATAACTTCATCTCAGGAGGAAATGCTTGAATCTACATTCAGAAGAACAGCTACTTCTCAATGTAAACATGAGCCTGAGATATATCTGCAAGACAGAGAGTCACTCATCAAGACCTTGCAGCTTCCTTTCAGCACGAAAATCACAGTAAGAGAAAGACACCACTGTCACAGCAGACTGGTAATTTGTCATGGCCCAGAACCTCCTTCATTTACAAGCAGAGGGTTAGGGCGCCTCCTTCATCTATAAGCAGAGGGCACTAGCCAGTATTGACTTAAAGGATTGCAGAAGCCCAGGTTTTCTTTTTACTGAACAGTGAAACAGTGACTCTAGATTTTTCTGAGTATGAGTGATGATCATAGCAGGGCTAGAGTCCAAAGTATGCAAGTTCAAGGGAAAACAGAGTTTGGTCTTGAAAAGGAAGTCATGTGAAGTTTTCAAATCATGTGAATTGATAACGCTTTAGAGAGGCATATCATTAGTAAAAACAATTCTAATCATAAGCAGCCTGCTTTTCCACAAGACCAAATTGAAGAGATGCTGACAAAACATGTCATTACATAGGCAGAAGAAAATGTGTTTGTTTTTCAAAAGGATGCTGACCTCCATAGTCACAGAGACTATCTTTCAAATAATTTGTCATAAGTTGACCAAAGAAAATGATGACATTTCAGTTCCCCTCAGAGCAGTGCAGTGAGACAGTGACACCTTGACTAGGGTTTTTCTGAAGCACAGTAGTGATTGCAAGCAGAGGTGACAGTATTAATGTTTTTCAAGTTTTTTTGCTTACCATCACATCCAAGAAAAACCCTTGTCAAGCAGGCTTATCAAACAATCTTCAGATACTTTGCCAAGTGAAGGGCCTCCTTCGTTCATGAGCAGATGGCCAAGGCATTGAATGTTTTTAAAGACTGATTGGTCAAAAGATGCAATGGAAAGAGACAAAGAAAGAAAGAAAAAGTCTTTACACAGGTAAAGGATGGTGTTTATGTTTCAAAATTTATTGGTTTTCCTACTCATAGGGAAATGTCTTTCAAACTATACATCATGGTGGACAGGAGACAATTTGAATATGTATGCCATTGATACAAAAGGGGACGGTTTCCTTAGGAGAATGGATCAAACAACACCTCACTGTCACATGCCAAGAAGTCTAAAGGAGCGCCTTTCAAGTAAACAGAGAAATATAGTATGAATGGATGCAACTAAAATATGGCGCTTACCATCCAAGGAGGAGCTTTTAAATCACCTGGAAGCAGAAATTATCAAACAAATTGGAAGAAGACAGACCATCTCCTGTTAAATAACAAAACAACTTTCAATGCTCTTTGAGAGATCTTGAGTGGTTCTTCTTGGTTAAAAATATCACCAAAAAGGTAAAATAGTGGACAGAGTTGAGCTTTGGAATGGTTCGATTACAAAAAGATCAATGCAATGGTCAAAGGAAATGATAACTGTGTTTCAAAGGGACTTGTTCGTCCCGATCCATAATTTTCTCCTTTCAGATATACATCACAAATTATGGGAGGAAATTCAAGTTTTGTTCCCAAAAGGACATTGTAAATAGGCATACCAGTTTATGAATAGACAAAGAAGTGGTTTTGATAGACTATCAATGTTTTGGAAGTTTTGAAACAAATACAACTTTCTCATTTTTCAAAAAGACAGAGATATCATAAATGATATAAGCAAGAAAGTATGTTGAAAGGAGGCGCTGTTCTTAGATCAAAGGTCCATGGCAAATCCAAAGAAGACCAACAAATTTGAACACCTGCAGGGAGAAAAAGGTCGAAGGAGCAAGAAAGGACAGAAGCTGTCAAAGCAAGGTCATTAGGTTACTTTTCAAACTTGAAATCACTGTGTTAAATGGTCAGCAGAGAACTCTTTTTGCATTTCAAATAAATGATGCAAGTGACCGTTGAAGAGTTTGAAATAACATAAGAGTAAATCGAAGAAAGAAATTTCATTTTCAAAGTGGCAAGCAAGGTTTTCACAGCATCAACGAAGAAGTTCCGGGTCGAATTCTAGGAGTTTGCACCGTTTAAACACCGCGCGACGTGCCTAGAAAATCGCGCGATGCGCCTGGCAGAATATTTGCATAGGCGGTCAGTGTATGCACGACGCGCCTGTACACGGCGCTCACCCGACCCGACAAAGCCACCCGACACCGTTTTGTGCGCGCCATTCTTTCTCTGCAAAGTGCCGCGCAGGCTTAAACACCTATGATTCATACGCCAAGCTAACTCCAGCGCTCCACAAGGTATTTTCATCAAGATTAAAGGTATTCTTATATATTTTCCCCTCGGTTTCAAAAAATTTGCTAAGTGACAGGAAGGTTTAAAAGGCCTGTTTCAAACTGTGGTGTGAGAGTAAGGGTTGGAACAAATTGTTGAGTTTGACCACATTTACATATCGACATATATTTTAAGAAACTGCCTAGCGAGGTCAAGGTCAAATCTGAAGAGTAACTTATCCCCGTTTATCTTGCTACATCATCATATCTGTCAAATGGTTTTGCTATGAAAATGCCCGTAGTTTGAAGCTGTGTTTGAGTGATAAATTCACTGTTAGAAGTGCCTATGGGAAAGAAATTGTGATTAAGTTAAAAACTTTGTGTGTTCACCTTGTGATTAATCAAGAGCAAGGGTGTGTCATTTCTTTAAAACACCATAGGGCAAAGTTACCCTACTCAACCACCGAAAAGACAGTTGTTCACTAGATACTCTGTGACTATTTTTCTGTTCTTCAAAAGCTCTTTGTCAAGTGGATTTTTAGAGGTCATAAAGGCATTCTTCCAAGGCTGTCTGGTATTCTATATTGAAAGAGGCCTTGATTATTTTGAAAAGAGGAAACTCTTATAGCCTCTACTCAAGCTTTTGGAGCTTTTTAAACCCTGTTACCTCTGTTCTAACTATGAATTTGACTGTATGCTCACACCGGGGTTAACTTTATGAGCATGTTTTTGTTTAATGAAGTGACATACATATAGAGAACAGGGAAGTTTAGTAGGAAAAAGGGTTCTTGATCAAGCAGAGATTTATAGGTTGAAGCTACAGGGGAAGGTTGCTCACACTTCTCACGAAAAGACAGTATTCATTGTGTTTGTTGGTTGAATGCCTTGTGTTTTTCAAGCTTATTGATAAATTGGTATCCATCCAAAGTAACGGTTTTTCTAAACATAACGAGAGGTGTTACATTGGTAAGAGGTCCTGCTTATTTTGAAAAGTAAAGACTCTTGCAGGCCTTGTTGAAACTTTTTGAGGCATTTTCCAAAACTCTGTCACCTTGTTTAGAACTATGAATTTGACTGTATACCTACACTGAGATTTGATTGCATAGCCATGAGTCTGTTGATTCATTAGCACTCCAAGAAGAGCAGGTTGTTAATGATTGAAATTCTACCTTGAGGAAAAGATACAGATGTATTGATTGACATATAAAACTTCACAGAACGAGATGATTTTGACTCTTCTCAACAACATTTTCCTCCTAACAGTCTGTCCTTCATTCCACTGTTTGGTCTCTTATTGAGAAATTCTGTTGGCTGAGGTACATTCAAGGTAGAAGGCTACTTTTTAAGAGAGCAGAGGTTGTATATTATAAGAAAACTTGTTGCAACCATACAAATCACATTGTTTCTCTATCAAAGCAATACATTGACACAGTTTGACTCCAACAGGGCAGTTTACACACAGTGGGGAAGTTTGTTTCTTCCAAAGCATATTTAGGTCAAAATGCCTCCAAGGCAAGACAACAGGAGCGGTCCACACAAAAGATATGAGCCAATCTCTATAGAAGAGGTTAATGCTCATCCATCTGTCCTTTTCAACTTCCATGAAGTAGGTTGCCTAGATTTCTGCCAGAAGATACAGGAAGTCAAAAGATTTTCGCCATTAACACACTTGTGCGCCCTGAGATTCAAAGAAAAACATTTCCAAGTGGCGGGTCTTGATTTCAAAATTTCTCTAATGTATGTGTCCAAGGCCACGAAGATTCCGTATCATGGCGAAAAATGGTTCAAACAGGCTCATCTTGACTTAGAAGATTACAAGCCTTTCATCAAGCCTGAGCATAGAGATGCCTTCACTGCTATTTTTCCTTTTTCATATCTTCTTGACAGCTATGCTCCTCTTATGAAAGTCATAATGAAATATTTCACTTGTGAAGGGAGGTTTGATCGAATTTATGCCTACCATGTCTGATTATTGATGCATTTTACTAGAAGCAGGCAACTAAACCTCCCTTACTTTTTATTCAAGAGCATAGAGAAGATGGCATCTACTGTCTAGAAGAAGGCCCCACCTTTGCAAATACCTTCTCTTTTCCATCATTCTCTGATCAAGATTATCTTCCTACACCAGCTAGAGAAGAAGGAAGTTCCATGGGATGTATTCATCAGCCACCCGGATTTCTCTACTGTTCCTCCAGTCCATGTATCTCCCTCTCAGCCTGTTCATCGCCCTATACCTTTGTCCAGCAGGCCTACTCCTAGAAGGATCAAAATTACCACTGAACAGTCAAGTCAACAGGAAGAAGTAGAGGGTAGTAAACAGCAGCAAGAGGTAAGGGATGAACAGCAGCAGATAGGAGATGAGGAACAACAACAAATAGAAGGTGAAGGAGAGGAGGTCCAAGATGAAGAACAACAGCTTGACATTGGAGGACAGGAGCAGCAGCTTGGGCAGGAAATTGAGCCATATCTTGAGCCACAAAAAGAGCAGGAAATCCAAGCACAACAGCAGCTTGATTTTGGCGAAGAAGGGCAGCAGTTTGAAGCACCAAATGAACAAGGCATTGATGAAGAACAGCAAGCTAATGTTGGCGAACAGGGGCAGCAAAGTAAACAGCAAGAGGAAAACATCCAGCAGCCTCAAGAAGAGCAGCAAGTTCAAGAAGATGTCAAGGGTAAATCAGTCATGTCTCCTCCTCCCAAAAGAACCAAGCTCAGCACAGCAATGAAGAGAGGGCCCAAGGCTGCCACTCTAACAGTGACAAAGGTTGTTCCTAGCAAAAGGAGATCGCCCAAAAGGACACCTACTAGCATGCGAAGGAGGAAAAGCACAAGATTGGCCTTCAAAGGGAAAAGCAAAGTCGGAGAAAGTACAAAGCATGGAGGTGAATTAGCTGTCATCCCAATCCAAAGCGATGACAGTGATAATGAGGCCCGCCTTCTTGAAAACCTCCTAATTCATAAAGAGGGGCAAATTGAGGCATTAGAGGAAGATCTTCAAAGGGCAAGGAACTTCAACCACTTCTTAGAGATTCAAAACAAACAGATGAATGTTCACACAGATGTTCATGAAGCACAGGCGATCAAATATAAAAATGAGGCAGCTAAGGTGCAAGCAAGGATAGAAGAACTCATTGGTGAGTTTGATGAGGAAGAGGAGGAAGACCAGCCTAGGCAGAAGAGGCCTAGGACCATTGGGCTTAAAAGAGCCTTGGAAAAGCAGAAAGCAGAAGAACAAGCCCATCTCCAAGCCTTTCCTCTCACTACACTCCTTGAGCAGGAAATTGAAGAAAACAAAGAGGCATGGCTTGAAAGAGCTAACAAACACTTGGAAATGAAGCTTGAGAGGGAAAACAGAGATCTAGAGCTACAAAGAAAGAGGACATAGCACTTTCGAAAGCTGAATCAGTTTGCCCGGTGCAAACTAAAGGCAGCCCAAGAGAAATTGAAGAAGGCAAACGGGAAGCGCCGGGCACGGAAAGAGGAAAAAAGCATATCAGCCCTTGATATTTTTGCCTCAGCTTCAGAGCATATTGCTAGGGACCCCTGAGTGTCATGCATGCCAATTTTGGGCCCATTTCGGCAACCTTTTGTTTTTTGGCATTTTTTGGGTTTTTGGTCGAAAACTCATAATTTCGCCATTTCAGTTTGAAGATTTGTCAAGGGAGAAGGATGATACCAGTTGATGCCATAATTCTATGAGCAGGTCCCCAGCAATTTTCAGAGCATTCGGAGATCATTCGCCCCCTCAAATTGGCGAAAAATGCTCACTTTTTGCACATTCTACCCGTCATATCAGCAGTGTGCTATTTCCTGGCTTTTTACACACAGGTACAGTTTTGGAGCACTTCTAGGCATCAGATTGAGGTGATTTCAGTTGCGCCGAAAAGTAGACATAGAAAAATTTCCAACGAGCTATCATGAGCCTCGTTTCGACACCAGGAAGGCTGCCATTTGTCTCCAGCAAGTCAGGGGACCTTTTTCTGATGTAAATTTGAAGTATTTTTGCAATTTTTGAACCTCAAAAATCTGCTTTTTCCAAATGTGCGTTTAGCTATTTTTGCGCTTGGAAAATGTTGCAAAGTCAATATAATTTCCGTTTTTAGCATTTTTTTAGATATTTTATGGGATATTTTGTGCCTTGGGCTTTGCAAAGCCTCAAGGACAAGTTTAGATATTTTTATTAGGCCAATGGGATAGCTAGTTACTCCATGAGGTTTTCCTCACTCAAGCCTATTTATTCCACAAGGCTTCATTGTAAAACAAGGCTGAACTTGAGAGAAGAATCAATATATTGGTCATATGAGCTTTGAAGAACATACTTGTGTTATGATTTTTGGACTACCTCTTGGATGCTTTTGATGAATGATGAAGGATTGTTGATGGATTCCATGACATGGTAGAATGGTATAGTGTTTCTTGCTTTGTTGTTGTCTTCTAGTCTTCATTCATGATACATGCTTCTTGCTGCTATAGATCAGTAGAGATTAAGTTTGAGATATGCCCATGGAGGCACCTCAAAATTCCTGAATCTTCATAGCTTTATGTTTTCTTCTTCCTTAGTCATACTAAAGAATTCTTGACTGCTCTTTAGTAACTTAAGGTATTTTTGCTAGTTTTATTTACAAGTTCTATGTATGCTGAGTAGGATGTATGGTGTGCCCTGCTTACCTATAAACTGTCCATAGTTCTTTCCATGAAACTATCTCTTTGACTGATTAGTTTATCATCTTGTTGAACCAAGGAGGCCTAGTCCCGATCTAGCCCTTTGCCTAAAACTGTGAAAGCTTGTTTGTCAAAGTGCCCAATAACTTAGAGACTATGTTTAGGCATTCCGACATAGTATATTGAGTTGTTAGTCCTTCTTATGTGTTTTCCCAAAAGTCTGATAGCCATTTCCCGAGGTTAGAAGGTCTTATACTTATATGCATGGCTGGAATGTTTGATTTCTATGTATTAATTAGCTCATAGTTACATTAAGCATGATTAATGGCTTGCTATAACATTTTTATGTCTGCTATTAACTAATTACACTTGAAATCCCTTGTCTTTCACAAACTTGATGTTCATTTACTCCATTTTGCCCAAAGATCCTATCTGCCTTGAATCAAATCAGCCCTACTACAGCCTTACATCATCATCTCATAGCTTACTTGACCTGTTTGACCCCATAGCCCAATTGATCTAACTTCTTGTTACCCATTTTATATCTTTGATCAGTTTTAACCCTCAAAAACTTAAAAACAAAAAACAAAAAACATACTTCATAACTAGCCTAATATCAGAACACCATAAGCAAACACACCAATATCTTTTACATCTAATTGAGAGAGCCCTCTCTGAGTCCAGGAAGGCTAGGTCCTTGGGCTCCAAAGCTTGGTTTGATGTTACATCATCATTTGGCTCACCAATCGGCCAAATCACGGGACCCTAACATAATGGCGATCACGGTGGGACTTATTGAGTTCATGATAGTCTAGCAAACTTTTATAGACTCCTTAGTCCTTCAAATTTTAACTTAAACCATCAGCCTTTAGAATCATTTAGTGTAAACTCTCTGTTTCACCATCTTAGCAAAGTGATGAATTAGGTTTATAACACTCTTACATCCTAGGCTGCACATAAAACTCAGAAAAAACCACAAAAAACTCCCTTAGATTGGCTTTTGACATTACTGGTGGTGGACCATACAAATATACCTCAAGAAAATTGAAATTCCACCTGGCGACTCCACTAACCTCTAGTAGGCCTTACTATTTTACCAAAATCTAGGTTACTATCCAATAGACCTACCCCATCGCTCACTAACATAGCGGGAGATGATGGAACACTGAGTACATAATAGTCTAGCAAACTCTTATAGAATTTTTGGTCTTTTAGATACTTAAACAAGCAAGCAGTCCATAGACCCATTTAGAGTAAACTCTTTTTGTTCTCATCACCCTAGCGAAGTGTTGAAACAAGTCTAGGATACTTTAAACCATAGGCTGCACTTAAAACTCAGAAAATCCAAAACATTCCCAGATTAGTTACCGGTGGTGGACCATAGCTATCTTTACAAAAACAAACCAGTTCCACCTGGAAACTCCACTAGTCCATCCCTTTTATTTTTGACCATCCTTCACCTTATTAGAACTTTAGAGAGACCACTCATCCAGAAAATTCATCAGTACCATCCTCTCTAAACTCTGGATCCAAAATCTGGCTTCACAAAGAATCAACACCAGATCCCATCCAGACCCAAAATCCCCCTATCGTAGTAGATGACCCAGAGAAGATTCTATGGCAAGCTTCTGAAACTGATCATCTAGCTTTTGATAGATCCATCCGTAAAACAAGATCAGTACCTAAACATCTCAGTATCCTACCAGATTCACCTTTTGAATTAGAGTCATCACAAACTCTTCCCAGAAGCAAATCATCTAGTAAGATAAACTTTGACGATCTTGAACCCCTAGACCCACCACAGAGTCCTAATAGAGAAGCTTCACCTACCACTCCTCCTGACTTCCAGCTTCTCTATCAGTTTGGCTCCCATCATCCCAGATTTTCTCAAAACCAGATCACTAGTCCAAGTTCATCTGCCACACCTGGCCGAACCACACCTGTTCAAACCACCTCATCTCAGCCTACTAGTCCTCATCTTGTACATCATCCATTAGTTCCCGTCATGGCAGCCTGGTATGCACCTTTGGTGTTGCCACCGCCCTTGGCTCCTCTCCCAAATAAATATCAAGACAAAATCCCACACTTTACCGGAGAAGAGACTTCCACAACTCAACAGAATGTAAGTAGGATTAGCGATGCTTTTGAATACATGGAAGTACATGACGAAACCGTCAGAATGAGAATATTCGCCCAAAGCCTGGGTGGAGAACCCAAAACATGGTTTAAAATCTTACCTCCAAACAGCATCCACAACATCCTAGAACTCTGCCAAGTCTTCACGAACAAGTGGGAAGTCCGAAGGAACCCTATTCAAATCCTGTCAGAATATAACAACCTAAAACGGGAAAATGGGGAAAGTGTCCAGGCATGCTGCACTAGGTTCAATAGTGTGTATAACGCCCTCCCACCTCACTTCAAACCCCCACTCAATTTAGTCTTGGCAAAATTCCCCGAGGGTTTTGATCCAAACATGACATATCATCTGAGAGACAAGGATCCCCCTACCCTAGAGGAAATGCAACAAATAGCCATAAAAACAGAAGCCAACTTAGCAGAAAAAAGAGCCAGGACTAGATTATAAGGAAAAGTCCCATATAGAGATAAGGTCTCCACTTCATCTCCTTCCCTAGATCCTAGAATAGATGGCCTGATAAAATCCATGACAAAGATGTGGGAAAAAATGAGTGAAAAAGTGCCTCCTAGGGACAACCAACCAAACCCTCAAAACCGGAAACAAGGCTTTAGAAAAGATCAGTCTCAAAATAAACCAAGAGGAAATGATCAGCAGATTAGACCATCCTTCAGTGAGAATTATGTTGATGAAGAGAATAAGGATACCGCACCCATTGATGAAAATCATTGGAAACTCATAGGTTCTGATAACGAGAGTAAGGTTTACCTCACAGCAGAAGAGCAAGAATTATGCTCCCCAAGTCAGGATGAAACCGACTATGAAGATCTCGAAGATCCTGCCATAGATTTTCAGAATGCCATTATAGAAGCTCATAGGCAGTATAACCTTAGAAGCAGAAAAAACCAAGACCACTCCAAGAAGAGTAGCCCTGACACTACTAAAACCTCTGACACCATCCTTAAAAAAGCCACGGATAGCAACAAAATTATGGCTAAGAAAATTGACCAAAACAAAGATAAAGCTATTCAAACAAGTCTTAGCTCAGATACTCCTAGTACCTCCACAAAGACTCCCGAGGCGACTGTGTCAAACAAGGTCTCAAACCAGAATCAACAAATTAAGAGCAGAGAAAAGGTCATGTCCGAAAAAGCTGAAACAAATCTGCCCAAACTACAAACTCCTTTTAGTTTCGAAGGGGAAGTTTCCGAAATAAAAATTACCATACACCTTACTGAGCTAATAACTGTAGATAGGTATAGATCTCAAATTTTCAAAGTTTTTGACATAGGGAGCGAGGCAGATACTTTAAATCTAACTGAAAACAAACCCGAGCTCTTATTCGGCCCAAAAATAGAAGGTCAATACCAAGAAGGATCTATTTCTCCTTCCTATGTGAGCCTGAACATACGGGACAAGATATTACATAATGCCATGTTAGATTCTGGTGCCTCCCATAACCTCATGCCTAAAGCAGTCATGGAAAACCTGGGACTAGAAGTAACTCAACCTCTGGTAACTCAAGCAGTCATGGAAAACAATACTCCCATTTATTCCACTCACTCCAATTTAGATTCTTTTATCTTATACAATGAAAGTGATATAAACAAGCAGATAATGGAAAAGGAAGAAGCTCTCAAACCATCAGAAATGCATTTTCCGTTATTAGATGCAGAAACTAATAACCAAAACTTCTCTGATCTTTCTCCTGTTAATCCTGCATATCATAAGTCAGAAAATAGATTTGTAAATCAAGTTGAAGAAATGCAATATGATAGTCTAATGTTCATGGTTGATGACATTTCTTATGTTAATGATTCTCCAAGGTTTGATCAATATGTTGATGATTGTGATTTCCAAACAGAAACTAACTTTGCAGAACACTCAGCTTTTGATTTTTGGGAGGAAGCTCAGTTTCATAAACTTGAGAAAAGTGAGCAGCCATTACAAGTCATCTATGACACTGATGAGGAGAGCATTGAGAGTTTAGAAGTAAGTGAAGAGTCTCGGACTCTTTGCTCCACTTCATTTCAGTCCATCAGAGATAACAGTCACATAATTGGAAATCAGCAGTTCTTTAGCTTTGATGATAAGGTTGAGGAAGATGGTGAAATTCTTGAGCATGTTGTAAATGAGAAGCCTTTTCCTGAAATGGTTGAAGAAATCATTTTGGACATGGAATATTCCTTAACTCCAAATTTGCAGCCACCAAGTTCCATTGAGTTACAAATTGCAGATGAAGAAGGAGAGGTTGACAAACACATGAGAGTTGTCACACTGTCCTTTGAAGATAATTTGCTGTCAAAGTGTATCCCTACTCATCGACCTGATGACCTTCACACAGTTTTCAACCCGCCCTATCAAAACACATCAGCTTGGATTGAAAAATACACTGCAATATATGATGAGTCTGACAGTTCTATTGATCATGAGCAAGGGGAAGAGTTGCTTTACCGGGAGAGTCCCAAATATAGTCAAGAGGAAGAAAGAGTAGTCCTGAATGAAGCCTATATCTCAAATCCTCTAGATCAGGTACTATTCCAAGATCCATTTGTTGTTTTCCTTGAGAAGTCTGAAAGAGTAATCCTGAATGAAGCCCATATCTCAAAACCCCTAGATAAGGTATTATTCCAAGATCTATTTGTTGTTTTCCTTGAGAAGTCTGAAAGAATAATCCTGAATGAAACCTATATCTCAAATCCTCTAGATCAGATATTATTCCAAGATCCATTTGTTTTTTTCCTTGAGAAGTCTGAAGGAGTAGTGGGTTCTATCATGAACAATTTGCTGCCTAGAATGGGGAAAAACTTACACAGTACTGTCCAAAAACAAACCAAGTGGGAGTGGCCTTTTCATTATTTCTGCATCATAAAAGAACTAAACCAGAATGACCCATGTGAGCATCTACTTGACTGGTTGCATTGGAAAGAAGAGTTCACCAAGTGTATGTTATGTACAGTTTAAGATAGAATAGATAAACAGCTATAGAAAATAAGCTCAGTCTTGTGAGCACCTTTTTCATTTATAGTTTGTTTGAAGAAAAAGTAGAAAAAGAGGGCAGTTTCTAAAAAGCAGTGGTAAAGCCCCATGTTCCAAAAAATAGTCCTTCGGAAAGCGAGCAAGTCTAAATGCCGCTACTAGTACTTCAATGTCTTGTTCAGCTATCTAGCCTAATCATAGTTGAGCATGTTTAAATTTATTTGCTGATAAGTTAGTGAGTGCAAAAGATAGTCCAGGCGGTAAGATTGATCGATCACAGGGCTTAGATTAAAGGGAGAGATTTTGGTTCCACATGCCTAAAATAGAACCAAAGAGAGAAGCGAGGGATGAAAAATACATTGTACATCTTAGCCCCGCTTGTCTAGTTTTCCTTTGTTGCAAAATAATATTTGTGTGCAGCTTGTCTTTTATGCCGCAAATGCATGACAAATTAGACCGTCTAATCCTGATTTGATCATTTTAAATTTCATGTTTTAGATTAGAGAATAAAATCCTGTCAAACTGCTTAATCTTGACAGTTGATCTAAGCATAGGTAGAGTAATGATGGAGTTCATCAGCTTAATCTGAACTCCCGGCAGATATAAGAGTAGAAATAGATAGGTTCATTTTGAAAAAAGAAAAATATACTTTGTCAAAAGGGTGCTAGTTCAAATGCGCCAAAGAGAAGAAAAAAAATTAGGAAAGATAGTGGGGTAGGTAGAAGTATCATTGATGTTAACCATGCTATCACTTTTCAGAAATAACATCAAAGAAGGGTGAATTTTTGCGCCAATGGATAAGGCACTGGTCTTCATAAGCCAAAAATCTGAATTCTGGACACCTCTTGACGAGGAGCTGCCCTCCCCAAATGGAGCCACTGTTAGTCATCAATATTTTTCACTTGTTAGTGATGACTAGATCCATAGTTGAGCTTTCTAGAAGCTGATTTCCATATGTCAATTTGTCATCTAGAAAACCCTCATAAACCTTTTTTCGCCCTCCTACTTTTCAGTCCGCCCATGTCAAAGTTAAAACCCATTATCACTGTTTTTTCTAGCTTCAGCCCTACTGGTCTGCCCATCAGCTCTAAAAAGGAAAAGTCCAAGTCTGTTTCAAAAGCCTCCCCTATGTTAGGAAGTGGCGCTTTAAGACATTTTACCCTTGGCAATCATCAAAATGCCAAAAAGCCTCCATCTGCTACAAACCAATCATGACTGACCTCCCACTCTGCAAATGAAATTGAAAATAGCTCTAAGTCGCGCCACTTACACACCCCTAGGTCTCAGCACTACATAAACCACAGTCTCAGGCTGATTTTTAGGTGTTTCACAGTGTTTTATGGATTCTACAAAGACAGGAAATATAACTTCATCTCAAGAGGAAATGCTTGAATCTACATTTAGAAGAACAACTGCTTCTCAATGTAAACATGAGCCTGAGATATATCTGCAAGACAGAGAGTCACTCATCAAGACCTTTCAGCTTCCTTTCAGCACGAAAATCACAGTAAGAGAAAGACACCACTGTCACAGCAGACTGGTAATTTTTCATGGCCCAGAACCTCCTTCATTTACAAGCAGAGGGTTAGGGCGCCTCCTTCATCTATAAGCAGAGGGCGCTGGCCAGTATTGACTTAAAGGATTGCAGAATCCCAGGTTTGCTTTTTATTGAATAGTGAAACAGTGACTCTAGATTTTTCTGAGTATGAGTGATGATCATAGCAGGGCTAGAGTCCGAAGTATGCAAGTTCAAGGGAAAACAGATTTTGGTCTTGAAAATGAAGTCATGTGAAGTTTTCAAATCATGTGAATTGATAAAGCTTTAGAGAGGCATATCATTAGTAAAAACAATTCTAATCATAAGCAGCCTGCTTTTCCACAAGACCAAATTGAAGAGATGCTGACAAAACATGTCATTACACAGGCAGAAGAAAAGGTGTTTGTTTTTCAAAAGGATGCTGACCTCGATAGTCACAGAGACTATCTTTCAAATAATTTGTCATAAGTTGACCAAAGAAAATGATGACATTTCAGTTCCCCTCAGAGCAGTGCAGTGAGACAGTGACACCTTGACTAGGGTTTTTCCGCTTACGTGAGTGGGATTACAAGAGGTGACAGATAATGCTGGGTATCATCAAGACCCAAGAAAAAACCCTTGTCAGCAAAGGATTGTCATCTTCTGATACTTGGCTATGAAGGGCCTTCGTCTTCAAGGAGCAGATGGCCAAGGTAGCATTGAATTTTTTGGGGACCATTGTCAAAAGATGCAATGGAAAGAGACAAAGAAAGAAAGAAAGGCTTATGTTTCAAAATGTATTGGTTTTCCTACTCATAGGGAAATGTCTTTCAAACTATACATCATGGTGGACAGGAGACAATTTGAATATGTATGCCATTGATACAAAAGGGGACGGTTTCCTTAGGAGAAGGGATCAAACAACACCTCATTGTCACATTCCAAGAAGTCTAAAGGAGCGCCTTTCAAGTAAATAGAGAAATATAGTATGAATGGATGCAACTAAAATATGGCGCTTACCATCCAAGGAGGAGCTTATAAATCACCTGGAAGCAGAAATTATCAAACAAATTGGAAGACGACAGACCATCTCCTGTTAAATAACAAAACAGCTTTCAATGCTCTTTGACAGATCTTGAGTGGTTCTTCTTGGTTAAAAATATCACCAAAAAGGTAAAACAGTGGACAGAGTTGAGCTTTGGAATAGTTCGATCACAAAAAGATCAATGCACTGGTCAAAGGAAATGATAACTGTGTTTCAAAGGGACCTGTTCCTCCCGATCCATAATTTTCTCCTTTCAGATATACATCACAAATGATGGGAGGCAATTCAAGTTTTGTTCCCAAAAGGACATTGTAAATAGGCATACCAGTTTATGAATAGACAAAGAAGTGGTTTTGATAGACTGTCAGTGTTTTGGGAGTTTTGAAACAAATACAGCTTTCTCATTTTTCAAAAAGACAGAGATATCATAAATGATATAAGCAAGAAAGTATGTTGAAAGGAGGCGCTGTTCTTAGATCAAAGGTCCATGGCAAATCCAAAGAAGACCAGCAAATTTGAACACCTGCAGGGAGAAAAAGGTCGAAGGAGCAAGAAAGGACAGAAGCTGTCAAAGCAAGGTCATTAGGTTACTTTTCAAACTTGAAATCACTGTGTTAAATGGTCACCGGAGAACTCTTTTTGCATTTCAAATAAATGATGCAAGTGACCGTTGAAGAGTTTGAAATAACATAAGAGTAAATCGAAGAAGGAAATTTCATTTTCAAAGTGGCAAGCAAGGTTTTCACAGCATCAACGAAGAAGTTCCGGGTCGAATTCCAGGAGTTTGCACCGTTTAAACACCGCGCGACGTGCCTGGAAAATCGCGCGATGCGCCTGGCAGAAGATTTGCACAGGCGGTCAGTGTATGCGCGACGCGCGTGTACACGGCGCCCGTCCGACCCGACAAAGCCACCCGACACCGTTTTGTGCGCGCCGTTCTTTCTCTGCAAAGTGCCGCGCAGGCTTAAACACCTCCGGTTCATACGCCAAGCTAACTCCAGTGCTCCACAAGGTTTTTTCATCAAGATTGAAGGTATTCTTATATATTTTCCCCTCGGTTTCAAAAAATTTGCTAAGTGATAGGAAGGTTTAAAAGGCCTGTTTCAAACTGTGGTGTGAGAGTAAGGGTTGGAACAAATTTTTGAGTTTGACCACATTTACATATCGACATATATTTTAAGAAACTGCCTAGCGAGGTCAAGGTCAAATCTGAAGAGTAACTTATCCCCGTTTATCTTGCTACATGATCATATCTGTCAAATGGTTTTGTTGTGAAAATGCCCATAGTTTGAAGCTGTGTTTGAATGATAAATTTACCGTTAGAAGTGCCTATGGGAAAGAAATTGTGATTAAGTTAAAAAATTTGTGTGTTCACCTTGTGATTAATCAAGAGCAAGGGTGTGTCATTTCTTTAAAACACCATAGGGCAAAGTTACCCTACTCAACCACCGAAAAGACAGTTGTTCACTGGATACTCTGTGACTGTTTTTCTGTTCTTCAAAAGATCTTTGTCAAGTGGATTTTTAGAGGTCATAAAGGCATTCTTCCAAGGCTGTTTGGTATTCTATATTGAAAGAGGCCTTGATTATTTTGAAAAGAGGAAACTCTTATAGCCTCTGCTCAAGCTTTTGGAGCTTTTTAAACCCTGTTACCTCTGTTCTAACTATGAATTTGAATGTATGCTCACACCGGGGTTAACTTTATGAGCATGTTTTTGTTTAATGAAGTGACATACATATAGAGAACAGGGAAGTTTAGTAGGAAAAAGGGTTCTTAATCAAGCAGAGATTTATAGGTTGAAGCTACAAGGGAAGGTTGCTCACACTTCTCACGAAAAGACAGTATTCATTGTGTTTTTTGGTTGACTGCCTTGTGTTTTTCAAGCTTATTGATAAATTGGTATCCATCCAACGTAAAGGTTTTTCTAAACATAACCAGAGGTGTTACATTGGTAAGAGGTCCTGCTTATTTTGCAAAGTAAAGACTCTTGCAGGCCTTGTTGAAACTTTTTGAGGCATTTTCCAAAACTCTGTCACCTTTTTCAGAACTATGAATTTGACTGTATACCTACACTGAGATTTGATTGCATAGCCATGAGTCTGTTGATTCATTAGCACTCCAAGAAGAGCAGGTTGTTAATGATTGAAATTCTACCTTGAGGCAAAGATACAGATGTATTGATTGACATCTAAAACTTCACAGAACGGGATGATTTTGACTCTTCTCAACAGCATTTTCCTCCTAACAGTCTGTCCTTCATTCCATTGTTTGGTCTCTTATTGAGAAATTCTGTTGGCTGAGGTACATTCAAGGTAGAAGGCTAATTTTTAAGAGAGCAAAGGTTGTATATTATAAGAAAACTTGTTGCAACCATACAAATCACATTGTTTCTCTGTCAAAGTAGTACATTGACACAGTTTGACTCCAACAGGGCAGTTTACACACAGTGGGGCAGTTTGTTTCTTCCAAAGCATATTTAGGTCAAAATGCCTCCAAGGCAAGACAGCAGGAGCGGTCCACACAAAAGATATAAGCCAATCTCTATAGAAGAGGTTAATGCTCATCCATCTGTCCTTTTCAACTTCCATGAAGTAGGTTGCCTAGATTTCTGCTAGAAGATACAGGAAGTCAAAATATTTTCGCCATTAACACACTTGTGCGCCCTGAGATTCAAGGAAAAACATTTCCAAGTGGCGGGTCTTGATTTCAAAATTTCTCCAAGGTATGTGTCCAAGGCCACCAAGATTCCGTATCATGGCGAAAAATGGTTCAAACAGGCTCATCTTGACTTAGTAGATTACAAGCCTTTCATCAAGTCTGAGCATAGAGATGCCTTCACTGCTATTTTTCCTTTTTCATATCTTCTTGACAGCTATGCTCCTCTTATGAAAGTCATAATGAAATATTTCACTTGTGAAGGGTGGTTTGATCGAATTTATGCCTACCATGTTTGAGTATTGATGCATTTTACTAGAAGCAGGCAACTAAACCTCCCTTACTTTTTATTCAAGAGCATCGAGAAGATGGCATCTACTGTCCAGAAGAAGGCCCCACCTTTGCAAATACCTTCTCTTTTCCATCATTCTCTGATCAAGATTATCTTCCTACACCAGTTAGAGAAGAAGGAAGTTCCATGGGATGTATTCATCAGCCACCCGGATTTCTCTACCGTTCCTCCAGTCCATGTATCTCCCACTCAGCCTGTTCATCGCCCTATACCTTTGTCCAGCAGGCCTACTCCTAGAAGGATCAAAATTACCACTGAACAGTCAAGTCAACAGGAAGAAGGAGAGGGTAGTAAACAACAGCAAGAGGTAAGGGATGAACAGCAGCAGATAGGAGATGAGGAACAGCAGCAAATAGAAGGTGAAGGACAGCAGGTCCAAGATGAAGAACAGCAGCTTGACATTGGAGGACAGGAGCAGCAGCTTGGGCAGGAAATTGAGCCATATCTTGAGCCACAAAAAGAGCAGGAAATCCAAGCACAGCAGCAGCTTGATTTTGGCGAAGAAGGGCAGCAGTTTGAAGCACTAAATGAACAAGGCATTGATGAAGAACAACAAGCTAATGTTGGCAAACAGGGGCAGCCAAGTGAAAAACAAGAAGAAGACATCCAGCAGCTTCAAGGAGAGCAGCGAGTTCAAGAAGATGTCAAGGGTAAATCAGTTATGTCTCCTCCTCCCAAAAGAACCAAGCTCAGCACAGCAAGGAAGAGAGGGTCTAAGGCTGCCACTCTAACAGTAACAAAGGTTGTTCCTAGCCAAAGGAGATCACCCAAAAGGACACCTACTAGCATGCCAAGGAGGAAAAGCGCAAGATTGGCCTTCAAAGGGAAAAGCAAAGTTGGAGAAAGTACAAAGCATGGAGGTGCATTGGCTGTCATCCCTATCCAAAGCGATGATAGTGATAATGAGGTCCGCCTTCTTGAAAACCTCCTAATTCATAAAGAGGGGAAAATTGAGACATTAGAGGAGGATCTTCAAAGGGCAAGGAACTTCAACCACTTCTTGGAGATTCAAAACAAACAGATGAATGTTCACACAGCTGTCCATGAAGCATGGGCGATCAAATATAAGAATGAAGCAGCTAAGGCGCAAGCAAGGATAGAAGAAATCATTGGTGAGTTTGATGAGGAAGAAGAGGAAGACCAGCCTAGGCGGAAGAGGCCTAGGACCATAGGGCTTAAAAGAGCCTTGGAAAAGCAGAAAGTAGAAGAACAAGCCCATCTCCAAGCCTTTCCTCTCACTGCACTCCTTGAGCAGGAAATTGAAGAAAACAAAGAGGCGTGGCTTGAAAGAGCTAACAAACACTTGGAAATGAAGCTTGAGAGGGTGAACAGAGATCTAGAGCTACAAAGAAAGAGGACACAACACTTTTGAAAGCTGAATCAGTTTTCCCGACGCAAACTAAAGGCAGCCGAAGAGAAATTGAAGAAGGCAAAGGGGAAGCGCCCGGCATGGAAAGAGGAAAAAAGCATATCAGCCCTTGATATTTTGGCCTCAGCTTCGGAGCATATTGCTAGGGACCCCTGAGTGTCATGCATGCCAATTTTGGGCCCATTTTGGCAACCTTTTGTTTTTTGGCATTTTTTGGGTTTTTGGTCGAAAACTCATAATTTTTCCATTTCAGTTTGAAGATTTGTCAAGGGAGAAGGATGATACCAGTTGATGCCATAAGTTTATGAGAAGGTCCCCAACTATTTTCAGAGCATTCGGAGATCATTCGCCCCCTCAAATTGGCGAAAAATGCTCACTTTTTGCACATTCTGCCCGTCATATCAGCAGTCTGCTATTTCCTGTCTTTTTACACACAGGTACAGTTTTGGAGGACTTATAAGCATCAGATTGAGGTGATTTCAGTTGCGCCGGAAATTAGACACAGAAATATTTCCAACGAGCTATCATGAGCCTCATTTCGACACCAGGAAGGCTGCCATTTGTCTCCAGCAAGTCAGGGGACCTTTTTCTGATGTAAATTTGAAGTATTTTTGCAATTTTTGAACCTCAAAAATCTGCTTTTTCCAAATGTGCGTTAAGCTATTTTTACACTTGGAAAATGGTGCAAAGTCAATATAATTTCCGTTTTTAGCATTTTTTTCGATATTTTATGGGATATTTTGTGCCTTGGGCTTTGCAAAGCCTCAAGGACAAGTTTACATATTTTGATTAGGCCAATGGGATAGCTAGTTGCTCCATGAGGTTTTCCTCACTCAAGCCTATTTATTCCACAAGGATTCATTGTAAAACAAGGCTGAACTTGAGAGAAGAATCAGTATATTGGTCATATGAGCTTTGAAGAACATACTTGTGTTATGATTTTTGGACTGCCTCTTGGATTCTTTTGATGAATGATGAAGGATTGTTGATGGATTCCATGACATGGTAGAATGGTATAGTGTTTCTTGCTTTGTTGTTGTCTTCTAGTTTTCATACATGATACATGCTCCTTGCTGCTATAGATCAGTAGAGATTAAGTTTGAGATATGCCCATGGAGGCACCTCAAAATTCCTGAATCTTCATAGCTTTATGTTTTCTTCTTCCTTAGTCATACTAAAGAATTCTTAACTACTCTTTAGTAACTTAAGGTATTGTTGCTAGTTTTATTTACAAGTTCTATGTATGTTGAGTAGGATGTATGGTGTGCCCTGCTTACCTATAAACTGTCCATAGTTTTTTCCATGAAACTATCTCTTTGACTGATTAGTTTATCATCTTGTTGAACCAAGGAGGCCTAGTCCCGATCTAGCCCTTTGCCTAAAACTGTGAAAGCTTGTTTGTCAAAGTGCCCAATAACTTAGAGACTATGTTTAGGCGTTCCAGCATAGTATTTTGAGTTGTTAGTCCTTCTTATGTGTTTTCCCCAAAGTCTGATAGCCATTTCCCGAAGTTAGAAGGTCTTATACTTCTATGCATGGCTAGAATGTTTGATTTCTATGTATTAATTAGCTCATAGTTACATTTAGCATGATTAATGGCTTGCTATAACATGTTTATGTCTGCTATAAACTAGTTACACTTGAAATCCCTTGTCTTTCACAAACTTGATGTTCATTTACTCCATTTTTCCCAAAGATCCTTTCTACCTTGAATCAAATCGGCCCTACTGCAGCCTTACATCATCATCTCATAGCTTCCTTGACCTGTTTGACCCCATAGCCCAATTGATCTAACTTCTTGTTACCCATTTTATATCTTTGATCAGTTTTAACCCTCAAAAACTTAAAAACAAAAAACTAAAAACATACTTCATAACTAGCCTAATATCAGAACACCATAAGCAAACACACCGATATCTTTTACATCTAATAGAGAGAGCCCTTTCTGAGTCCAGGAAGGCTAGGTCCTTGGGCTCCAAAGCTTGGTTTGATGTTACATCGTCATTTGGCTCACCAATCGGCCAAATCACGGGACCCTAACATTGCCATCAATGCCAAAGGGGGAGATTGTTGATCAACGGTTGTCATTGATGTCAACCCAAGTAGCACCAAGGGCCAATATTGCATGGGAATTTTGACCTAAAAAATTAATATATTATAGGTCAATATGGCTTTTTATGGTTTCTACTTGTCGAGATGTTTCCGTTGATATATGGTATGCCATGTAATTCTTCACGGTTTGAGAGATATTCATGTTTGAAGTTTGTACCCCCATTTACTGGGCTAAAACCCCATGGGGTTGTGGCATGGGTCATTGAAAATTAATAATTAATATTTTTTAAGCTCCTAAAATCCCTCCCACGTTCACTTGTTGAAGCCCCTCTCAACCTAAGCATTTATATAAATTGTGCTCCTCATATCCTCCTCATGCAAGGGATTTCGTTATCTTAAATAGGCCATCATGGAATTTTCACTCTAACTTTGTTTCTATGAAGGTTTAGAAGATAAAAGTTTTGTGAGACGAAGCTGAAATCCTGAGGAAGCTGTTGTGAAAATTTCAGATCATGGTGTGCAATATTTTCGGAGATATGATCTGTGGAATTCAGTGTTTTTGCAGGCTCCTAAAATTCATCTCAAAGAAGTGACCTTGGGAAAATCGTCATAACTCTCTCTGTGTGTATCGGATTGGAATTTCGTAAAAATTTGTAGATAGTGGACAGTCTTTAGTTTTCACTTTAGCAATTTTAGAGACAAATGAAGAAACAGTGACATGTAGCACACCATACAAGTTCACTCTGCTGAAACAATCCATAATTAGGGCATTGTGAGAGATTGGGTATAAATATCCCTTGAAGAATCCAAATTGGGTCAGATCTATGGCATTGGAAAGACGACTCAGAGGAATACTACAGTACCAAAAATCAAATATTGGGGATTTGAAATAACAGAGATACACCAGATTCAATATCGAGCTCCTAGAAGGCAAAGAAAAAGCTAGATCATGTGTTGTCAAGGGCTGCAAAGGACCAAAATTTCTAGGGAAGCAAAGCAAAGCAAGGTGCAGCAGTGGGTAGCATGATGAGAGAAGCAAACAAGGTACACAACAACAACAAGAAGTTCATTACATGAAATATTCAAGTGGGTAGCATTGCATACAATCATTGTAAAGGTATCATTGTACTAAGTCATTGTAAATACATTATTGTACAAATTGTACTAGTGTCTATCTACAAAGAGTTGAAGAGGCAGTGTCGGGTGGTCTAGGATCATCTTTAGGTGGTTGTGTCATAGTTGGGGTTATGTTCTAGTGTGTCTTCTTCTTCTACATCATTCTATATCATTGTAAAGTGGACCATTTTCCCTGGTACTGGAGTCCATTCTTCTTTTATTCTTCTATAGGGTGGTAGGGTGGTGCTAGGGTGAGTTGTAGCTCATTGGGTGTTGGGGCATCCATTTAGTTTAGTACTGAAGAATCTCGGGTGTTGGAGCGTCCATCTAGTGGGGGCTGGAGAAGAATTCTTTTCTAGATTCTAGGAAGTTGGAGCTTTATTTTCAATTGGAGTTGAATATTAAAGAATTATTAGAAAAGCATTAGGCGGTTTTTGTCCCAGAGTGGGTTTCCACCTTAAAAACTGTGTGCATTTGTGTTCCTCTTGTTTGCTTCTATCATTGTGCAAACACTGATAAAAATTGAATATTAGCTAATGCTCTAATTGAAAGGAATATTGATTCAGCCCCCCCTCTCAGTATTTCCAACAAGCCTTTCGCAGATAGATCTTCTTCCCAGCAACAATAGTTTCCAACAACAATAGTTTATACTTTCCATTTCTAGGTTTCGGTAGTTTATTTCAGCCATCTTGTGCCTTGAGTGCATTCCTTTTGCAGCACCATGTACTTACATTGTTGTTGATGCATAATGATATGGCTGAAATTTTTTTTCTAATGTTTTAATGTCTTGATGTTATATTCCGACATTTGCAGCATTTTACAGTTTTATGCTTATATTCTAGTTATTTCCTTGATTGAAATGTTATAAATGTTCTATATTCCTCTCTTTCCCATTTTTGGATATTAAAGTGGTATCATATCATGATATTTGGCTCAGCTTGTGCGCATCTCATGACATCATAGGAATAAGAAGAAGAAGCAGAAAAAGAAAAATTCTTCAATGGCAGAAGGATTGAGTTTTTCCACGCTTCTCTTTAGATCTATGCAGGATCTCACCATGGAGATCAAAGGAATGAGAAGGGAAAGGAAAAAGGAAACCTCAATAGGGTTTTAGAATGGAGAAGGTTCGAACACTTCCTATCAAGAGTTAAAGCAACCGAAAGTCCAGAAAATTCCATAATGCCCTACTATGCCCACTTTCCTTGCAGAAGGAAATGAATGGCATGGAGATGGAGGATGCTTGGAGCATGGGAATCTAAGTGATTATCTTACAGAGTAAAAATCTAAATCTAGATCATTCAAAGAGAATCTGACTTTCCAGCAGTTTTTCCAAATTAAAGAGAATCGAAGACCCCACAACAACAATAGAAGAATAGGGCATATGCAGAATAGATTATTTCTGCCTACATTCGATGGGTCATCCAAAATCATGAAAAAGGCTTGGATGGAGATATTAGATGATTTCTTCTAGCTATACCCAGTAGTAGAAAAGGAAGCCATTGAGATTGCAGCGCTGTACCTCGAGGGTCAACCAAATGTTTGGTGGTTCGAAAAATTGAAACATGCCTGAGTGACTATGTATGCATAGTTCACTCAAAGGTTGGTAAAAAGGCTTGACAGAATGAAACCAAAGGCACTTTCCATTGAGACATTTTTCGACATTGGTGAGGAAGTATATTGTTGTGGTTCTTGTGATTTGGCAGATTTGGAAATACCAAATGACAAGACAACATCAAACCACTTTGGGATCTTAGGAACTAGCCCTCCTGTGTCCAGAGAGGGATCTCTCTATAGAGTAAAGAAATGTATATATTTGAAGTTCAATTTGAGGTATTAGGCTAGTTATAGGGCACAAGAGTTTTGTTTTGTTTTTTGTTTGGTTGGGAAACATGAAATAAGGGTTCAATGTAAGGTAAAGGAATGAGGAGAAAAGGATTTTTGGGCAATGGGGAGATAATTCAAAGAAAACACAAGTCCATTGGGAAATGGGGTCATAAAAGGGTTTACTTGCAATTCAAATATCCAAGGCTTTCAAAGGGCTAATCATCTAAACAGAGGATCTCTTAAGATGATAGTGTGAGATGAAACAATAAGGAAGTGAATGGGAATAACAAGGAAATCCTTCCAAGGTGACCACTTCAGAGTAAATCTAGGGATAGGGCATGTCTTAACCTCTATGATCCAAACTCCTAATGAGGCTAACTCTAAAAGACAACAATCCAGCAGTCCTCATGACTACTTTTAGACAATAGAAAACATTCAAGTTTAACACAGAGTAAGTCTAAGATCAGAGAAAGACCTTTAACCTTCTCTACTTTTGGCATTCAACTCAAAGGGATATTAGAAAGGTTGACTGTTGGAAAAGGGATCTAGGGGACAAGGCTAAATCTAAATCTTCCTGATTCCAAATTCTATAAGCTGAACCAAACAAGAAAATCCAAGAAACAAATTCTAAATTCATACATCAGTAAGCATGGGCAGGCCAACGTCTTTGACTAGTTAAGTTATATTGAATTTTTCTTTAGATACATAATCGGCAGAAAACATAAATATAAGAAAATACATCAAGCATTAGGGTACTTGCAACAGTATTTCCTAAGCTAAATTTAATGTTTTCTTATCAGAGAAAATGAAACATGATGTAAAACAGAGAGAAAATAATAACAAATAAGGAACACATCACCACTGATTTAGATCAGGATCCGATGAACATGCTTGTCATTTTAGAAGAGAAAAACCAATCACATACATCCTTGTCCAATAGCTTGATATAATTCAAAAATCATCTCCCAGTCTATTCACAACTACTACTCACAGAACTCTAACTCAGCGAAACTGCTTACAATCAGTGTCTTTTCAATAATCGACCAACATTTACAACGTATTTCTTATGAGTTCTTATAGGTGAAGAGTGATAGTAGTGGCAGATAGAACTTAAATGATTCATTTAAAACAGAAGGAGAAATGTACTTCGAAGCCCATTCTGTCTTAATATCTTTACATTGACTTTCGGTACTCTTTAGGTGAATTGGGGTCTTCGTCAGTTTGAGAATAACTCCAGGGGTATGTTCCATGAAGTATTTTCTAGCTAGAGGTACTCTGTTTGTACTCTGAGACAAAAAATGATGAAGGTTAGCCTTTCAGGTCTTCCATGTTGTGTAACTAATGCATTATCAGATCTTTAGGACTTCTTGTCAGAATAATAATTGCACTGGAACTCGATGAAGAATAGAGAATGGGCAGTAGTGATTTTGTTCCTTTATTCAGTAAAGGAACGTCCTGCTGATATGTCCTCTACACTACGGTGATCAGTGATTGTATTTAATCTACACCGACAATGGATTATGCTTCTTAATCTTCAGTATTATGCTTTTAACCCTTTAATATCTTTGATTTCTTCTTTAGTGCTCTTTGGCTCTGCAATGGTCTTTCACCATGACTGTAACTGTGAAAACAATGTGAATTCACCACCTTTGAAACCTACAAAACATGATAAACATGTTATAAAAACTTGCGGGAGTGGGGAAGTACTGCTTCAGAGGCTCATGGAGATGGAGGAGCAATGATGGAAATAGTGAGCACAGCGGAGAAATGGGGAAAAAACACTGGAAGAGTAGCTAACCATGTGTTTTGGAGGTTTGAGTGCGAGGATAAACTGGGACCGTTAGATCACGATGATCTACGGTGGATATTGTTTGCTGAAGTCATTGGGTAGGTTAGATGAATGGAGAATAAAATGGAAATGCGATATAATTTCGACCGTTGGATTAGAACAATCAACGTTGGAGATCTTTCGATGGGATCATATAAAAGATTGGGTGAATAACAAATGGATGGGGTTATGATATGATAAGAGCCGTCCGATCTCAGATATCAACGGCCAGGATTAAAGAGAAATTATGCTGCGGAGGGTGGTAAGGCGGAAAACCAGAATGGTTTTCGTGCAGCGTTTAAGTGGTTTTAGATTTTGGCCAAAAAAAACGTGATACCATATACTGATTGCCACGTGGAAAACTAAAACTACCCATTTCATGTTTTTTTGAAACGTTAAACCTTGGGCATAGAAAAAACATGAAATGTGGCTTCAGTCATCGGATCTAGAGGGTTAGATCGAATGGTGCGGGTTGCATGCGATAGGAGGTAAGATGCACAGGCGGAACATATGGGTAGGGTCAATGGCAGGTTAAATCCTGATCGTTGGATCTTGGAAATAGATGGTCAAGATCTGTCGATGGGGAAGAAATGAGCAGGGTGGGGTTTGATGAGCAGAAGCAATGTGGACCGTTCGATCAGACTTGATCAATGGCTGAGATTAAATCGGAGGCGGGATGGTGAAGAATTATGAGCGGAGGACAATGAGATCCTGGCCATTGGTTCTTGTGGATTCAACGGTCCTGATCAAATTGACGTATGTGATGAGAGGGGGTGGCGAAAAAAGCGCTATTGAATCCTAGCCACCGGTTCTTATGGATTCAACGGCTGAGATTAAATCGCGGGATCGGCATCGGAGGAGGCAAGCGAACATGACCTTTGGACTTGCGATGTGCGATTAAGCACTAGCCGTTGGATCGGGAAATATCAACAGTCTGTATTAACTCGGAGGGGAATAGACGAAGGTCTATGCGTGGAGTGCTATTAAATCCGGGCTGTTGGTTCTTGTGGATTCAACGGCCAGGATTAAATCGGGGAGTCGGCCATCGGGGAAAAGAAAAGAGGGAAGACTGGATTTGCACGATGCGATCAAGCGCTGGCCGTCGGATCTAGAAAGATTAACGGTCAAGATTAAGTCAAAGGGGGAATGGTGGAAGGCTTGCGATGGAGTGTGATGTGATCCTAGCCGTTGGATCGGGAGAGATCAATGGTCCAGATTGAATCGGCAATCGGCAGAGGAAAAACTCATCACATCAGAAAATTTTGAAGAACAAAGGAAAAGGCCAAAATGAAAGCTCCGATTGCGATTTGCAATTAGGCCTTAGTGCTTGGTCATAGTGTGGGTCACATGCAGAAAAGGGGCTAAGGGCTAAGCCGAAAGGGGCTTAAGGCCTTAATGTAAAAATGGTTGTTTTAGGCCTAAAATTAGTGTTTTTTAAGCCAAATGAGGGGTTTCGATAGGCAAAAGAAGGGATTTTTAAACCAAAAAAAGGGAAATATGTGGTTTAATAGGGGATTTAGGATGGTTTAGAGGTTAAATGAGGATTTTTCTGAGGGATCTTATGAAGGGAATAAGGGTGAAATTGTGGGAATGAAAAGGAAGAAAATGGAGGCCTCTTTGATCGCAGTTTTCTTCACCAATCAACAGGATTATTTAATGGAAAGAGCAGTGAAGATTCTTCAAGGAACATAAGACACATAGAGGCTTCAAGAAAGAAATATTTTCGAGGGAAATGTTGCTCTTGAAGGCTCAGAAACATTTTTAGCCACGTGTTTGCTATGCCAAAAATTTATAGGTGGCTAACATATATGAGGAGACAAAGGAAGATGTCAACGATGATACTTTGAGTGAAGAAAAAATACCACCACAACTAACTGCAGTAGAGCTACTTGCATCAGTGGGGGGAGCACTTTCATTTTGGAAAAATGTTCCCAAGACTTCAACTTTGAGAGTCCAAGGGATGATTCAGGAGGTGCATGAAGAAGAGGAAGCATATACCAGTGCTAGTGCAGCATCAGAGGAGTATCCATCACCTTCACCAACATTTGGAGAAGAAATTTCAATGGTTGGAGGAAATCTTATAGCTTTGAAAGATGTTCCCAAGCATCAGCTAATCCAAGGTATGCAAAAATTTCCACCCCATGTTATTCCAGCACATCATATGGAGATTTGTTGGGTCATGCCACCCAGGCAATTGCATGACCAAGAGTTAGAGCACATTGCTGATTTGGAGCAGCAGACTATCACTCTGCAAAGGACTCTTGACTAGTTCAAGGAGAAGATGTATAACTATCCCAGTTTGACATTGTTGAGATGCACACAAAACTTTGTGTTGGAGTGTGGAGTTTATGAGGATGGGATTAACACAATCCTAATGCAGGGAGGCTATACAATAGCTTTCAAGAACCAGAAGTTACTGTCGCATGAGATGTCAAATTCCGATAGTTTTTGATTGGCAGTAGATTTTAGTTGAAGACCAGCCACCATAGTCTCTGACATCTTATTGATGAGCAGTAGCTACAAAAAAGGTAGAAACGGTGGATCAGTATGTTAGCACTCAAATCTACCTCAGGCTGAAATGAAGTAAAACTCAAGGCTACATCAAACCACGCTCAGCCTCGTAGCTAGCCCTACGAGGACAGGAGAGGGCTCTCTCCGTCAATCTCGAGAAAATAAGCAATAGGATGCGAGATGACTTACAATAAGAACTGATTTTAGGCTAGTAAAGAGATAGTTATGTTTGGTTTTTGGTTTTTTGGGTTTTCGCTGGAGTAATGGGAAAACAAATTTTGGGTTCGGGGATAAGGTCAGACCTTTGCAGAGTTCAAGCTGGGGCGAGGTAGGTGATGATCTTGATGCTTTAAATTGGATTTATGGATAGATTAGACCGACGAGGAGCTGAAGAGGGCAAAGAAGAACTTGGATCCTCTCCAAACAGCTGAAAACATATAGAACTAACCGAATTCAAAGGCTAAGCACTGTAAACAATGGATTCAACCTTAATCACTCATTCAACTTAGTTCAGAAGCATAATGAAAGGATGGCATACATTAAACATGAAGAAACTTACAATAAACAAAGAAGAAACATCATCAAGAACAGAACACCACAAGGATCCCAACAAGTGCCGCAAAACCCCTGATCTTTCCTTAGCCAAAATATGAAAAGTATGTACAATAGTATCAAAAGTATCCCAAGAGTCCAACCCGTAGAATGCCTCAGAAATTACAATATATAGATCACTCTAACCCCTTTCCCCACCTCTAGGGGTCGAATTCCCTCTTCAGGGATCAGTTTCAACCAATTCTAATCATGGAACTACAATCTAGGCAGCTAACCACTTGTCTCTAAAAGAGTGGAAACTGATCCATTACATGATTTTTTACTCATTTGAGAGTGAATCTTCTAGAAGAGATAAAAACAAGCCAAAGTTACATATCAAACATGAATTTACATCATAAAAACCCAAGAATTCTATCCATAGGCAAAACTGGTCCAAAATAGGCGAAATATTGAGCTGGCAGCTGAAAACTCAAAAAAAAATCTCTAGGTGGGTCGCTCCTGAACTGCGTGGGTCGCTCATGTTGCAGGCTGATTTTGAGGTAGCTCCCGACATCCAAATTGAGCTCATGATAGCTCGTTGGAACGCCCTGGATGTCTACGTTCCAACCCAAGTGGCATTTCTGAATTTGGAGTTGATTTGACCCTTCAAAACCTCTTTCTTCCAGAGGTACTCCCTGCTGGTGCAAAAGGTGGCAACAAGGTGATTTTCATGGTGTTTTTGAGCTGTTTGACCATCCAGATTCTGTTGAAATTCTAAGTTGACTTCAGAGGATGCATATTTAACCATGAAAAATCCAAAAATGTAAAAATCTCCTCCAGAAAGTGTCCCAAAAAAAAGTGAGCGCATGAGCGCGCGACCCGCTTAACTGAAAAACCTGTTTTTTGACCCAAAAATTTGAAAATGACAAAAGTTTCTCCGAATTTGCCCAAATTCGGAGCGGAGGTCCTTCATCATGTGTTCTGCCCAGTCAATGAAGCCTCGGCCAAAATCCAAAGTGGATTAGGCCTTTTCCGCCGTCTAAGTTCTTTGCGCAACCTCCTCTTCATGATCTTCATTCTCGCTTTGCAGACATGCATGCGAGCCCGCACGATTTTTCATGTGGCGGGGCGATGTATTTGTCTCGATTGGCCTTTTCCAACAAATTTTCTCCATGTATATTTACCTCGAGTGAGTACGCATCGGTCGTACCGGTGTCAGTCACCCGGCCTCTTTCGATTCCACCGCCTGTCCTCGGATTTGGCGCACCTCATAAAATGTGAGCTCATCCGGAAGCCGGCTGTTGCGCTCGCTCCAAATAGTTAATCACCAGCTCGTAATTGGTCTTTCGACTGGGTCATTCTCGCCTTTTGCTCCCGGATGACTTCCTCTACCTTCGAGCTAGGAGAGCCAGACGAACATCAATGACTGTCATATCGGTGTCTCGGCCTCCTGATGGGCCCTCATCATGCATGGGCCTCTTGCCCCCGTCTTGTACCTGTACCTGCACTGGAGAAGAAAGCGAGACCCTTTCCACATCACGTGGAGATAATACTCGCCGTGTCGATGAAGTCGGCAGGACCCCTTCCACATCACGTGGAGATAGTACCCGCCGTGTCGCTGCAAATAAGGCCCTGTGGCCTCGCTGATATGTCTGAACCAAAGGAGTGATGATATGCTCAACCTCAAGCATGTCCGGCTGGTGTGAGGGCTCTCCTGCATCATGAACTGCCTCGGGAGGCTGCTGTGGCACTCTGAGAAAGTCTCTAGAAATGAAATCCTCCCAAGTGATGCCCTGCTCCGCCAACTGATGTGACACCAAGATTTGATCAAAGCGAAATGATATATACTCCTGTACTGCTGCACTGGGCTCGTCTTCTTCTGCACAAATGTCACCATCCTCTCTATGTTGCGGTGTATGAAATACGGAATATTCATCATACGCACCCTTGTGAAGTGCATCAACAAACGAACATGATATGAGAAAAGACGAGCATACCTGCCCTCACAACTAAAATACCGACGATGAGCCTCATGAGTAGTATACTCTCTCTCAAGAATCGGAATGGAAAGCCTCTGCCCAAGTAAGCCACATATCCAGTTTTAATGTATGGCTCATAATGAAATTCCTCTAACTGCTTACCCTTGCTCCATTTCTCGCCTATGTTCGGTATGCCAGTGGCTTGAGCAATAGTCAAAGGTGATACAATGAAATCAACCCCAGCAAGGTTTACCCGATCACCCCGCAAATGAAGAACAAACAGACGTGCTACTTCACGATGAGGTCGGGTTTGTACAACCATCTCACAAAACCTGAAACATGACAAGAACCGAAAACAATCCATAGCTAATGGACATGCTCGCAACCGAGCCAAAGAAGTAGGCTCGTCGATGATCACCACTTCGTTTTCCGCGAGGAACTCCGTGCACATTACCACCACCGAATCACCGCCCCGACCTCGGCTCATATTCCCGACTCCGTCTCTCATAGGAGCTCGATTAAACTTTTTGGCAATATAAGGCCGATATGAATGCGTGAAAGCAAATTAGGATGTATGTTTAACGCTCAACCCATATCCCACCGCCAAAACACCATCAAGGAATCAGATTATGGATAAAATCTCTGCTTCAAATGGACTGAAAAGGCACCATCTCTGTTTTGAATGCAAATGAAATTTTTACCAAATAGGAGCAAGCAACCTTCAAAAGTTTGGACACATTTAGTTAAAGGAGAGCATGGTATTAACAGTGATATGTTTGTCTACGAGTTATGAGCATAAAGGTTTCAATGGGCCATTCGAAACAACGACATGAGCATATGCTAACATTGGGCAATGTGACTCATTACAAACATGAGGAATGTGACTCAAAGGGTTTAAACATGGCATAACACTAACAATGGTAGCAATGGTATTATGGGTATGATAACAAATTGATTTTGATGTTATATAGAAGGCTGGCCATATCACTGTTTAAAATAGCAAACACACTCTTTACACCATTCATTTTCGTTTCAAACCCTGAAAACAATAATCTTATAACAGTGGGGTTTTAAATCCTTCATTTGCATATTAGAAACCACCCATGATGACACAAATATGTTTGAAAACCCCAAGTGATTGATGAAAACCTGTTTTGACGGCAACTGGAGTCGATTCCGAGCCAATCTGGGCGCTCAAACTCAATTCCAAAACTCTGTGTCTGCGTGGGTCGCGCAGGCTCTGTTTGGGTCGCGCAGCCCAGGTGGGTCGCGCACCTGCAAACCCACAGTGCTGAACTGAGTCTGCGTGGGTCGCGCAGCCCAGGTGGGTCGCTTTCCCTCAACTTGGGTCGCGCAGCCCTAAAACTCTGTCTACGCCCTTCAAAAGTCTGAAATCGGCCTTCAACTTTGCAAATACGATTTGGGAGGTATGAATTTGGTTCAAATAAACTTGCTTGGCTTTTATAATGTCACAAATATCTTCACAATCAGATTTTATTTCAAATCTAATTTCAAAACCCATATTACAAATGTTTTTGTAATTTTCACTTTGGCTTTTTCAAATACAAACTTCCTTTGGCTTTTTTGAGGTCGATACTAATGATTTTATTGTCTTCTTGCAGGGATATGACTATCTTGGCTAGAGAAAAGACCAGGGGTCTGCTTTTGACAATGTCTTCATGGCGGAACAATTACAATTTATTACAAAATGATAATGACAAATTTCTAGTTCCAAAACAGAGTTTTGGACTAGAAATACATTTTTTTTTTTTTTTTTAAATGTTGATGATAATAAAAATAAAAATCACAAATGCTGAACTTTCCTCACCTTGCAGGCTTTATGACTAATATATAAATGACTTAAAAACCCTAGACACCAAGACCTAGGACACTTATTGACATTTTAAATGACCATATATGTAATGACAACGACTATGATTTGAGGAAAATTTTTAAAATAGCGCCGCAGGTATAGTATGAGGAAACACAAAATGACACAACCCTTCGTCAGTTCATGGCATGATCCTAGTGATATGCAAAGAAGTGAAACAAGTGAGACACCTAATAATGAATATGCAAAAGACGAAATGATCACTGACGGAGGGCAGCAAGGGCTGACTCTAACATTGGCTCCAATGGGGATGGTGGCTCCATGGAGATGCCAAGAAAGGAAGATCTCTGGGGGAGTCAGACAGTGCCTCTCATCCATTGGGTGATGGAATCATTATTTCAACTGACAAGACAAACTTTGGACAATTTTATTGACTGCAGATTTGACTAACAATGGACTGTAATTTGACCAAAACTGACTAGACTCAAACTTGACATGACTTTAAACAAGAAGACTGATAAACTTAACTTTACAATCTCAACCCAACCAACCTCTATTTCCAGAATTATAGCCTTCGTTCCGGGCCCCAGACTGAAAATGAGAGATTAGTGCACACTTGCAATGAAACAAAAGTAAAATGATATATACAATGACAATGAGATCAGCAGCAAGTACTCAGAAATAATAACGCTTCAGCAACCGACCATTGATCGGTCCACCAGGACAATCATCTCCATTCATTTCTTTGAGAAGAAATGCGTTCTGACCCCGATACGCTGCAATCTTAAACGGTCCCTTCCACAAATTCTCAAATTTGCCGTGCTTTCCCTTGTCTTCATTCCGGGCATCCCATTTCAAAACTACTTCATCCAACTGAAACTTATCTGATTTTGCCTTTCTGTCGTAAATCTTCTTAATGCGCTCCTGCAACTTGAAAGTATTTTGAAATACCTCCTCTCGTGTCTGCTGTAAATGAATCATCTCATTAATCCTCCGCTGCATAGGATCCTCTTCACTTCCAGCCTCCTGAAGCAATCTGACCACCGGGACAGCAAGTGAAGTAGGAAAATCTGTATCCGTCCCATACACCAACTCGAAAGGAGACATACCAATAGACCTTTTCTGACTTACCCTATCAGCCCATAATGCATTTACCAACTTTTTGTGCCAAGCCTTCTTGTTGATTTCCAACAATTTCTTAATGATATTCACCAAGGATTTGTTTGAAGATTCCGCCAAGCCATTCCCTTGCGGATGGTATGCGGTTGAATGTCCCAATGTAATATTGTACTTAAAACAAAAATCAACCATCCTCTTAGACTTAAAAGCTGCTGCATTATCCGTGATTATTTTACTAGGACACCCAAAGCGTGACAGAATATTGTTTTCAAGGAAAGCGATAATTACCGCATCAGTGGCCTGTCGAGTGGGAATCGCCTCAATCCACTTCGTGAAGTAGTCTGTAGCTGTCAAGATCCATCTATGCTGTCCGGAAGATGCTGGGTGGATTTCTCCGATAAAATCCAATCCCCACTGCTGGAATGGTGCATTAACTTCGATTGGTTTTAGAGGCAAAGGCCGTAGTTTCTGCTTCCCTTCGAATATTTGACACTCATGACAATTTTTCACAACCTTGAACACATCAGAAAACAAAGAAGGCCAATAATACCCTGCCCTTAGGATCTTATTTGCTGTGGTCTTCCAAAAAAAATGACCTCCACAGTCACCTTTGTGAAAATCCTCCAAAACTCTTTGAGCTTCCTCCTCTACCAAACAATTCAACAACATACCTCCAGGGTCCTTCCAATACAATGCAGAATTTAAAATGCAGAATTTAGCAGCTCTCAACTTCAATGTTCTACTTTTATTTCGAGGCATACCAGGCGGTGTAGACAAATTCTGAAGCACATATAAAATGTCAGCATACCAAGGAGAAGAAACAAAAATATCGGATACCTGAACTGACGTACTTTCCTCATCTTCATCAGACATGGCAGCAATCAAATTTATGTCTAAAGCATGTAGATTTGTTTCAGCCATGAGCTTGGCGAGTCCTTGTCCTTTGATCAGCTTGGTTGGTTTAATCTCCACATCGTACTCTAACAATGCAGCAATCCACTTACCTCTTCTTCCTTCTGGATCTGCCTGTACCAAAACATCTTTAACTGCTGCGTTAGGAACATATGCTGTAATATGGGAATGCAATATGTACACACGGAAATCCTTCAAAGCCTTTACAAGCGCAAGTACTTGTTTCTCAATGATATTATACTTCAATGCCCCATCTCTTATGATCCGACTGAAAAAAGCGATGGGCTTCTCAACTCCATCCCTTTTTTGCATCAAAACAGCTGCCAATGTATGCTCAGAGGCGAAAGAAAATAAAATGAAGTCTTGTGTGTAATCTGGGCTGATTAAAATAGGGGCTGAAGAAAGAGCTATCTTTACCAAATTGAATGACTTTACTGCCTCTTCTGTCCATCTTACCTGACTGTCCTTTTTCAGCATGTTCGTGATTTCTCTAAGGTGCTCTGCAAGATTGGGAATGAAACGACGCAGAAAATTCATTTTACCATTAAATGACTGTATCTCTTTCTTGTTCTGGGGCTGTTCAATCTGCTGAATGGCTTCAACATGTGCAGGATCAACTCGAATACCATCTTTCGAGATGATGTGGCCAAGGAGCTTTCCTTCATCCATGGCGAAAAGGCTCTTCTTTGGATTCAGCGAAATGCCATATTTTCTGCACTTCTGGAAAACAATTTTCAGATGATATAAGTGTTCCTCATCAGAATTAGAAAATACAGTTAGATCATCAAGGTAAACAACCAAAAACACATCTTTCTCATTGGAAAAAACCATGTCCATGGCACGCTGAAAGGTAGCGCCTGCATTCTTTAATCCGAATGGCATCTTTGCGTAATGAAATGTTCCCCAAGGAGTGGTGAATGCAGTCTTGTCACGATCATCTTCCTGCACTAAAATCTGATTATAACCTGAGTATCCATCGAGTAGCGACATCCTTGATGCTCCAACTACTCGCTGCAATATGTGATCCATCATTGGCAGCGGATAATTGTCCTTTAATGATACCTTATTCAGATTTCTGAAGTCAATACATAAACGGATCTCACCTGTCTTCTTTCTCACGGGCACCAAGTTTGAGATCCAATCTGAAAAACGAATAGGCACAATGATTCCTGACTTATACAACCTATTTACCTCTTTCTCGATCGATGGTAGCAGCTTTGGGTTGATCCTCCTCAACTTTTGACGAAAAGGCTTCTGATTTGGTTTGATGGGAATAGTATGCTGGATGATATTGGTATCATATGTTTTAAGATCCGAATAATCCCAGGCAAACACATCAGCAAATGAAGATAACAATTTCACGTATTCTGCTCTTACCTTTGGTGACAATGACTTTGACAATTTCACCATTTTGGGATTTTCAGCTGTCCCAATATTTACCTCTTCGACACCTTTCTCTGTTGGCCTCAATGTAGGCTTACGAGCTACATCATCCTGATCAAACAACTCTTCCAAAGGAATCAATCCCTTAGGAATGATGTTATCCTTCAGTTGCAGCACATCCATTTGATTTATCTGTATGTCATCAACACCATCATCAAATTCTGTATCTATGGAGGTATCTTTAAACTTGCCCTTATTCTGCAGAAATTTACTAATCTCCTCATCATCCTCAAAAACTTGCCAACATCGCTGATTGTCTGGAACGGTGGGTCGGTGTTTCACATGTATCTCAAACTTGTTGCTGGAATTCATTGGAATATTAAGATTGCTTGCTGCCTTAGCAAGTCCATCAGCAACACCATTTTGTATGCGGGGCACACATGTTAAAGTATAATCAGAAAATAACTTCAGAATATCCAAAACTGCATTTCGGTAAGCCCTCATGCGAGGATGCTTAGCCCGAAACTCACCTTTAACTTGCTTTATCACTAATTCTGAATCACCATATACCGCAATCCTTTTCGCATTCAGCTTCTTGAGAATCTTAAGACCAGCAATAAGAGCCTCGTATTCCGCTTCATTGTTTGAACAATCGAATGCAAGCTTGTAAGAACACACTCTCACATTGCTCGGAACTTTATCAGGAGCGAAAACTGGACTTCGAATCCACACACCAATTTTAGCACCATCGCTGCCCACTGCACCATCAAAATCCATGGTCCAAAGACCATTTTCATCGTCCTCTAAATGCTGAAACTGTGTCGGCTCTGTTTTTCCTGTTTGCTGCCCATTGTCTCCAGCTGATTGCTCCAAAACAGCTTGTTTATCTCTTCTTTCTTTTTGCAAAACTTCTCTGAAATTCTCATTTATTTCTGGTATGTCTTCTGCCTGAACTAATTGACTTTCTACATCATTAAAACTATCAGCAAGCAACACAAACGACTCTAAATCAGTATGTACATAGTTCACAGGATGATTGACTGGCTTCTCTTTGCTAGTTATCATGTATTTCATCTTCTGCTCACGATACAACTTTCTCATTTGACCGAAGACCGGAATTGTAGCATAAGAGAAATCTAATTGAAGTGTACCTTTCAACTTTGCCCCCCAAGATCTTGCAAGGAGCATCCCGAAACGTGGAGGAATGTCAGCAACCACCACATCCATCAAAACATTCTTCGCTGGAATTTGATCCAAACTTACCACCAAATCTTTGATGATTCCTATACACTTTACCCGGCTGGAATCGAATGAATACAAATCATGATACTCTCTTGTAATGTCTAATCCCAACTTTTCCATGATTGCCTTTGGCATCAAATTGTGTGAAGCACCCGAATCGAGCATAGCATTATGCAATATATATTCATGCAACCTCAAACTGATGTAAAAAGGAGGAACATTACTGTCAGGAGACTCACCATTTAATGCAGGCCCAAAGATCAATTCCGGCTGATCATCCTCAACATTTACCGTGTCAATCATTGGATCAAAGTTCAGAATTTTGGTGACTTGACTACGGTAGCTGCTGTTCTTCATAATCTCCGTCAAAGGAATGGATATTTTCAGTTTGGAAATTTCATTTTCCAAGCTAAATGCTGAAACCTTCTCGACCTCTTTAACTGGAATTTCCTTCTTTTCAGCCTTGTCTTTCACTATGTTCGACTGATTTACCTTCTCAGCTGATGACACTTTACTTGCTGCGGGGTCAATTGTCTCTTTCCCTCTTTTCTGTGGTATTGGTGAATCTGTCTTTGGTGCTGAAGCTTCCTTTCTTTTCTGAATGGGATTTATAGGATCTCGATTCCTCAATGAATATTGTTTCTGCTGAGCAGTCAGTGCATTCAAATATCCTCTTTGGTATTCATCTGACTCTTCTTCTAAATCAGCATCATTTGTTAAGATAAAATCCTCATCTTTCTGAACAACTGAACTTTCACCATACTCCTCTTCATCAGTAATATATATAGGCAAATCATCAGGAGTGAAGAAATGATTTTGCTCACCTGACACATCATCATCATCATCGGAATCATGACTTACAAAATTCTGCAAAAGAGGAGTCTTAACTTGCTGTTGGGCTGCTGGCTCTTGAGCTCTTTGTTCACGATGCTTAATTCTGAATTGTGGTTGCTGCTGGCCACGGAAATTTGGATTTCGAAACTGTGTTTCTGCCTTGTCAAAATTTATTTTTCTTAAAGCCTTTTCCAACTCACGAGCTAAGTGCTGTTCTGATATAGATGTAGAAGGCTCTTCCTTTATTGTCACTCTTTTCTCTGCTTTCAACCGTGCTCTTTTATCATTCAGATTTGCCTCAACACTAACAGCGACCTTCTGCATATCTTCTAAAGTAGGTGGATCTCTATCACAAAGGGAATAGGCCATCTCCGGATCAAAGCCATCCGGGAATTTAAGGAGAGCAGACTTTTTGGACGGTCTCAAATCATCTGGAATAGCATTATACACCGTATTGAATCTAATGATATAATCCTGAACAGACTCACCAGGATTACGTTTGAGGTTTGTATATTCTGAAGTAATCTGCAGCGGATCCTTTTTCATCTCCCATCGGTCTAAAAACTGCCTCTGAAGTTCTGCCAATGTATCTATGCTTCTTTGTGGCAAGGCTCTGAACCATTTCCGTACCTCTCCTCCAAAGATTTGTACAAAAAGCCTCATGGTCACATTTTCTTCATCAATCTCGAAACGATCAAAGAAATCTGCCATATTGTCTACATGTTGTTGTGCAGGAAGACTCTGTGGAGTGCCATCAAATGTCGGGATCTTACTCTGATAGTCTGCGGGCATATCATTCAACTGCTGGGGTAACACAAGGGGTGCAAAACGAGCAGCCATAGCTCTTGGTGGATTGAAAACAATCTGTTGTCGAGGAGATACAGGAGGAGTAGGAGTAGTAGGTCTATGAGATGTATTCAATGGAAACGGAGAAAATACTATTGATTGCTGATCAGAAAACTCAGACTGAACCTCAATGGAAGGGACAAAAGGAGGTTCAGTAGGGATCCGTGAACTTGATGCAATTTCAAATGGGTCAAGAACTTGTGAAGCAGATTCAGTAAATTCAAAAGTATTAGTATCCTCAATAGAACTTTGCAGCTGTCTATCCAAGTACTGTGAAACAAATCTATATTGCAAATCTTCAGTAAACAATGGATCTGGGACTAATCTTGACAATTCAGTTTCGGAAAAATTCACAAACAAGGATGTTTCAAATCGTGCATCAAAAGGGATTTCATCAACATATATGATTTTGACAGGACAGGATGCAGATCGGGTAAGCACTCTGGAACTCTCAAAACTCAATTGGCTTTCTCTTTCAGAACTCTCTTGGCTCCCTTGTTTTCTAAGGGTCCTTGGAATTAGATTCGGATTTTCGAATATGGTTGGTGGATCAGGGTCAGGATTCGCCCTAGTATTTCTTCTTGAAGCCAGTGTATTGATCTTCTCGGAAAACAAAAATTACAAGGAACACAATCAATTATTTTCAGCCTTTCGACTTCTAGACTCAATCATCCAAAAGGTCTAGAACGAATAAGTATACTGGGGTGATTTACAAATCAAGTACTGAACACACAAGCTTACCGGAGATCGACTGAAGCTGCGTTTATCTACTTCCGCTTATGCATAACAAAAGCGTTTCGAAAGCTACCTGGCGTGACTTCAGACTCCGTCTAAGACTCGTGGAACAAACACATCAACAAGCAAACCATTGAGATGTCCCCAGTATGGTCGCCACTATGTTAGCACTCAAATCTACCTCAGGCTGAAATGAAGTAAAACTCAAGGCTACATCAAACCACGCTCAGCCTCGTAGCTAGCCCTACGAGGACAGGAGAGGGATCTCTCCGTCAATCTCGAGAAAATAAGCAATAGGATGCGAGATGACTTACAATAAGAACTGATTTTAGGCTAGTAAAGAGATAGTTATGTTTTGTTTTTGGTTTTTTGGGTTTTCGCTGGAGTAATGGGAAAACAAATTTTGGGTTCGGGGATAAGGTCAGACCTTTGCAGAGTTCAAGCTGGGGCAAGGTAGGTGATGATCTTGATGCTTCAAATTGGATTTATGGATAGATTAGACCGACGAGGAGCTGAAGAGGGCAAAGAAGAACTTGGATCCTCTCCAAACAGCTGAAAACATATAGAACTAACTGAATTCAAAGGCTAAGCACTGTAAACAATGGATTCAACCTTAATCACTCATTCAACTTAGTTCAGAAGCATAATGAAAGGATGGCATACATTAAACATGAAGAAAATTACAGTAAACAAAGGAGAAACATCATCAAGAATAGAACACCACAAGGATCCCAACAAGTGCCGCAAAACCCCTGATCTTTCCTTAGCCAAAATATGAAAAGTATGTACAATAGTATCAAAAGTATCCCAAGAGTCCAACCTATAGAATGCCTCAGAAATTACAATATATAGATCACTCTAACCCCTTTCCCCACCTCTAGGGGTCGAATTCCCTCTTCAGGGATCAGTTTCAACCAATTCTAATCATGGAACTACAATCTAGGCAGCTAACAACTTGCCTCTAAAAGAGTGGAAACCGATCCATTACATGATTTTTTACTCATTTGAGAGTGAATCTTCTAGAAGAGATAAAAATAAGCCAAAGTTACATGCCAAACATGAATTTACATCATAAAAACCCAAGAATTCTATCCATAGGCAAAACTGGTCCAAAATAGGCGAAATACTGAGCTGGCAGCTGAAAACTCAAAAAAATCTCTAGGTGGGTCGCTCCTGAACTGCGTGGGTCGCTCATGTTCCAGGCTGATTTTGAGGTATCTCCCGACATCCAAATTGAGCTCATGATAGCTCGTTGGAAAGCCCTGGATGTCTACTTTCCAACCCAAGTAGAATTTCTGAATTTGGAGTTGATTTGACCCTTCAAAACCTCATTCTCCCAGAGGTACTTCCTGCTGGTGCAAAAGGTGGCAGCAAGGTGTTTTTTATGGTGTTTTTGAGCTGTTTGCCCATCCAAATTTTGTTGAAATGCTAAGTTGACTTCAGAGGATGCATATTTAACCATGAAAAATCCAAAAATGTAAAAATCTCCTCCAGCAAGTGCCCCAAAAAAATGCGAGCGCATGAGCGCGCGACCCACGTAGCTGCAAAACCTGTTTTTTAGACCAAAAATTTGAAAATGACAAAATTTTCTCCGAATTTGCCCAAATTCGGAGTGGAGGTCCTCCATCATGTGTCTTGCCCAGTCAATGAAGCCTCGGCCAAAATCCGAAGTGGATTAGGCCTTTTCCGCCGTCGAAGTGCCTTGCGCAACCTCCTCTTCATGATTTTCATCCTCGCTTTGCAAACATGCATGCGAGCCCAATAATGGCCTTTCATGTGGCGAAGCATGTTGTTGTCTCGATTTGCCTTCGCCAAAAATTTCTCCAGATGGATGTTCACATGTGTGAGTACAGTATCTCTGTCAGTCGGTGTCATGTCACCGGGCCTCTTTCGATTCCACTGCCTGTCCTCACGGATTTGGCGCACCTCATAAAATGTGAGCTCATCCTCGAGCTGTTTGTTGCGCTGCTCCAAATATTTAATCACCCACTGAGCCTTCTGCAATTGGTCTTTCAGCTGGTCATTCTCGGCCCTTTGCTCCTGGATGACTTCCCTCAGCTTCGAGCTAGGAGAGCCCGTATCAACATCAATGACTGTCATATCGGTGTCCCGGCCTCCTGATGGGCCCTCATCATGCATGGGCCTCTTGCCCCTGTCTAAAACTGTCCACCTTTGAAGAAGAAATCGGACCTTTTACATGCATTAAAGTTAATAATGTATGTCAGTGGTCCCATTAGGACCCCTTCCACCTCATTAGAGATAATACCGCCGATGTCCAGCCGCAAATAAGGCCACCGTGGCCTCGGCGATATGTCTGAACCAAAGGAGTAATGATATGCTGACCTCAGCATGTTAAATTTAGTGTGAGATGTCTGTATCTCAAAACTACCTCGGGAAGCTGTTGTGGCACTACGAAAAAGTCTCTAGAAATGAAATCCTCCCAAGTGATGCCTATTTGTGCTTCATGATGTGACTGAATTTGAGTAAGCGAAATGATATATACTCTGTCTTTATTGTTCCTGAAGAGCAAAACTATCTTTTTAAATCTTAACCATCTTCTCTATGTTGCGGTATATGAAATAAGGAATATTCATCATACGCACCCTTGTGAAATGCATCAGCAAATGAACATGATATGAGAAAAGACGAGCATACCTGCCCTCACAACTAAAATACTGAATGATGAGCCTCATGAGTGGTGCATACTCATCTCTCAAGAATCGGAATGGAAAGACTCTGCCCAAGTAAGCCACATATCTAGTTTTAATGTATGGCTCATAATGAAATTTCTCTAACTGCTTACCCTTGCTCCATTTCTCGCCTATGTTCGGTATGCCAGTGGCTTGAGCAATAGTCAAAGGTGATACAATGAAATAAACCCCAGCAAGGTTTACCCGATCACCCCGCAAATGAAGAACAAACAGACGTGCTAATTCACGATGAGGTCGGGTTTGTACAACCATCTCACAAAACCTGAAACATGACAAGAACCGAAAACAATCCATAGCTAATGGGCATGCCTGCAACCGAGCCAAAGAAGTAGGCTCCTCTCTGCGATGATCACCACTTCTGTTTTCTCTGCGAGAACTCCGTGGCACATTACCTTCAGCCACCGAATCACTGCCTGACCCTGGCTCATATTCTGACTCTGTCTCTGACATATCTCTGATTAAACCTTTGGCAACGTGTATGCTGATATGAATGTAGTGAAAGAAAAATTAGGATGTATGTTTAACACTCAACCAATATCCCACCGCCAAAACACCATCAAGGAATCAAATTATGGATAAAATCTCTGTTTCAAATGGACTGAAAAGGCACCATCTCTGTTTTGAATGCAAATGGAATTTTTACCAAATAGGAGCAAGCAACCTTCAAAAGTTTGGACACATCTAGTTAAAGGAGAGCATGGTATTAACAGTGATATGTTTGTCTACGAGTTATGAGCATAAAGGTTTCAATGGGCCATTCGAAACAAAGATATGAGCATATGCTAACATTGGGCAATGTGACTCATTACAAACATGAGGAATGTGACTCAAAAGGTTTAAACATGGCATAACACTAACAATGGTAGCAGTGGTATTATGGGTATGATAACAAATTGATTTTGATGTTATATAGAAGGCTGGCCATATCACTGTTTAAAATAGCAAACCCACTCTTTACACCATTCATTTTCATTTCAACCCTGAAAACAATAATCTTATAACAGTGGGGTTTTAAATCCTTCATTTGCATATTAGAAACCACCCATGATGACACAAATATGTTTGAAAACTCCAAGTGATTGATGAAAACCTGTTTTGAAGGCAACTGGAGTCGATTCCGAGCCAATCTGGGCGCTCAAACTCAATTCCAAAACTCTGTGTCTGCATGGGTCGCGCAGGCTCTGTTTGGGTCGCGCAGCCCAGGTGGGTCGCGCACCTGCAAACCCACAGTGCTGAACTGAGTCTGCGTGGGTCGCGCAGCCTAGGTGGGTCGCTCTGCCTCAAGTTGGGTCGCGCAGCCCTAAAACTCTGTCTACGCCCTTCAAAAGTCTGAAATCGGCCTTCAACTTTGCAAATACGATTTGGGAGGAATGAAATCGTTTCAAATGAACTTGTTTGGCTTTTATAATGTCACAAATATCTTCACAATCAGATTTTATTTCAAATCAAATTTCAAAACCCATATTACAAATGTTTTTGTAATTTTCACTTTGGATTTTTCAAATACAAACTTCCTTTGGCTTTTTTCTGAGATCGATACTAATGATTTTGCTGTCTTCTTGCAGGGATATGACTATCTTGGCTAGAGAAAAGACCAGGGGTCTGCTTTTACAATGTCTTCATGGCGGAACAATTACAATTTATTACAAAATGATAATAACAATTTCTAGTTCCAAAACAGGGTTTTGGACTAGAAATGTATTTTTTAAAGAAAATGCCGATGATAATAAAATAGAAATCACAAGTGCTGGACTTTCCTCACCTTGCAGGCTTTATGACTAGTGTATAAATGACTCAAAAACCCTAGACACCAAGACCTAGGACACTTATTGACATTTTAATGACCTTATACATAATGACAATGACTATAAATAATTTTTTGAGGAAAATTTTTTAAAATAGCGCTGCAGGTATAGTATGAGGAAACACAAAATGACACAACCCTTCGTCAGTTCATGGCATGATCCTAGTGATATGCAAAGAAGTGAAACAAGTGAGACACCTAATAATGAATATGCAAAAGACGAAATGATCACTGACGGAGGGCAGCAAGGGCTGACTCTAACACAGTACAATGCAGGACTATGTGTTCAACATTGTGTATGGAGAGGGCCATGTGACAACATATGCGCTATCATGGAGAAAAACAATGCTGTCACTAAGGAGCAGTGATGATTTGAGGTCCCAGTTATTATTTGAGCATTCCGATGACTACTTCACTTATGAATCATTGGATGGGAAGATGGTAGATGGTAGACATCATGTAACGGATAACATCTTCCATTATCAGGACATAGCCTTCTTGATGAACACCTCACAGCTCAAAGAGAATTTTCTGCATGCAGCATATACAAAACCTCATAGGTTCTACCAGGCCATCGGTGAGAGGTTCTCATGGGGAGACCTCAAGGAGGATGCTCTTCGACGTGTCATGGAGTGCAAATATTGTCATCAGATTGTGGAGGATGGTATTGTCGACATTGATAAAATATCGAGGTATGCACATTTCTTTGACCTTTTCACATAGTGCATCTCTTCACCCATGATTGGATTATCTTTCCAAGATGTATTCATGTTTCATGGTCTTTCGAAAGCCATAGATATTGATGGGGATAGTTATTATAGGATCATTTTTTTGTGGGAGCTTCCCCATTGCGTGGATACTGAGTTGGTGCGAGATATGAGTCATCACCTAGAGTTGGATGGATGGATGGAGATGATGAGAAAGTGGCTGGAAATATACTTGCAAATCTATGAAACATGGCATCAAGAAGCATGGCTATGTTGGCTGCTCTTGGGTGAGTATGGTTACCACCAAAATTTTCAGATTGGTATGTTCCATGCCTTGCACAGTAATGAGGTGATGCAGCAGCAGGAGGCATGGTTGCGCTAGCTACTCTTGGGAGAGTATGGCCAAGAACTTGCATTTTAGATGTCCATTGGTATATCACTGTTTCATACCTTGCAAAGTAGTGATGAAAGATGGAGGCGTGGCTGCACTGGTTACTCTTGGGAGAGTATGGCCACCATATGACATTCCACATCTCGATTGGGATGTCACTGTTTTATACTTGGCATGATGATGTGTTGGGAGGCCTTGTTGCATTGGCGTCTCTTGAGGGAGTATAGCTACCATACTTGGTATGATGATGATGTAATGTGGTAGAAAGAGGCATTGCTGCAATGGCTTCTCTTGAGAGAGTATGGCTACCATACTTGGTATGATGATGATGTGGTATGGCAGCAAGAGGCATTTCTATGGTGGCTGCTATTGGGAGACTATTGTTTGACATTTCACATGTCAATCCATATGTATCTATTTCCTACTTTGCATAGTGTTGAGATGATGCTTAGAGAAAGAAAGGCCACGAGGGCCAAGGATTAGAGCATGAAGAGACACAACCTACTCCATGTAGCATGGGTTGGGACTTTCCACTTGGGGAAGGAACCACTACAATTCACATATCTCATGCATAGAAGAGGCTCTTGGACAAAATATGGTTGCCATATGGGGACTCATTGATGAAAAGAGACATCTAGCTACACAACTGGAGGCCATTCTAGACATTCTATAGAGGTAGCTATGGAACTGGGCATTCATAACACATTGGAGCAGATGTGGAAACCTTCCATACGAGGATTACACTTTGGAGGGAGATGGATTTCTTCAACATCCACTTTTGCAGTTGCTTGAGGACAAGCAACATTTTGGCGGGGAGGACTGTAATATTCCAAATTTTCCATCGACTAATTGAAATATTATAGTTATTTCTTTTCTTATTTAGTTCAGTAAATAAAAGAGTGGAGGGACCCATAAACAAAATAGATTACTAAAATCCACTTCTATAGTGTGAAAGTGGGTTAATTGAGTAGTGGAGTAGTATTATGGAGTAGTGGAGTAACACAATAATGAAGAAGGAGTGGAGGTCATAGAGAAATAATGAGGAAGATGACAGAGATAGTGGAAGAATAAATGTAAGATAATGGAGAAACAATGATGAAGTGATGGAGCAAGTGGTGCATTAAATTCACACGTGATGGAGGAAGTGGAGAGTAATTGCAGCAGTGATGGAGATCATGGAGGACAGCGCAGTCTTTATGGAGGCTAGTGGCCACATGTGTAGCGCAATTATGAGGTGGGCCAAGGCTAGGGAAGGCTCACAACCATTAAAGGAAGATGAGGGAAACAAAGGAAAGGGAGTTTGGATTTTTATTGTTGAGTGTCATAAGACATTTCTTTGCACACTTAAGGTGTTTAGCTAAGTCTGTTGTGCTGTTTAGAACTGGGTGTTCCCGAGCAGAAATCCCACCCTTACCCATGGGGGAATTTTAGTTCCTACTCTGGGAAGGTTTTCTTGTGCAGCATTCATCATCTAGAAATCAGTGCCACCTTCAGCCACTCTCATCTGCACTCCTAGCTAGAGGAATTATACATTCCTGAACTAGAGTTTGAAATTTGGAGGGTTGTTATCAGTACTTCAGATGAGAAACCTATGGAGGGATCAACCCTTCACACTGTGGATCAATTTTAGTCTTCTGGGAGTTTAATTTTCATATCCAGTATCAGGTCATCCATCTAATTCTTCTAGGCAGCAACATTTACTGCAAGAATTACGTAATTCTGGAGCAAGGGTTTGAGGAGAAGAGGAAATTCCAAGTAACTCAGCTTGGAATCCTGTGAGGGATTAATCCTTCACTCTAGGGATCACCTCAACAGCTTAGGATTAGCATTGTATTATCTATCAACAGGATACATCATCAACCATCCTAGACAGTGCAATATTTCCCAACAGTTGTGCATGCAGCAACTGCATATTCAGTGGAGGAGCTAAATCTCAATTTTTGAGCTTGGGAATCAGGAGAGGGGACCAACCCTTAAATTATTGAGTTGAGTGGGTGATATTGTAGCTGATAGATCATTCTTTTAGCCCCAGATCAAAATTTCTCTCCACGAAGTGCGTAACTCAACCAGCAGGGGTGCAATGTGCAACCCAAAAAGGGCCGAAATTCCAAACTCAAAATCTAGCCAAACCATTTCTAGGTTTTTGGAGTAGAATCCATGGTTAAAATACTAGATATTTTTAAGAACTCCAATAGCCTCTCACACATAGATTTTCTTCCCAAAATAAATAGTTTCCAGTAGCACTAGTTTATACTTTCTATTGCTAGGTTTCAGTAGTGTATTTCAACCATCTTGTGGCTTGAGTGCATTCCTTTTGGAGCACTGTGTTCTTACATTGCGGCTGATACATAATGATATGGCTCAAATATTTATGCTAATGTTTTCATGTCTTGATGTTATATGTTGACATTTCCAGCATTTTTTAGTTTTATGCTTACATTCTAGTTATTTCCCTGATTAAAATGTTATAAATGTTCTATATTCCTATCTTTCCCATTTTGGGATATTACAATCTCATCCTTGCAAAAGCCTCCTGATGGTGTACAGTTGTGGGTGCACTATGGTCAGTAGGACACATTGTTTCACGACCTCTGCTGCAATGAGGTTCTTTTGGTTGCCACTATCGACAATGACGTGCAACAGAGAAACCTTCACCCACATCTGGGAATGGAAGAGGCACTCCCCCTCCTCTGGATCTTCAAGTTCATCCTTCTATATCTTGGTGGTGGCAACAGTCGAACTTAGCTCCACGTCAATAATATTCTTCCCTTTGTCATTCCCCTTGTAGGGTTATGAATCAAATTTGGAACATGCATATGATTTAGAAGGTTTGAGCTCGACCACCAATGATTTCTTAGCTCGACACTCACTTGTGTTGTGAGTGGGGATCTTATGGAACTATCACCACTTTCCCGTATCCTTCTTTGTCTTCGTGTTATTGTTATTTTCTTGTGGATTTGGCAGGTTTTCTTGGGTCACCCTGCTTTAGCTTTGTCCTTTGTTTTTTATTTTGGGTGTGCCTTTCTCTTGATTTGGATTCACATAACCAAATTATTTCTTCTTCTGTTTAAAGTTTTTCTCTATCTCGGCAGCATATCAGTATGTTACACCAAGGGAAGAGATGTCTAGGAACTCCATTTCCTCCTCAATGTATCTATGAAAACAACTGTTTTACTTGAGAACCAAATGTTTCTCTGAATCTTTGATACACATATTCGTGCGTAGGGTCTGGAACAAATTCATCATCTCACGCACATCTTGATCCATTTTCTTTTGCAACATAGTCCATTGTATGTACTTGTCCTCATAGCTCCCCATAGGTTAATATTGTTCCCTAATGGCATCTCAGAAAGAATTCCAAGTGGGTGTTCTTGAAAAAATTGAGGGTTCTCGCTGATCCCTTTGTTTGCAGTAGGTTTCCCACCAGTCATTGACATGGGGGGGAAATTTGAGGAGTGCCAAAGTAATATTTTCCATATTGTAAAAATCATGAACTGAAAAATATCCTTCTAATAGATTTAACCATATATCTATGACGTCTACATCTATCTAGCCTTTAAAATTGGGAATGTCAAAGTTGACTTGTACCTTAAAGGGAGTAGTGCCTCCAGAGTGAATGTCAAATGAAGATGCACCACTTGTGGGAATCCACCTATGGATCAGGGCAAAGTTTTCCATCATCATGTTCCTTTGTCACTCGAGGGATTATTCAAGAAATATTTTGAAAGGATCTCCTGATACCTCGTCTTTTTTTTTCTTTTTCAATGGGAGGCCATTTGGTTTTGCGAGGTTGGTCTTGCAAAGTTTAAACCAGTTTGAACCCTAGTTCCTTATACCCTGACCTTGTTGGGGACATGTAAAGAAAAACAGAGAAAGAGCAGATCACTCTGATACCACTAATATGAACTTAAAAATGAACACAACAAAATATAGATATAACCATAAATATAGAGAGCAGCAAAAATAACACTTCATTTCATTAATATGAAAGAACTGAAATATGCTTACATACAAAATGGAAATAAAATAGCTTAGGCGATGGTAGCTTATCTCTGAAAATATATGTGGTAGCTACAAGCCTCTCAACTATCTTACAATGAGGCTCAGTGGCATTTTTATCATTGGGAAATAATGAGAAACCATAAACATCCAAAAACCTAACCCTATGAGATGAAGCACCTAAAGCTTATGGGTCCCGTTAGGGTAAGCTAGAACGCCAAATTTCTAATATGATCTCCATTTGGCTATCATAATACCTTGTTTCTCAAATCGCAAAGAGGAGGTTGGAAACAAACAAGAAGGCTAGTTTGGGAATTTTTTGGTCTCTCTGTTTTCCATAAAAATGTCTTTTAGTCCCTCAAAACAGCTCCAGAAGTTTAGGACCCAAAAAACTACCAAAAACTAGTAAGTTGTGCTACAATTAAGGAAACTAAAAAGAAACACTAGTGGGGGTCCAAGTGGAATAGGTGGGTGGCCACCAATATCCACCTGTGTCAAAGTTTCACTAGATTTTCAAAACTGATATGACCCATCCTTTTATGCTATATCAACTTTCATCCCATTTTCATATGCATAATTTTCTCCCTTAACTTCATCTAGGATATATGCATTTCTTGGCGTTCTGGTAACATTTGTTATTAATCTACCAATAAGGCTAGTTTGGGACATTTTTTGTCTCTCCTTTTCCCCTAAAAACACCTTTTAGTCCCTCAAAATGACTCCAGAAGTTTAGGACCCGGAAAACTACCAAAAAGTAGTAATTTTTGCTATAATTAAGGAAACTAAAAAGGAACAATGGTGGGGGTCCAAGCGGAATAGGCGGGTGGCCACCAATATCCACCTCCATCAAAGTTTCACTAGATTTTCAAAACTGATATGACCCATCCTTTTATGCTATATCAACTTTCATCCCATTTCGTTATGCATCATTTTCTCCCTTAACTTCGTCTTGGATATATGCATTTCTTGACATTCTGGTGACATTTGTTACTAATATACCTAATATTTCTTTCCTTATTTTACATCCTTTAGAATTAAATGTGATCTTATATCCTTGATATCACATTTGACTAACAATAAGAATATTATGTTTTAAACCTTCAACATACAAGGTATTTGAGTTTTATTCCTTGCACTATCGAGACTAATTGTGCCCTTTCCTTCTATCCTTATTGATGAATTGTTTTGAATAATAACATTGCCTCCTTTTTCTTCTTTAAGAGTAAGAAATTTACTCTAATCTCCTATCATGTGCCTTGAACATCCATTTTCAACATACCATTAGCTTCCTTTATTTTGAGCATATAGTGTCAAGTCACATTATTCCTATTTTTCTTGCTTCGTTTCCAAACCTTTGGGTATTCATTTTTCTTGTTTTATTGAAGAACATTTATTTTGTTTCTTCTACATTCACTTGATTTTTTCCCATAGTTATTTCACTTATAGTATTCAGCATGATGCAATATAAGAGATGATGAATTGGAATTCTAAAAACATTCTCATTAAAACATCTAGGTTTTTTTTTTCACATAAGTATTCCTTCAAGTATTATAGGATTCTCTATTTCTATCTCCCATATGATCACTTTTACATAATATCTATAATTCATTTCCATATGACCAAAAGTATTACAAGCAAATAAATAACCTAAGAAGAGGTTTTGATACCTAGATGTGAAAGGCCTTATTGAAGAAATAGTTCTTCTGAACCAATTTTGATTGTCTTTATGAGAAAACACATGTCTTGGATACTCCTTAACTCCATTTTTGGTGTTTTGTTTATTTTTTATAAGGTCATGTCCCTTCTTGTCCTTAACTTCATTTCTGATGTTGGTTGTATTGCCAATAAATCCTTTTAAGAGGTCATGTTTCTACTTGTCCTCACCCACTTTCATAGAGATATTTCCATTTGCGATAAAACTCATGAGAAAATTAGAAAATATTTTAGGTTCTTATTTGTATTTCTTTTCTTATGTATTTGTGCCTTATTCTCCCTTGGATGTCTCACTCTCTTCATTATAGAAAATACCTATTTTAATGAAAGGAGACCTATTGAAGTTGATAATTTCATATAATATTTCAATACATATTCCAAATTTCAAGATTTCATTGAACTTAGGATTTTCCTTTCTTAGTTCCCTCCTTAAAGAGATTACTTATGCTTCTAGCTTCTCACATTTTCCTTGTTTTTCTTCAATTGGATTATCAATACTACTTCTATTATGTTTTCATCTTCTAGTTTTGTCTTTAGGAGGGTTATTGTTGCTTCATCAAATTTATGATCTTTCTTTTCATATTTCTACAATAGTTCCTTCTTCTTTTTAATATTTCTTCTAAGTTTATCTATTTCATCCAAGGAACTAAGTTGTATTTCCTCAACATTTCTCCATCAACATCTTATTCCTATGAATCTAATTTCTCTTTCTGGTTAACTTTATTTTCTTAATCAAAATTTTGAGCATCCATGGCTATGAATAGGAAATTTTCTTTCTCAACATTGAATTTATATATATCATTATCTTCATAAGAGAGGCTATATTCTTTGGAATAAGAACTTTTCTTCTTGGAGTATCTTCCATTTTTATGCCTATGAGATTTTCTTCTATTTGTATATTATTTTTCATTATCATTGTCTTCTCACTTTTCATATAGATAGTAGAAAAATGACCCATTCCACCAAAATTAAAACACTTTAATAGAATATTACCTTTGTAATTATGAAATCATCTTTTTAAATTTCACATAAAACAACTTCTTCTACATCTAAATCATAGTTGGAGTAATAACATGCTTTGTGCCTTCTTGTCTTCTTTTATGCTTTGAAGGTTGCTTCCTTTAATACTAACTTCTCTTTTTCTGTCTTCATTTCATATGAAGTGAGGATACCATGCAATTAACCCATATTTAGGCTTTCCATATATTTCATTTCTTCAATATTTGAAACCTTTACATGAAATATTAAGGGAATAAATTTGAACACATTGTGTATAATCATTGATTCATCAAAATTTTCTCCAAGTCCTCTAATGGTATTGACAATCTCATCTACATGAAGATGAAGCCTGCAATATCTTCTTCTCAATTCATATTCAAACTCTCAAATTTTCTTATATGAGTTTGAAGCTTTTCCCTTTTTAGATTTGTTACACCATTTTTTGGTCATCTAACCTATTACTATTAGATGGACCAATATACGCTATGTAAGACCAATTTTACCCTAAGTAAAATTTCTTTCACTATGAAAAATAACTTAGTAAACCACATTTATTAAGTTGTTTATGGTCTAAACAGGAAACCCCATGAGGAAATATTGAATACATCCATATTTATTGATTCTTTACCTTAAGGAATAATAGTTAAACAACAAATTTATCATTATTTCTTCGTCATATTTAACCCAAAACATGAAAATTAATTAGATAAACCATTATTTATCTTATTATTTTCTAGGAATAATTATTTAAACCTTATTTAAATAATATTCCTTGTTAAATTTGACTAAATCATTTATAAATAATTGAATAAATCATTATTTATTTAATTATTACTCAACCACATCCTTAAAATAATAAATAAATAATTTATTTATTTATTATTTACAAATAAAGGGATTTGAACAAAGTCAAATTATTTTTCCCTCCAAAAAATATAATAAAATATTCCATAAAAGTTGGATCTTGATTTGGTTAATAATATTTTAATTATGCACCAACATCTAGACTAACTCAATATTTTGTTATAAATAGAAGGGTTTTTCCATTCAGCCACTACCTTTTGTTGCCTAAAGATCACTTTGGATCTATACTTTTGGTCTGACTTTCATCCTCCATCATTGTCATATTTTGCTACCATTTTTCTTGTGAGCTCCCTTTGAGTTCCATTTTTTGTCTGTGTTTTCTACACCATCAAGAGAGAGAGATTTTAGATCTGAAGTTTTGAGGACTTACAAGAACCCATCCCATTGAGGGGGACTAGTAACATCTTTCTTTGTTCCTTCCCAAGTGTCAAAAATATAAAAATTCTTTAAAAAATATTCTTGTCTTGTCTATTGGATGCATGGAGAAACTCTTTCTTTTATTTACTGTTTAATGTCTTTTACTGCATAGATCTAGATTTTGCAGCATTTATCTTGGTCAACTAATTGTAGATCTAAATAAATTGGTAGCCATATTTGATGTTAGGGTTGTTTTTTATGCACAACTAAAGTGAGCTTTTATCATACACTTGAGATTAGAATTCATACTAACAACTAGCGACTCCACTGGGGATTCTCTTTTGGTACATTGATCCCCCAGCCACTACCCTGCTTGGTCAACCTAAACCTTATGTTTCTTTGACCCCAGTTAAACTGATCCCCATGACTCCTCCCGCTGCTACTGTGCCTTAGCCACCTCAACAGGAACCTTCTCCTATTGCGACAACTTCGGGTAAAGCGAGTAAAGATCGCAAGAAGGCACCTAAAGACAAGGCTGCCCCAAAAAACCATGCTCCTCCTCAGCCTCCAAAGCATACACCTTTGTGTGATGTTGTAGGTCATGCCACCATAATTGTCCTAAATTGCCTCATCTCAAGCCCATGGTTAATGACAAGTTCCCTGAGTCTACAGTCCTGGAAACCTTTGTTCCTTCCTCGACTGTAGCCAAGAACCCCAAGACTATTCACACCAACCACCCCTGTGTTTTGTGTGATCTCCATGGACATTATACCCACCTCTGTCCCCGCCTCGAGGACTTCTGCACCTCTCTAGTGGCAGTTTTCCAATTTGGGACAAATCACAACGAGTCCACTGCTCCATTATTTGTGTGTTTTGCTTCAGTAGAATGAGAGGACACATCCACTCCTATTGACATTCCCCCTCCGGATGTCGAAATGACAAAGTCTTTAGCCACTATCCACTACTTGTCATCATCTATGAGATCCACAATGGAAGACCCCCCTGAGAATTCCCCTTCCGTTTCGCCTGACCTCCCTTCAACGATCACCTTGGGCTCAACATCGGTGGATCCTTCATCTACTTATTTTTCTGTCACCCCTTGTGATGATGCGCATGTGAACCTATCTTCTCATGATGATAAGTCTGGTAGCTTCTCTACGTCAGGTGGTCTTTGTTCCACCAGTCACCCCATCTTCTATTACGATGATGACATTATGGAAGTAGTCACCACCCCTGACTTTATCTATCCCCCCTTGCATCAAAACCATGCATTCGAACCACATAGACCTTGTGGCCATTGCATTGACACCCAATATTTGGGTAAGGGGACACCCATATTTGAGAGACTAGGAGAAGCAATTCTCTACAAATCCCCTAGTGTATCTAGCCATGTCAACTCTAGTACCCTTATTCTTCCCCATCCAGAAGAACCTTTAGAGTCCCATATCACTTCATATCACTCTAGGGATGATACACTTCATCAGTCCTTCATCTTACATCAGCGACCCAATCCCCTCGAAATTGTTGTTGACCAACCTGTGGGTTTCCTAGGCGAGCACCAGTTCATTATCTCCAAATACACTCTTTGGGATAGTGACACCATGTATGCAAACCCAAAAAATTAGTCCATTTGCTTCATATATGTAGTACCAAAAGAGATTGGTAATCCTCCATTCCCTTTCTCGAACTGCATAACCATAACAAAAACAAATGGCACACCACATCATAAAAATGTGTTTAGATTCCCCTTTTTATAAATACATTTTTGGCATGACCATAACATGCTTGGGTCACCTGTGCCCCTCAACCATAAAAAATCCTAGATCTCAGCCAAAAATAGCACTGAAACCCCCTTTCTCTGACAAGTCACACTTTTCAGGTCATTTCTTGGGACGGGTCTCAGTTTTCTACCCAATACCTACTACCTAGGTCATAGAACAGACCCCAAAAATTGTGACCTGGCCTGTTCATGAGCTCTGGGTGCCTAAACTAAAATTTTGATCCCTTTAAATGAAAGAGTAGGGTTATGCCTCTTACCTGCAATTGACAGATATTGATTCCAATGGTCAGTTTGTCCGCTATGATTGCCGCAAGATTTAGGGCCTTCTCTCCTCTCTACATTCACCACAGCTACACTTGCAAATGAGTGAATTCGGAGGGAAAATGACTTACTAAAAGAGAAACACCAGATTCTTATTTTGCTTGTTGTGGCTAAACCGTAGATCAGTTTAACAAACCGTCTATACCATTGGAAAGCTGTCACCAAGCTCTCAAATGGGTATATGTTATTTTTATTTTATTTGATGCTTCACCACGACACATTTTTTCCAAGAAGGGTCACTTCACCACTCCTCAAAATCGAATTTCTTCACTTGCAACACATGTACTTGGGGCACCACTTTGCCTCCTTACTTTTCCATGCTGGTGTCATTTTTCCTCATGATTAAACATCCTATACTCATGTTTTTATGGTCCCCATTGGACCTTTTCTGTATGGTAGCATCATCAATTTTCCCTTGTTTAGAGTGTCTAAGTTGAGTCATCATCACATTCATGGAGTCTATCCCGAGTCCCTTTGTATCCTGCTATAGTCCTCCATCCTTCATTTCTTGGTTCCTCTCTCGTGTTGCACATTATGGCCTTCAGTCCTACTATCCCTTGTCCCCTTTGATATTGTGTCAGCTGCTGCCACATTATCCATGCCCTTTATGCTCTAACAAGGGAAGTCGCTCGTCCTCTACTTAGTACCCCCCATTATCATACCTGATGTTAGTCTGTCTATTGCTTTACTATTTTCTCTCATGCCTTATTTGAGGACTCCTTATTGCCTCACCTATGGTGGACCTCCTTCTGTCGACATCAGTTCATTCATTCTAGAAGACAGGTCTAGAGGGAATTGTACCTTGGTTCCAGCTTCCACTCTTATTTAGTGGCTTGGATCGGGAAAAGGGACTCCTTATTGCCCTTTCACTTGATTTTTTCTCAATCCCAACTCCTTACCACATGATCGAGATCCGTATACTTGATGGTTTAGTGATGCAGCAGATTGTACCGGTGATTCCCAAGTGTGTGTGAGATGTTTCAGACCTCATGAGGGGGTGGCCCTTCAGGTAGTCCCCCACATGCCTGGATGACCTCTTCATTATAGCCTTTGATGCAGCTCCATAGATTTGATGATGTCATTCTCAACCTCTTGCAACGCCTTTTAGTTTGCATGTATCATTTAGATTTTCAGAGCCCTCTCCTATTTATAGGGTCTCTTTGGTTGTACTTATATCTCATGTACTCATATATTATTGTATAAGTCCTGGCTATTATCCTAGGCACAGTATGTATGTGGGATCCATTATCATGTTTTTATCTAGCTCATGTTTATGCCAGCATGTACTATATCATTCAATACCTTGTTTACTGGACACATTATTCTTTGTACTTTGTCTTGGCTGGCATAGGTATGCCTCCCCCACCACTTATAGCACAGGTACTCACTCATAAAAGAGACTTGTTGCACCTATAAGTCTCACCTCCTCAGGGTCTAGTCCTCTAGTGTTTTGGTCTACCTTAGATTTCTCTCTCTCTGACTTCCCCTTCAGTGTCTAGTGATTGAGTTCTTACAATGTACTTTAGTCATATGATTAGCTCCTAACGCTTGCACACTGGGGGAAATCTGTTACACCATTTTTTGGTCATCTAACCTGTTACTATTAGATGGACCAAAGTACACCATGTAAGACCAATTTTACCCTAAGTAAAATTGCTTTCACTATGAAAAATAACTTAGTAAACCACATTTATTAAGTTTTATATGGTCTAAATAGGAAACCCCATGAGGAAATATTGAATACATCCATATTTGTTTGATTTTACTCAAGGAATAATTAGTTAAACAACATTTTAATTAATATTCCTGGTCATATTTAACCCAAAATAGGAAAATTAATTAGATAAATCATTATTTATCTTATTATTTTCTAGAAATAGTTATTTAAACCTTATTTAAATAATATTCCTTGTTAAATTTGACTAAATCATTGATAAATAATTGAATAAATCATTATTTATTTAATTATTACTCAACCACATCCTTAAAATAATAAATAAATCATTTATTTATTTATTATTTACAAATAAAGGGACTTGACCAAAGTCAAATTCTTTTTCCCTCTAACAAATATAATAAAATATTCTATAAAAGTTGGATCTTGATTTGGTGAATAATATTTTAATTATGCACCAATATTTAGACTAACTCAATATTTTTTTATAAATAGAAGGGTTTTTCCATTCACTCACTACCTTTTGTTGTCTAAATATCACTCTGGATCTATACTTTTGGTCTGAATTTGATCCTCCATCATTATCTGTAATGTTCCTTTTTCAGGATTGCTCATAAAACAAGCATCAAGAACACATTTCTAGCAAAAAATGTAATAAAACAGTGAAATGGACTCTTTGATCCCATAAATTAGTCAATATTTAATCTAAATCCAAGAATAGAGCTAAAAAAAATCAAACTAGGTGGGCTAAACAGACCTCCCACACTAGTGTAGCTGAAAATGGTGAAAAACCCCAAGGCGCAAAATGCCGGAGTAGCTGCTCAAGGGACTGCGCAGTCTAAGAGAGGTTTTAAACATAAAATTATAGGAGAATCTCATATATACTCATATATTGATAAATAATGCTAAAGTACAAAAATCTAATCTCCTATACAAAATACAAAAGAAACCGGCAAGGGTTTCTTATCAAACACTCTACATACAAAATGGGAGATTTAGTAATTTACTGAATAACCACTGAAAAACTGAAGTAGAAGAGCATAAAAGGCTAGAAATATATCTGATCTGATTTAGAACCCTCAGGGGCTTCCTCCCATGAAAGGTTGAACCTCTCAATCACAAGGAAACTCAGCAATGAAGCCACCAAACCATGCAATGAGCATTGCCTCTAAAATAATGCACTCCCTAGTAGAAACAGCTCTAGGAGGGTATGATAAATGTGTGGTCTGATACCAAAGATCTGAAATAAGTCTTGGAGCTCTCTAAATAGATCTCTCAATTGAAGGAAAGCTTCCTCCAATCAGAAACTAGCTCAGAAGCCGGGACTTCAATCCCTTCCACTACTGCACCCAGCAATACTACACAATCTCTGGAAAAGTTGTGTTGATGAAGATGGCTGAAGCTTGGCCTGAAATACTGATGTGGAATGATGAATAAAAAATCTCCCAATGAGCTCCTCAAAGGAAAGAGGTGAGATTCCCACCCAGGAACACCCAGTGCTAAGCAGCACTGTAGCTTTTCTAAGCATCAAAGCAACAACAATTCTTGGCAGCCAAGAATAATAATCTACAACATAATGAATAATGCTTCCATCCTCTTCCTTAAATAATATATGAGTTTTCTTTCCCTTGGCCCTACTCACTTAGGTTACTTCCAACCCAAGTTACATTTCCCTCCAAAATTGAGTTATCCATCCTAGGATTCCTCCTCCACTAAAACTGCGTTGTTGACTTAGTCGAAGAAGCTTCAATTTAACCTTGTTCACACATGGAGGTGTCTTATTGAGCTAGAAAGAGTGTCTCCTTTCACACTTGGAGTTTTTTTATCCTCCTTAGGAGACTCATGGGATTTTCTACCCATTTATTTACTGGCTACAACTGCTGCTAACTCTAATGTTCCATTTAGCTTGGAAGCTAAAATTTTGGGAACATTATAGTCCTCCCCTCTAAAATATTTGCTTGTCCTCAAGAAAATGCATAAGGAGAGAAAATTATCTTCCCTCCTCCTCATGTGGCCTCCCATCAATAACCTCCATCACTGCATCAAGAGAATCTGCAAATATACTGTCATCCAATGCTCCCTCCCGAGTGTGCAAAACCAAAGTGTCTGCATCAATCAAAGGTGGAGAGCATATATGGAAACCTGCCAGCTGTCTCATGGCCTCCAAAAAGTTTGAGTGATGACCAACATGGTGAATGAGTGCCTCCCTCATCCATGCTATCATCCAAATGAAGTGAGTCACCCTCCAACATGGTAACTCATGAAAAGTCTCCTCCACCTTGTGCTCCTGAAATGAAGGTGGGCTGAATGAATGTACATGATAGGAAAGAGGGCCTATCCCATGCTGTCCTCCTCTCCACTCATGATAAGTGTAGACGACATTCTGATCTTGGGCTGAAATATGTTTGCCCTCCAATGGCAAGAATAAGATTGAGCCTCCAAGGACTCTTCCCCCAAAATCATGAGTCATGCCAACCCAAACCATTCCATTCAAGATGAATGGCACATCATCACCATATGGAATCCAAATCAGAAAATGGCTGAAGTTTATGTGCAATTTTTTATGATACATATGGTCTCTCTGGTGGATACAATGCAGTTCTCCCAACTGCTGGTCGAGAATTTCATAAGGCAAGTGGTCCTGCAACAAGTTACAAGTTGTATATGTTTGTTCTCCCAACATGGGAAAGTAAGCATCAATGTCTATCAGCTGTACATAGATAAAATGAAAATACACTTTCCCAAAGTCATGTATATATGGGCTACTATCATCATAAACATTGGCCCTAAAGTGACCATGAAACCAAAAAATACTCTTGCTCTTTTGAGGAGCAATGCACTGTTCAAACATGGTCGGAAAGTACAAATACTCAATGGAGTAATAAAAAAGTATAGAAATGCATTCCCTACCATACATAGTGAGTAGACTAAAAGTGAGGTCCATGTATAAGTTCCCCCATGAGGATTCCCTCACAAAAATCTGCAAGAATGGAGGATACAAATACTCTTTGGAACACTCCATCAATAAGAACACACTCCCATGTGATAGCATTGTAGGCCTTAAGAATAATGCTCCATGACTTCTCCTTTTGAAATTCCACATGCCAAAGCCATGCACCATCATGCTGCTATGTGAGAAGATCATATTCTGGCATGGAAGTCTCTCATGATCCTCCAACACTGAAGGGTAGCCTCCTTGCACCATGAATGTGCCTTTCTTCTCTTCAGAAATATCATGAAAAGTAGGGGAAGAATTTTTCCCATACTCTCCCAAGTGCAACCATGGCAACAACAACCTTTGTTGCTGCCTCATCTCTCCCTCATACAAGCCATAGAATAAGAACAAGGTGGTCAACTTGTATGATGTCCCAACAAATAGTTCAGCCATGAAATGCCTCCTCATGATCATAAACATGCCGACGATATATGGAAGCAAAGTACAATAGGAACAAGCTACCAAAGGACAACTGGAGAGTGAATCTTGGTCCCTCTCATGGAACCAGTGCAGTACAACCTTGGCCTACATCAAAATAAGAATTAACAAGTGCTTTACTAGCCACTTTTTTGCTGCCACAGTCATATCATAAGATGAAAACATGAAGTTACAATATGGTGTCAATGGTGCACACCAAGAATCATGTAGCTTCCCCCACAACTCATCGAAAGGATAGCCAAAATCAATTTTATAAGTAGCTGCAAGTACATAATCATATAGTATACAAGAAGAGATGATTATTCTTGTTACATCATGCTGCTCAAATAATGAAAATAAGTACAAAAAGAAATATGAAATGATACCTCCCCCATCATGTACTTGAGGTATTGAGCTGAAATGGCTCAACTGGAAATTCTCCCTCACTCCCAATGTGTCGAAAGGTGGCTGTGACATCCTCTCTTTTACCATTTGGGCTATGCATCTCTCCATATGATGATATATGTCATGCTGGATGCCCTCCCAAGTGAACTCCTCCATCAACTGGAAATATGCATCAAAGTGCATAGAAGAGAAGTCCTCATGTGCTGCATGTAGTAGCTTCTCCTTGAGACTAGAAGATCTAGTCAAGAAGATCCTGCCATAGGAATAGATGACCACATCATCCACCATGTATCTGTCATCTCCTTTTGGGTCATCAAGAATCATGCATGCACCAAGATCCTTGGATTACTCTACCAAAAGCTGAGATCTCCAATAAGGATCAATCCTCCTCAAAGACAACGCTGGTGATCTGTCATGTGAAGCACTCCTCAAGCTGTTGTCTGCTACTTTGACATCCCCCATGCCAAAGTATTCCTCCAAACTCTTCACCTCTCCAAAATCCAAGAGTGGTGAGTCCAAAGACAAGATGTCTTCCATCAGCTCTAGATCAGGTGGCCTCCCAGGTGGAATGCCTCCATGAAGTGAGACATCAATGTCAAGAGTAGACTGCATAGATGATTGGGAAATCTTGCCCTTGCTTCTACATCACAAATCAGTCTACCTCTTCCTTGCATTGGCTCTCTTAAATAGATAAGGGTATATGCCTCTCATCAAATAATGTTGCTCTTCCTCCTTTCCTCCTCTTTCTAGCTGCAATGTTGCACAACCATGCTCCTCACTGATTGTGCTTGGACCTCTATGTATGAGATCTTGGGGAACTTCTTGCAAAGATACAAGAATCCCTCCTGTGGGAGCATGTGCTCCTCCTCCCTCTGCAGAAGGCACTGGATGTGCTCTAGATATGACATCACTGTTTCCTTCTCCTTCATCAATGTGTGTAGGCAACATCTTAATCGTTGGATCCCTTTGTGAAAAAGTGATCCCCATGCCCTCTTGTTCAAGAATATGAACTGGAGGTTTTTCTTCCGGTAATGTGTAATGCAAGACATCAGCTCTTCTCATGATTTTTGAAATGGAGTTTCCTCCATCACATGCAAGGGTTTTGTTTTCTCAAGTTTTCCTTGCTCATGTGTCTTAGGAAGTTTTTCACCAAACCTCTCCATCAATGTTTTTATGAATCTTGCAAAAGAGAAAGTATTGGCATTCTTTAAGGAATAAGATTAAAAAATCCACCATGCATGAGCCTTACCTCTGAAATTCAGTGCTGCAAATCTGATAGCTTCATCTATGGAAATATGGTGCAACTGCAAATAGGAGTTTATCTCCTTCACCTAAGCTCCAAATGAACATGGAGGTGATCCGGCAAAAGTAGATAGAAGAAATCTATCTGCATCCTGCTGCTGGTTCTTCTCCACCTAGATCTTGCAAAACTCTTGGAAATCAATATGATCTCTAAACCTCTCAGTTTGAGATACATATTCCCACAACAAAGCACTAAGAGTCATTCTCTTAGGAATTCTTCCTCATCCCATCCATCTCATGATTTCTCTAGGAATTTGACTAAACTGTGCATCATGGAGTGCAGCTGCATGCTCACACTCACCATGTGAAAATCTAGATTCAGCTCTAGAGTCAACCTCCTTTGGAGATTTCATCTCTAATATTATTTTCTTCAGCTCTCCTTGAAAGCTCTTCATAGATTTTGGAAGAATCTTTGTGAGCTTGTCTTCCTTTCTCTCTGCACAAACTGAAGCTTTCTAGCTTTTGTCCATCTCTCCTTCTTCTGATAGCTAGATCTCACATGATAGGCCAGAGATCATGCTCTGATACCACTCTAATGTTCCTTTATAAGGATTTCTCATAAAAAAAGCATCAAGAACGCATTTCCAGCAAAAAATGTAATAAAAAAGTGAAATGGACTCCTGGATCCCATAAATTAGTCAATATGTAATATAAATCCAAGAATAGAGCTAAAAACAATCAAACTAGGTGGGCTAAACAGACCTCCCACACTAGTGTAGCTGAAAATGGTGAAAAACCCTAAGGCTGCAAAATGTCAGAGCAGCTGCTCAAGGGACTGCGCAATATAAGAGAGGGTTTACAAATAAAATGATATGATAATCATAGATATACTCATATATTGATAAATAATGTTGAAGTACAAAGATCTAATCTCCTATACAAAATACAAAAGAAATCGGCAAGGGTTTCTTATCAAACACTCTACATACAAAATGGGAGATTCAGTAATTTACTGAATAACCACTAAAACACTGAAGCACAAGAGCATAAAATTCTGGAAATATATCTGATCTGATGTATAACCCTCAAGGGCTTCCTTCCATGAAAGGTTGAACCTCTCAATCACAAGGAAACTCAACAATGGAGCCACTAAACCATGCAATGAACACTGCCTCTAAAATAACGTACTCCCTAGCATAAAAAGTGTTGGGAGCGTATGAGAAATGTGTGGTATGATACCGCATACCTGAAATAAGTCCTGGAGATCTCCAAATAGATATCTCAAGTGAAGGAAAGCTTCCTCCAATGAGAAACTAGCTCAGAAGTCGGGATTTCAATCCCTTCCACTACTACACCCAGTAACACTACACAATCTCCGGAAAAGTTGTCCTGATGAAGATGGCTGAAGATTGACCTAAAAAACTAATGTGTAATGATGAATACAAACTCCCCCAATGAGCTCCTCAAAGGAAATAGGTGGGATTTCCTCCTGGGAACACCTAGTGCTAAGCAGCACTACAACTTTGCTAAGCAACAAAGCAGCAACAATTCTTGGCAGCCAAGAATAATAATCTACAACATGATGAATAATGCTGCCATCCTCTTCCTTATATAAGATATTGGTTTTCTTTCCCTTGGCCCCACTCACTTAGGTTACTTCCAACCCAAGCTACATTTCCCTCCAAAATTGCGTTATCCATCCTAGGGTTCCTCCTCCACTAAAACTGCGCTGTTGACTTAGTCAAAGCAACTTCAATTTAACATTGTTCACACATGGAGGTGTCTTATTGAGCTAGAAAGAGTGTCTCATTTCACACTTGGAGTGTTTTTATCCTCCTTAGGAGACTTATGGGTTTTTCTACCCATTTATTTACCAGCTACAGCTGCTGCTAACTCTAATGTTCATTTAGCTTGGAAGCTAAAATTTTGGGAACATTAGATTGTCATATTTTGCTACCATTTTTCTTGTGAGCTCCCTTTGAGTTCCATTTTTTTCCTGGGTTTTCTACACCATCAAGAGAGAGATATTTTAGATCTGAAGTGTTGAGGAATTAACCCATCCCATTGAGGAGGACTGGTAACTCTTTCTATGTTCCCTTCCTAGGTGTCAAAAATATATTCTTGTCTTGTCTATTGGATGCATGGAGGAACTCTTGCTTTTATTTACTGCTTAATGTCTTTTACTACATAGATCTATATTTTGCAACATTTATCTTGGTAAACTAACTACAGATCTAAAAACATTGGTAGCCATATTTGATGTTAGGGCTATTTGTTATGCACAACTAAAGTGAGATTTTATCGCACGCTTGCAATTAGAATTCATACTAATAACATTTTCATCTCCTTCATAGTTTTTTTGAAGCTTGTCCCAAATGTATTTTACAGACCCACACTACGTTACCTTGAAAAAAATTGATTTTTATAAGCCACAAAAAATTACATTCATTTATTTTGAACTATTTACAATGGTTGTTTTACCATATTGATCAATTGGAGGAGTTGATAGAAATTTATAACCATCCATAATAAATATCCAAATATCAATACCAAGAGACATTAGATGGGTCATCATCATTATCATCCAAAAATAATTTTTTTTTCCATGGAATAGTGGGGCTCTATTTGTGAAATAACCATCCTATTTACCATTTTCCCTTTGAAATATTTCTTCTAGATGATATGTTTCTTTTAAGGAACCTACTCTGATACTAATCGTTGTATTCACACTTATACTAAGAATGTCGGGAGGGGGGGAGGTGTGGTTGAATCCATATAAGACAATTTTTAATTATTAAAAAAGTAAAGAGAACCATAATATCATAATAAGTAGTTCAATAAACACATGATATAAAAAAACCCTTTTGGGAGAAAAACCACAAAATTATTTATATGATAGTTCTTTGTAGGAACCAACCTATAGGGGACACCAATCCCCTCAATTTCACAAGCTTATAGGGATCAAACTAAAGGATAAATCAATCCCCTTAGCTTTAAGAAATTGTAGGCACCAACCTACAAGAGACACCAATCCTGTTAGATTCAAGAATTTGTAGGCACCAACCTCTAGGACACACCCATCCCCTCTACTACAAGTGTTTGAAGGAACCAACCTATAGGAGACACAATCCCCTCTAATATCTAATCTATAATTTTTTCTAAAATTGTACACATTTATTGTCCAAATTCTACACTGTTTTTTGTCTTTTTGCATTCACTTTCTATTATGTTACTTTGAATTAGGTGCTTCCTTAAACTACATATTCAAGACTACAGTTTTATAGGGTGCAATTTTATGATTTAGTGCTTCCTTTAACCCACATTTTAGACTTGCCATAGATAATACAAATATATTATATTATTTTCTCTTGGGATATGTCCATGACCTTATTGGATCCTCAAAATAGTCAGAACACCAAATTTAGATATAAACACCAAATTTGGCCTTTTGTATCGTTATATAAGAAAATGCCCCAAAAGGATTAACATTAAAAATGTCTGCAAAACCAACTTTTATCCAAACGTTGAGATGAGAATTATTTCTATTATATAATTGCATAACTTTGTTAGGTGATGGTGTAGTCCTCTAGGAAACCAGGTACCAAAGGAATGGATGAATATAATGTTGCTAAATCTCTCAGTATGAGATTGTACCAATAAACAAACTTGCACTAGTTGGGAAGTTGTCTTTTTATTTCTGGACTAGGGACAATAGGGTTCCAAAACCAAAATTTCCTTTTTCATTAGGATATCGATAAATTTCTTGGAAAATATTTAACAATACAAATCACTACAAAACTAAGCCTTTTCGGTCAAACGAATGATAAATATTTTTGTTAATTTTCCAAAATGTTTGATCTATCGAGCATGTCATTTGATAGATATTAGGATATAAAAATAACAAGGGAATTGGAAGTGTGCTTTTATGAAAATATATTGTATGCCAAGGCTCTAGTATGATGGATTTCAGTTGATGGAAATATTTTTTTCATCCAGATTTGTTAACTGATGGAAATGGGGAACTAGGATACTAACTAAACTAAAGTATGAATTTTTAAAAAACATTAATATTGAAATATGTTTGGGGGATGAATCCCTTGGGTGCTACACCTTATCACCTTGATGACAAGGGGTTATGAATAATACTAATATGGTATTGGATATTGGTGAATTTGCAAAGAAATGAGCTTTAATAAAATACAATTTAGGTGATATACCGTGGGGATCTAGCCCTCAGGTGTTGCAACTTAAGCACCCTACGACCATGAGCTATAGTATACTAGATATAATAGAAGCTAAAAAATATTCCTTATATAAAATATATGATGTGTCAAGGGTCCAATAGATGGACCATTAAAAATTTACAAAATTTCCTTCAGTTTACTTACAAACATGGTGCAGAAACATGAATTTCGTAAAATTTTACATTATATGAAAAATTGAGGGTTTTCAGAAATGTTTCTCATGTTCACCTCATCCCTCCTTTCACACCTCAATCCTACTCCTTGCCTCATATCTTCCTTTCACTTCTAATCATGCACCTATTCTCCTCACCCATTTTTAATGCTTTCTTACTCACACCTTATATCATATTATTTCTTCAACTTAATACTTTCAATGCACTTTCCAAACATGTTATTTATGCACATTGATTCAAAATTTTGATACACTCTCTTGTTGATGCTGACTTGATATCATTGGTTTCAAAAATATTATTTTATAAGCTAACATATAAATAGGGTCTCCCCCTAATATTTGTTTCACATTACGGTCTCCCCCTAACCTTTGACATCAATGAAAACATTTCAACACAAGAGACCCATTTTTATATCTATGTAGTCAACAATTTCCAAATTATGATTGCTAATGGTGGATCCATGAAATTTTGGGTTCATTGTGAAAATTTTTTCCTTGAAATTATAGATTATTCTCCCAAATTTCATATGTTTTTCATTGCAATGGGGCGTTGTTACATTATGCTATATGTGGAATGGTTAAACACACTAGACCCCATCACTATGGATTTTGAGGAATTGTACATGAAATTAAAGTAGGAGGTACATTACAATACCTTCTAAGGCATCACAAAAATATCACCAAACATTATCAATTCAAACCACTTTGAAAAATTTCATAAAAAGGGTCATTTATGTTGGCTCCCTGTGATTTACAAGAATGGAAAGAATAAATGCTGCAGGGGGCCACATTAGAACCACTTTAGAATCCTAGGACCTAGCCTTCCTGGATTCAAAGAGGGATCTCTCTATTTAAGTGTTTTGAAAGGATATATCTTTATGCTTTGTTTATGATATTAGGCTAGTTATGAGGCTCCTAGGAACTTGTTTGTTTGTTTGGTTGGAATGGATATCATTGGCTGAAGAGATCAGCTGAAGGGTGAAGGTGAGAATAAATTGAAAGAAAGTTTCGGCTGAAAAGATAGGTCATGAAACTGTATTAACCCATTGGGATATGGAGTCACAAAAGGATTTAATTGCACAACAATTATTGAAGGATTTCCATAGGGAAAGTCATCTATATCAAAGGATATTTTAGACTGAGTTGTGATATGAAACATTAAGATATTGTGAAAGAAGCAAAGCTAACAACCATTTAAGCATCTATTAACTTCACTAAAACGAGAAAAGCCTTTCAAGGTAACTGTTTGAAGCAAGCCAAAGGATAGGGCATACCATAGAATTCTTTGGGCAGAATTTTATTAAAGCACACTTTTTAGAAAACAATCTAGTAATCCTAAGATCACTTTTAGAAAGGACAAAAAATATAAGAAAACAAGGAAAATAGCCTAAGATCAGACAAAAACTTTGAATTCTAGCCTTCTTTTGGCGTACTCTCAAGGGATCTTTCAAGGAAACTATTAAAGAATGGCCAGAGGACAGGGAAAACCATAGAATTCCCTGGGTTAACTCTACTTAGCAAACCTTGAAAAGAACATTCAAAAACAATATCTCAAGTTGTACGCAGAAAAGACATGGGCTAACCAACATTTCTTCACTAGTTGTACTCTATTGAATCATTCTTAAAACAACAAGCTGGATAAAACTGGAGGGAAATTAAGAATCCTCCAATAAGAGCTTAGCAGAAGAAAACATAAAGATAAAGCTTTTAGATAGAAATAGGGTAATTTGGCAGTAAATCCTAATCTAAATTTTCTATTCTTTATTAGATAAAATGAACAGTTTGTGAAACATAAGGAAATACAAAAACATTGAGGAATAATATCACAGTTAACATAGACCATGATCCCATGAATCTCCTTGTATTATTGATGTTCAAATAAGTTACATACTTCAAGTCTAGCAAGTCTTTATAGCTCAAAAATTCTCTTCTCAACCTAGTATTCTTCAACTACTCGACAACAATTTAATAGCTTCAACAATGATATTACATTTCAATAATAATCCAACCAACTACAATGAGATCCTCATATGATAATTATAGATGAAATGAGGAGGTGGGGTGAAGATTGGGTCCTTAAATGTTTCATAAATGATAGAGTAAATATTTTTGACCTTTGATACCATGCAAGGCCGAAGGAAAAATGTATTTAAGTCTAATTCTGCATTACATTAACCCTTTGAACTACTTAGTGGATTTTGTTTACTTTTAGGCTTTTTAGGTAGGCTAGAAATAACTTCTGAGCTGTCTATACAAAATATCTCATCTTTGTAATAAATTTGTGTATCTTAGGGGAAAATAGGCTGGGAGGTGGCATTTTAATCCTTTGGAGGAGTAATTGCTTCAGTGTTTGTCATTCGAAGCATTTCTTCTTGCTGATATGTCTGATTATGACTTTAAACTCTAATTAGGCCTTTGATAATTCTTTTTGTCCTTCTTTACCATCTCACTGTCTGTGTCCTTTTTTCTCAATGTTTCAACTTTAATTCATTTATCTTTACACTTTTCTCTTTATCATTAATCTTCTCGTTAAGGGTTTAATTTTCAGGCTTTATTCCTTAACCTTTAATCTTCATTGTTCTTTCTTCTCTTTTCTTTTTCAGTGTATAGGTGGCTCTCTTTCGGCACTGGAGGGTTTAATTACTTGACCATTGTTCATCAGGCACTGATCAAAGATTAAGACCAAACGCTGAATCTCCCATTCTTCGTTGATTCGGCCTCTGGATCGTCATCCTTGGCTTCTGCCACTGGTATATGGATGTGGGAGGGCATGCAAAATTAAGGCCACCATTAAACCTACATATAAAAAGCAAAACATGTTAAAATAAAACCTGTGTTTGAGGGTGAACTGCTTTTAGAGGTTTCGAGGAAGGCAGAGGAGGGATGGAGAGGAGGGAAAATGCAGAAGGGAAGGATTCCAGGGGCGAAATCATGAATATTAGCAGCGGATTTGAATGTTGGCGCAAAAATAGAGGGAAGGTGGTTTTGGAGTGAAACTAGGGTGGTATTCGTGCTGAGGTCAGGTGGTAAGTGGTATTGGTCCTGGCAGATGCGATACCATACATCGAGCGACTTGCGTCCAGGGTGAAACCACCCATTTCGTGTTGAAATAGGGAGCTAAACCCTTTTGATAAAATAGGCGTGATAATGAATGTGGGCCGTCAGATCTGGGGGATCCAGATCTACGACGGAGGGTGAGCATGACTAGAGAAGGTGCTCGGTCAAAGAGGATAGGTGGCAGGCAGAAAATGGGCCGAAGAAAGGTTAATGGATGGTGGGCCAACGGATGATGTCATTTGTTCTGTCGGGTAGTGAAATGACTATCGGGCGGGGTTTATATTTGTGGGTTAGTGGGAGCCGTCGGATTGATGGGATCGACAGTCAAGAACTATTGCGGGGGGGGGGGGGGGGGGGAATATAGATGAGGGATGGCTGGGCGAATGGAGAAGGGGGAAAGCATGGTTGTCGTTGGATCAGTCAAGATCAACAGTCTAGATCATATTGGGAGAAACATGGCAGCGGAGGAAATATATAAGGAAAAAAGGCTGAAGGTAAGGTGCGGGGACAAGGTTTTATGGAAAAAGGAGCTAAGGTTTTAAGCCTGGAGGGCTTAAGGCCTTATATTTTCATAAGGGTAGATATAAGGCTAAAAAGAGGGTTTTTTAGGCCTTTTTAGAGTTTTCAATAAGTATAAAAAGGGGGTTTAAACCATTATAAGAAGTTTTTGTAAGGTTTAGAGGGGTTTTTTAGAAGAAATGGGGAAAAATAAAGGGGAAAAGGGGCCTTTTTAGAAGAGAAGAAAGGGTTGTTAGGATAGGTGAAATAATGAGTGAAATGGAGAGATTTTGGTGGAAATCATGAAGTTGAGATGGTGGAAGAGGGGTTTGAAAGCAATCTTCTTGTGATAACAGTAGGGCTACTTGAAGGATCTTGATGAAGATTTCCGTGGAGTGATTCTTTGAAAATAATGAACACAGTGGTCTTTCAAGAACTCACAAAGTTTTCATAAAATTTGTTTCTTGAAAGCTAAGGAACCTATTTAGCCATCATGAGATATAACAGAATTTATAGATGGCTAACAGTGGCTCCACTTGGGGAGGGAAACTCCCTGGAGGTGTCAAGAACCTCCAAGAATAAATCTCTGGAAAGTGATTTGTACTTCACAATTTGACATTCCTATTTCTCTTTTGATGATGCTGCTTTGAAAGATGATCAATATTTACCACAACAAGATGATTTTATCCCAAACTTCTACCTACACATCCTACTTTCCTAACATTTTTTCTTCAGTGGGTGCACTTGGACTTGCAAACCCTTTCAACATCATTTTATTATTTTATTTGAAAGCAGTAAAATAATCTACTTCTACCCTTATATCTTCCATTTGTTCAAATTAGGAAGTTGAACTCAGTAATTCTCTACCTATTCTAACTATCTGTCAAGATTGAGCTATTTGACAGATTTTATTCTCTATTTCTAAAACAGGAAATTTGAAACATAAGCAAATTAGGATTAAACAACCTAATTTTCTATGGCATTATAGCATTTGGTACAAGATGCATATAGAATTTATTTGCAGAAAATTTAAAAAAAAAAATTGTGAAGGCTTAAGATCTGAAATTTTCTAAGCATCCTTCTTTCTTTCTTGGTTCATATTTTGAGCTTGTTAGAATCATCTCTTTTTTATCCTAATCTAGTCTACTGATAAGCCAAGTTTACACTGTTTGGAAAATATTTTTTTACTAACCTATCAGCACAAAATTCAAATTTACTCAGTCATGATTAGGCTATATGACTGAATAATAGTTCCTTCTCATAGTAGTGGCATTTGGACTTGCACACTTTCAGATTTTTCTTCTTTTTTGGTATGGGGTTGTACCTTTCTTATTTTTATCTGCCCTCTTCTCTCTTTTTCTATTGTTTTTTGTATTTTATTTTCAAACTTCTTTCAAGAAATGTTATTTACAATGGACAGAAAGCTTTGAACTGAGTTCTTAGCAAAAATAATGTTTGAGCATCCTGCCATTGACAGGACCTCAAAAAAGTTTTGTTCCATCCATCTCCTGAAGGAAGAATGCATTGTTACCTATAGCAGACTGAATTAGATAAGGGCCTTTCCATAAATTTTCAAACTTTCCATGTTTTCCCTTATCTTCTCTCCTGGAATATCATTTTAAAATTTTGTCACCAATGTTGAAATCACTTTCCTTTGTTCTTTTATCAAACATCTTCTTGACGTTTTCTTGTACTTGCCATGCTCTATTGTAGACTTCCTCTCTAGTTTGCTGCAACTGTATAGTTTGGTTAATTCTTCTCATCATATCATCTTCTTCATATTGTAATTCTTGGATCAACTTCATGACTGTCACTCCTAAATTTTTTGGAAATATTACATCTCCTCCATAAAATAGCTGATAAGGGGACATTCCAATTGAATTTTTGACTGTCAATCTGTCTTCCCAAAGTGCATGCACTAGCTTGTTGTGCCATGATTTCTTGTTCTCTTCTAGCAACTTCTTTATTATGTTTACCAAACTCTTGTTTGAGGATTCTGTTAGCCCATTACCTTGAGGGTAATAAGCATTAGAATGACCCAATGTAATCTAATATTTATGAGAGAAATCAACCATCTTTTTGGATCCAAATGCAGCAACATTACCAGTGATAATTTTCCTAGGACAACCAAATCTAGACAGGATATGATTTTCAAGGAATGAAATGAAGACTGAGTTTGTGGCATTCCTAGAAGGGATGACTTCTATCCATTTGGTAAAGTAATTAGTTGCTGTGAGGATCCATTTGTGTTGGGCAGATGAGGCAGGATGGATTTCCCAAACGAATTTTAAACCCCATTGTTGAAAAGGAGCTTCAACAGTGATTGGTTGCAGAGGTAAGGGAAGCAATTTTCTTTTGTCTTCAAAGATCTAACATTTATGACAGGAAATGACCATTTTGTAGATATCTTGAAAGAGGGTGGGCCATTAATAGCCAGCTCTAAGGATTTTTTTCATAGTAGTTTTCCAATAGAGGTGGCCTCCACATTCTCCTTCATGAAACTCATGCTTGATCTTATCTGCATCATTCTCAGGAAAACATTTAAGCAATAATCCACTAGCATTTTTCCAATATAAACATTTATCCACAATGCAGTAATTTACAAATTTTAACTTTAAAAACCTTGCCTTTGTTTTAGAAAAACCAGGAGGGACATTAAGATTAAATAGCACATACAAAATATCAGCATACCAAGATGAATTCAGAAAATCATCTTCAATAAGTGGAGTTTCCAACTCCTACTGTTCATCTAATGCATTAAACATGTTTATATCAAGAGCTTGAAAGTTTGATTTAGCCATTAGTTTTGCTAGTCCTTGGCCTTTAATGAGCTTAGTGGGTTTTATTTCTAAGTCATATTCTAGTATTACAGTGATTCACTTTTCTCTTTTTCCATCTGGATCTTGTGTCAAGATGTCTTTTACCACTGAATGAGGCACAAAGGCTATGATGTGTGAGTGTAAAATGTAAACTCTGAAGTCTTTTAAGGCTTTGACCAAGGAAAAGGCTTTTTTTTCCATTATTTTGTATTTCATAGGTGCATCTCTTAATGCCTTGCTAAAAAATGAAATAGGATGCTCTTGTCCCTTCATGTTTTTCTGTAGGAGGACAATAGCCACTGTGTGTTCTGATGCAAATGAAAATATGAAGAAATATTTGGTAAAATCAGGAATAATGAGAACTGGTGTTTGGGTAAGTGTTTGTTTTACTAGCTCAAATGATTTCTTTGCTTCTAAGGTCCATTTAACTCTTTATTCTCGTTTAAACATGTTTGTCATGTTTCTAAGGAGTTCAGCTAGGTTGGGTATGAACCTTCTCAAGAAATTAATATTTCCAATGAAAGAATGAAGTTCCTTGATGTTTCTAGGATGATTGATTTGCAATATAACTTCAATCCTCTTTGGGTCTATCTTTATCCCTTCTTCAGATATGATATGACCAATAAGTTTACCTTCTTGGAGACCAAACAATGTTTTCTTGGGATTTAAGGATAAACCATATTTCCTGCATTTATCAAAGACTTTTCTTAGGTGTATAAGGTGTTATTCATATGTTTTGGAATAGACTGTGATGCCATCTAAGTAAATCACAATGAAGTAACCTATTTCTTCTGAGAAAGAAATATCCATGGCTCTCTGAAATGTGGCACCAGCATTCATTAAACCAAAAGGCATTTTCACATACATGAAAGTGCCCCAAGGTTTAGTAAAGGTTATTTTAAGTTTATCATCATGATGTACCAATACTTGATTGTAACATAAGAAGCCATCTAGCAAAGAAATTATTTTAGAACCTACTATCCTTTGTAAGATATGATCCATTTTGGGCAAGGGATAGTTAATGAGACTTTATTTAAGTTTCTGAAATCAATATAAAGTCTTATCTCTCCTATTTTCTTCCTAACTGATACAATATTAGATACCCATTTTGAGTATCTCACAGGTACTATAATTCCAACATCATACTTTTTTTTTATTTCTTTCTCAACTAGAGGTAATTGAACATGGTTTATTCTGTGAAATTTTTGTCTATAAGGCTTCTAATTTTCTTTGAGGAGTATCTTATGCTGAATTATTTATGTATCATATGATTTTAAATCTTCATAACTCCATGCAAATACATCAGAAAATTCTCTAAGCAGCTCAAGGTATTTCAGTTTAATGTGAGCTAGCAGTATTTTAGATAATTTGATCATTTTAGGCCTTTGTTCACTGCCTATATTACACTCTTCTACTTCAACTTTCGTAGGTTCTATTTTTGGCCTTTTTTCAACATCATTAAAGTCAAATAATTCTTCTAGAGGGACCAGTCCTTTTGGCAAGCTTTCAGTTTTGGATTGTAGCACTTCTAGATGTTCTTTTTCTAAATCTGGGTATGTTTTGGTTTCATGTTTGAATTTGTTGGTTAATAGATTTATATCAGCAATCTCAGGAGTTTACTCTTCTTCAAAAAGTGATTTTTCCTTAGTAGGACAATATTCACCATACTCTGAATTTGATCTTGGCATTTCAAACTCATTTCTGGACTGTAGGAACGCTTCTATTTGTTTATCTCCTTCAAAATATTGCCAGTATTTTTCATTATCTGGGACTGCTGGTCTATATTTGACTTGAACTATGCATTGTTTGCTTTCATAAGGTTTCAGATATGTGCTAGCAGCAAAGGCTAATCCATTGGCAAGAATATTTTGGTTTCTAGGGACAAAATTAAGTTGGAATTCAGCAAATGATTTTAATAGGTCCATGGCATCATATCTATAGGCTCTCATATTGGGGTGTTTAGTATTATATTCCCCATTTACTTTCCTAATTATCAATTCCGAATCTCCATGAACAATTATCCTCTTGGCTCCTAGTTTTTTCAGTAATTGTAGTCCTAAGAGGAGTGCTTCATATTCTGCTATGTTGTTGGTGCAATGAAAGTTTAATCGGTATGAATGACCTTTTGCATGATTTTTTTCAGTGTTGTGCACCCATATGCCTGCTCCTACACTAGTTTTAGTGCAAGACCCATCAAAACTCATGCTCCAAAGAGGACTGTTTTCAAATTTTTCATCAATTTCCTGTTTGTCCTCTCTGTTTTGTTTATTTTTCTCATTACTGTGTTCTTTTTTATGATCTGCACTATATTTATTTGTGTCTTGTTCCTCAAGGTTTTCAATTTATTAAGGAATTTCTCTTTGATTGTTATGATTGGCACTATGTTGATGACTGTTTTGATGCTCAAGACCTTCATTTTGTTTGTTGTGTTTTTCTGAATTAGCAAACTGTTTGGATGATTTTTCTTTCCCTTCCTCTTGTTCTATGGCTACCACTATGTTGGTCGATGTTTCATTTTCTAATCCTTGCTCATTAGGAATCTCATAATTGTAAAGAATGAATGAGTCAAGTTCATTATGTATAGAATAAAGAGGAGAGTTTTCTAGTCTTTCTTGGCTACTCACCATGTATTTCATGTGTTTTTCCCTATAAATTATTCTAGGTTGATTGAAGACAGGGATGGTGGCATAAGTCATATCCATTTGCATTGTGCCTTACAACTTAGCACCCCAAGATCTTGAAAGAAGCATGCCATATTTGGAGGGTATATCAGCCACAACAATGTCCATTAATAAGCTTTTGGCTGGGATTTGTGCTAAATTGACACAAAGATATTTTGTTAGGCCTAGGCATTTAACTCTGCTAGAATTAAAGGAGTATAAATCCTTATAAGGCCTAGTTACCTCAAGGCTTAATCTTTCCATTATCACTTTGGGCATTAGGTTATGTGATAATCCTGAATCATGCATGGCATTGTGTAAAATTTTATCATGGATGTTTAAACTAACATATAAATGAGGAATTGCTCCTTCTTGAAATCTTCCTTCTACTTTTGGTCCAAACAGAAGCTCAAGTTTGTCATCATTTAAGTTAACAGAGTCATTATGATCTCCTATGTTCAAATATTTTAACAATTGGGACCTATATACATCTTGAGTGACTAACTCAATGAGAGGGATGGAGATTTTTATCCTGGAAATTTCACTCTCTATGCTGAAAGGAGTTTGAGTTTTGGAAATGTTTAATTCAGCCTTTTTAGTCACTGTTTTCTCAGCAAAATCAGCTTGCTGGTTTTTATTATTTACAGCACTTAAAATGGTTTTTTCAGGAGCATTAACTGAGGTGCTAGTGTTGCTAGGGTAACCACTGTGTTTGTCATGAATTTGGGTGTTTTTTCCTTTGTTTTTATCAGAATCTTCGGTCACTATGTTTCTGTTTTCAACTGTCTTTTTGGAAGTATTTACAGGGTTGTTTTTAGTAGAGATTTCAGAGGTATTTTTCTTGGGAAATTCTTGGTTCTTTTTACTCCTTAATTCATATTGTTTATGTACGTATATTATGGCATTTTCAAAGCCTTGTTGGTAGTCTGCAGACTCTAGGCTCTCTTCTTCATAAGGTGTGTATATGACTTGTTCTTTCCTAGTGAGGAAGAAAATATCCTCATCATTTGTTCTCAACATGTTTATGTGATTTCCCTCTGTTTATTCAATCACTCCCTCATCCCATCAGCATAATTCTGTTGGAAAGGAGGTCTGACTTGTTGATCAGGGCCTATTTGTCTCATTTGAGGGAGATTCCTTCTAAAGTTTTGATTTTGATTTTGAATTTTATTTTGAGGAGCTGTTTGGTTTTCTTTAGGATACACTCTCTCATTCATGTTTATTATTTCCATCATCATCTCCATGGTTTAGGCCAAATTATCAATTTTGGAGTCTGATGTGGAAGGTCCAGCTTCATATTTTTAGGTAACCTTTTCTTCTACTTTCAATCTAGCCCTTTTGGCATTCAGGTTAGCTTCTACACTTACTGCCCCTTTCTGCATGTCTTCTAATGTAAGGGGTTCTCTCTCCCTTAAATGATAATACATTTATGGGTCAAATCCTTCAGAAAAATTGATTAAGGCTAAGCCTTGTGGGGGTTTCATTTGTGGAGGGAGTGCATTATAAACACTATTGAATCTAGTGCAATAATATTGGACACTCTCTCCAACATTTCTTTTAAGATCATTGTATTCTGACAGGATTTGAAGGGGGTTTCTTTTGAATTCCCATTTGTTTAGGAATAATTGATGAAAAGAGGGGAGGTCATTGATACTATTAGGGGTTAAGACTTTGAACCATTTTCTTGCTTCTCCCCTTAAAATTTGAGAAAATATCCTAAGTTTTACAGTTTCATCATCGATTTCTTGTCTGTCAAAGTAATCATTCATTCTATCCACATGTTGTTGAGATGTAGTAGAACTACTAGCATCATATAATGGAATATTGGACTGATAGTCTTGTGGTAAAGCAACTAAAGGCAAAGGAAGGACTAGAGGAGCATACCATGTTGCCATGATATGAAGTTTTGGGAGAAATGGGGGGTTTACAAGTGGAGGATTTGTGATAGGGGGTAAATGATGAGCTGAAGTGGTTTGAGTTGTGGATGTGTGAGTGACTGAAACAGAAGTACTTGGATCAGCAAGGGGTTGTTGAGCAGATTTAGGATGAGAGAAACCAAATCTATGAATGAAATGAAGATCAGGTGGAGTGGATGGGGAGGTTTCTCTGCTGCTATTATGTTGTGAGTTTTCAGGCTCAAAGTCTATCTGATCTATACCACTAAGTGACTTGGTTCTAGATAGGATTATTATGAAAGGTAAGTAAACTTGGGTATCTTGCAGAGCTGTAAGGTTTTCAGGAACTGAACTTGCTCTGTGAATTGGTCTGACAATAGTTGGGTTCTTAGATGTAGGAGATTTCCTAAGAATGCTTTCTGGATTATCAACTATTGTAGGAGGATTTGGGTTAGGATGGGATCTAGTATCGATTCTTTTGGAAGCTAGGATTTAGACCCAAAGATAAGAAAATTTTAGCCAAGTATGTTAAGAAAAATTAATCCACAAAGTTCTCTTAACTGGGACTTAATGATGTTTTTATGATGAAATAAGTTTTCCAATGGAGTCTATGGAAAACCAAGGGGAATTAACAGGCCTACTGAAAACCAGTGAAGTCACCAGGTGGAAGATTTTTACTTGTTTTTCCAGGACTAGTTGTTGTCCACCATTAAGAATCAGGAACCACTCTTGGCGGACACTTGATTAATTTTTAAGAATGGGATTTTCTGAGTTGTGAAGTTATCTATTACTCAGTATACTCCCCAGTATGGTCGCCACTATGGTGGCTCCCTGTGATTTAAAATAATGGAAAGAATAAATTCTCCAGGGGGGCACATCAGAACCACTTTAGAATCCTAGGACCTAGCCTTCCTGGACTCAGAGAGGGATCTCTCTATTTAAGTGTTTTCAATGGATATATCTTTATTCTTTGTTTATTATATTAGGCTAGTTATGAGGCTCTTAGTAACTTGTTTGTTTGGTTGGTTGGGATGGATATCATTGACTGAAGAGATCAGTTTAAGGGTGAAGGTGAGAGTAAATTGAAAGAATGTTTCAGCTGAAAAGATAGGTGATGAAACAGTATTAACCCATTGGGCTATGGAGTCACAAAAGAATTTATTTGCATAACAATTATTCAAGGATTTCCATAGGGAAATTCATCTATATCAAAGGATATTTTAGATTGAGTTGTGATATGAAACATTAAGATATTGTTAAAGAAGCAAAGCTAACAACCATTTAAGCATATATTAACTTCACTAAAACAAGAAAAGCCTTTCAAGGTAACTGTTTGAAGCAAGCCAAAAGGATAGGGCACACCATAGACTTCTTTGGGCAGAATTTTATTAAAGCACACTTTTCAAACAACAATCCAGTAATCCTAAGATCACTTTCAGAAAGGATAAAAAATATAATAAAACAAGGAAAATAGCCTAAGATCAGACAGAAACTTTGAATTCTAGCCTGCTTTTGGCGTACACTCAAGGGATATTTCAAGGCAACTGTTAAAGAATAGCTAGAGGATAGGGAAAAACATAGACTTCCCTGGGTTAACTCTACTTAGCAAACCTTGAAAAGAACATTCAAAAATAATATCTCAAGTTGTACACAAAAAAGACACGGGCTCACCAACATTTCTTCACTGGTTGTACTCTATTGAATCATTCTTGAAACAACAAAATAGATAAAATTGGAGGGAAATTAAGAATGCTCCAATAAGACCTTAGCAGAAGAAAACATAAAGATAAAGCTTTCAGACAGAAATAGGGTACTTTAGTAGTAAATCCTAATCTAAATTTTCTGTTCTTTATTAGATAAAATGGAAAGTTTGTAAAACATAAGGAAATACAAAAATAGTGAGGAATAACATCACCATTTACATAGACCAGGATCCCATGAATCTTCTTGTATTATTGATGTTCAAACCAGTTACATACTTCAAGTCTAGCAAGTCTTTACAGCTCAAAACTTCTCTTCTCAACCTAGTATTCTTCAACTACTTGACAACACTTCAACAACTTCAACAATGATCTTACATTTCAATAATAATCCAACCAACTACAATGAGCTCCTCATATGATATTTATAGATGAAATGAGGAGGTGGGGTGAAGAATGGGTCCTTAAATGTTTCATAAATGACAGAGTAAATATTTTTGACCTTTGAGACAATGCAAGGCCTAAGGAAAAATGTATTTAAGTCTAACTCTGCATTACATTATCCCTTTGAACTACTTAGTGGCTTTTGTTGACTTTTAGGCTTTTTAGGTAGGTTGGCAATAACTTCTAAGTTGTCTATACAAAATATCTCTGCTTTGTAATAAATTTGTGTCTCTTAGGGGAAAATAGGCTGGCAGGTGGCATTTTAATCCTTTGGAGGAGTAATTGCTTCAGTGTTTGTCATTCGAAGCATTCCTTCTTGCTGATCTATCTGATTATGCCTTTAAACTCTGATTAGGCTTTTGATAATGTTTTTTGGCCTTATTTACCATCTCACTGTTTGTGTCATTTCTGCTGAATGTTTCAACTTTAATTCATTTATCTTTACACTTTGCTCTTTATCATTAATCTGCAGGTTAATGGTTTAATATTCGGGCTTTATTCCTTAACCTTTAATCTTCACTGTTCTTTCTTCTCTTTTATTTTTTAGTGTACAGGTGGCTCTCTTTCGGCACTGGAGGGTTTAATTAATTGACCATTTTTCATGAGGCACTGATAAAACATTAAGACCAAACCCCGAATCTCCCATTCTTTGTTGATTCAGCCTCTATATCATCATCCTTGGCTTATGCCATTGGTATATGGCTGTGGGAGGGCATGAAAACTTAAGGCCACCATTAAACCTGCATATAAAAAACAAAACATGTTAAAATAAAACCTGTGTTCGAGGGTAAACTACTTTTAGAGGTTTCACGGAAGGCAGAGGAGCGATGCAGAGGAGGGAACGTGCAGAAGGGAAGGATTCCAAGGGTGAAATCATGAAGAACAGTAGAAGATTTGAATGTTGGCATGAAAATAGAGGGAAGGTGGTTTTGGAGCGAAACCAGGGTGGTATTCGTGCGGAGGTCAGGTGGTAAGTGGTATTGGTCCTGGCGGATGTGATACCTTACATCAGGCAACACGCGTCTAGGGTGAAACCACCCATTTTGTGCTAAAATGGGGCATTAAACCCTTTTGGTGAAAAAGACATGATAATGAATGTGGGCCGTCAGATCTGGGGGATCCAGATCCACGGCGGAGGGTGAGCACAACTGGAGAAGGTGCTCAGTTGCAAAGGACAGGTGGTAGGTGGAAAATGGGCCGACGAACGGTTAGTGGAAGGTGGGCCAACAGATGACGCCATCTATTCTGTTGGGTAGTGAAATGACTATCGGGTGGGGTTTAGATCTGTGGGTTAGCGGGAGCCGTTAGATTGATGGGATCGACGGTCAAGAACTGTTGCAGGGGGAGAAGATAGATGATGGATGGCTGGGTGAATGGAGAAGGGGGAAAGCATGGTTGTCATTGGATCAGTCAAGATCAATGGTCTAGATCATATCGGGAGAAAAATGGCAGTGGAGGAAATATATAAGGAAAAAAGGCTAAAGGTAAGGTGCGGGGACAAGGTTTTATGGAAAAAGGGGCTAAGGTTTTAAGCCTAGAGGGCTTAAGGCCTTATATTTTCATAACGGTGGATATAAGGCTAAAAAGAGGGTTTTTTAAGGCCTTTTTAGAGTTTCCAATAAGTGTAAAAAGGGGGTTTAAACCATTATAATGAGTTTTTGTTAGGTTTAGAGGGGTTTTTTAGAGGAAATGGGGACAAGTAAAGGGGAGAAGGGGCCTTTTTAGAAGAGAAGAAAGGGTTGTTAGGATAGGTGAAATAATGAGTGAAATGGAGATATTTTTGTGGAAATCATGAAGGTGATATGGTGGAAGAGGGGCTTGAAAATAGTCTTCTTGTGATAACAGCGGAGCTACTTGAAGGATTTTGATGAAGATTTCCGTGGAGTGATTCTTTGAAAATAATGAACACAGTGGGATTTCAAGAACTCACAAAGTTTTCATAAATTTTTTTCTTGAAAGCTAAGGAACCTATTTAACCATCATGAGATATAACATAATTTATAGATGGCTAAAAATTTCAACATCATTTCCCAATTACATGTTATTCTATTTTTTGGGACTCCTTCCCGACCAATTCATCCTAACTTAAAACTTATCTTGTCCCACCTCTAGTTAGTTTTTGATTACCTTCAAGGCCTCCCACCTTCCCATAATACACATATCATATAGTCCCCCCTAATTCCTGGTATCCTTCTCCACAATGTTCATCCTTGTCACCACCCCTTTTCTTAGAAAAATGAAATTGATTTTTTCTTAAGAATTGTTAGCTCTCAATTTCATTCACCCCTAATACTATCCCTTATCTTCTCCCATGGCTGTGGTCCTAAAAAAAGAAGGAATTGGTTCATATGCCCTGATTTTCATGCTATAATTAAATTCCCCATCAAGGAAAACATTCCTATTCTTGTTATCGATGACCATTTGAATGAACTTACCAATGCCAAAATTTTCACCAAAAATGATCCTCACTCTCATTATCACCAAATTTGTATGGAGGATAATATTCTTAAAACCACCTTACACATTCACAAATGTTGGTATGTGTTTTTGGTCATGCATTTTGGCCTACGAAATGTTGGTCCATCCCTTTTTTTTTGGCTAATTTTTGTATTTAAAGACTTATAATGTTGAGTGTATAGCACTGATGTTATGAGTTAAAACTTCATTATGATATTTAATGTTTATTTTATTAATACAATATACTAGAACTCAAGGAATGTGTGAAAACAATAGATTATGATTCTTTGAGTGGAAAATACATACCTTGAATTAATAATTCCCTTAATGTGAGGTTTGGGAGATGAAGAGTCAAGGTTTATTTATAAAAATGAAAGAGAAAAGCCATTGATATTTTTTTTTTTCCATTTTGTTCTAAGCACTACTCCATTATTATTCTCATACAATCATATTTCCCCTCTCACTCAAATATTCAAATTGGTGTGAGAATTGGTGATGAATTGTGTAACAGGAATTGAATGTGTTGCAATGATGTTTCCATGAATTGGATGGCTTTGATGAAGAGGAGTTTTACTATTTTGTGTGGAAAATAGAGCACTGAAGAAGGGAGAGCAGAGGGATTGTAGATTACAGATAAGGACTCCCTTGTGTTGTGCAATCTTGCATTGTCATTTGTGATTGTCTATGGTCCTAGTCAAGGAAAGGAAAGTTTAAACATTGATATTCTATCCTCTGTGTGGAGGAGAGTGGCCTTCACTTTTTGTGTTAAATGTTGTATGAAAAATATGTGCTAAATCCCTAAGTTTAATTTTTCCTTCAAGGAATCAAGATATGGCTTAAGGGTGTCCAATTATAAGAAACAGTACCAGATAGCTGAGCCTATGGTTGGGTGGAGAGTGGCTCAGCCTTCTTCAGTTCCATATTGCAAAACATTTTACTTAAGATAAGTATCTCTTATGCATGATTATTTAATTTCTATTTTTAACAAGTTTATATGTACATGCATTTACGCTTTTGAGAATTTATCATGTTTTTAGATATTATACTATTTGACTATATAATTTAATATGGATTAAATTTCATATAAACACTGGTTGAGAAAAACAGACTTCCTAAATTTTAGTTTAAACAGGTCATGTTGGAATTTATTATATAAATTTTGTTCGGGGAGGCTCCAGAAGTTGAAACTTTGATCATCTTGAGGGGAAATATCAATGATCCTTTGGTCCAATTTTAAGATCTTGGCTAATGAAATTTTTGGAAATATCATCAAAGAAATTTAGGCTTCATAAATTCATATTTAAACAGGCCATGTTGGAGTTTTTGCTATAATTTTTCTTCTGTGAGGTTACAAAAGCTAAAAATTGGATCATAGTGAGGGGAAATCCCAGTGATCAACTGACCCAAATTTGATATATTGGGATGTGATATTTTGGGAGATATGAACAAAGGAATTCAAGTTTCCTGGATGCTCCTAAAATCATGCATAAAATAGGTCATGCTGAAATTTATGCTATAAATTTTCGTCTGGGAGGTTCTAGAAGCTAAAAGTTGTAACATAGTGAGGGAAAATCCCATTTATCCTTTGGTAAAACTTTTATATCTTGGATCATGATATTTTAGGAGATAGAATCAAACAAAGGTGACCTTCTTGGATGGTCCTAAAGTCATGCATCAAACAAGTCATGTTGGCGTTTATGCTATAAATTTTCATCTGGGTGGTCCCATAGGCTGGAACATGTATCGTAGTGAGGGAAACTCCCATTGATCATTTATTTCAGTTTTTAGAATTTGGACTGGTATAATTTAGGATATATGCCGTGAGGTAGTTGATATATTAGTTTGTACACACAGTTTTTGAAGAAATTCCTAAATGGTTTAATGATTCATTGCATACAAAATGCTTGATGAATTGCCCGAATGAAAATGTTATTTTGTGGATGGGATAGAATTTTTGTATGTTACAATTGTCGTATGATAGTACTATTGTAGATTTTATATGTATAAATCATTTGAATACATGTGTTAAAGGTTCTTTATTACAATTTTCATGCAAACTATTTTATAAAATACCTCAAAGACATAAATCAAAAGTTGCATGATTGAGTGGTATATTTATTATATTACAAGTGGAATTATAGAAATATTTCTTATTTGATTTCATACAAAATTCTTGAAAATATGTCTACAAGAAAAATAATACTTAATTGGTTGTATACAAAGTATTTGAAGAAAGGTTTACATGTAAAGTGTTTGACAAAATATATGAGAGATAAAAATCATTTTTTTGCAAGTGTGGTTAGGATAAATTTAGTAGGGTTGTGTGAGAAAGTGTTATCAAAGCTAAGGTTCAACATTGAACCTGATGGGCACAAGAAAATATGAAATGATATAGTTATGCATGCATGTGTATTTATATATGTTTTATGTTGTTGTATCTATGAATATTTGATGTTGTTTACAGACTAACTTGAGTGTGATACAACAAGATGAAATTGCAAGCCCGTATAGGGCTAGAATAGATGAATAAAATGGAGTGTGCATATTTGAAATGTTTTTGTTTTAAAATTACTAATACTTGTGTGATAATTTCAACACATTTAATAATTTCCAATAATAAAAGAGAAATATGTCTAGTAGAAAAGAACAACTAAGCAATGAAATGATCTCCTCTAAGGAAAATGGGAAAGAATATGGAACGTCTCTCAATCTCCTTGAAACAATGAAGAGCTTGAAGGGAGACCTTGGTTGTTGCAATTTAGACAGTGAAATATTGATCAAAGAACAAGAAAGACAAGTGGAATTGAATGAAAGGTTTTTTCAGAGCTTATTTGTTACTAAAAGGTAGCTGCAATAGGGAATAAATGTTGGCAGTGATGGAAAATACCCACATAAGAAAATGGATATCCTTCATAAAATTAGAATCATGAGTTTACCCTTAACAATAGAAGGAAGAGTGCACCCAAGAAAATACATTAAAGTAGGAACATGGTTAATTTTGGTGAAGACTCCTCCTTTTATTCCTTTAGTGATGGGAAAAATAGCTCATATGGGACGTGTTAGTGTCAGTCTAGTCATACTGCCATCAGTGATCAAAATTTCTCTTTTGCATTTGCATATTAGAAGTCCCATACCAATAAATTTCACCATTCCGCCAGGTCATGGATCCATTGATGGTAGTGATTTTTTATCAGTTTTCCCTCATATGAAACTTGCTAATTCTCCTCTCTATGGTCTTTAGTCATGAGCTACTTTCATTTTGTGAGTCATATTATTAGGTCATAGGGTTGGTCTCATTAGGTTCTAGGGTCTCATCATGGTCAAATTAATGAGTCAAGTGTTAATAAATATCAGCAAGGTCATGAGGAAATCAATAAACTCAAAGTCACAACACCTGGGAAGATAAAAGAAATGTTTTATCCAGTTTGATGTAATTTTCACCTCAAAACCATGTTTTGAGGTGAAAACATGATACTTTGCCTTTATTATCATTCATTATGTAATTTTATGTCAGCATATGTAATAAGTCACACTTCAGAAGCTGCTATCTCCACAAAGTCACCACCTTGCCCTTCAGAGAGGTTTTCCACAACATTTTCAGTTCAAAATCATGTTCTGAGTATGTTCAGTAGAAAGAGGCCAGAAATAGCTTTCCAACAGTATATTACACTCTCAAAAATGACTTCTAGATTGAAATTTATGCCTAAGTGAACGAAAGTCCCTCATACCCTTAAAAAACCCCTTTTCCCATTTCCGTCCTACACTTTATTTCATAATTTTTTTTAATTTTTTCCTTTATAAAACCCCTTTTTCTCCATCTGATGGAAAAATAGCATTATTAAATCTTTTAATACATAAATCCGATGTGATTAAACCACTTCCCCTCCATACCTTTTAAACTTAATAATAAAGTTCAAAGATTATTATAATCTCCATCGTTCCAAACCACTTCCCCTCCATACCTTTTAACTTTATAATAAAGTTAAATTTTATTATAAATCCTCCCCATCAGTCTGATACATTCCCTTCCTGTCCATCTCATCGCAACATTTAAAATATGCACCCTGATTGGCCCTCTTGTTCACAAAAACTCCGATGCGATTGAGAGCTCCCGATTGTATGTCTCTGATGAAATCCTGTCCGATTACATCCTGATTGTCGATCAGATCCACGATCCGACGACCTGTATGCAATCGATGCTCTCCGATTGAGTCCCTCCCAATGGAAAACTCCCAATTACTCTTGTGTCATCGATCTACCCCCTCTGATCGAACAACCCACAGTTCATTGCCCCATCAAAATCGGTGACTTCACATATAAATTTCCCTCTGCCCTCCTCCAATCTCCGATGTCAATGGACCGATGGGTCCGACCACCTAATACTTCCGCCCCATTCATAATAAATTGTCCCTTCCCTTTGTAAAAATCAAATGTTATTTTATTTCGTTTTACCAAAGGCCTTCCCCTTCATTGCCTATTCCCAATCACATCAGGAAAATCCTGTGATGTAATACACTTGGCCCTGCTTCCAAGCCCGATTCTGATTGCGATTATATCTCCCGGTCCCACCTTGATCCCTTCCCCTTTTTAAGTGAAATTTGGTCCTTTCCCATTGTTAAAAGAGGAAAATCATTTTCGTGTGTTTTTAAAAGGATTTCTTCACTATTTTATTATGTTGCCCCATCAGACCTTGCTAAATCGCATCAGAGTTTTTATATATGCCCTATTCCCAAATATATCCATACCCTTCGATCCTGATTGCGATTACACCATCGCAACATGCATTTTTTTAAATGTTTTATTATGTATTATATCCCCTTTGCCCATTGATTCCGATTCCGATTTCGATTGCGATTGTGGACCCCACCTCCTTTCCCTTTGCTCCTTCCATTCGAAATTGGTTTCTCCCTTCACTAAAGGCATAATTTCATTTTATTTCATTTCAAAAGAATATCATTAAAGGTCATTTTTCTTCAAAGAAAATGGAAAGAAATAGTCAAAGGTCGAGAGCTAATATGAGACAGAGATTGCTACAACAGCAGCAAATTAGGAAATCTATTTTTCGGATTGCCTATTTTTCTTTCATCCAGTATAACAGCAAATTTTCAAGTGGTAAAAATGTATTGTTGTTCCTTATTTTCAGGGGCAGATTGTTGGATTCCTTTTCTATGATTGGACTTCAGTTCTTGAGCTACCAAACAGCTCCTCTTTCTGTGGATCTATGTTCCCACAAATCTGGTCTATTTAATGTAATTATAAATCATTTGTAAAGCAGTTTGTAAATCAGTAAGTGGGGGAATAGTGTGGAAATCAAGGAGAATGCTCTGTGCTCCATTGTAATAGTTTTGGATAGGGAATTAATAAAGAGATGCAGCTCTGATTTGTGGGATCCATGTGGTATGAAATTTGGCAGTTGTTATATATTTTGTGTTCATATGTAAATTTTTATGTGTATCATCCATCCATAAACAACATTGTTTGAATGTTTTCAAGATAGAAAGGTAGAATCCATTTTTTGTGCTCTGCCTTGGGAAATCATTCATACTCTATGTTTTTCTTCTGTTTGAAAAGGATCCATCTTCTATGTCCTTTTCAGCTCCTCACCAGTCTTTCAATTTCTTAATTATTTAAACTTCAATTGCTAAAATTTCCTACCTACCTTGCCCCATGAAATACCCTATGTCTTGATGTAATTCCCCAGTTTCAAACTGTCCCATTTGTCCCACACATCCTTGAAAAATTCATTCATTTCATTTAAACATTTTCCCATTATTATACCTACCCTAAAATCAGTTCATAATTGTACTTTGTTGAATATCCTTTCACGGTGTTAGCCACCTATATTTTTCAATTATATCAGCTGGTGGCTAAATATTCTTGGCAGCCTTCAAGAAACAAATTCAGGCCTAAAATTGTTGATACTTGAAGTCTGTTGGTAAGAGTCTAAACTACTGATTGGTTCTACATACTCTTCCTCCTCTCTGCCTCTGATGTTCCATGAAAATCCTAATCAAGTATGGCTGCATCCTCCTCCTTTTTCCTCTCCCCTTCTTCCACCTTTCCTTCGTTTCTTCAAGTCTCATTTCATCCATAAAAAACCCATCAAACCCTTTTATCTCCCTTATTCCTTCATCAATCTCATTTCCTAAGGTTAGAAACCCACTTTTTGACCTATCGGAGCCTTTCTCCTCTTGCAAAAATCATTAAAAAACCATAGGAAAACACACGTTTTCTATGCGTTAGGCTTTAGCCCCTCCGGCTAAGCCCCTGCTTTCTCTCCATCCATATGTCCCCCCGCCAGAACCGTGTGCTAAGACCGCCAGGCGCTTAACCCTCAGAAATAATTTATCACCCGAAAACATTGAAAACCTTTGTAAAATGCAAAGTTGGGTTTATTTTATTTTTCCACCAAAGAAAATCATGTTAAAACTCCGCCGTCGATCTGTTCCACGGATCAACGGCGCGGAGTGTACCCCTCATCTGGTGGACCCCCCCCCTTCGCCGCGCTGTTTTCCATTTCCACCGGTTTTGTGCCCGCACCACCTTTCGTCCGGGAGTGGTTTTATACCGTCGGCCAGTGATTCCACACGCTGGCCGACACATGTTATCCACCTCACTCCGAAAACCGCCGTGCCATGTCTATTTCCCGTGCGTTAAACCTCGTCCTATGGCCCCGCAGCGGGATTCATCCCCACCGTCGGATCTGGGCCCTCCCATTTGACGGTCCCTGATCGCCGTTTCCGCTCACCCTTTAACGAACTCGCACGCCCGTTAAATCTTCCCCGGCGCATTCAAGATCCGATCCCCACCGTCGATCTCCGCGGATCGACGACTCTCATTTATTCTCCTGATTCCGTTGTACAGTCCACCTCTTCCCCGTTGACTGTTCAATTCGCTCCCAACCGTTGATCGCGATACGATCAACGGTTCCGATCTCTCCATTTTCCCGCACAACTTCCGATGCAATCTATCCCTATAACGCAGGATTTCCTCATTTTTCTTGTATTTTGCAGGTTTTTAAGGTTTTTCTTCGTATTCTATGAAAATCTAAAGGATGAGGGTGACGACTCCAGTCCTTCCGATTTATCCAGGGAATCGATCATACGGAGAAGAACAATCATATCAACAAAGTTTCATGAGCTTTGGTTGCCACACGTCCCTGTAAAGCTTGAAGAATGCCGTCAGTATCAGAGCAGAGAAAGAGTATCGGATTGAAGACAGAGTGAACCAGAGCAGTAGTTTTGTGGGAAGATTGGCGGGGATTACGGCTAAGACAGTTATCAAAAGCCTAATCCCCGGCTCAGAACACGGATTAAAGCAAAACCTTAAAGTTTTCATCAGACAATTGCCTCCACCGCCATACTTTGAGGCAAATTGATTCCTCAACCACCACAGTGCCACCTATTGCCTCAGAAAGCTCAATCAGAGGATGAATTTATTGAGCAGGATCAGATATTATGCCTCAGAACAACCAAAGAAGTTATTACTGCACCTGATTTAATGATAGAATGTTTGCAGAGTAACCCTAACAGTACACGGAGCCTCAAAGGTCAACAAAAGCTCCCTTCGAGCTTATTTCTTAAGAATAAACACATTAATGCAATGTAACACCTGTAGAATTTCTTCATCGAACCTCACGGGGTCAGGAAGACATTAATTCTGCATTGATTGTGTTTGAGATCTGTTTATCAGATCTCACCTCCTCATCCTTCTATAAATACTCCAGAAGAAGATGAGTGAGGGGTTGGATTAGTTGGTTGTCAATGTAATTGCTGAAGTGCTGTAGCTATCTCTGAGTGGAAAACTCTTGACTGTAAATAGTGGTTTCATAGGCTCTTGGAGCTCTTCTTGTAACAAATAGGTTAGGTTGTGAAGAGAGATGGATTAAAACATTTGGACTTGAAGATTGTAACCGGTTTGAAGCAGTCAATACAAGCTGATTTATGGGATCCTGGTCTATGCTGATGGTGATGTTATTCTCACTGTAACTTGTCATTTTATTTCTGTTTTCAATTTGTTTCATTTTCCACTGTAAAGAACAGTTTAAACAGTGATAGAGTTTGCTGTATATCAGTGACCTTCTCTGGCTGAAAAATCTTTATCACAATTTTTTCTTCTAATTGTCTTATTTAGAAATGATTTAATTCAGTCTAAGCACAGAGATGCTGGCGTTCCCTCATCTTTTCGTCACTGCTGAATGTTATTTTTAAATGTTACTTTCATATATGTTGTGTGAGGAATGAATTGAGGAAATCAAAGGTTAGCCCTGAGTCCCTTTCTTGCTTGCTCAACTATTTGTCTGTTTCCCTTAGGATGTGTCAAAAGCTGACTAGTTTCAAAGTACTTATCAGATCTTGGGCCATTCTTTGTTATCTTGGTGATTGTCTTGGAAGAAACTAAGTAAAGAAGAACTAAGATGAGGAGAAAGGTGAGCCCTGCCCGCTAGTTTCTGCTCCAAAGGTTGCCTTCAAGTTTCCCTTTGTTTTTTTATCTGTGTTCTATTAGAAGTATATCAAAGGCTGGATAGTTTCAAAGTACTTACCAGATCCTAGTTTGCTTCTATGTTTTTCTTAAGTGCCTGGTCAAAGGCTGGCTAGTTTCAAAGTACTTACCAGATCCTGGGCTACTCTTTATTCTGCATCTGTTAATTCCCCTTCTTTTTGTAATCAACCCATTCCATAAATCAAACTTCAAAGAGATCCTTAGGCCTAGATGACTTGCCCCATAGATTACTCTTGAACCTGGTTGTTTCAATTAAATTCTCTTATGACTCCATAGCCCAATGGATTGAAAACTTGCCATCATCTTTCTTTAGAATCAAAGCTTATTTTGTTCACTTGCAACTTCTCACCTTTGAACCTATTTGCATATAGATCTTTCCATCTCAGATAGCAACTATGTTCAACCATCTGAGAAAACCAAACAAAACCCTTGGACTTCATAACTAGCCTAATACCATCACCCTAAAACTTCAAAGACAATATCCATCTTTGTACATATTGGAGAGATCCCTCTCCGGATTCAGGAGGGCTAGATCCTAGAATCCCAAAGTTGGTTGAAATGATGTTAACTCTGTGATCGGACTTTGCCAATCTTGCTTGTTACGGAGACCTAACATTTCTGGCGACTCCGCTGGGGAAAAACTCAGAAACTTCTACATTCAAATCTATTCATAAAGAAGCTTGCGTTGGGGTTCATGGAGCACTTGCTTTATTAACCATCTTGAGCCACCAGAGCCTAACATTTCTGGCGACTCCGCTGGGGACATGACTTGAGCTTTCATCTTTTTACCCTTTATTTTCATATAACACCTTGAGAGTAAAAAGTAGCCTTTTCAAGCACTACCAAAGAATGGTAATCATGATAAAACTTGTTTGAATCAGTGACAAACTAGGTCAATCCTAGGATTCTTTTAAGTTTTTATCTAACCTTGGAAAATCAGCTAGCTTAGCCATAAGGATAGACTGTCTTTGTTTCATAACCGTAGCTAAGTTTTGAGGCAAAGTTAGGACATTCTTTTAAACCACAAATATAGACAATTCAGAAAATACCAAAAACATTTCAGATTGGTAGTAAAACACTAGTTTTGATATCTTGTCTACGTCTTTGATGTGTTTTACCTTATACTCTTAGACAGAGTCTGGAAAGGGCCAGGTAGCCTCTGGATCTCATCCTCTTTGGGGGTGACATATCTGGTGAATTCCCTCCCAGTCAACCTCTGGTTAGAGTTTGTTGTGTTTTGAGATATCCTTGAGAAGGAATGTTTCACAAACACTGTGGTGGACAGTGTACCCTTTTGAAAACACTCTGAACCTTCCACCTGGCGACTCCACCATCCTGAACAGACCTTAAGACTCCACTGGGAAGAACCCTTATCATTATAAAATTATTCAAACTCAGTTAGAAGGCTGTCGGATTCGAAGTGAGAAAACAGGTTGGTTAACCATCCAAAGATTGTCATATCTGGTTGGACCTTTCTTGTTTAGTTGGGTCTAAACATATAAAAATTGTGGCTCCTAAAAAGATTAACACTAGAGCCCATCCTGACCCAGATCCTCCTGAAATAGTTGATAACCCAGAAGCAATTCTTAGGAAGTCTCCTAGGATACAATCTTCAACTATTTTCAGACCACCCCTAAGAGCTAATTCAGTTCTTGAGAACCTTTCAGCTCTTCATGAATCACAAATTGACTTATTAAACCCATTCAGAACTAGGTCATTTGGTGAGTTAGATCGGTTAGATTCTGAGCCTACACTTTCATCTCCCGGAACCAGGGAGACTCTTGGGAATAGAGAATCAACACCTCCTGATTTACATTTCTTACATAATCTAGGTGTCTCTCATCTGAGATCGGCTCAGAGGTCTACTGATGTTCCATCCACTTCTGTTCATCTTTCATCCACTGTTCAAACCACTTCACCTCAACCCACACCTCCTCTTGTAAATACACCCCCACCACATATCATGGCAGCATGGTATGCTCCCTTAGTCCTTCCTGTACCATTAGTCAATCTTCCACAGGACTATCAGTCCAAAATTCCATTATATGATGCTAACAATACCATAACAGCATCTCAGCATGTGGATAAGATGAATGACTACTTTGACAGAAATGAAATTGATAATGAATCTGTCAAAATCAGATTTTTTGCTCAAAGTTTGGGGGGAGAAGTGAGAAAATGGTTTAAAGGTTTAACCCCCCACAGTATTAACGATCTCCAAACCTTCCATCAAACATTCTTAAACAAATGGGAAGTACAGAAAAACCCTCTCCAAGTCCTTTCCGACTACAACAATCTCCATAGGAACCCTGGGGAAAGTGTACAAGCTTATTGTACCAGATTTAACAGTGTGTATAATGCACTTTCCCCTGAACTGAAACCTCCTCAGGGATCAGCCTTAAACAAATTCCCTGAAGGGTTTGACCCAGACATGACTTATTCACTCAGAGAAAGAGTCTTTGCAACCCTTGAAGATATGCAAAGAGGTGCCCTTTCTGTGGAGGTAAACCTCATGGAGAAGAGAGCAAGGATGAAATCTGAAAAGAGAGTATCTTTTAGAGAGGAATCCACCCCTTCTACTTCGAGCTCGAAGATGGAAAGAATGATGGAAGAAATGATGAAGAAAATGGGCATTCTAGAGAGAGCACAAGAAAGTCTAAATCAAAACACTCCTCAAAACAGAAACCAAAACCAGAATCAGAATCTTAGAAGAAATCAGCCTCCAAACAGACCCAGGGTAGATGATCAACAGGTCATTCCTCCCTTTCATCAGAACTTTTTAAGTGAGGTTGAACAAACAGATCAAATAACAGAGGAAGATGATATAAACTTATTTTGGGTAGATGATGATGACTTTGAGGTTCATTATGATAATAAACAAGGTCTGTATACGCCTTATGATGACAAAAGAAATGATAATGAGAATAGCTATCAGAACATGGAGAACACTGTCATAGAGCCTTTAAGGGAATACGAACTCAGAAGTAGATCTAATCAACAAACCCCCAATAGTAAAACCTCTGACAAACCTTCTCAAAACAGCACTGCAACCAAGTCTAAAACAAACAAACAAAGGGACAAAACGATGGATGTTGATTCTGGTAATGGTAAAGAGAAAGACACTCAAATGATTGAAAAACAGAGTGCAAACATTAGTAGTACTATCACTTCGGTTAGTACTCCTGGTAGAACAACTGTTCCAATTGTAGATAAACCAAAACAGCAAGCTATTATTGCTGATAAAGTGGCAGTAAACAGAGCTGAAGTCAATGCTTTAAAGAATCAAAACCTTTTCAGCCTAGAACAGGAAATCTCAAAGATCAAAATCTCTGTTCCGTTGACTGAGTTAGCTGCCCAACACGTGTATAGGTCCAAAATTTTGAAGGCATTAAACTTAGAAGATAACGAAGACACTCTCAATCTTAATGATGACCAACTAGAGCTTATTTTTGGTCCAAAGATTGAAGGAAAGTTCCAAGAAGGTCCTGTCCCTCCCTTTTATGTAAGCTTAAACATTCATGACAAAATTCTGCATAATGCTATGCATGACTCAGGCGCTTCCCATAACTTGATGCCAAAAGCTGTAATGGAAAGCCTGGGTCTTGAAATTACCAGACCTTACAAAGACTTGTACTCCTTTGACTCAAGCAGGGTTAAGTGTCTTGGATTGATTAAAGATCTCTGTGTTAATCTAGCCCAAATTCCGGCTAAATGTTTATTCATGGATGTTGTTGTGGCTGATCTCCCCCCAAAGTATGGAGTGCTTTTATCAAGGTCCTGGGGCGCTAAGTTACAGGGGACCATGCAAATGGACATGACCTATGCAACTATCCCTATTTTTAACCAGACTAGGAAGCTTTATAGGGAATCCCACATGCAGTACACGGTGACAAGTCAGGATAGACCTCAAAACTCCCCTCTCTATGCTATAAACATGAGCCTTGATTCTTTTATCATGTTTAATAATGAAACACTCACAGAACAAATTATTTCAATGGAATCCACGGCTGGAGTAAAAGAGGAAGAAAACAACGCTGAATTGCCAAAACTATCTGTTGTGCCTGAAGGTCCTAGCAATTTAAACACAGATCTTGAACTGCAAGTCATCAACCCGTTGAACTTAAAACTTGACAGTCCGAAAAACAGTCCTCAACCCGACGAAAAACTTGAGGAATCAAATGATACAAAGTCCATTCATCAAACTAAAAATCTGCCTCTCTGGACTATGTACTTTGATTGGTCATGCACCAAAAAAAATGCTGGTGCAGGTGTCTGGATCACTAACATTGAAAATAATCATACAGAATGTATCTCATGCAAATTAAACTTTCAGTGTTCCAACAACATAGCAGAATATGAATCCCTTCTCTTAGGCTTGCATCTTTTGAAAAAATTAGGTGCCAAGAGAATCGATGTATATGGGGATTCTGAATTAATCATTAGGCAAGTTAATGGGGAGTATAATGCAAATCACCCAAGACTTAGGGCCTACAGGAATGATGTCATTGATCTTTTAAAAACATTTGAGGAGTACACCTTATCTTTTGTCCCAAGAAAAAGAAACATTGCAGCCCACAATTTAGCCTTTGCTGCTAGAACCTGCCCAATGCTGTATGATGACACCTCTCAAATAAAATTCAGACCAGCTATCCCAGATAACAAGAAATATTGGTAGGTATTTGATGGAGATAAAAAAATAGAAGACTTCATGCAATTCAGAAATGAGTTTGAACCCCATAGTTCAGATTTAGATTATGATACAGACTGCAGTGAAGAAAATTTTCTTGGTGAAGAAGAACCATCTCCACAGCTGGTGGATATAAACCCTCAGACTATCACATCTACACATCAAATAGAACTAAGTGCAAAATCTGAAACAGAAGAAATGGAAACTCTGCATTCTAAAGATGATAGTCTGCCCAAGGGTTTGGCCCCTCTAGAAGAACTATTTGATTTTGATGATGTGGCCAACAAACCGAAACTGGAACCTGTAGAAACCGAAGTGGAGGAATGTAATATAGGCAGTGAGGAAAAACCGAGATTGATCAAACTGTCTAAAACTCTACCAGCTCACATTAAACTCAAATACTTAGAGCTGTTTAAAGAATTTTCTGATGTTTTTGCGTGGAGTTATGAAGATCTCAAATCCTATGACACTGAAATAATACAGCACAAAATCCCTCTTAAAGAAAACCAAAAACCATTCAAACAAAAACTGCGCAGAATCAACCCTGTCCAGTTGCCATTGGTTAAGAAGGAAATCATGAAGATGCACGATGCTGGTATTATTGTCCCTATTAGATATTCTGAGTGGGTATCTAATCTGGTGTTTGTTAGGAAAAATACTGGAGAAATCAGACTTTGTATAGACTTCAGGAATTTAAACAAAGCTTCATTGAAAGACAACTACCCTTTGCCCAAAATGGATCATATTTTGCAAAGGGTGGTGGGGTCTAAAAGAATTTCTTTGCTGGATGGCTATTCAGGGTATAATAAAGTCCTAGTCCACCCTGATGATCAATTAAAGACAACTTTTACTACACCATGGGGCACTTTCATGTATGTGAAAATGCCTTTTGGTTTAATGAATGCTGGGGCAACCTTTCAGAGAGCCATGGACATAGCATTCTCGGAAGAATTAGGCTTCTTCATCATTATCTATCTTGATGATGTAACTGTGTTTTCAAAAACAGATGAAGAACACTTAGAACACTTGAGGAAAGTTTTCGAGAAGTGCAGAAGGTTTGGGATATCTTTGAACCCTAAGAAAACTTTATTTGGTCTCCAAGAAGGTAAGATTCTTGGACATATCATTTCGGAAGAGGGTATAAATATAGATCCCATGAGGATTGAAGCTATATTGCAAATCTCCCATCCTCGGAATATCAAAGAGTTGCAGTCTTTCATAGGGAAGATTAACTTTTTGAGAAGGTTCATCCCCAACTTGGCTGAGCTCATTAGAAATATCACAAACATGTTAAATAAGGAGCAAGGGGTAAAATGGACCGCAGAAGCAAAGACATCCTTTGAACTGGTGAAACAAGCGTTAACCAAAACACCGGTTCTCATAAGTCCTGATTTCTCAAAAGATTTTTATATCTTCTCATTTGCATTAGAACATACTATAGCTGCTGTCCTTTTACAGAAAAACCCACAAGGACAAGAGCAGCCCATCGCATTCTTTAGCAAGGCATTAAGGGATGCCCCTTTGAGGTATAACATTATGGAGAAATAGGCTTTTGCTTTGGTGAAAGCTTTAAAGGACTTCAGGGTATACATCCTTCACTCACACATCATTGCCTTTGTCCCAAATTCGGTTGTAAAAGACATTCTAACCCAGGATCCAGATGGTAAGAGAGGTAAGTGGATTGCTGTTATTCTTGAATATGATTTAGAGATTAAACCCACTAAGCTTATCAAAGGTCAGGGTCTAGCTAGGCTAATGGTTGAATCAAATTGTGAAGTTCTTGATATTAATATGATTAATGCTCTGGATGACCAAGAAGAATTCTCAACTCCCATTGTTGAAGATTATTTTGTGAATTCTCCTTGGTATACTGATATTGTTTATGTTTTGCTTAATTTAAACACACCTCCTGGTTTATCCAAAACAAAGGCAAGATTCCTAAAGTTAAAAGTTGTAAACTATTGCATTATTGATAAATGTCTTTATTGGAAAAATGCTAGTAGTATATTGCTTAAATGTTTTCCTGAGTTTGATGCAGAAAAGATTAAGCAGGAATTCCATGAAGGAGAGTGTGGAGGCCATCTGTACTGGAAGTCAACAGCCAACAAAATTTTGAGGGCTGGTTTCTATTGGCCTACTCTTTTTCCTGATGTACACAAAATGACAACCACTTGCCATAAATGCCAATTGTTCGAGGGCAAGAGAAAATTACTACCAATTCCTCTGCATCCAATTACTGTTGAAGCCCCTTTTCAACAGTGGGGACTTGACTTCATAGGAGAAATCCACCCACCATCCTCTGCCCAACATAGGTGGATCCTTACCGCCACAGACTACTTCACTAAGTGGATAGAAGCCATTCCATGTAGACAGGCCAATGATTCGGTTATCATCAAATTCATAGAAACCAACATTCTCTCCAGATTTGGCTATCCTACCAAGATCATTACTGATAATGCAGCAGCATTTGGATCAAAGAGAATGGTGGAATTCTGTCATAAATACCAGATAACATTGGGACACTCCACAGCCTATTACCCTCAAGGTAATGGACTTGCAGAATCTTCCAACAAAAGCTTAGTGAACATAATAAAGAAACTGTTGGAGGACAACAAGAAGTCTTGGCACATAAAGCTGAATCATGCACTTTGGGTTGACAGATTAACATTGAAGAAATCCATTGGTATGTCACCCTTCCAGCTTGTATATGGTACAGATGCAATTTTTCCTAACAGCCTTGGTGTAGCAGTGATGAAGTTAATTCAAGAGTTGCAGACTGAGGAGAATGACATAATCAGAAGAATAAATCAGACCATTCATCTTCAGCAAACCAGAGAGGAAGTGTACAACAAAGAATTACAGAAGCAAGACAATATCAAGAAGATATTTGACAGAAGAATAAAGGCCAGCAATTTCAAAGTTGGGGACAAAGTTTTAAAGTGGGACTCAAAGAGAGAGGACAAGGGGAAGCATGGTAAATTTGATAATCTATGGCTAGGCCCTTACTCTATTCATTCAGTTGCTGGAAAAAACGCATTTTTCTTACGAGAGCTGGATGGAGCAGAATTGTTTGGGGGTCCTGTCAATGGAAGGATGCTTAAACATTACCTTTCTTAAGCTATTCTATGTTTTGAAGCCTTTTTACCTTCTTTTTTCGCTGTAATTATTCCATCCATCATTTGCATTTAAAGTTATGAAAAATCAAAAAATACAAAAACAAAGAAAAAATGAAAAGAGGGCAGGAATGAAAACAAGAAAGGCAAGGCCCCATGCCAAAAAGAGAAATGAATCTGAAAGTGTGCAAACTTAAATGCCACTCCTTGAAACACACTTCTAATTGGTCAAACTGTTTAATCTTGACTAATTAGCTTTCAATTTTCTGTTGATAGGGTAGCAAATTTGATTTGCCAAACTGTTTAATCTTGGCTTATCAGTAGTTAGATTAGGGTAGAAATGAAGGTTCAAACTAACTCAAAATCTGAACCAAAGTTTCCAAAGAATTGACTCAAAACCACTCCAATTTCTGAGTTAGAGAGAAAAGACCTGGTTCTAATTCACTTAAAACTTGAACCAGAAGAGAAGCAAAGGTAGCTCACTGAAAAGGAAAAACAGAGCTGTGAATATAAGAGAAGGACATAATGAGGAATTTTCAGATCTTAAGCCTTCTGTTTTGATTTAAAATTTGCTACAAATAATAATCTATGTGCAAATTGTTCATATGTCATAGATCATAGCAAGTCAAACAGTCCAATCTTGGCTTGACTATTTTTAAATTTCTGTTGTAGAATTTAGAGAATGAAAGTTTGTTGCACTGTTTAATCCCAACAAACAATAGAATAGGTAGAGGAATATCTGAGCTCAACTGTTTAATCTAGGTTCAGGGAGAAATGAGGAGTAGAAGTAGATTAGATTTCCTGTTTTCAAAAGAATAAAATGTTGTGTAAAGAGTTTTCCAATCCAAGTGCACTCTGATGAAGAAAAAATGTTAGATCAGTAGGATTGGGGTAGGTAGAAGTTGTATTGATGAAATTCATCTCTCTTTCATGACTAACATTATTTGGTCCAGAAGTAAAGCCAGAGCAAGTGATGAGTCAGACACCAGTCAACATCCCAGAGAAATCAAGGCTGAATTCTTGATGCCTTCAAGAAGGCACCATCCCCAAGTGGAGCCACTGTTAGCCACCTATATTTTTCAATTATATCAGCTGGTGGCTAAATATTCTTGGCAGCCTTCAAGAAAAAAATTCAGGCCTAAAATTGTTGATACTTGAAGTCTGTTGGTAAGAGTCTAAACTACTGATTGGTTCTACATACTCTTCATCCTCTCTGCCTCTGATGTTCCATGAAAATCCTAATCAAATATTGCTGCATCCTCCTCCTTTTTCCTCTCCCCTTCTTCCACCTTTCCTTCGTTTCTTCAACTCTCCTTTCATCCATAAAAACCCCATCAAACCCTTTTATATTCCCTATTCCTCCATTAATCTCATTTCCTAAGGTTAAAACCCCACTTTTTACTTATCGGAACCTTTCTCCTTTTGCAAAAAACAGTTAAAAACCATAGAAAAACATGTGTTTCTATGCGTTAGGTTTTAGCCCCTCAGGCTAAGCCCCTTTTTGTTTCCTCCTCCATATGCCCCAACGCCGGAACCTCGTGCTAGGACCGCCAGGCGCTTAACCCTCAGAAATAATTTATCACCAGAAAACATTGAAAACCTTTGTAAAATGCAAAGTCGGGTTTATTTTATTTTTTCCACCAAAGAATATCATATTAAAACTCAGTCATCGATCTGTCCCACGGATCAATGGTGCGGAGTGTACCCCATACCCTGGTGGACCCCCCCCTCCTTTTCCCCCCCACGCTCACTTTCAAAACCGTGGTAAATATCCCGCACCGCTTTCCGCATTAAACGGTTTTCTCCCGTCGGCCAGCGATTCCGCCCGCTGGCCGACACGTGTTCTCCACCTCACCCCAAAACCATCGTGCCATGTCTATTTCCCGCGCGTTAAACCTCATCCTATGGCCCCGCAGCGGGATTCATCCCCACCGTCGGATCTGGGCCCTCCCATCCGACAGTCCCTGATCGCCTTTTTCGCTCACCCTTTAACGAACTCGCCCGCACGTTAAATCTTCCCCGGCGTATTCCAAGAGCCGATCCCCACCGTCGATCTCCGCAGATCGACGGCTCTCATTTATTCTCCCGATTCCGTTGTACAGTCCACCTTTTCCCCGTTGACTGTTCAATTTGCTCCCAACCGTTGATCGCGATATGATCAACGGTTCTGATCTCTCCATTTTCCCGCACAACTTCCGATGCAATCTATCCATATAATGCAAGATTTCCTCACTTTTCTTGTATTTTGCAGGTTTTAAAGGTTCTTCTTCGTATTCTATGAAAATCTAAAGGATGAGGGTGACGACTCCAGTCCTTCTGATTTATCCAAGGAATCGATCATACGGAGAAGAACAATGGTATCAACAAAGTTTCATGAGCTTTGGTTGCCGCACGTCCCTGTAAAGCTTGAAGAAAGCCGTCGATATCAGAGCAGAGAAAGAGTATCATATTTTGAAGACAGAGTGAACCAGAGCAGTAGTTTTGTGGGAAGATTGGCGGGGATTACGGCTAAGACGGTTATCAAAAGCCTAATCCCCGGCTCAGGACACGGATTAAAGCAAAACCTAAAGGTGTTCATCGGACAATTGCCTCCACCGCCATGCTTTGAGGCAAATTGATTCCTCAACCACCACAGTGCCACCTATTGCCTCAGAAAGCTCAATCAGAGGATGAATTTATTGAGCAAAATCAGATACTATGCCTCGGAACAACCAAAGAAGTTATTACTGCACCAGATTGAATGACAGAATGTTTGCAGAGTAACCCTAATAGTACGCAGAGCCTCAAAGGTCAACAAAAGCTCTCTTCGAGCTTATTCCTTAAGAGTAAACACATTAATGCAATGTAACACCTGTAGAATTTCTTCATCGAACCTCACGGGGTCGGGAAGACATTAATTCTGCATTGATTATGTTTGAGATCTTTTATCAGATCTCACCTCCTCATCCTTCTATAAATACTCCAGAAGAAGATGAGTGAGGGGTTGGATTAGTAGGTTGTCAATGTAATTGCTAAAGCGCTGTAGCTATCTCTGAATGGAAAACTTTTGACTGTAAATAGTGGTTTCATAGGCTCTTGGAGCTCTGCTTGTAACGAAAAGGTTAGATTGTGAAGAGAGATGGATTAAAACATTGGATTTGAAGATTGTAACCGGTTTGAAGCAATCAATACAAGCTGATTTATGGGATCCTGGTCTATGCTGATGGTGATGTTATTCTCACTGTAACTTGTCATTTTATTTCTGTTTTCAATTTGTTTCATTTTCCACTGTAAAGAACAGTTTAAACAATGTTAGAGTTTGTTGTACATCAGTGACCTTCTCTGGCTGAAAAATCTTTATCCCAATGTTTTCTTCTAATTGTCTTATTTAGAAATGATTTAATTCAGTCTAAGCACAGAGATGCTGGCGTTCCCTCATCTTTTCGTCACTGCTTAATGTTATTTTTAAATGTTACTTTCATATATGTTGTGTGGGGAATGAATTGAGGAAATCAAAGGTTAGCCCTGAGTCCCTTTCTTGCTTGCTAAACTATTTGTCTGTTTCCCTTAGGATGTGTCAAAAGCTGACAAGTTTCAAAGTACTTATCAGATCTTGGGCCATTCTATGTTATCTTGGTGATTGACTTGGAAGCAAATAAGTAAAGAAGAACTAAGATGAGGAGAAAGGTGAGCCCTGCCCGCTAGTCTCTGCTCCAAAGGTTGCCTTCAAGTTTCCCTTTGTTTTTTATCTGTGTTCTATTAGAAGTATATCAAAGGCTGGATAGTTTCAAAGTACTTACCAGATCCTAGTTTGATTCTATGTTTTTCTTAAGTACCTGGTCAAAGGCTGGCTAGTTTCAAAGTACTTACCAGATCCTGGGCTGCTCTTTGTTCTGCATCTGTTAATTCCCTTTCTTTTTGTAATCACCCCATTCCATAAATCAAACTTCAAAGAGATCCTTAGGCCTAGATGACTTGCCCCGTAGATTACTCTTGAACCTGGATGCTTCAATTAAATTCTCTTATGACTCCATAGCCCAATGGATTGAAAATTTTCCATCATCTTTCTTTAGAATCAAAGCTTATTTTGTTCACTTGCAACTTCTCACCTTTGAACCTATTTGCATATAGATCTTTCCGTCTCAGACAGCAACTATATTCAACCATCTGAGAAAACCAAACAAAACCCTTGGACTTCATAACTAGCCTAATACAATCACCCTAAAACTTCAAAGACAATATCCATCTTTGTACATATTGGAGAGATCCCTCTCCGGATTCAGGAGGGCTAGATCCTAGAATCCCAAAGTTGGTTGAAATGATGTTAACTCTGTGATCAGACTTTGCCAATCTTTCTTGTTACAGAGACCTAACACATGGAGAGAGCCCTCTCCTGACCTTGTAGGGCTAGCTACAAGGCTGAGCATGGTTTAGATGTTGCCATGATTTTCCTTTTTCAACTTGAGGTCCAAATCAGGTGAGAACATCTCTGGCGACCATACTGGGGAATAAATTTAACATAAAGATAGATCACCCTAGTAATATTTTCCTTGTAAGTTCCTGGACTCTGGAAGATGATGTTCAGAGTTTGCTAGGTTGAAGTAGAATATTGTACAATAGAAATTTAACCACATTGGCTTCAAGAAGATACACAAGGGCTAATCCAGATCCAAATCCTCCCCCTGTGTTTGAAAATCCTAATCTCATTCCAAGAATTGTCAGAAGACAAGAAGGATCACTAAGTCCCAGACCTATCTTCAGATCTCATACTTGGCCTAGTGAGTGGTTGTTTATAGAAGATATTTATTTTGATGAGATTTTTGAGCTTTCTTTGTTTAAAAATAAGTCTGAAATTGCACTTGATGACACAGTTTTAGATCCATAATTTCTTGTAGATATTGAAGTTCAAAGGGAAAATACATCAATTGATGATTATATTTTGAATTCCCCTCAGTCATCTATCACTGTAAATAATATCCTTGAACCTTCTAAGTCATCAGGAACAAAATTTCCTCCTAATTCATCAGCATTTCCATAAGTCAATTCCCAGCTTTCATCTCCTCCATCAACACCTCCCTTAAATCCTAGTAGCACAAACACTGCTGTAAATCCACCTCGAGTCATGGTTGCCTGCTACGCATCCCTGGTTTTACCTCAGGTTCTAAATGATATGAATGTTGATTATCAAAGTAAAATTCCCATATTTGATGCCACTCAAAGCATCACAGCCCAGCAGTAGGTTGATAAGATGATTGACTTTTTTGATCTACATGAGGTAGAGGCAGAGAATGTAACCATGAGATTGTTCATCCAAATATTTGGAGGTGAAGTTAGAAAGTGGTTCAGAGCCTTACCAGAACGCTCTATTCGTACTTTGTAGGAGTTACATACACATTTTTTAGACCAATGGGAGGTAAAGAAAAACCCACTCCAAATTTTGTCTGAGCATGAAAATATTAAACGAAATGTGGGTGAAACTGTACAGGATTATTGTTTAAGATTTAATGTTGTATATAATGCTATTCCGGCTAACCTGAAACCTCCTGTGGGATTAGCCTTCCTCAAATTTCCAGATGGTTTTGATGCTGATATAGCATATCAGCTGCGAGAAAGAGATCCTTCCTCACTTGAAGACATGCAAAAGATAGTTGTGAGTGTAGAAGAAAATCTGCTAGCCAAAAGAGCGCAGACTAGAGCTGAAAAGAGAGTCACTGTGAAAGAAGAAGCATCCCCTTCAGACAGTAAGATGGACACTTTGATTCAGATAGTGGAAAATATGGTTGATCGATTAACCATTTCAGATAGACCCAAACCTCAAATCAGGAATCCGAATTTCAGAGGACAGCAGCCGTAATTCAGAATTAAATAGAGAGAACATAGAGCGCAAGACCAAACACCACCACAACAGCAAATAAGAACTCCATTATAGCAGAATTACATTCAGGGAATAGATATAGATGAGGACGATGATCCTCTGATTGAAGCCAACCACTTCTTCACTGCCGATGGTGCGCCAATTTTTCTCACCGAAGACGAAGAATACACAGCAACTGCAGACATTCAAAGGGACGAAGATTTCATTTTGGCTAATGATGCAGTATTAGAAGAAGATTCCGATGATTACCAAAGAGGGTACATGAATGCCTTATCAGCACAACAAAAAATATATTCTTTGAGGAACAGAGAGGTCCCAATTAGTCACATTCCGAAGAGAAAAGAGCTCCAAATGAAGAACGATTCTCAGAAGAAAGGAAAAGAGCTGGCCGATCCTTCCTCCAACAAAACATATTCAGCGAGTAATGCTACAATTGAAAAGAACCAGTAGAGTGTAGCAAAGGAGCAAGTAGAGAAGAAATATCCTCCAATTAAAGAGGTAGAAAAAGTTCCTTCCTTTAATTTGGAGAATGAAATTTCTAAGCTGAAAGTGTCCATGCCCTTAACTAAGTTGGTGAAAAATAGCGCTTATAAAATTCAGGTGTCTAGAATTTTGCAAATAGACTATGTTTCAAATATGCTGAATGTAGAAGATGACTACCCTGAACTCATTTTTGGCCCAGCAATTGAAGATCAATCAGAAGAAAGTGAAGTCCCTCCCTTTTACCTGAGTCTTATATTACATGAGTTCATCTTACATAATGATATGTTGGACTTCGGAGCCTCACATAATTTGATGCCAAAGGCCATTATGGAGAATTTAGGACTTTATATTACCCGTAAATACCATGATTTGTATTCTTTTGACTCAGGTAGGGTCCATTGTATTGGTATTATCAAAGACTTTGTAGTGTCTTTAGATCAAATCCCAGCCAAGAACGTTTTGATGGATGTAGTTGTTGCCGATGTCCCACCACGGTTTGAAATGCTTCTATCTAGGTCTTGAGGTGAAAAACTTAAAGGAACCATGCAATTTGACTTCCCTTATGCCACCATTCCCATGTTTGGCTAGTTGAGAAAGCTCTATAGGGAGAAAAAAATGAAATATATGATCACTAGCAAAGAGAAGCCAGTTAATCATCCCATTAATGCAGTCCACACATATTTAAAGTCCTTTGTCTTATATTCAGATGGTGGTTTGAATGATGTGAATGTTCAGTTGGTACAAGTAGATGACATGCCTGAAATTTCAGAGAATTTTAGGGAAGTTCTCAAACAGGAAAAAGACAAAGCAACAAGCACTTCTGAGCTTCCTGCCTGCCAGCAGCAAAAATATAGTGAACAACAAAAAGATGCAGAAATAAGTCAGGATAAAGTAGAGAAAGAAGCAAATTTTCAGCATTTGGAAGAAGAAGAAGGCCTTTGGAGCATGGATTTTGATGGAGCTGTTGGTAAGGACAGAGCTGGTATTGGAATATGGATTCAAAGCCCTATTTTCCAGCCTGAAAAGGTTCCTAGTAATGTTAGAGTATGTGCTTACAAGTTGGCTTTTTACTGTTCTAAAAATGAAGAAGAGTATGAAGCTTTGATTGCAGGTCTAAAATTTTTGAAGAAGCTAAATGGAAAGAGGATTTATGTTTATGGCGATTCAGAGCTGATAATCAAACGGGTCAAAGGAGAGTACCAAACAAAACATACACAGTTAAGGGCCTATCAAAATGCAGTCCTTGATATCATGAAGACATTTCCAGAGTACACTTTGACAACAGTACCTAGGATGCAGAACATTATTGCTGATTCTCTGGCCACCACAGCAAGCAACTTGAAGATTCTGATGAACTCCAACAACAATTTTGAGATCTATGTCAAACATAGGCCTACTATTCCCGACAATTTGAGGTATTGGCAAGTTTTTTGGGATGACAATGAGATCAATGCTTTTTTACAAAGTGAAGGAAAATTCAAAGAGACTCTCATAGAAGGTGAGTATGAGATAGATGATCAAGAAATTGAAAAAAATCAGATGGACATACTGCAGCTGAAAGAAAATGTGATTCCTAGAGGTCTCATACCTTTAGAAGAGCTTTTTGATCAAGATGATTTTTCTAAGAAACCAAGCTTGGTGCCTACTGAGAAAGGAGTTGAAGATGTGAATCTTGGAACAACTCACAAGCCCAAGTTTGTGAAGTTGTCAAAGGCATTGTCCCCTAAGGTAAAGGAAAAGTATGTTAAATTTCTTTCTAAATTTTATGATGTGTTTGCATGGGATTATTCAGATTTGAAGGTGTATAACAAAAACATAATTCAGCATACTATTCCCATCAAGCCGGATCATAAACAATTTAGACAGAAGCTAAGAAGAATCAATCCAAAGCTGTTGCCATCCATTGAAAAAGAGGTAAACAGATTGTACAAATCTGGTATCATAGTTCCAATTTGATTTTCTGACTGGATTTCAAATCTGGTCGCGGTACGTAAAAAGACAAGAGAAATAAGATTGTGCATAGATTTTCAGAATTTGAATAAGGCATCCTTAAAGGATAATTATCCACTTCCGAAGATGGACCATATTCTGCAGAGAGTAGTTGGAGCATCAAGGATGTCACTACTCGATGGCTACTCAGGCTATAATCAGATCTTGGTGCATGAGAAAGACCAAGACAAAACTGCCTTCACAACACCCTCGGGAACCTTCCAGTGTGCCAAAATGCCATTCAAACTGAAGAATGTTGGAGCCACTTTCTAGTGAGAAATGGATATTTTTTTTGCCAATAAAAAAGATGTTTTCCTTGTTGTTTATTTGGATGATCTGATAGTATTTTTTGGCTATGATGATGAGCATTTGCACCATTTGAGAATTGTTTTTAAGCGATGTAGAAATTTTGGGATTTCTCTCCATCCAAAGAAGAGTCTCTTTTCCATGGATGAAGGCAATTTGCTGGGGCACATCATCTCTAAGGATGGTATCCACATTGATCCATCCAGAGTGGAGGAAATTCAGCACATAGATCTTCCACGAAATAAAAAGGAGATTCAAGCATTCAATGGTAAGATGAACTTCTGGCACAGATTTATACCCAATTTGGCTAAACATTTGAGAGAAATGACTAATATGTTGAAGAAGGATATCACTGTCAAATGGAGTGAGGAAGCTATCAAGTCATTTAATCTGGTAAAGTTTTCTTTGTCCAATGCCCTAGTCTTGATTAGTCCCGACTATACTCAATATTTTATCATTTTTCATTCGCATTAGAGCATACTATGGCTGTTGTTTTGATGCAAAGGAGAGACCAGATTGAAAAGCCAAATGCCTTTTTCAGTAGGACTATTAGAGATGCTGCCTTGAGGTATAATATTATTGAGAAACAAGCATTGGCTCCTATAAAGGCATTGAAGGATTTCAGGGTCTATATTCTTCATTCAAACACTATAGCATATGTTCCTAATGCAACAGTAAAGGATGTTTTGATCCAAACTGATCCAGAAGGTCGAAGAGGTAAGTGGGTAGCAGCTATGTTGGAGTACGATTTGGATATCAAGCCCACAAAGTTGATTAAAGGCCAAGGCTTGGCGGAAGTAATGGCCCAATCAAATCTACATGCCCTAGATATAAACCTCATTACAAAAATGTTGGAGGATGAAGATGAAGGTTTGCTTGTTCCAATTTCAGAAATTTTTCTACAATCCCCATGGTATTCAGATATTGTTTATGTTCTTCAGAATCTTTCTCCACCTCCAGGAATGTCTAAAAGTAAAGGTAGATCACTGAAACTTAAGTCTGTTAAATAATGCATTTTAAACAGTGCTCTTTATTGGAAAGATCCAGGAGGTATTTTTCTTAATTGTTTGGTTGAATAAGAAGCTTAGAAGGTAATGCATGATTTTCACAAAGGTGATTGTGGTGGTCACTTGTTTTGGAAAATTACAGCTAACAAAGTGTTGAGAGCAGGATATTATTAGCCCACTTTATTTTCAGATTTATATAAAACAGTGATGAGTTGTCATGAATGTCAAATTTTTCAAGGGAAGAAGAAATTTCTCCCTCTTCCTTTGAAAATAGTTGCAGTAAACACTCCCTTTCAGCAGTGGGGACTTGATTTCATAGGAGAAATCCATCCCGCGTCATCAGCACAACATTGATGGATATTGACAGGAACATATTACTTTACTAAATGGATCAAGGCCGTCCCAGCAAGGCAGGCAACTGATACGGTAATTATTCAATTCCTAGAATCTAATATTTTATCTCGTTTTGGCTACCCTTACAAAATTATAACAAACAACGCAACAACGTTCAAGTCTAAGAAGATGGTGGATTTCTGGGACAAATATAATATCGTGCTGGGCCATTTGACAGCATACTATACACAAGGCAATGGCCTGGCAGAATCATCGAGCAAATCTCTGATAAAGATAATCAAGAAATTGCTAGAGGTGAACAAAAGAAACTGGCATCGAAAGCTCATCAACGCATTGTGGGCAGACAGAGTTAGTAGCAAGAAATCCATAGGTATGTCACCTTTTGAATTGGTTTATAGTACTGATGCTTTCTTTCCTACATCACTTACAGTTCCATTCATGAGATTATTGCAAGAAGTTGGTAGTGAATACGATGACAATCAGCGAAGGATCAATCAGATGATCCACCTTCAAAAAACAAGAGAGGAAGTGTCACAAAATTCTATTTAGTTGTAGGAGAAGATAAAGAAGATATATGACTGAAAGACCAAAGCAAAAAAGTTTCAGTTGGATGATGTAGTGTTGAGATGGGATGCAAGAAATTAGGACAAAGGGAAGCATGGTAAGTTCGACAATCTGTGGAAAGGACCATACAGGATTTCAGCATACTGGGGGAAAAATGCTTTCTTGATTTCAGAAATGGATAGCCAATATTTCCCTGTAGGAGCAATGAATGGTAGGCTTTTTAAGCACTACCATTTTTGAAGATAATGGATCAGAAGCTATGTCATAATCATTGTATATACCATGTTATTTTGGGTCAGAATTCAAGTACATAGTCATTGAAGTTTGGGGCCCGAGGTGAAGGATATAAAACTTGAATGTCATGTGTATGGTTTCATTTTATTTCAGTTATCAGTCTCAGTCTTGAGTCATTCTGCATTGTGTCAGTTTTCAGTATTTTTTTTTGACTCCATGCCCACTGGATACGGCTACTTGGTCTATGGTTTCCTTGGCACCTCCAAGAAGCTACCATCCCCATTGGAGCCAATGTTAGTGTTAGCCTAGTCATACTACCATCAGTGATCAAAATTTCTCTTTTTCATTTGCATATTAGGAGTCCCATACCAATAAATTTCACTGTTCTGCCAGGTCATGGATCCATTGATGGTAGTGATTTTTTATCAATTTTCCCTCATATGAAACTTGTTGATTGTCCTCTCTATGGTCTTTAGTCATGAGCTACTTTCACTTTGTGAGTCATATTATTAGGTCATAGGGTTGGTCTCATTAGGTTCTAGGGTCTCATCATGATCAAATTAATGAGTCAAGTGTCAATAAATATCAGCAAGGTCATGAGGTAATCAATAAAATCAAAGTCACAGCACCTGGGAAGATCAAAGAAATGTTTGATCCAGTTTGATGTAATTTTCACCTCAAAACCATGTTTTGAGGTGAAAACATGATACTTTTCCTTTATTATCATTCATTATGTAATTTTATGTCAGCATATGTAATAAGTCACACTTTAGAAGCTGCTATCTCCACAAAGTCACCACTCTGCCCTTCAGAGAGGTTTTCCACAGCATTTTCAATTCAAAATCATGTTCTAAGTACGTTCAACAGAAAGAGCCTGAAAAGAGCTTTCCAATGGTATATTACACCCTCAAAACTGACTTCTGGAATGAAATTTATGCCTAAGGGAATGAAAGTCACCTATACCCTTAAACAACCCCTTTTCCCATTTCCCTCCTACACTTTATTTCATAAATTTTTTTAATGTTTTCCTTTATAAAACCCCTTTTTCCCCATCTGATGGAAAAATTGCATTATTAAATCTTTTAGTACATAAATCCGATGTGATTAAACCACTTCCCCTCATGCCCTTCAAACTTTATTATAAAATCAAAGTTTCATATTATAAATACCCCCCCCCACTCTGGTCACAATCGTAATTTAACTAACCACTTCCCCTCCATACCTTTTAAACTTAATAATAAATTTCAAAGATTATTATAATCCCCGCTGTTCCAAACCACTTCCCCTCCATACCTTTTAACTTTATAATAAAGTTAAAGTTTATTATAAATCCTCCCCACCAGTCTGATACATTCCCTTCCCTTTCCATCGCATCACAACATTTAAAATATGCGCCCCGATTGGCCCTCCTGTTCACAAAAAATCTGATGTGATTGAGAGCTCTCGATTGTATGTCTCCGATGAAATCTCGCCTGATTACATCCTGACCATTGATCAGATCCACGATCCGACGGCATGTATGGAATCGGCGCTCTCCGATTGAGTCCCTCCCGATGGAAAACTCCTGATTACTCCTGCGCCATCGATCTACCCCCTCCAATCGGATGGCCCACAGTTCATCGTCCCATCGCAATCGGCAATTTCACATATAACTTTCCCTCGGCCCTCCTTCGATCTCCGATAATGATGGACCTATGGGTCCCAACACATAATACTTCTGCCCCATTCATAATAAATTGGCCTTTCCCTTTGTAAAAATCAAATTTTATTTTATTTCCTTTTACCAAAGGCCTTCCCCTTCATTGCCTATTCCCAATCGCATCGGGAAAATCCTGTGATGTAATACACTTGGCCCCAATCCCAAGCCCAATTGCGATTGCAATTATATCTCCCAATCCCACCTTGATCCCTTCCCCTTTTTAAGTGAAATTCGATTCTTTCTTGTTGTAAAAAGCGAAAAATCATTTTCATGTGTTTTTAAGAGGATTTCTCTGCTAATTTATTATGTTGCCCCATCGGACCTTGCCAAATCGCATCAGTTTTTTTATATATGCCCTGTTCCCAAATATATCCATACCCTCTGATCCCGATTGCGATTACACCATCGCAACATGCATTTTTTTTAAATGTTTTACTATGTATTATATCCCCTCTACCCATTGATTCCAATTGCGATTGCGATTGTGGACCCCACCTCCTTTCCCTTTGCTCCTTCCATTCGAAATTGGTTTCTCCCTTCACTAAAGGCATAATTTCGTTTTATTTCATTTCAAAAGAATTTCATTAAAGGTCAGTTTTCTTCAAAGAAAATGGAAAGAAATAGTCAAAGGCCGAGAGCTAATATGAGACAGATATTGTTACAACAACAGGAAAATAGGATTAGCTCTTCAAATTGCCTATTTTTTATTCAACAGAATAATAGTGAATCTGCCAAAATGGTCAAATGTGATGCTGCTCCTTATTTTAGGCAGATTGTTGGTTCTCTTTTCTATCTTCAAATTTCGGTTCTTAAGTTGTTAAAACAAAATCCCTTTTTCTCTGGATCTATGTTCCCACATTTCAGCCTATTTAATGTAATTGTAAATCATTTGTAAAGCAGTCTGTAACTCAAAAAGTAGGGGAATAGTGTGGAAAATCAGGAGGACGCTCTGTGCTCCATTGTAATAGTTTTGGACAGAGAATTAAATAAAGAGATGCAACTCTGATTTGTGGGATCCATGTGGTATGGAATTTAGGATTTGTTCTCTCCTTTGTGTTCATATGTAAATTTTTATGTATACCATTCATCCATAAACATCTTTGTTTGAATGTTTTCAAGATAGAAAGGTAGAATCCATTTTTTTTTCTCTTCCTTGGGAAATCATTCATACTCTGTGTTTTTTCTTCTGTTTGAAAAGGATCCATCTTCTATGCCCTTTTCAGCTCCTCACCAGTATTTCCATTTCTTCATTATTTAAACTTTAATTGCTAAAAGTTCCTGCCTACCTTGCCCCATGAAATACCCTGTGTCCTGATTTAATTCCCCAGTTTCAAACTGTCCTATTTGTCCCACACATCCCTGAAAATTTCATTCATTTCATTTAAACATTTTCCCATTATTATACCTAGTCTAAAATCAGTTCATAATTGTACTTTGTTGAATATCCTTTCACGGAGAGAGCCCTCTCCTGAGCGTGGTTTAGATGTTTCCCTGATTTGCCTTTTTCAGCCTGAGGTCCAAATTAGGTGATAACAGGATGAGTAACAAAAGTTCAGATAAGAAAAAGAATAATAAACACTCTAAATTTGCGTTGCATGAAGAATTCAAGAAGGAAAAGCCTATCACCTTCTATGGTGAGATAAAAAAAGGAGATGAATCTAAAGCATGGTTGTTAGGATTGAAGAAATACTTCCATGTGCATGATTATTCAACAAGCATGGAGGCCATAGTAACAATATTTAGTATGCATGGAAAGGAATCAATATGGTGGGAATATCCAAAGAATGTGAAATGAGTTCAAGAAAATGACATATCTTGGAAGCATTTAAAAATTTACTTCAGAAATAAGTACCTATAAGAAAGGTACCACGATGAAAAGGTCAAAGAATTTCAAAATTCAAAACTTGGACAATTCACTATAGAAGATTATGTGACTAGATTGTTAGATTTTTTGCACTATGTTCCTTATATCAAGGTTGAGAAAGTGAAAATTCAAATATTTATTAGTTGATTGCCTTAGTACTACCAAGAGTAGATAGAATTTAATGATCCAAAGACTCTATATGAAACCATAATAAAGGCTACATGATGTTATGAACAAGAAAAGAATAGAGAATAACAACAAAATTCCTGTAAGAGGAAAGAAAAATATGATATGAAGGAAAGGAAGTCAAGATTTCAACATTATAAATATAATGGAAAGATTTCAAATAAGAGCTTTCCAAAAATAATTAAGCTTTAGAAAAACTATCCTATGCATTGGAAGATAGATCCAATAACAAGTGTGGAAGGAAAGGAAAAATATCAAAATGCCTTTGAAAAGTTAGGGTTGTGGAGAAGAGAATCATGAGAATCTTCAGGTTGTGTTGCAAGTACTGAGAGAGCACTAGTTATATGCCAAGTTTAGCAAGTGTGATTTATATAAAAAATAAGTCCATTACTTGGACCACATAATGGAAGGAGCTGCTATGGATATTGATAAGATAAAATATATTAGAGAGTGGTTGACTCCAATAAATGTTACAAAAGTAAGTTCATTTATGGTACTTGCAAGTTACTATAGAACATTAACCAAAGTATTATCCCAAATTTGTCATCCAATTAATTCATTATAGAGGACGAGAGTAAAATTTATTTGGTCCAAGGAATTTGAAGGAAGCTTTCATCAACTAAAATATTTTCTTACCAATGCACATGTGCTAACAATTTTGGATCCAAGTAAAGAGTTCTTAGTATGCACTGATGCTTGCAAGGAAGGACTCGATGGGGTGCTATTGCAAAATGAGTACGTGATATGTTATGAATATTGAAATTTGAATGAGTGTGAGATGAATTATGTGACTCATTAATTAGAGTAGGTGACTATTGTTCATGAACTTAAAATGTGGCGACATTATCTACTTGGGAGTAGATTTTTTTTGATGTGAAATCTTAGTGGGTTGACGTATTTGTTTGACTATCCTTGAATTCTAGGAAAGATAGGTGGATGATGCTGATTAGTGAGTTTTACATTGGAATTAAGCACATCCAAGGCAAGGAAAACTATGTGGTGAATGTTATAAGTAGAAGGTTGCAAGGGAACGAAGTTACATCAATTAGTTTAAATGAAACTAGCTTGAAAAGTATGATAAATAATGTCTTCCAACATGATGATCACTTTCAAAAAATTAAAAAATGTATGCAACAAGGGACCGAAGGATCAAGTTGTGTGGCATATCAACTGACAAAGGATGTACTATTGTTATATAACAACAAATTGTATCTAACAAATTCCAAGTACGTGAAGAAGCTAATCATGGATGAAATGCATAAAGAATCATATTCCAGACACATGGGATATTTGGAGATGATAAAAATAATTAGGAAGAATTATTAGTGGCTTAGAATGAAGATGTATATTTCTAAGTACACTGCAAAGTGCTTGGAATGGCAACAAGTCAAGGCCAGACATAAGAACCCAACAAGCATGTTATGCCCTCTCCCAATTCCAGAATTGAAATAGGAGACTATAACTATGGATTTCATCGCTGGATTTTTGAAGCCAAGTAAAAGGCTTGATGCTATTATGGTTTTGGTGGAAATTTTAAGTAAAGAATATAATTTTATTCCTATAAAGTTGACTCATAAAGAAAAATACATTACTAAGATATTTATGAAAGAAATCTTCAAATTGCATGGCATGCCAAAGGTGATTGTGTTTTACCAAGATGCTAATTTTACTTCTAGATTTTGGAAGGATTTTTTGAAGGAATTGGGATAAATTTAGCTACAACCAAAAATATTCAAATGGATTAGAAAGGAAAAATTAGATTCTAGAGGACATGCTCCATATGTATGTGATAAGTAGGCCAAGTAAATGGGAGCAATATTTTCCATTGGATGATTTTGTTTATAATAATGGTTATCAATAACCAATGAATATGAATCCCTATAAGGAAATGTATGATTGGAAATTTCATATTCCAATGAGTTGGGATTATCCAATGGATACGAGTTATTCTTGGACCAAATATGTTGCAAGAAATGGAACAACAAGATTTTTTGATAAGATGGAAGTTAAAGGAATCCTAAGACTACCAAAAGAGTTATGCAGAGATACACATAGTTCACAAAGAGTTCAATGTATGGGCTCATGTGTATCTCTAGGTTAAACCAAAAATAATTTCCTTAAGAATAAGAACTTGTGTTAAGTTTGCACCTCACTATTGTGGACCGTTCGAGATTTTGGAGAGAGTTAGGTCAATGACTTATAGGATTGCCTTACCTCCAAAAATTAAATCCCATGATGTATTTAATTAATATTTTCTTAAAAATTATGCTTATGATTCTAAGCAGGTTATTTATTGGTATATGATCTAGTTGAAACCTAAAGGAGAGTTCAAACCAGAACAATAATGCATACTAGGAAAGAAGGAGACACTGCTTTAGAACTATACCATTGTCCGGGTTAAAGTGGAGTGGAAGCATTGTAGAACATAATAAGCCACTTGGGAATTGGAGGATGCCATGAGAATGGCATATCATTATTTTTTGTATTCATAGATTCGTTTTGCAAGAGGTATAACACTAAGGTCAACGTTCCTTTAAGGGAGAGGGGATTGTCAAACCCCCTTTTATTTTGCTAAATTTTTGTAATTAAATATTTATAATGTTGGGCTGCCACCATTGACACTATGAATTGAAACTTTATTATGATATATAATGATTTATTTTATCAATAAAATATGTTAGAACTCAAAGAAGGGGGGAGAAACAGCAGATTATGATGCCTTGAGAGGAAAATACATACCTTGAATTAATAATTCCCTTAATGTGATGGTTGGGAAGATGAAGGATCAAGGTGTCTTTATAAAAATGAAAGAGAAAATCCATTGGGGGTATTTTTATTTTCTCCTTTTTGTGCTGAGCATTACGCTAAGATTCTTTTAATACACTAATTTTTTCCATATCTCACTTAGAAATTATAATTGGCATAAAAATGGTGACAACTTGCATACTGAGGATTGGGAGTTGTTATGTTTGTGAGTCGCATAGAGAGAACTGAAGAAGGAAGTGCCAAGGGATTTCACATAGCATAGAAGGACTCCCTTGTGTTGTACAAACCTACACTGTCATTTGTGAATGTAAATGGGCCTGGTAAATAAATTGAAAGGTTGAAAACTGATATTATTTGATGTGTGTGTATGAGAGCGACCTTCACTTTTTGTGTTAAATATGGTATGAAAAATGTGTGCTAAATCCATGATTTTGGTTTCACCCCAAGGAATCAAGATCTTGTTTGGGGGTTTCCAACTATGAGAAATACTACAACATAGTTGAGCCTATGATTGGGTGGAGAGTGGGTCACCCTTATTTAGTTGCACATTTAAAAATATTTGACTCAAGGTAAGTATCTCTTATGCATGACAAGTTTATATGTACCTGCATTTTCTCTTCAAACAAAATTCATGGTTGTAGTCATTATACTATTTGGTTGTATTTTTTTATATGTATTAAATTTTATAATAGCATTAGTTGAGGAAGATAGCCTTACTAAATTATTATTTAAAGCAGACATGTTGGCATGTATGCTATAAATTCTCTTCTGGGAGGTTCCAGAAGATGAAACTTGGACCATCGTGAGGAGAAATCCTACTAATCCTCTAGTACAATTTGTTTATCTTGGGTTGATTTTTTTTAGGAAATATGATTAGATGAAGGTGGGATTCCTAAATTCAGATTTAAATAGGTCATGTTGGAATTTATTCTATAATGTTTCTTTTGGGAGGTTCTAGAAGCTAAAAATTGGATCATAGTGAGGGGAAATTTCGCTAATCATTTGGGAAAAATTTCAAATATTGGATCACAATATTTTAGGAGATATTATCAGATGAGGTTGAGCCTCCTGGATATTCCTAAAATCATGCATCAAATAGTCCATGTTGGAATTTATGCTGAAAATTGGACCATAGCGAAGGGAAATCCCACTAATTATCTGATCCAACTTTCATATCATGGTTTTAAATATTATAAGAGATACTATAAGTGGAATTTGAGATTTTGGAAGCTCCAAAAATCATGCATCTAACATGTAGTGTTGAAATTTTTTCTATAATGTTTCATCTGGGAGGTTCTAGAGGCTAAAACTTGGAAAATAATAAGGAGAACTCCCCCTAATAATATGGTTCGGTTTTTAGAACTTGATATGCTATAATTTAGGAGATACTCCTTTAGGAAGTTTTTATATTAGTTTGCATGCAAATCATTTAAAGTAATTCCTAATTTTTTTAATGATTCATTGCATACAAATTGTTTGATGAAATGCCCTATTGAAAATTCGGTTTTGTTGATGGGGATAGTATTGTTGGATGTTATCATTGTTGTATGGTAATATTTTTTTAGCTAATATATGCCTATTTTCATGCAAATAATTTTAAGAAATGTGTTAAATTTGTTTTATTACAATTTTCATACAAACTATTTGATAAAACACCTCAAAGACAAAAATCAAAAGTTGCAAGACTTAGTGTTATATTTCAGTTAGTATGTTACAAGTGGTATCAAAGAAATATTTCTTATTTGATTTCATACCAAATGTTTGACAAAATGTATATAATAAAAATAATACTTATTTGGTTGTATGCAAATTATTTGGAGAAAGGTTTACATGTAAAGTGTTTGACAAAATGTATGTGAGATGAAAATCAAGTTGTTGCAAGTGTGGTGAGGAAGCATTTTCACAAATGCCCCATCCACTTCCCAAAGCCTTATGAATCACATATTTAAATTTTTTTTGCACTATTTTCTCATATTATTCTTTGATGACATATTCATTTACAACAAATGATGGCATTCTGTTGGACAGATAAGTCGTTCTTGCGGAAAATACAGACCTCCCAAGTGTCCTACAGACGGTTAGCAACAAATGGATAATTAAATCTATCTTTCTCTAGATATATTGCAATTCATGATTAAATTTTATGAAGGTTTTACGATCTTACCTTTGATCCAACGCTTGTTTGTAGTAGTAGACCTTCAGTCACCCGAAAGAGTTGCCTTCGAAGATCTGTAATCAAAAACAAACAAACATAAAATAGCACCTGCATAGGATATATTCATAATTCATATCTATTATGGTGATCAAGGAATCCATAAAATAAACCAATCAATTGATAGCTTATTGAGAAAAATAGACTTATTTGTATTAACTTTTAATAATAAGAAAAACCTTAGAACCGTGTCCGCCTTGATGTTGTACAGGTCTTCCTGGGGTCCGAAGCAGGAATCTCCTTTACTCTGACAAGCCTTGCACTCTTCCAACCGAGATACATACATGTATGTAATCTTTCCCACATAAAATCTCAGCTAAAATGGTCTAAGTTCCAATGGCACTTCACCTCAAATAATACTAAAGCTTGAACTCCCTTTGAGGCTACCCTATGCCTCTTTTTGTAGTGAAAGAGAGGAGGTTACAACTCCAAACAAGAAGGGATAGAATCCTCCTTCAAAGGGATTAGCTCCTTACATCAAGGGGTTAGCTCCTTAATGGATGGGATGCATGAACCTGAAAAGAGCGGATTTTCCACCGCAGGAATGTTTCTAGAAGCTTCCAAAAATGACTCAAACTGAGCTTCTAGATTTTACTTGCACCTTTTTTTACCTTTTACATGGCTCCGCATTTTTAATGAAGAAAAATTGTGGTACGTACCGCAGTTTTCCTTTACAAAAGGTGCGGTACCGCAGGTAAATCTAAGAGAAAGTGCGGTACAAGTGTTTTAAGGATTTTTATGAGGTTTTCTCTTATTTTCAAGGCTTGATATTAGGAACTAATGTGTTTACACTTGCAAGGGAGAAATGTATGAGTGATAATGAGCTCGCACGGACAACAAAATGTCAAGGTGACAATTTTCAGTGTAACAAATTTCCCCCTAAAGTGCAAAGTCTGTAATAGATGAAGAGTGAGTATGTAATGTATGAAGAGTGAAGTACTTTATCATTTCAATGATCAGCCTGTGGACACCCCAGTCGGAACCTGTAAAAAAATTCAATGCAAAATGGATATATGTATATACATCATCGCTGAGGTAGGCATTCCCATACTCAGATCAAAAACTAACTAAACTTGTTCTGATACAGAAATTATTTTAATATTACATCAATAATGTAGACACGGCATGGACATAGCCATTTGTAATGAATCATCTACTGCATAATGAATAATAAAACTCCTTGCAGCTTGGATGGTGGAAACTAGATCCAGGGTCTTGATTTTTGCTTCTGGAACTAGTACGATTCTATCCATGCGATTAAATGTGTTGAAGTCGAACATGGTAGAAAATACTTGATTACCAGTCAATGATGTGAAATGTTAAAAAGCATAAGAGAAACCACCAATAATGAGAATGGCTCTCAAAGTACTCAGTACAATCCATGAAATGTGAATATGTGACCTGAAGTCGAACATTTCACAGAATCGTTCGATTGAAGGTCAATGATGTAACCTGTCGTCGAAGGTGAGAAACCTACCATTAAGGCATGCAGATTCCAAGGTACTAACGGATTCTATATCAACTTCGTAGATGATGAGTTGTCATCGATAGAAAGTGATCCGTCGTAAGCAAGCCCACGACAGGAAACCATAGATCAAGTTTTGAAGATTTTTTTTTTTTTTTTGCAAGGACTGACTCAGGGATGGTCAACGCGAATGGAGACAAGTGTTTGCAGATGAATGGTTTGTTTGAATGTCCTCTTGAACACATAACAACACTGCAGATGGTTTGGTGTCAGTTTCCCTAAGCTAATACCCAGAAACTGGCTGACGATTTTCAATGTGGATTGATTAACTGATAGGCAAATGATTTCCCAACCCAGGTAGAAGTGCGAAAAAAAGTGTCGTGTTCAAGAGTGGTGTAATGCTTTTAAAAATAAAAGTGTAACAAATGAATCTGTTTTCTCTTTTTCCCCCCACCATTGCTGGCAAGTACCTCTTTATTTTTTGACAAGCTTGAGGAGGATAACATTTTCTTGTTTATAAGCTCATCCTTCGGATGAATCCAACTTAGTTTAAAAATTGAACCCTAAGAAGGAGTGGTCCGTTCCTATTTGAAATCAACTGGTCCTTTACTGTTAAATTTTAACGAGTCCAGTATAGGATAAACTCGGTGTTTTTCATTTTTAGGGAGTCAGAAGAAAAATCTTAAGAAAACTCCATGGGTGTACTTTTTCGTAAATTTAGTCTCTCAGGCCCAAAAAAGGATAAAATAATGCGAGAGAGAACTTTATTGACCATGATTAGTCAACGTATACCTTTTTCGTAAATAGTCCATTTTAGTCCGAAAAAGGGGTAAACTTATAATGAAAGGACGACCATTCATTTACTTTAACAAGTTTGAATATTCAAGTACTCAGCAATCTTTTCATTTTTAGAGAGTCTGAAAAGGGCTTAAAATATAACTCCAGGGTTTCACTTTTTCGTAAGTTTTAACGAGTTCAAAAAAGGAATAAAAATGTACTCATATGGCCTACTTTCAATTTAATTTATGAGCAGGAAAATACGGAAAGAACTCGGCATTTTCATGTGTTTTATGAGAATAAAAGATAGCAAAACAATCTCGGGATTTTCATGATTTTAACGAGTCTTGAAAATAATAATGGAAATGGACTCAAGATAGGTTTCATTTTTATACAAGCTTGAAACAAAGAAAACTTTCTTGAAAGTTTTTAATGCCCCCCAAGTGTAACTGCTAGAGCGCATGCCCCCCCAGCTTCATTTCATTCAACTAAATAGACTACTGGTAATTAATAGCTAGATGGAATGAAGGTTCATTTATGAGATCATATGAAAGAGCCGACCTGAAACTGTAAGAAAATTATGAAAAAAATGAAATAACTAACCTAAATATATGACTTAACATTTACGAGATCTAGTCAAAGACTCGACTCAATTAGGGGAGGATTTGTTTCATTTTTTAACGATCTTGACACAGGAAAGAACTATGCTCATGGCAACGTGTTTCATTTTTTAATGAGGTTGATAGAGTAACAGGAACTATCCTCACCTACATGTTTCATTTTTTAACGAGGTTGACACAGTAAAAGAATTGTCCTCAAATCTACTCTCTACAATCTACCTATATAACCTACTGATTCATTTTTTAATGAGGTTGACACAGGAAAAGAACTGTTCTCATGGCCCACTGATTCATTTTTTAACGAGGTTGACACAGTAAAAGGAACTTTCCTCTTGATCCACTGATTCATTTTTAACGAGGTTGACACAGTAAAAGGAAATTTCCTCATACCTGATTCATTTTTTTATGAGGTTGACTCAGTAACAGGAACCATCCTCAAAAACTGCTTATTTCTAATCTATTAATCTACCCTCTACAATCTACCTACTGATTCATTTTTTAATGAGGTTGACACAGGAAAAGAACTTTCCTCATACCTGATTCATTTTTTAACGAGGTCAAATCAGTAACAGGAACTATCCTCTAACCAACTGATTCATTTTTTTAACGAGGTTGACACAGTAAAAGGAACTATCCTCATAAGAATCTGTTTCATTTTTTAACGAGGTTGACACAGGAAAATAACTTTTCTCTTGGAAGATTGTTTCATTTTTTTAACGAGCTTGACACAAGAAAAGGAACTATGATCTTGACTAACTGATTCATTTTTTAATGAGGTTGAAACAGTAAAAGGAACTATCCTCACCTACATGTTTCATTTTTTAATGAGGTTGACACAGTAAAAGAAACTATCCTCACATAGACTTGATCATGGCTTCCGACTGGAAGAAACACATGTCAATGGACACACCTTGATCATGGCTTCCAAGAGGTCTTCATCATAAGGAAGAATAGTTCTCTGGAAGGAACACATGTCAAGGGACTCAAAAGGGATAAGAACATTGCGTTCAAATAATCCCATAGAGTTTTCCATGTCAATTATCGGATCTAATTCAAAGGAAGTCGAGAAAACAGTAAGAGGCTCGCTTGCATCGATAACTGAAAACATGGGACTGGTTGCCACATAATTAACCCGTGGCAGGGTAGATACCACTTTAGTAGAAGGAACTTTTAGGGGTGTCAGATTATTGATAGTCGAATCAAGACAAGGGAATGAAAGTTGGTCAACAGTCACAATGTTTCCATTGTGAGGGAAAGAAATCATGCGAAAGAGTGTCGATACAATAGCTTTCATTGCATAGACATAGTCTCGCCCAAGGATTAAATTGAAATCCAAGTGGCCTCGAACTACCATAAGATCAATACAGACAATTTTACCTTCCAAAGTAATAGAAAACTTAGGAAGGATCCCTAAAGGTTCACTAATGGTTCTGCTAAAATCTTTCAGATGCTGCATAATAGGCACAAGATGAGGGGAACCCAAAGCTTTCCAAGTAGTTAAGGATAAAATACTAACAGAGGCACCTTCATCTACATGTGTGCGACATATATTCTTACGACAAGCCTGCACAATTATTTGGAAAGGGATGTAAGAAGGAAGATGAGGTTCTATCAATCTATTCCAATCAAAGGAAAAGACCTCTGTACTTGGAGGGGGTTCTGTAGGAACAGGTGAAATGCCCCTTGTGTAGAAGAATCTGATGTAACAAGAAGAACCGGAGTGGTATGAAGTTCACTCTCTTTAGGGAGAGTGGGATCGATCGAATGTGAAATTGAGACGACCACTTGATCAAATAATGGATCATCAACTTGAGTGATATGAGTTTCAACCTTCAATGGAAGAAAGGGATTGACTGTACTTGGAATTGGATCAATCCCTTCGTCAGTTGATGGTAGGTTGGGAGAAAGTTAACGGTAACCAGTTGGAAGTTTTTGCTGTGGAACAATAATGTTTTCCAACAATTTTGAGGCTTCATCCATGTGAGGGCAAATGTGATTTTGATGACTCCCTTTGCATAACCTACAAGGAAACCTAACTTTACCCTTTTTCCCAAGAACCTGACTATCACTAGTTAATGGATCAATTGTAAGTTGACAATATTTTTCTGACCATACTTCCAAGAGCTTTGGAATACCGAGACAATTGATAAGGAAGTGGTCACCCTTACAAAGCCTGCAAGGGTATTTGGGTTTACGATGGATGTTGGAGGTTTCCTCAACACTACTAACATTTACAGCCATGGTTGGTTGGTTGACTTATTTCTTATCTTGCTTCTTCTTCTTCCCTTTCTTCTTCTTCTTAGTCACCTGGTTACTAGCGTCAAGGATTTTACCAAGCGAAGAGGAAGAAAGGGAGGAAGACATATTGGGCGAAGAAGTTAAAGGGTCAACAGAAGGTTGGTGATGTTGAGATGGTGAACTCTGTTGAGGTGAAACATTCGGTTGAGGTGGAACAATTGAAGTATTCAGGGCCAACGAAGTTGAAAATAACCAAATCGGTAACCTATTGTAAATTTAGGTAATGACAATGTATCCATATAAGGAGGACCAACATTTCCAAAGAAAGGAAATGTACTAGGATTCTCGTTAAGAGGGGTTCCTTGGTTGGTAAATTCCAGAACAATTGCCATTATATTCAACTTCAGTGAATTTTATTAACAATTTTAAAACTAAAATAAACAATTCACAATTCACACCTAAAAACTAAAATTCACAAATCACACCTATGGTCTCTAAAAGTAAAAACAAACAAATGAACATGCACTATCAAATCTAGGAGTCAAACCACATACAAACAGTAGATTCCCGCACTAAAAACACTAGTTGGTGATGAAATACAACATCATAGAATTTTAATGCAGAAATGGCGGTTGGAATAGTTACCTCGACAACCTGCTTAATGAAACAAACTAGTGCAAGTTCCTCCACTATACCATCTCGAGTGAAGATAACCCTCCGGAGAGTCCAAGTGAGTCTAGACAATGTTTGTTCCAGGTACAATGGGATCTTCCCTCCATCGTCACCTTGGGAAAGAATCCTAAAGTTTATGGCCACTAAGTTTACCAACAGACAAAAATATACCTGGGGGAATAGTCTACGATCCGACACACACGCAAGGGCAGAGTAACAAAGCTCAATCCCCTTGAATGCTCCTTGACATAATCCAAGGTTTACCGAAAAGTGAACCCAGGCTCCATGACAATGGTCAATTCGAGGTTTATCGTTGTTAATACGTGTATATATTATATCATTCCCAATGAGGAAGGATTGATTACCTCATTGGTTCGGATATGATCTCATGCTTGACTCCTTTAGGAGGAGCTTCCCAAAGCATACATGCTACTATTGGAATTTTCCTACCGCAAGATCGACTACTTGTTTGTTTTAGTTGCTTTGGAAAGTTAACTACAACCTATTCCAAAGCACTAATCCTGAGATAGATTGGTGGAAAGAGCCCTAAAAATGTAAAAATTACTAGATGAATTTTAATTAAGCGCTGTGTTATTTAGGCTGTTATTACTCAAAGGGTAAATGGATACGAAACCAATGGTGTTATGACCCGACCCAAAACTGAATGCAATCAAATATGATAATGTAAGATTTTCAATTCGATGAATCCTAACTAAAGTAAGGAGAGAGTTTCCATTTGCTTCCAACAATGAAAAAATTGATAAATAAGAGAAAATATAAAAAATTCTCTAATGCACTAATTTAATCAAGAAAAACTAATGCTAATCAATTCCATATTTTTTTATTTTTATGTTTATAAAACAAGCATAAAAACATATAAATTCAAATTAAAGAAACTGATCTAAATCTACAATTTATTTTTTAGAATGTAAACTATGCAGTTGTAATCTATGCACAATTCACTTGAAAAGTATGCAAATGTAATCTATGCACATTTTTCATTCATATTCTGAAAATGAGAATTCTAATTATGAAAATGTGATCTATGCAAGAGAATTATCAAACACAAGATGATTCTAATGTAATCTAAGAACCAATCAAGTGTAAGTAAATAAAATTGGGTGAGAGTTCCAAAGATCAAAAATAAAAACACTCAAAGGCGATTAACACTCATACACAATTTAACACTCAAAGGTGATTAACACTCATAATCAATTTAGTGATTAACACTCATACACTCATACACAATTTAGCAAAAAAAAAGAAAAAAGATGCAAAATTGTGAAAAGACTGAGACAAACCTCCAAGTAATTACCAAAGGAAATCAAATTAAGAATTTCTCAAAAAAGAGACTCAAAACACCCAATTAACTTAACGGAGATTGATGAGATGAAAAATTTGCTGAAAGAAACTCATAAAAAAGGATTTTTGATAGAAAAATGCAGATATGGGTAGATGCTAATAATCTTAAATTAAATCTAGACTAAGCTTGAAAAGGAAATTTTAAGTTTTCATAAAATTTTCCTAGGGTCCACAAGCTCCAGAGTAAACAGGTGCGGTACCGCACTGGTTACTCAAGAAAATTGTGAAGATGACCACACTATGAGTGAATGCAAAGTGCGGAGATCAGAAAACTTCAAGAAAACAAAAGTTTTCAAAACTTTTCAAAGTACAGAAAAATTAAAATAATCCACCCAAACCAGTATACATCAATCAAGAACCAGAAAAATCATATTCTCAAGTCAAAACAAAAGGAAAATAAAAAGTCCAATCATTCCCCAGTATGGTTGCCAATTTGTTGGACAGATAAGTCATTCTTGCAGACAAGATAGACCTCCCAAGTGTCCTATGGATAGTTAGCAACAAACGGACAATTAAATCTATCTTTCTCTAGATATATTGCGATTCAAGATTAAATGTTATGAAGGTTTTACTATCTTACCTTTGATCCAACGCTTGTTTGTAGTAGTATTCCTTCAGTCGCCCGAAAGAGTTTCCTTCGAAGATCTACAATCACAAACAAACAAACATAAAATAGCACCTACATAGGATATATTCATAAATCACATCTATTATGGTGATCAAGGAATCCATAAAATAAACCAATCAATTTACAGCTTATTGAGAAAAACAGACTTATTTGTATTAACTTTGAATAATAAGAAAAACCTTACAACCATGTCTGCCTTGATGTTGTACAGGTCTTCCTGGGGTCCGAAGCAGGAATATCCTTTACTCTGACAAGCCTTGCACTCTTCCAACCGAGATACATACAGGTATGTAATATTTCCCACATAAAATCTCAGTTAAAAGGGTCTAAGTTCCAACAGCACTTCACCTCAAATAATACTAAAGCTTGAACTCCCTTTGAGGCTGCCCTATGCCTCTTTTTATAGTGAAAGAGAGGAGGTTACAACTCCAAACAAGAAGGGATATAATCCTCCTTCAAAGGGATTAGCTCCTTACATCAAGGGGTTAGCTCCTTAATGGATGGGATGCATGAACCTGAAAAGAGCGGACTTTCCACCGAAGGAATGTTTCTAGAAGCTTCCAAAAATGACTCAAACTAAGCTTCTAGATTTTACTTGTGCCTTTTTTAACCTTTTACAGGGCTCCGCATTTTTAATGAAGAAAAAGTGCGGTACGTACTGCAGTTTTCCTTTACAAAAGGTACCACAGGTAAAGCTAAGAGAAAGTGCAGTACAAGTGTTTTAAAGACTTTTATCAGCTTTTCTCTTATTTTCAAGGCTTAATATTAGGAACTGATGTGTTTAGACTTGCAAGGGAGAAATGTATGAGTGATAATGAGCTCATACGGACAACAAAATGTCAAGGTGACAATTTTCAGTGTAACACATTCCCACCTTACCTGGAATAATTAGGAAATATTTTGAGAAAGGATAGTGTACAAATGGACCCCCAAAAAATTGAAACAATGAAGGATGGGCCATGCCTAATACCATTAAAATATCAAGGGGATTCCTAATTTATCATGCTACGATATAAAAATTGTCCACAAATATGGAAAAATTGTAGTCTTTCTTACAAATTTACTTAAGAAAAAATATTTTAGTTGGATTGAGGCCAATGATCTTTCCTTTCAAGCTTTCAAAGAGTCTACATATAGCACAGTAGTATTGGCCCTATATTATTTCACTAAGTTTTTTATCTTGGAATGTGATGCATGCAATAAGGCATTGGAAGGAAACCCCTTTTCCTTTACTAGTAAACAAGTTTCATAGAAATACTTAGGAAAATCTATTTATGAAAAATAAATGATGGTCATTTTCATGTTATCAACATCTAGATTTTTCACTTGCTTAGGAAATGATTTTATATTAAAATGGATTATCACATCATTGAATATTTTTGGAGTAGTGTATTTTGTCACGAGAGAAACATAATTGGGTCACAAAAATGTTTGGTTATGATTATGAGATCAATTGTAAAAAGAGTAAAGAGAATGTGGTCAGTAATTCTCTTTCTAGAAAATATGAAGAAGATCTTTTCCTTTTTTACCTCTCCTTCATCATAGCCAATTGGTTGATAGTAATTCCCTAGGAATGGTCCGAAGATTCCAAGATTTCTACACTAATCCACTGGGTTCAACAATATTCTCTAGCATCCCCTAGATTCACTTGGAAAAATGAGGAGCTATCTTACAAAGTCTACCCATATTAACTTCTATGTTTTGATTTCAAATCCATGGTGCTTTTGGAACTCCATGCTTCACTAAGAAATGACCATTCAAGCTTTCATAAAACATATGAAAGGATCAAATGTTCAAATTTCTAGCATGAAATGAAAAATGATATTTAAACTTGTGTGGTTGAATGTGATGTTCTATTAATTCAACAAGGGTGAAATAATGAAAATTCTAATAAAAATCCAACCCTTTTCTATTCCACCTGCTATATGGACATATATCTCTATTGAATTTATTAAAATCCTCACATAATCTAGTAATAAATTAGTCAACATGGTAATGTTTGATAGAATTTAAAAATATGCCCATTTCTTTTCCTTGCAACATCCTTTTTAATATTCCATAATGGCCCAAGTTTTCATGGACAATATCTCCCAAATGAATGGTATGCCACAATCAATTATCACTAGCCATGATATTATTTTTACTGGTAACTTTTGGAAATAATTATTTAGACTTAAGGGCACCTGTTGGACAAAGGACACCTTGATAGAAGATTTTGAGAAAGACTCCATATATTAAGGAGCAGAGCGCGCAACATGAAGCTAAGTTAGAGTCTTAGGGATTTGGGGTGGGTCAAAGCCCCTTATTTTGTAAAAATATAGGAATATTTTGTATATGATGAGCTCCTCCCATGGTTTCTAGACCATGGCATTGTAGATGTACAAACTATATAAGAAGTCTAGGATAATCTTGAAAAATAGGTAATAGATGATGCTTATGTGATGCACTTGGAAGTAATATTGTCTTGAGTCTATATTCTGTGGGTTGGGCTAGAGGAAAGGCTCCTACAGCTGTGTGCGCGGAGACCTTAGGAAGTCTACAACTAAGTGCGTAGACCTCTGTAGCTGAGTGTGCAGGGTGGAATAGATTGTATTGGGGAAATTTGAGCATTAATGAAATAATTTTGAAGACAAATATGTGATTGATTTTAAGTGTTTTATTTACTTGCATATTATGTTATATGTGTTTTTTTACTTATAATTGCATCGCGAAGTCTTGTTTAAGGTTATTTATATTGTTTTATGCTTGTTAAAGTAAGATCATGTAGTCTGCAGGTTAGTTCAACATAAGTGTTGAACGAAGACTATATAATTAGTAGACTTGTTATGGGAAGCTTTTTCAAGTTCTGAAAGGAAGATAAGCCCTAAAAAAACACTCCATTTTCCCTCTAGGTGCAGAAACCTGGTTCTAGCATGCCCATGTATTGCCTCAGGTGAGACTTCGGTATGCAAAATAGATCATTACCGAAAGGGACGGTAATAGTGGGTTTGGTTGGTTCACACAACCATATATGAACCTGAGTCTAGGCCCATCAAGCCAACAAATGGTTCTATTGCCGGGACCTGGATCTGACTGAGGGATATGGGGATGTGGCATCCATCTAAGAAAAAGACTCAAGACTAGGTAGATCTAAAAGAACGTGAATTTATTGTACAATAAAACAAAAATCTACACCTATGTACTAAAAACTGGTTGTAGATGTATATATTTACAGATCATTATGATATTTTTTTTCATCATTTTCTAGCGAGAAACATGAGTGGTTATCAAGACTAGCTGATCAAATGTCGCGTTTTAACAATATGCCTACTACATGGATTCCTGAGCTGATCAGGAAATTGAAGGGGATTGATAACGAGATGGAAAGGGTTTTTGATTATTGGATTGATAGTATCCTTGGAGGTTTTATTACTGAGTTCATGATCGATACATTTTTATCCTATAGTGAATCTAAGTGCAACTTTTTGAAAGGCTCGCAAGGGAAGTGTTGTGTAGGTAAATCACCTCTGCAGATAGAGGCGATCCCTATAGCCCTACGGTGGGTATAGCAGTAAGAGGACATGCTAATGCATCAATTCCTAGTTAATGAATGAAAATGAGTCAGGATAGATGTCCTACCTTGGTTCCAACGCAATTGTCGTAGTTGTGGCAGTAGTCTCTTGATCTTCGTCCCGACACGTCGCGGTCCTTCAGCAGTAGTACTCGGGTTCCTACACAAGGATTAGAGAACGAAAGCAGCATAAGAAGAAATATTTATAGCTATCTAATTGGTCAAGGAGAAATAAATGTATTGCGCAAGATTAATCACATCAACACAAGACAGGAACTAAAACATCAATCATGTATTAATTAAGAGAAAGAAAGAGATTACAACCAAATGAGTCTTGACTTTGCAACCTCCTTCAACGGGTCCAGTCAAAACTCATCTTGGGCATTTGTCGGGGAATTGGACGTGGCGATGTAATCAACCTAGACTCTCTCTTGACAAGGGTCTCTCTCTTCTCTATATCACACCAGCTATATCAGACTGTTTCGGATATTCTCCAAACTGTTCATCTAGCAGCATCTATGTGAGAGAGATGTATTTATAGGAGAGGAGGAAGAGGTTGGGATCCCTCAAATGATGGAAGAGAGGCCTTATCCTTTGGGAGGTTTCCAAAAGTAGGGAATAAGAAGCCAAAGGAAGGTGTTCTACGTTATTCAGTCAAACAACATATGTTGACTCCGCTCACGAAGTGGTTGGAAATGGAAAATTTGCTACTGTATTTAAAAAAATTTCCAAAAACAACTCGGCATGCACAGTCCACTAAGACAGAGTGCTAATGGGCATGAGGCCTAGTGCTAATTTCTCTTATTGGTGTGAGGCCATAACTTCTTGCCAGCGCCGACCCAAAATCATATGTTTTTTATGGTCTTTTCTAGGAATGGTCAATAGAGGAAATGTTCTTCTCACGACAAGGGATGCAATGACACTTTTCGCAAGGCATTAAAATACATATAAGTCATAGAAATGGTCCTCCAATGTGTGGGATGGGTATTGCAGGGACAGTGACAATTTTTTTTGTAATAGATTCCCCCTAAAGCATGAGGTTCGAGAGAGAGGGAGGAGTGAAATTCTTTACAAGAATGCGTTCAAACCAAACACTGCCGTCGGAAGACCTGCTAGTAAAAATACAATTGATATCTCTAATACATGAACATTTGGCATGGGTGCTACCATCCATAATAGAGTACATATACAAACAAGATCCGAGGTATGGATGCATCCATCCAGTAGTAAGGATCAACAAATAGACTCAGGTATGGTCACAACCATCCAATTAAAAAAGAGCCATGCATATAGTCATGATAAACAAAAATATCTCGCAGCCTGGATCTTATCAGACAAAACCCAGTGTCTTGTGCTCCATCTCAACCCGATAAAGTACAAATTAAAGCATGTGAATATGTGAGCTGAAGTCGAACATGCAAGAAATTCACCTGATTACCAGCCAATGATGAAAGTTGTTAACAAGCACGAGAGAAACCACCAATAATGACAATGGATCTCAAGGTATAACTAGTACAATCCACAGAATGTGAACAATGATCCAACGTCGAACACCTACAAAATCACTCGATCAAAGGCCAATGATGTGGACCTATCGTCGAATGTAAAGAACTTGCCATTGAGGCATGCAAGCTCCAAGGTACTAGAAGGGAGTCTCTAGATCAACTTCCTGGATAATGAGCTGAAGTCAATAAGAAGTGAACTGGTCAAAGGTTGGCCATAATGTTTCCCACATCATTGACACAAGACAGAGGAATATGATGATAGTGAATCAGGGCCAAAAAGAGGATCAGAGGGAGGTTGAAAACTACAAATTGAAACTTCTCTTGAACATATCAGTGACACGACTCTGGATTTGGTAGTATTTGACATCAAGGGATCTGAGGCCATGATGACATGGAAAAGAGCAGATGAGAGGTCAAACCAGATTACCCAAACCCATGGAGGCAAAAATGACGAAATGATATGTCCCCAACCCGACACGAATGCAGATGAGTGTCATGTTCAAGAGTGATATACTGCCGACACAACTGATAACTAGTTCCATTTCCCCCCACCAATTTTTGGCGAGTACCCCAATTTTTTTTGGAAAAGAAGCTTGAAGGAGATAGCATATGCTTTTCATGTAGGTTTATCATTTGGAAAAATCCATCCTAGTACATTTTACGAGCCCTAGGAAGGAGGAACTCGATGAGATCTTGGTGAAAGTTTCCGATGTCATTTATGTTTTAACGAGTCCGACAAAGGAAGAACTCGACATATTTTAATGTTTTGAGAGTTTGAAAAGAAGCAGAAAAGGAAACTCCAGTAGCCCCTTTTCGTAGGTAGTCTCTGCTATAGGGTAAAATTCTTGGGCTGTTGGTTATCAAATATCCCTCTCAGGGATTTCTAGTGCCCGAGGAAAACAGTAAGATTAGGTGTATAGTTCACAAAGAAGATGCATGTATGTTCATGTCAAATTAAACAACTTGATAAAATGAGATGGAAGATTACCTCTTTTTAGATCGCGAAGTCTTTGGAGAGCACTAAGAAGCGAAGCAGGGATCCTCCTTCACTAGCTCCAAATCCCAACCCTGTGATCAATCAAAGCACCCGCGTAATCTCTACCACAATATACTTCCTATCAATTAAGTTAACATATGATAAACATTAAGCAATGCACATCTAAGTCATTCATCTCATGCTATGTAAATAATTGATAAACAATAACAATATTGACACATTGAATGAACAAAACAGATACAGTTCTATTGATTTATAAAAAGGAGGATTACAACCGTCAGTTGTACCAAGCTCTCCTCAGTCTTCCAATCTCTCTCTCTCTCTTTCTCTGAATGTGGCGATGTATTAATCAACAAGTTCTCAATGAACCTCTTTGATCTTTGACCTTCACACTACAACAAAAAATGCTCTGCTTCACATGTATTCAAAAAACCTTTGACCTTGGACCAAGAGCCCACAACTCCATTTTATAGGAGATGGAGAGGGAAAACCTTGACTTTCTCCTTCCACCAGTTCTAAATAGAAAAAACCAAGATGTTTCCTCAACTTTACATGCTTTTTCCTTTCTTGAGAGTCTATTTATTTTTGGCAAGACCTAATAAGAGGTTAGTGCCTTGTAGTTTCCATTTTGCATTGACTCTCTATGAGAAAAGGTTGGAGTTTCTAATCATTATCCGTGGGATTTTCTTGTTTCAAACTCAAAAAATGGGTAACACTGCCCTCTAGGCTAAACAAAGAATTTCCATAGCCACTAACGCGACCTTTTCATTGATCAGGAGCATTATAACGCACTCTGGCTATTATAGGGGCGTGTTACCTTGGTAGAAGTAGGTTTAGTTTAGGTCTCTTTCTTCCTTCCATATTTATCTTCTCCTCTGATCTAATGAGAAGGTTATTTGACCTATAATAGATGCCCCCTAAAGTGTGAGGTCAGAGATGAAGACGATGGCCAAAATACTTTATAATATGTGTAGTAGAGCTAAATAGATTGGAGGACTGAAGAAAACCTGAAACAACAACATATGTCAGAAAATATAGTATCTGTCTTGAGTCGGGCACTCCCATGCGCAGTATATAATCAACATGATTTCTCTAGTACATAGATATGAACAATATGTCCACCGATATAACCTGGAAGTGTCTGTCATAACAGGATCAGGCTGAAAAAGGTGTCTCCATAAACAATATCACAAATTGGGGAAGGAAACACAGCTGAGATGGTGTAGAATTCGCCTCAAGGTCATGGCCATCGCTTCACTTAAACTGCATATTTATTTACATGTGAATGAATGAGCTATCGTTGAACATGTGAGAAATCGTCTGATTACCAGTTGATAATGAAAACTGTTAACAGACGCGAAGGTGGCCATAGATAATGATGATGGTCCCTAAGATGCATAGTACAATCTAGCAAGTGTGAATAAAAGGAGTTGAAGTTGAACACTCGTATAATCATTCGATTGGAAGCCAATTATGAAGACCCCAAATTAAACACAAGATCACCTGCCATTGATGTCTGCAAGTATTTGGGTACTGATGAGTTTCTAGATCAACTTCCTAGATAAGATGTTGAATTCGATAGGAAGAGATTTGTCGAAAGGTAGGCACTGGAGCGTCCTACATCAGTCAACACGAAACGGGAAAAAGATGATTTTGTTCTTAATGGAAATAATGAAGATAAAATGGGGATAACTGACAACAAATAATTTCTGGCATAATGATCGGTTTGTTTGATATGAGGAGCAGTAGATAGCGAGATCTACTTGAACAATAGAAGGCACCCTAACAGGGTACTAGGCAACTGAGTCTTAATGACACCAAAGAGTATTTTAGGATTTTACCAGTGTAGGAACACTGGGAGATGAAGGCTAAACTCAAAGATGGTAGGGTTCGGCTAACTGTGAAAGATTTTTCTAGGAAGTGCCATGTTCAAGATTTTTGCTACCAAATTGACCTTTCTTAAATGTAACAGAGGTAGTATCCATTTTTTCCAAATTTTTCCCCATTTGATTAGGTTTAACGAGTCCAGATGAGTAAACTCGATGAATTTTTCATATTTAGAGATTCTGAAAAATGTTGTAAAAGACAAATCCGGGGGGGTGCCTTTGTCATGTCTTGATAACCGGGCACGTCAAAGGGAAAATAGTAAGCCTGAAACAGTTCATTTTCCGTGAGTTAGTCCATTGAAGCCAGAAAAGTGAGAAATCTATGTTCGATGGACATATACCTCATTTTTTTATGAGTACGAGGAGACGAAGTAAACTCAATATTATTTGTGAAAATTTAACGAGTCCAATAGAGAAAAACTCAGTACTCTCCGTGACATTTTAACAAGTCACGCGGAGAAAAACTCGGTCACTTTTTCTGTTTAAAGAGCTTTGAAAAAGAGGAAAATAATGGCTCCTGATTCTTTTTCATGGTATTTTAAAAGGCCCGAAAAAGGAAACTCGGGGTTTTTTTAGTTTTATGAGCTAGAAAAAGTCCCTAAAAATAAAGCTCAGTGCTTCTTCATGTCAGTTTTAACGAGTCTGAAGAAGATAACTCCATGTTTTTTGGATTAACAAGCAAGAAAAAAACCATGAAAAGAATGCTCGAAATCGACTTCATCTAAGTTTAACGAGTCTGAATAAGAGAAATCGAGGTTTTTTCGGATTAAAGAGAAAGAAAAATACCATAAAAAGAACGCTCGAAATTGACTTCGTGTAAGTTTAACAAGTCCGAAGAAGAGAACTTAAGGTTTTTTCTGATTAACAAGCAAGAAAAATACCATAAAAAGAATGCCAGAATTTCTTGATCTCTTTCTCGTCAATAGAAGGATCTATGTTGGGGATTTTCCTATAAGAACAAGCAAACACATCATGGAATTCCTTAAAGAGGGATATGAAGTGTGCAATTTCCTCGAGATTGCAATATGCTCCAATCTGAATGTTTTCCACGATACTTGTTTTGACCGAGATATTTATGAGCATTGTCTTAGAAATATTTCCCATGTTCCCTTCCGAATCGATGGTTTGAACAGTTGTGTAAATGGAAGGGACCATCTCAGGTGGGTCAAAGGATGGGATTTGAGTAGTTATTGCGTCTGACTCAAAAATCGAAGCGCGATGGTGGAATTCTCCCCAAGGTCGTTCTTCTAGAGACATGAACTCTCGAATAGCTTTGTCCGTAGGTAGGATTTCATCGAGGAGATATTTAGAAGGAACTATGATGGGTGGGGAGTTCGTACCATTGGTTGAAACCATAGCCATGGAGGGTTCAAATGTAATTTGGATGGTTTGGAAAACAAAATTAGCTGGTGAGAGCGGCATCTGATCTCCATATGAATCAATGTCTAAAGGTGCTGGTAGGATCCATGGGTCAATAGAGCCATCCAATGTGGTGGATATCATTGAAACTGTATTTGGAACCTCAGGCAGTGGGAGAGGAAAAAAACCCATTAGGGAATATGCCTTCAGAAGACTGGTACCAATATTGACATATGAGTCAAGAACGCCTCCTATTAGGGGTATAGTGCTACTTGGTAATATGGTGTTTGGGCCAAGCTACTGCTCTAGATTAGGCTTAATTTATTGTCAACCAGAGTAGGTATTCTTAGAGGCACTTGTCTAATGTATATGGACCTAGAAGGGTCTAATTTCCTAGATGAAGGTTTATTGTAGTAGGTTCTAACATCCTTTTATAAGAGTTTGATATTTGGTTCCTCACACACTTAAACACTTCTTCAATTAAATCTGATCTAACATTCTAAAAACAGAGTGCTCATAATTGTCTGAGATTTTAATCCTTTTACAAGGTTTTAGTTCACAAAATCTCTTTAAAGTTCTTAGATTCACACCCTAAAATCAATGATCTAATTCCCATGATTTGATTAAGATTCCAGTCCTCTTACAAGGACTCTACTCACAGAGTCTCTTTCAAATCAGCATACTTAAATCAAATTCATTAAAAATAGAGATCGCAGAGATAATCTTGAATTCAATACACAATTAAACCCTCTTACAAGGACTGCTCATTAATTTAGTAATCGAATTCTTCAATTATTACCACGAACCATAAAATAGAAATGATGACTGAAATCATAAACACAATTTAATTGAAATCTATGAACTTACAGCATGAAAATTAAATGAAAATGCTAAATCAGATCTGAATACATAAATCTAATGGAAACATAAATAAAAGTGTACCAACATGACATGGGGGCCCTCCACGCTTGCAGGCACACTTGGAGAAGCTTCAAGTGATGAAAATGCTAAATCATAACACCATGAATGATTAAATTTCTATCTCTTATTAAAATCTGGAAATCAGTTACATCAAAACAGAGTTCTGAAGCTTGTACATAATCTCATGTCTTTTCTTTGCATCACTAGCCTATTACATGTTTCTACCACTTATTTATCATATATTACAATCAAAAGGAGGCTATTTTCATTCCACAAAAACCTAACTGACCTCCAAAGCAGGTCGAATTAGTTTGAATCCCTAAACATAAGAAAAATATCAAGCCTACTCATTTATGATTCAGATTTTTCTACTAAACTAGCTGGGTTTGACCAGCGTTGACCAGATATTTAGGAACTTTGAATCTGAGGTTGGATAGATATTTCACCATCTATGTACATTCCAAATCAAGCCCACGTCCTTCGTTTTTTTCTACCTGTTACGCCACATGTCAGAACATAAAGCATTTACAGGAAGTTACCACATCCTGTAATTTCTTGAAAGTTTTCAATTTTTAACACAAAAATTCCATAAATTGATTTTAATGTAAAAACAACAATCATGATACTATATTAATCAATTTTAGTAAGATACAAGGGATTTATGGGGGTTTAGTGAATAAAATGGTGGATAATGATGAGATTTTAGGACAAAAAGATAGGCTATAGAATGATACCAACATTTCCCCCAAACTCAATGATTTGGCATGTCCTCATGCTAACCTGATGTGCTTCCTTTGTGTTCTGCTTCTGCTGCTTGTAACATGACATCTACATTCTTCTGGGCTTGAAACTCATTCTTCATGCTCTTGTATTTTTCTTTGAGACCCTTCTTTTGTGTATACCATTTTGTTGCCCATTTGCAGATCTCAGTTTGATCAGTTTTGAGTTTTCTGACTTTCCTTTTCAATTTTTCATTTTTATGTTGAATCTTCTTGCTCTATGCTCTTAATTCTTCATTTTATTTCTTTATAACTTTCTCTAACATATCTGCTTCCATGAGTTCTTCTTTCAAGTCTTGAATTTGTTTCTCTAGCTCCCTCTGTTTTCTGTTTGAAGGTGCTGGCTCTTTTCTTTCTTTCTTATTACTTTCAGTTTCCATTTCTTGTATATTTTCATCTTTTTTTGGCTGTAGATCATCATTTCTTTCAATTTCCATTTGTATATTCATATCATGTTCTGGCTGTAAATCATAATTCTCTTGTATTTTATTTCCTTTTATCCTCCTAGATCTTCTTGTGTAGGAAGTGAAAATTTTGTCTTTTGCAATTTTCTTAGCATATTCTTGCCTCATTTTTCTTGTTTTCACACTACTACTGGGCTGGGAAACAGTCCTCGATCTAAATTCTGGAGTTTCCTCATTTATTTCATCCACATCAACCATGAATTCTGTACTTCCTTTTTTTTCTTGTTCATCTTCTTTGGTTTTGATTTTGTTATAAATTAAGAGTCCTTCCCATGTTATTCCTCTCTTTTGCAATTCAGATTCAATTAAAATTTTAATCAAACCAAAATGACACAAGCTTTTATCCTCATTTCCTCTCTATTTTTGGATAGTTTTTGACATCTTGGTTAAACTTTGTAAAAGGAAATAAGGAAAACTGATGGTACATTGCCCTTTTAAGTGCAACAAGATCTTGATGTGATACAAATATACTATAATGTATCTCCCTTCACATGTGACAAAATTTTGGAGAATATATACCATTTCATCCCATGGATGGATGAGCCAACTCTTAGGAACTCTTTTTTTCCAATTTACTGAAGAGACTCTTGATCTAGACATGAATTGGGTCCATGATTTTTCTTTGAACTGCTTAGTTTTAAAATATTTCTCCCCCTCTGGACTAATGTCTATTGACTGAGCTATTGTGTCTTCTGAAATTCTGAAGGAAAGATTCCCTATTAAGGCTTTTTCTCCATTAAATGAAAATGCAAACTGTTTTGTAACTTCTTCATTGTACCCATTGAATTTTTCTAAGAAAGGTAGCCACTGTTTTTCCCTTAAAATTTTAACACAATCTTCATGAAATTTTGAACTATCAAACATCAGGCTCTGCCCTATTTTCCATTTTAAAATCTCTGTTCTAACCCTGTCTGATTATTCTCTATAAAAAAAAAATTATTAACCAGGGTTTTTTTAATTTTTTACCTCTTCTGTTGCGTTCCCCTAGGCTGACCTTACATTTATGAGCTGACTTCTTCAAATTTCTGGGCTGGCCTCAAATTCCTAAGCTTTCTTCAAATTTTTGGGCGAAATTCGAAATTTTGGGTTGACCTCCTCGTTTTGGATAAACTCTGAATGCTATGTTTTCTCCTGAAGTTGCTGGGCTGACTTCCATGTGTTTTTAACAAACCCTGAAGGTTGTATTTTCTCCTGAGCAGCGCATCTTGGATTTACATAAATCAGTGTGTAGCTGAGAATCCAGTTTGCATATATCTCCCCGATGTTCAAGACTTACTCCTTAATAATTTAAAACTACATTGACTCCTCTCAAAGCTTACAATTGAGTTTATGAAATGGGTTATAATTGTAGAGGACAATGAGATCAAGGGTGGACTGATGTTAATTCAAGAATGGTTACAGAGGATATAGTAGTAGTTGCAGAAAACGTAATCATGGTAGAAGAGTATGCAGGTCATGTTGGCAGAAAGTGAAATCATGGTGAATACCCTCATAAACAGATAAAGGTCGTGAAGACCCTTTTTGTACTTTTGGCAGTTGGAATGATTGAATCTTAGCATATGTCTTCTCATTGGATGTCTAATAAGGCCGCGAAGAGGCCTCATAGACCCGTTGGTACTTTGTTGGAAGAGGTTGATTTGAAAGAATTATGAGTTTATGAAAAGATTTAAGGGGTATGGCTAGGGATAGGTTAATGTTTGTAGCGGTGAGATATAGAAGTGGAGATGGGCATATAGAGATAGGCATGAGCGATATAAAGGCCTGTAAAACTATTAGGCATATAAGATAGCTTATGGTTTCATAGGTTAATATGCTTAGGAGTAGTGATATGGATTGATATAGGTTATGAAATTGATATTAATAAGCAATCATAGATTAATTATTTAACACTAAAATAATCTAGGAATTTAAGTACTAAAAACAAAAATCTTACAATCCATTACACTTGTTGGCTGATATAGTCCTGATTTTGCTTTTTGCAGGTGTAACTGGTTTGTTTTGTAAGGTGTGATCTGATTGGCTTGTGCAAATGTAACTGATCTTTGTCTTTTAAAACAGGTCCCTTGAAAATGAGTACAAACAGGTCCCTTGAAATCTGAAAAGTCATGTTGATGCAGCTTCTATTCTTCTTGGTGTTGATGCAGCCTTGTTTAGATTTTGATAGGCAACCTTTGAAAATTGTTGATGCAGCCTTGTGTGCCATTGATGCAGTCCTTGAACAGGTCCCTCTACTATTTTTGTTATTGATATAGCCTTTGAATAGGTCCCTTTACTGATTAGAACAAAACAACTCCTTCTTATTGAAACAATCAATTACCAAAACAAATCCCTTATTGAAAAATTGAGAATGAGGAGATGAGATAGGGAAAATCCACTGTTTCTTCTCCCCCACTAATTGATTGACTTGTCCTCAAGTCATTATTGAAATTTTGACAAACAGGAAATAACTAAAAAAAACAATGAATTCTTACTGGCCAATTTCTTGGTTTTCCCGTAAGAATTCTAGTTTAGAGCGTGCCAGAGTGTGGTTTTCTCATCTAAACCTTTATTTTTTATTTTTTAAATTTTTTTATTTTATTTTTTATTTTTTATTTAAAAAAAAATTTGAAATGACTAAGGTAGAGATCTCACAGCTGATGCTTGTGCTATCTCAACCTCCTTTTCTGAGATACTGTTTGAATGAAGTCTTCCTTGCTGATGGGCTTATGATAGATCTTCAACCTATGTCCATTGACAATAAAGGTTCTCCCTTCTTGGTCAATTGTAGTAAGTTTGTCTGATCCATTTTCAAAAACTTGAACTATTTCATAGGGGCCCATCCAGTGTGTTGTGAACTTGGCTTTATGATCTTTGAATTTAGAGTCAAATAGTAAAGCCCAGTCAGCTTCTTTAAACTCTTTCTTCTTAATGTGTGTGTCATGCCACTGCTTCCTTTGTTTTTGCATGAAGATTGTTCTTTCTTCTGGCTGCTGCCTCATTTCATCTAACTGGTTCAATTGCATGATCCTTTCTTTTTGTGCTTCATTAAGATCAATGCCTAAGTCTACAGCCATTTTATAAGTATGTATCTGAAATTGAATGGGAAGCATTACCTCTTTGCCATACACCAGCTGATATGGTGTAAATCATGTTGTATCTTTCCATGTGATTCTGTATGCCCAGAGAGCATCCTTGAGCTTTTCCTCCCAATTCTTTCTATTCATTGCCACTATTTTAGTGATAATTACTTCTAGAGTTTTATTTGTAGATTCCACTTGGCTATTGGCCTATGGATGGTAGGGTGTACTTCTCCTATGCTTGATTTTATATTTTTCTGTGATGTCTTGAACCAGCCTTGAAGTAAATTGAGTACCTTGGTCTGTTACTATTTATCTAGGCACTCCATACCTGACAAAAGTTTCTTCAAAAAGGAAATTTACCATTGTTTTTTCAGTTGCCCAGACAAGTGCCTTTGCTTCAGCCCATTTAGTCACATAGTCAGTACATACTAAGATGTACTTTTTACCCTTACACAGTGGATTAATGGTTCCAAAAAAATCTAGAGCCCACTTTTGAAATGGCTCTAGATGTACTTGATGTTGTAGGGGCATTTGATCTGAGGCAATTGGTGTACCCAGGTGTTGGCAACTGTCACAACTTCTTACATATTTCTTGGAATCCTTGAAAATTGATGGCCAATAATAGCCAAGATTGAGGATCTTGAATGTTGTCCTTTTAGCTGCAAAATGCCCACCACAAGGTTCATCATGGAAATATTTTAATATATCAATTATTTCATCATTTCTTACACATATTCTAATAATCATATCATAACCGGTGTAAAATAAATCTCCATTAACCAATGAGTATCTGGCACTTTTCTTGATGAGTCTTTCTTCTCCTTTGAAGTGAAAGATGGAGGTGTCTTTCCTGTAGAGAGATAATTAGCTAAATCAGCATACCATGGATTCAATATTGAAATTGAAAATAAATTTTCATCAGGAAAAGAATCTTCAACTGGAACAACCTCACCTGGATTGTGGAGTCTAGAAAGGAAGTCTGCCACCTGGTTCTCTTTACCTAGTCTATCCATCACTGTAACATTAAATTCGTGTAGTAATAATAACCATCTGGTGACTCTGCCATTTGTTATAGGTTTGTTCATTAAGCACTTAATGGAAGAGTGGTCAGTATGAATAAAAACCTCATAACCAGTTATGTAATGACGGAATTTGTTCACAGCATGTATGATTGCAAGCATTTCCTTCTCATTTACTGTGTAGTTAAGTTCTGCAGGTGTCAGATTCTTACTAATAAAATAGATGGCATAGTTAAAAGATTCTTCTTTTTGTCGTAATGAAGCACCTACTGTTGTATCATATGCATCTATGATGAAAGGGTAGGGTCCAATTAGGTCCTTTTAAAACCGGTGTGTTGGATAACTTTTCTTTGAGTGTTTCAAAAGCTGTTTGGAAATTTTCATTCCACTTGAAAGATACATATTTTGCAAGAAGCTTAAACAAAGGTAAAGCTATCTTACTAAAATGTTCAATAAATCTCCTGTAATAACTTGCATAACCAAGAAATCTTCTTACATATTTTTGAGTTTTTGGTACTGGAAAATTGACAATGATTTGGATTTTTGATGTATCTACTTTAATTCCTTTTGAAGAAATATAATGGCCTAATACTACCCCTTCATTTAGAATCATAAAAAACTTTTCATTACTCAAGGATAAATTGGCTTCAATACATATTTTCAGAACTTTCTCAAGATTTTGCAATGAATGATCAAAAGAATTACCATATACTGAAAAATCATCCATATATACTTCAACACAATCATGAACTAGATCAACAAAAATAGCTAATACTGCTCTCTGAAATGTAGCTGGAGCATTACAGAGTCCAAATGGTAAAACATTGTAAGCGTATGTGCCCCAGGGAAAAGTAAAAGTTGTTTTGTCCTGGTCCTCTAAGGCTATCCTGATCCGATTATAGCCACTGAAACCATCAAGGAAGGAAAATGATGATTTCCTATATAATGTATCCAAAACTTTGTCAATAAATGGCAGTGGAAAATAATCTTTAAGGGTGGATTTGTTCAGTTGTCTGTAGTCAACACAGATTCTCCAATTACCATTCTTCTTGGGCACTATCACTAATGGAGATACCCACTGGCTATCAGAGATGGGATAAATGAAATTGACTTTCAGTAACTTTTGCAATTCATCTCTAACAATATCCTGAAGGATAGGATTCATCCTTCTCTGTGGCTGCCTCACTGGTCTTATATTACTATATGTGTAAATTTGGCGAGTGAAAGTTTCTGGGTGGATTCCCTACATATCAGTGTAGTCTCTAGAAACTGCCATTTGATATTTTGTCAATAATTCAATCAACTTTTCTTCTTGATATGAGTCTAAGAGTGTTCCGATGTTCAATGTTTTTCCTGGAGTTATCTCTATGGTTTTGCTTTGTGTGTTTGTGATAGATTGGATAGGAAAAATGTCTTCAAGCAATGTTTGTAAAGAATGGATGGTACAGGTTTCTTGAAAACATTGTGCTAAGAGTTGATCTGCAACATTATATTGTTCATTTCTTAATTCTTCCGAAACATCAGGTTGAGAAAGAAACAATTCTACCAAATCATCATTGTTATGTTCTTGAAAATCATAGATTTGGTTAATGCTCAAAACAGATTGAACTTATTCTTTGTCATTTCATTTGTCATCAAGCCATAGGTTATGAGCTACTGCTGGAGATTGTGCTGAAGGGTATAAGGTAAGTTGTTTTCTTTCTATCCCTCGTGAAATGACCATGTTGCATGATCTACACTCGATAAATGCATCAGCAGTTGCCAACCATGGCCTGCCAAGTATGATAGGATGTCCTCCTAAATTAGATTTTGGCTGGAGTACTAGAAAGTCTACTGGATACTCCCAAGAGTCCAGTGAAACAATTATGTCTTCCAAGATCCCTTCAGGAATGACTTTGGATCTATCAGCTAGTTCTAGGAAAACTGGTGTGAATTGCAAATTTGTGAGTTGCAGTGTTTTCATTGTTTCAAGTGTCATCACATTTATGGCAGCCCCAAGATCAATCAAGTTATTTGGAATGGGTATGTTGTTAATTATTGTAGTAACTCTAGGGATACCAAGGTCAACATACTTCTCCATTGAAATAGTGTTTGTCATAAGGCCAGCTAAATTTCCAATGACATGAATAGTTTGTGAATCAAATATTTTCTTTGTAGGCTTCTTAAGGCATAGTTCTTTGATGGCTTTAGTGTATATTGGAATGTCTTTTATGGCTTGTAGTAATGGAATTTTTATATAGACATTCTTTAATTCATCTAAAACATCAAACTGAGGCAAAGGCACGGGGAGTTTTTCTTGGATCAATCTATCCGGAAAAGGTGGTGGATGCACTATTTGCATTTGTTTGTTTTGGATTTCATCATCTTGTTTGTTTTGAATTAGAGTTTTATCTTCATTCTCTTTGTTTTCTTTTTGTTTGGTAACTGCTGGAGGTTCTTTTTGGAGAATTCTACCAGACCTAAGCTCAATGTTTTGTAGAGGTAGAATGGGGTAAGATGTTCCCTCATCTACACTATATGCTAGTCTGTCTGCTCTATTATTTGGGTCGGGTACAAGTTGAGCAGGTATTTGAGTAGGTCTAGGAGGCTGGTTATATGGAATTTGTAATTGTGATGGATTTATTGGTGGAGGAGTAGATAATGTTTGTTGAGTGTTTTGTGGTTGATGGACAACTTGCTGTTGAGGGTATTGCTGATATATCTAAGGATACTGCTGATATGGCTGAGGATATTGTTGGTATGATTGAGGATATTGTTGGTATGGTTGAGGATATTGTTGAGGATATTGCTGATATCCTCTCCATTGTTGTTGTGGGTAAGATTGTTGTTTTTTATTAGACCAATTTTTCCAAGGCATAGGAACATTCCAAGAATTTTGAATAGGCATTTGATCATGTGCAGGAAATTGTAAATTTGGATTTTGAAACATACCTGGAGGTCTCATTTGCCATGGTCTTCTAGCTCCCATGAGATACAAGTTCTCCATTTCTACATTAGCTTCCAAATTGTAATTCTGAAAAACCTTGATCTTAGAGCAATGAAAAATATCATGATTTTCTGTACAAAAGGCACAAACCTTAACATTTTCTAAAGGACACTCCTTTAAAGCATGTTTCTTTCTGCATTTTGGACAAAATACAACCATTAATTGGTCTTCTTCTTCTTGTCTTTTATTTGATTTTAAGGTGTCTATTTGGTTTATCAAGGTGCTTACTAGGTGTTGGTTGCTTTAATTGTTTTAACAATTCAAGCTCCACATAAATTGTTAACCCGAGAAGGTATGTTTATTCCAAAGACAATCACGCACTAGATATGCTCAATTCCAAAAGCAAAAATAATGTTTTAGTAAAAAGTCACACAACTATTAATCATACAAATCTAATTATTCACACCCTGTTTAATCAAAGCTGAAGTTTACTTATGTTATAGTAGAAGCAATTCCTCTATTGCAGTTTTTAAGAATCCAAATAAAGGGAAATCATTCTGCAGGAAAGGAAACCAATCAACCATAATAGGGAACATGACCCTATTCCTTTAATTAGGAACTTCAGCACCTGCTGCCTGACACTAATCACTCTATAAAGAAGATAAACTCAAGAGAACAGGACCCTATTCCCATGAACAGGAACCTTCAGCACCTATCTCCTGTTTCTAATCACACTGCAGGGAAAAGAAAGGCAATCAATGGGAACATGACCCTATTCCTTTGTACATGAATCTTCAGCACCTTCTTCCCAGCATCAATCATACATTCAAACAAATAACAGAAATAGATCTCTTAACTTCTTAAGAATGAATGTACTAAACACATGCAGCGTTAAAGGAAATAGAATGCTCAATAAACTACAGAACTGTGTAACTGGTGTTTCAGCAAACAGAATTAAATTAAAGTGAGAATATTATAAAGAAATCTAACAAACTACAGGAATATTCGGGTGAATCTTGTGATGAAGGCGGGCCCTTTCCTTCTCACAAGATTCCCCAGGGAAGGAATTAAATTGAAGCGCTCAAAAGGAACTTTTATTCATCTGTCAAAAGAAATGATACATTACAAATGGAGTCTAGCTCCTGTCCTCTCAAACGCAATGTTCTCCTGTAGTTTTTGAACTCCCCTCTAATGATGATGTCTCCTCTTTTTAAAGAGGAGATATCTCTTACAATTACATTAGAGAAAATCTATGTTTATCCCAAATCTGTTCTTCTTTCTTAAAACAGGGCTATTCTATTCTTCCATAAAAAGATATTGTTACAACAGATACAAAAAGAGTACTATATTCAGAATAATCTGTGTAACCACTTCCTTGCTCGTCTTCATGGTGTTGCCATTGTTCCAAAAAATACTCTTCCATAATCGAAAATTACGAGTAGTGACAGAATTTGTGTGCCTGTTGACTGTTTCAGCAACGGAGTTGACTGTTTCAGCAACAGAGTCGACTGTTTCAGCAACGGAGTTGACTGTTTCAGCAATGGCCGATTGTTCCAGCACAACACATAAATTATCTGTGATCTTTTATACTTATGTTAGCAACAATCTACCTTCGATTAATGATGAAATATAAGAGTAATATGGAATTATATGTAAACAGATTAAATATATAGTAAAGAAGAGGATTTTATATACCTTTGGATAAAGTGAATGAAAATGATGATGGAATCCTTTTTAAACATGGTTATAAAGGTAAGGTGGTGTCAAAATATATAGTTAAAAAATGGTACATAGTGAGGTCCTAACATCCCCCCCAGCTGAAAGGGTTGCATGTCCTCAGGCAACTCCTAGTCTGAGTTAGAGTCTGAGTACTGACTCTGTGCATGCAAGTTGCTCAAGCAGTAGCTGGAGAAGGTGGCATCTGTCGAAGCTCAGAATCCTTGATTGTTCTGCAATTGCTGCCATGCTACAGCCTCATCCCTGTCAGCCAATTGGTAGTGACACTGGTATTTTTCTGCAGGCATCCTAGAATTGGAAAATGAAAATGGTAACCAATCCAGTTTTCTCCACAATGCCGAATGCATCTGATGTAGTTAGGTACCCTGGAGAGTGCAGCTTGAAGATTATCAGGGCTGAAAGGGTGATACTCTTGTCTTTCCTTGCATGACTGTTGCCAAAACATAGTGTTGGCATTCGATGCAGCACTCTCCTTTACTCTGATTAGTTGTAGACACTTTAAAAGTGTTGAAGCCTGCAGTTGTTGTATGTACCTGTGCATTCCTGGCTTCTGCAAGAATCGGTGATATTGTGCTACAAACATGGCCGGATTTGAAGGTTCCGGTCTAATCCAAAGGAGCCGATTCTCCTCATTATGCCTACTTGCAATAAACGCAGTTTTCCAGGTGAGCTGATTGGCCAGGAATGAAACGAATGCCCTAATTTGTACATCACCTACAATTGGAGTGAGATTGACTTTTCTATTCTCAGGCATGGCCTCGTTATGGAGATAAAGTTCACACAACAAATGTTGGTCACTTTCAGGGGCCTCAGTAAAAGTTTTAACAAATTGTTCCGCAGTAAGCAATTCATGAGGTCTGCCATCCTTTATTGCCTTCAATTGAAAATAAACCAGACGTTCAGAGAGGAAGAGAGAATAATTCAAGGAGGGTTTTCGGGTAGCCATCAATTTTTGCACTAATGAAAACATCAAAACCAACTTTTCCTTTGATTCCTTGACTTCTTTCTTGGAATCCTTGAGCTGTTGCAATGTCTGTTCCCAAATATCCCAGTTGGCATCCATGTGATTCTGCCAGGCCAACTTATGCTGCTGCAATATTTTGTCTTGTTCCACAGCATATTGTTTCTTCCAGTTATTCATAAGTTCTAATTGTTTCCATGGCAGGGTCTGTGTCCCGGCATTATAAGTACTGGGTTGGGGCATTGTCTGAGTGGCTGAGATGACTAGTACAGGGCGGGATATTTGTGGTTTAGTTTCTTTTTCTAGACTTTTTGAGGGCCCTACTGGTTCTTGTGTAGCAGTAGGGCGTTCTTCTTTAATTGCAGATGATGTAGATGCCTCAGGTACCTGAATTTTGACTACTTTGTATCCTGCCTGTTGGTAAATATTACCACACTCATGGCACATGTATTCTCTGCATGGATCCTTCTTTTGTGCTGATGCTGTGTGTGCCAGCATGTAGAGATTCAATTCTCTATCAAAGGCTTCTCGTGCCATGATTAATTCTTTCTTATAGGCCTCTAGTTCTGATTTCAAAAACTCATTTTCCTCCAACAAAGATGCCATAGTGTGTGAACCCTGTGTGCTGGTTGATTCTGCTGGGGTTGCCTGCTGATCCACAACTGTATCTGGTTCTTGTGGAGCAGCTACAACTGGTTTCCCTGTATTATCATGCTTGGTGTATGATTCTTGTACCACAGTGGCTGGTTCTTGTGTTTCAGCTTCTGGGTAAGTGACTGGTTCTTGTGTGGCAGTCACTGTTTGAGCAATAAACGATGTCATGTTACCCCGGGCAGTTGGTTCTTGTGGAGCAGCTACACGGGCCGAGACAGGTTGGGGAATTTGGAATGGTGATGAGGATTGAAGTTTTAACAGGATAGTGGCGGGGTCAGGGGAAATGGGAGTAACTCCAGTTTTAACAGTCATTTTCATTTTCCTTTTTGGTAGGAAAGCAGAGAAGTCAGTGTCTTTCCTTTTCTTTGTAGGAGAATATTATTTTCTACGGGAAGGGCTTTCGGAAGAAGTAAAAACTTGGGATGTAGCCCTTGTTTGTCGTTTTGAGACAGAGACTGTTGGGGTTCGTCTCTTTCTTTTATGAGTAGGTGGAGATGGGGGTGTTGGAGAGTCATTGCTAGAGATATGAATAGTGGGAAGGGGTGACTCTACTAAGTGGGACGAACTTGGGGGTAGGTCAACTGGTTCTGAGGATGAAATTACTGGGGGGTCTGGGATATCGTCCAGTTGCCTTTCATAAGAACTCTCAGGAGTTTCTTGGGAACTTCCGGCTTGTTGGGGAATTTCGGCTTGCTGGGGAATTTCGGCTTGCTGGGGAATGAGGAGTGGATTATTCAGAGGGGGATTTTGCTGAGCAAAACCCCTCTGAATTAATAATTGACATAAACGATGATGGGTAAGGGATAAAAATGGGAATTTAACCCGTCTGCAATAATATGACATGTTTTTGATACAACCAAGCAGATAATAGGGAATATTGACTAATCGACCATGCCTCAAATGATTCATTAAAACAAAGTCGTGTTGATAGACTACCTGGTAACACCCTTCGCATGTTAAATAGTGCTTGATGAATTCAGCTACTGTTGGCCATGGTCGAGGTAATGAATGCAGACTTATACCGCAGCCTTTAAGTTCAACCGGTTCCTCTGGAAGAAGAAAATCTTGCTATGCATTTAAAATAACTTGTTTCCTACTGAACCAGCAAGCACCTATAACCGGAAAACCTGAAACTTGTGCTATATCTTCCTCTGTGACTGAAATTCAGACCCCTTGAACCACTGAATAATTCCCCTGAAGATTCTGTGCGAACTCTAAAACTTCCTGCTGATCAAATTCTCCTAACCTTTCGAAGTATGTTGTCCATCCTGCTTGTTGAAAAATTTGTTAGGCCCCCGAGAACAATTCGAGAAGAGTTATCAAACCAGGCTCGTGTCTGATAGCCGACCCTCCCATAGCTACTAGCTTGAGTCACATGCAGAGGCGCAGAGAATAGAAACACAAGCTTTGGTCAAGCTAATTGTTGCAACAGAGGATATGGAGTCTCAATGACGGCGGAAATAATGGATATGAAAAGTGACGGAGGATTGGATGGTTTGGAATGATGATTCAGTTTTCAAAATTCCCCCCCTTACGTATGGTGCAATGATGTTTAAGTGTGCGGAGATTGTAATCATTATGAGCAAGATCCTCTCTTTAAAATATTATTTAACTGCATTACATAAAAACCACATACCTTATATTTTTACCTTTGTCTTTAAAATTCGAAGTATAGAGTGCTTCATAATGGCTTGATATTAATGGAAGAATCTGTAGATTTCTCTGAAATGTAGAATAGGAGCATATCAAGATATGCTCAATACTGAATAATATTCACCCAAGGGATCTGAAGAGTAAAAGTGGAGAACTGAAAAGCTTGTATAGCAGAGGAAAGAAATGATGTTTTAATGATGAAAAGATAAATGACAGGTTGCTGAAACTGGTGTTTCAGCAACGGAAAAATGAATGACATGTTGTTGAAACTGGTGTTTCAGCAAAGGGAAAAATCAGGAAAATGGGATATAATGATTTGGGTTTAAGACAAGTGGGGGAAATATTTGCTTAAGGGGTAATTTCAGCAGTGAGGAACGGTAAATACTAGCTGAAGGATGATATTTCAGGAATGGTAGAAGTGGGAAAAAGGGAAAAAGGGAAATAATGTAGAAATGGGATAAAAGGGATATTGCTAGGAAATGGGTTAAAATGAAGGGAACAAGCTTCTGTGATTGAAGCTTCAGATCTTCTTGTGATGAATCTGTCCTCCTTAATGAGATTTTCCAGAATCTGCAAAATTCAATTGTAATATGCCAACCCTTGACAGGAATTATTAGTTTTAAAATTAATCTAATACTAGAAATACAGTGCAGAAAATTAAATGATGTGAGGAGCAGAAGACTCCCCTAGAAAAAGATAATGTGTATCAGTCATGCAAGCAGTCTTGAAATCCTCTTTAGAAACAGGGCGCTGGTACAAACGAAGCCTATGACCATTGACTAGTAGAGGTGTTTTAGAATCATCAATTGTTAAAAGTCTTACTATTCCATTAGGAAAAACAACATCTACTTCATATGGTCCAAGCCAACGTGTACGTAGCTTACCCTGAAAATTTTCAAACCGAGAGTCATACAATAGGGCCCAATTACGTTTTTGGAACTGCTTGTGTTTGATAATTTTATCATGCCACTTCATTCTTTGTTGTTGAATCATGGTTGTTTGGTGAATGGCATCTAATCTCTTTTCATCCAATTCAAGAAGCTGTTGCAACCTAGCTGTCTGCACATCAGTCAAATCAAGATTAACAACTAAAGCAGTTCTTAAAGTTTTAATTTCAAATTCCACAGGAAAAACAACATTTTTACCATAAACCAATTCATAGGGAGAAAAACCTATAGTGTTTCTCCAAGTAGTTCTGTAAGCCCATAGTGCTTCAGGGAGCCTTTGAGACCAATCCTTCCGGTTGTCCTTCACTGTTTTAGTTAGAATGGCTTCTAATACTTTATTTGTGCTTTCCACCTGCCCATTGGCCTGGGGGTGGTATGGTGTAGTCACTCTATGATGAATATGATATTTCTGAAGGGTAGACTTAAAACCATGAGAATTGAATGGAGGTCCTCCATCTGTAACTAGCTCTCTAGGAATTCCAAATCTAGTGAAGATTTCTTCAAATAAGAAAGCTAGGACAACCTCTTCATTAGCTCTAATAAGTGCTTTGGCCTCCACCCATTTAGTCATATAGTCTGTAGAGACTAATATATAAGTTCTTTGATTAGATGGAGGATTAATGGGTCCTATGAAATCCAAGGCCCATCTTTCAAACGGTTCAGAAACTACCTAGGGGTTTAATGGCATTTGATCTCTATGATTGGGTTGACCCATTCTCTGGCAGCTGTCACAAGCCCTCACATATTTCTTTGCATCCTTAAATAATGAGGGCCAATAATAACCCATCCTCAAAATTTTGTGTGATGTTCTTTTATCAGCAAAATGCCCTCCACAAGGGCCATCATGACAAGCTTTCAGTATGTCATACACTTCATCTTCCCTAATGCATCTTCGGATTTCTTGATCAAGCCCTGTGTAGAAAAGACACCCACTTATCCAGCTATATCTGGCACTTTTTTGAACAATTCTTCTCTTTTCTCTATATGACAGGTGTGATGGTAATTTTCCTGCAACCAAATAATTGGCAATATCTGCATACCATGGAGAGTGAGCAGAAACTGCAAACAAAAACTCATCAGGAAAAGAATCATCTACTGAAATATTATTATCATTTTTTAACCGTGAAAGGAAATCAGCCACCACATTTTCTTTACCAGGCCGATCTACAATTGTGATATCAAATTCCTGCAGTAATAATAGCCATCTGGTAACTCTAGCATTTGTAACATATTTTTTCATTAAATACTTAATAGCCGAGTGATCAGTGTGGACAAAAGTAGAATAACCAGTGATATAATGTTGAAATTTATTAATGGCATAAATTACTACAAGAAACTCCTTTTCGGTAACTGTATAATTAAGCTCAGCAGGGGTCATGTTCTTACTGATAAAGTAGATAGCATAAGGAAGATGATTCTCCTCTTGTCCCAAGACAGCTCCAATTGCAGTGTCTGAAGCATCAGAAGATATATGAAAAGGGAGGGCCCAATCAAGTCCCCTCAAAATAGGAGCGATAGATAACTGATGCTTGAGTTCTACAAAGGCTTTCTGACAAGGATTAGTCCACTTAAATTCAGCATTTTTCATAAGCAACACAAATAATGGAGAAGCTATCTTAGAAAAATCTTTAATAAATCTTCTGTAATATCCAACATGTCCTAGAAAAATTCTCACATCAGTTTGTGTTTTAGGAATAGGAAGATTCTGAATGACCAATATTTTATATGGGTCTACCTGAATACCTTGAGATGAAATAAAATGTCCAAGCACTAATCCTTCACTCATCATCATATGACATTTTTCAGTACTTAGGGAGAGGTGAGCTTGTATACATCGTTTAAGTACCTTCTCAAGATTTTGTAATGCATATTCAAAAGACACACCATAAGGAGTAAAATCATCCATAAATATTTCCATAGAGTCATTCAGCATATCAGAAAAGATTCCTATAACAGCCCTCTGAAAATTTGTTGGTGCATTACATAGCCCAAATGGAAGAACTCTATAAGAAAAATTTCCCCAAGGGCTAGTGAAAGTGGTCTTGTCCTGGTCTTGGGGTGCAATTCTAATCTGATTATACCCACTGAATCCATCTAGAAAAGAAAAGAATTTCTTCCCCGACAGACTATCCAACACCTGATCAATGAAAGGTAAAGGAATGTGATCCTTTTGAGTAGCTTTGTTCAAGGCTCTGTAATCAACACATACTCTCCATTTCCCTTTTTTATTAGGGACAATTACCAATGGGGAAACCCATTCACTGTCAGATATGGGGTATATAAATCCTGCATTAAGAAATTTCTGAAGTTCTTCTTTAACAATTTCTCGTAAATTAGGGTTCATTCGTCTTTGGGGTTGACAGACTGGTCGGCATCCCTCTTTAATGTAAATTCGGTGAGTACATAGTTCAGAAGAGATCCCTTTCATATCCATGTAATCCCATGCAAATGATTCCTTATTTTCATGTAATAACTTCATTAACTGTTGTGTTTCAGCAACTGTTAGATCAGGATTTATGTTTAATGTCTTGCCAGGTTCAATTTCAACTGTTATGCTTTTAGATGAGATGGTGGTTAATGTCTGAGATAAGTCTTCAGATTCAATCTTTTCTTGGGTATCTGTTTCAAAAATTGTAGTCAATTGATTGTGTGTTTCAGCAATTACAGAGGAAGGTTCACAAATAAAATTATTAATTATTTCATCCTCTGTATTGTCTTTAAGAGTTAAGGCTTGTCCAATAGTTAGAATGGGTTGAATAGCATTATCATCATAATCCATCCACATAGAATCTTCATTATTAATTATGGGTGTAGCATGAGGATAAAGAGTAAGTTGTTTGGTTTCATAACCATTAGAAATTGTCATTGAACCAGATCTGCAACTAATAAAGGCATCAGCTATGGCCAGCCATGGCCTCCCCAGAATTAAAGGATGTCCCCCCAGCTTTGTTTTAGTTTGCAATACAACAAAATCAGCTGGGTAATTCCAGGATTCAACTGAGATAAGTAGATCTTCAACAACTCCTTCAGGTTTAATTGTAGAACGGTCAGCCAACTCTAGAATGGTAGGTGTATCTCCGATTGTGTTATTCAACTGTAACAACTGTGAAGTTTCAAGAGTCATTATGTTTATTGCAGCACCTAAATCTACCAGAACTTGAGGAATCATTGTTTTACCAATTTGAACTGTCACGGTAGGATGGCCGGGGTCACCATATTTCACAGGAGGGGTTTTTCCGGACATTAATGCAGATAAATCACCCATCACATGTACTGTAAGGGGATATTTAGTTTTCCTACCAGGTTTCTTAACACAAATATCCCTTATTGTTCTGGCATAAATTGGTACATCTCTTAGTGCTTGTAAAAGTGGAATTTTAACATACAAGTTTTTCAATTCCCCTAGAAGGTTAAAAGCAGGTGTTTCAGGCGTTCTAGTTAAAACTAAACGCTCGGGGAATGGTGGTTCTCTTAATTCAATACCCTTGTTAGAGGGTGGTTGTGCTTTCTTATGTTTCTCAGTTTCCTCTTTATCAGAATCAGAAGAAGTTATGTCATCAATAATAGGCTCTACTATTTTCCCGGATCTTAAATGAATATCATTACATTGCATAGTAGGAAATATAGACTGATTCTGAATATCAATGACTTGCACAACTTTATTATTGGGGTTAGGATTTGGTTGCACAGGTAGCTGGGGTCTCATTTGGTTATTTGGCGGAGCATTTGATGGCAGATGAAGTGGTTGTTGAAATTGAGGAAATTGATTTGGATACGGGAGTTGTTGGCTGCTCCAATTTGAATTTCAAGGGTTAAAAGAAGATGGCTGTTGTGGGGGCCAAGGAGTCCACATGGTAGGATCAACAAAGGGAGGGTAATTTATTTGACCAAAAGCAGAATAATTATTCCAACGATTAAATGGCATACTAGAATTCATACCTTGTCCTTTTGGTTGCCATTGTCTTCTTTGAGTTAGTAAGTAAACTGCTTTAGCTTCTTCTTCCGTTGGCTGCAATGCTGCCTTTATTCCTGGTAGAGATGGACATTGTTGTGTTTTATGATCTTTCTCACAAAGGGTGCAGATTGGTATTTTGTCCAATGGGCACTCCCTTAGTGGATGTTTGTCTCTGCACTTTGGGCAAAAGACAGCCAGAGTTGCTTCTGCTTTAGCCTGCTTCTTCTTAACCTGCAAAGTGTCAATTTGTGAAGCAAAAGAACTTAACATCTCAGTTTTAAATTCTTCAAGTAAATTACCTATTTCAACTCTTGTTGCTCCCCCACTGGCTGATTTCTGCACTGTTGAATACGTGGGATCTCTATTACTTACTCTGTTCCTTGTAGCTCCCCTTGAACACCTCTTACAAAGTTCAACAATCTCATCATATGATTCTTTAGATATATCTCCCTTGCCAAGCATGTTTAACATGTCTAAACAATCATCCCTTAATCCTCTAAGTAATATTGTTTTACGAATTTCCTTACTTATATTCGGATGATCAAATCTCTGTATATTATACTGCAGCCTTTCTACGTAGTCCTCCAGATTCTCGTCCGGCTTTTGTGCCATATTGAATAGTTTGTCCTTCTTTTCTCTCGTTCGACAATAGTCTTGATATTTAAGCAGAAATTTATGTTTCATCTGTTCCCATGTTGTGATTACCTGACTCCCAAGGCTCATGAACCATCTTAAAGCATTTCCTTTTAATGTTGCTGGAAACATTTTCAACTTTTGAGCATTAGTAACATAATCATAACTTCTGCATAATATATCAAATTCAAAAAGAAATTCATCTGGATCTTCAGAGGATAAACCATGGAAGTTAGGTAAAGCTGAAAATGGAATGTTCTTCATAGGAGTTGTTCCTCTAGGGAGATCACTGATAGGAAATCCCAAGGTAGAGAGAGAATTTTCATCCTTTCCTTCTCCTTCAGGATCTACACGTCCTCCACCAAAGAAGTCTTCGTTGTTTCTTTCCATTGGTTGTTCTCCTACTGCACTTGCTCGATCGTCAAGATCTTCTACTGGCTCCTCAATGTTTTCCACTGGTCGTCCAACACTCTCTATTATTTCCTCAACGTGCTCTGCTGATTTGCTAGCACTTTCTTCTGACTCTCCAGCACTGACTGCTGGTTCTTTAATCACCGGCTCCTCTATGTTTTCAGGGCCCAAAACTTCCTCTGTTTTGTAATCTGATTGAGGGGAGTGCTGAAGTTTTGGTCTTCGAGAACTTAATCTCTGTGATGATTCAGCCTTTGATACAATCTCGTCAATGAAAGTCTTTCTTCCTCCCCTTCCTTTGCCTTTGCCACTTGTGGGATTAGTTTTCTTCTGGGTTCCGCGTCCTCTCATACAATCTGCACATCTAGAAAGAAAATATTAATGCTTTTGAAATCTATAATTGCCTTCCCCGGCAACGGCGCCAAAATTTTGGTCGCTTTAATTGTTTTAACAATTCAAGCTCCACATAAATTGTCAACCCGAGAAGGTCTGTTTATTCCAAAGACAATCACGCACTGGATATGCTCAATTCCAAAAGAAAAAATAATGTTGTAGTAAAAATTCACACAACTATTAATCATACAAATCTAATTATTCACACCCTGTTTAATCAAAGCTGAAGTTTACTTATGTTATAGTAGAAGCAATTCCTCTATTGCAGTTTTTAAGAATCCAAATAAAGGGAAATCATTCTGCAGGAAAGGAAACCAATCAACCATAATAGGGAATAGGACCCTATTCCTTTAATTAGGAACTTCAGCACCTGCTGCCTGACACTAATCACTCTGTAGAGAAGATAAACTCAAGAGAACAGGACCCTATTCCCATGAACAGGAACCTTCAGCACCTGTCTCCTGTTTCTAATCACACTGCAAGGAAAAGAAAGGCAATCAATGGGAACAGGACCCTATTCCTTTGTACAGGAATCTTCAGCACCTGCTTCCCAGCATCAATCATACATTCAAACAAATAACATAAATAGATCTCTTAACTTGTTAAGAATGAATGTACTAAACACATGCAGCGTTAAAGGAAACATAATGCTCAATAAACTACAGAACTGTGTAACTGGTGTTTCAGAAAATAGAATTAAAGTAAAGTGTGAATATTATAAATAAATCTAACAAACTACAGGAACAGTCGGGTGAATCTTGTGATGAAGGCAGGCCCTTTCCTTCTCACAAGATTCCCCAGGGAAGGAATTAAATTGAAGCACTCAAAAGGAACTTTTATTCATCTATCAAAAGAAATGATACATTACAAATGGAGTCTAGCTCCTATCCTCTCAAACACAATGTTATCCTGTAGTTTTCGAACTCCCCTCTAATGATGATGTCTCCTCTTTTTAAAGAGGAGACATCTCTTACAATTACATTAGAGCAAATCTATGTTTATCCCAAATCTGTTCTTCTTTCTTAAAACAGGGCTATTATATTCTTCCATAAAAAGATATTGTTACAACAGATACAAAAAGAGTACTATCTTCAGAATAATCCATGTAACCACTTCCTTTCTCGTCTTCATGTTGTTTCCATTGTTCCAAAAAATACTCTTCCAGAATCACAAATTACGAGTAGTGACGGAATTTGCGTGCTTGCTGACTGTTTCAGCAACGGAGTCGACTGTTTCAGCAACGGAGTCGACTGTTTCAGCAACAGAGTTGACTGTTTCAGTAACGACCGATTGTTCTAGCACAACACATAAATTATCTGCGATCTTTTAGACTTATGTTAGAAACAATCTACCTTCGATTAATGATGAAATATAAGAGTAATATGGAATTATATGTAAACAGATTAAATATATAGTAAAGAAGAGGATTTTATATACCTTTGGATAAAGTGAATGAAAATGATGATGGAATCCTTTTTAAACATGGTTATAAAGGTAAGGTGGTGTCAAAATATATAGTAAAAAATGGTATATAGTGAGGTCCTAACACTAGGTCTATTTTGAATTCTTCTAATAGGTTTCCTATTTCAGCGCTTGTAACACTTGCTGTGGTAGATTTAGTGGCTTTAGATGATATGGTTCTTTTTCCATTTCTAGCTTTTCTTCTAGAATACTTTTCACATAAGTCTGCAATCTCATCAAAAGGTAAAATAGAGATATCACCTTTACCCATGATATTAAGATCATCTAAGTATTCTTCTCGGATGCCTTTCAAGAATATTGTTCGGATAACATCAGTAGACATGGTTCTATGTTTTGATTTTTGCAGATTATGCACAAATATTTTCAAGTATTCTTCTAAGTTTTCATCCTCTTGTTGATTCATTCTAAAAATTTCATCTTTGGAATATTTTGATCTACAATAAGGTTGATACTTTTTCAAGAATATTTTTCTCATGCCATCCTAATCAGTTATTGCATGTTCACCAAGTCCCATAAACCACCTAAGTGCTGATGCTTTTAGTGTTGCAGGAAAGAGTCTAAGTCTATGTGCATCATCTGTATAACCATATGTTCGGCATACTATATCAAATTCAAACAAAAATGAATCAGGGTCTTCTGATGCCATGCCATAAAATTTTGGTAATACAGATGGAGGTATATTTTTCTTTTTAAGTTCTTCATCATTTTTTTTCTCCTAGTTCTTGAATAGGAAATTTAAATGTTGACTCTTCCTCCTCTCTTGGTGGGTTTCGATTTTGATCTTGTCTATGTTTTTGTTCAACTTCTCTTTGTCTTCTTCTTTCTTCTTGTTGTCTCTCATATTCTCTCAGTTGTTCTAGAGTAGGTCCTCTTGCTGATCCTCCTCCTTCCTCAGTCATTTTGATATGTTTTTCTTCTAATTCCTCTTGTTCAGTGTCACTTGTTTCAAAGAGAGGTTGTTCTTTTAATTTCTCTCCTTCTTGAGATTTTTCAAAATCAATAGGTTCAAGGAGAGGTTTTTGGGTTCTTTTTCTACTCTCTTTTGTTATAGAAGATTCAGGTAGATGTTTCCTCTTTGCTTCATAAGCTAATCAGATTTGTCTTTCAATGAGAGTAAGTCCCTGCCCTGATTTTTGTTTGTCCTCTAATTCTTCTACTATGACTTTTCCAGCTGGTGTTGTGTGTTCAATCGTCTCTAAAGTTTCTGCTCCTAATGGTGGGTTAGTTTTTGGATGGGGGGTTTTTATGAATCTGCCTTTTTCATCCCTAGGTCTAGACATAAGGAATCATGACTTCTAAAATGTAGAATTGAAACTAAGTATATGTTTTTGTTTGTTTTTTTTATTGTTTTTGTTTTAAATCCTCTAGTTGCACATCCCTGGCAACGACGCCAAAATGTTTGGGCCAATCTACTGCTCTAGATTAGGCTTAATTTATTGTCAACCAGAGTAGGTATTATTAGCGGCACTTTTCTAATGTATATGGACCTAGAAGGATATAATTTCCTAGATGAAGGTTTATTGTAGTAGGTTCTAACATCCTTTTATAAGAGTTTGATATTTGGTTCCTCACACACTTAAACACTTCTTCAATTAAATCTGATCTAAAATTCTAAAAATAGAGTGCTCATGTTTGTCTGAGATTTTAATCCTTTTACAAGTTTTTAGTTCACAAAATCTCTTACAAGTTCTTAGATTCACACCCTAAAATCAATGATCTAATTCCTATGGTTTGATTGAGATTCCAGTCCTCTTATAAGGACTCTACTCACAGAGTCTCTTTCAAATCAGCGCACTTAAATCAAATTCATTAAAAACAGAGATCACAGAGATAATATTGAATTCAATACACAATTAAACCCTCTTACAAGGACTGCTCATTAATTTAGTAATAGAATTCTTCAATTATAACCATGAACCATGAAATAGAAATGATGACTGAAATCATAAACACAATTTAATCGAAATCTATGAACTTACAACATGAAATTAAATGAAAATGCTAAATCAAATCTGAATATATAAATCTAATGGAAACATAAAGAAAAGTGTACCAACATGACATGGGGGCCCTCCACGCTTGCAGGCACACTTGGAGAAACTTCAAATGATGAAAATGCTAAATCATAACACCATGAATGATTAAATTTCTGTCTCTTATTAAAATATGGAAATCAGTCACATCAAAACAGAGTTCTGAAGCTTGTACATAATCTCATGTCTTTTTTTGCATCACTAGCCTATTACATGTTTCTACCACTTATTTATCATAGATTACAATCAAAAGGAGGCTATTTTAGTTCCACAAAAACCTAACTATCCTCCAAAGCATGTCAAATTAGTTTGAATCCCTAAACATAAGAAAAATATCAAGCCTACTCATTTATGATTCAAATTTTTCTGCTAAACTAGCTGGGTTTGACCAGCGTTGACCAGATATTTAGGAACTTCAAATCTGAGGTTGGATAGATCTTTCACCATCTGTGTAAATTCCAGATCAAGCCCACGTCCTTTGTTTTGGTCTACCTATTATGCCACATGTCAAAACATAAAGCATTTACAGGAAGTTACCACATCCTGTAATTTCTTGAAAATTTTCAATTTTTAACACAAAAATTCCATAAATTGATTTTAATGTAAAAACAACAATTATGATACTATATTAATCAATTCAAATCAGATATAAGGGATTTATGGAGGTTTAGTGAATAAAATGGTGGATAATGATGAGTTTTTAGGACAAAAAGATAGGCCATAGAATGATACCAACATGTGGCATAATTAGGGGTGAAAAAGGATAACTAATCCACTATGACTATTTTCCCATCCAACGGAAAGAGGATAAGTCAGAAAACAGAAGAAACAATGGCAGTCATAGCATATGACCAACTGCGACCCAAAAATAGATTATAGTCGAGATGACGATCTACAACTTCAATGTGCACTGTTATTGTTTTCCCACTAAGTGTAATGGGAAAGCTAGCAAGGTAGCCTTTTGGGAGGAAAGTGTGGCCATCGAAAGATTTGAGGGAATTCGACGGTGGAGACAAAGTCGGAGAACCCAAAGTGAGCTAGCAAGTAGTTGCATAATGCAGGTCGAAGCACCTTCGTCAATGATAGTACGATGGATTGGTATCCCTTTCGACACAACTTGTATCGGGAATGCAATTTGGAGTGAGAGGCAAGGTTTAGATTTATCCTTGTCAAAAATGGCTAGTGTAGAATTTTGGGGGTCAATCCCACCAATGGCCGAAAGCAAGGCTTTCCTTTATGTTGGAAAATTTTGCAATACTTCAATATCATACATGGCTGATGGTGCCTGTGCCAAATCTTCTACAATGTTGTAGTTTTTGGCGGCATGTGCAGAGGTGTTATGAGTTGTGCGTCGAAGTGTCCCTTTGGGGGGACGAATCGCGGGGTCAGCAGTAGGCCGTTCGATATGAAAATCATTGGGCACCAGTGGATTTGAACTGGTACTAGGTTCCTGAGTATCTATGACAGGATTTCCATAAAGTTTGGCTTGTGTTTGGAGTTCGACACTTTCTATGCCATAAATGGCAGATGGTCCTTCACCGAAAGGATGTGAACCACCATTGCCCCTTTGCGGGGGTTGTGGCGGGTTTGAACCATGTGTTGTTGTTGCTGCTATGGATTAGGGAAGGGATTATGTAGGATGGCAGGTGTCCTCTCAGAGTCCTTGTTTGTGATAAAATCTATGCATTCCTACAGCCAAGGGCATTTGTATGTCAAGTGGTCCTCCGCATAGATTTTGTAAGGAAATTTCATGGGTTTTTCCTTCCCTTTGTCATTTTTAGCAGTGTTTTTCTTATTGGGATTATTCTGATGGTCCGACTGCTCTTCTGAAGAAGATGTATTTTTCTTGTTCTTCTTATTCTTTCGACTGGGTTTTTGTGATGTTTGCATAGAATTTACCTTAGCGGTAGGAAGAGTAGTCGATTGGTTAGGGGTAGTGGCAACCAAAGATGTCTAGGAGGTTTGCCCCCGAGACTATTTTGTGGCTACGCTAGATATTGTGCCAACGAGATCGTCAGCGTGGACTCTGGGTTTCTAAGTAGCGGCAGAATTTGGATTACCAGGGGCATGGGGGAGTAAATCATATAGCGTGCTATATTGTGAATAGATTAAATCTAAATGTTGGGCATGAAGAATGGATTGATCTTCTGTGACCGCACCGGATAGGCTAATGTCTTTAGCTAGGGTTGGTAAGAGAGATTTACAAAATCAATTAGCCAGGAGATGATCTGAGATTGGCACTTTGACTAGCCTCCTCCTACGCCTCCATTCATGAATTTGATCGGATATGTGGGTGGAGGTGTCTTGGCGCAATGAGGTTAAAAGTTCGGTACCGGTTTCATATCTGATAGGTAATTGAAATTTTTTTAGAATTCCGTAGCTAAGGCGCCAAAATTTTTGATGGCGGCGCGTGGTAATTCAATATACCACTTAGCAGCATTGCCAGTGAGAGTGCGGGGGAACAGCCGAAGCTGGATACTATCATCCACCATGGAAGTAGATATAGACCATAGATGAAAGGTGGTGATGTGTGAAACCAGATCCTCCCCTTGTTTCTCGTCGAATTTCGGATGTCAAACAGAATCTTGTGCGGAACTAGAGGCCAGAGCGGGTTGTGATTGATGGGATCATTAGTCAGTTTATAGATGTTGGGGATGTCTAGAGCTGATAAAAATGGCAATTGTGTGTTTGCCCCTTGATCTAGCCAAGGAAGTATTGGCTAACTATTTGGACCATAGGGTCCGCCCATCAACGTGTTACTAGTAGGATAAGTAGGAAGTTGTTGATAAAAATTTCTTATGGGTGGAGGTGTAGGGATATATGGTTGCTATTTGTAGGGTATATTGTATTTTGGGGTGAACGGTTAGTTGCCCCCAAGATAAAAGTGCCCCCCTTGTCCAAATGGATGTTGGGGTGGATTGGCCTATATGGACATAATAGAGTCGGCCGAAGGCATGCTTCTATGTGAATAATTAAGCAATGGCGTGGATCCTACATTGATATTTAGACCACTTAAGGGAATAGTGTTAACAATAGGTTGTCCGATTTGTCCTAACGATTGTAGGGGTATTGAAATGTTCCCTGTTATTTGCGTGCTAGTGACACTTCCCCCTGGTATGAGGCCAACGGGTTTGAACTCAACAAAGGATTCCAACCGAAAGGGTTGCTAAAAGGAACCGAAGTAGTCCCACTCATGGGAGGGGGAACCGTGGGTCCCGTTGTGGTCACCGTAGGAGTAGATCTCGAAGGACTCGAGGATCCACTAATAGTTGTGATGGTTGTAGGGTTGGGACGAAGTAAAGGTTGACTACTGGGGTTACCGATTATTGGTATAGAACTTACTACCCGCGGGGAGGGTGGTGGCAAACCTGGGTTGGTTGCCATGGGTTCCGACCCCATAGGTGCCAGTTGTGAAATGGACATTGGTGTGGCCAAAGACATTTCTTGCGGTGTAATCTGAACTATCACAGGGGCCAACAGATTAGTGAGTGGAGGATTGTAAGAAGGTACAATGCCTTCTATAAAAGGGTCCTTTGGAAATTTCTTGTGATACGGGGTTATGTGAAAATCAAGGTTTATCAATGGAGATTGCTCTTCCATGGAAGGCATGGGTTCACCAAGACTCAGTTCTTCCTCCGATGTCAAAGGAAGGAGACCTTGCTATCGTCGAGACAGACGGCGATGGTCAGAAGATGCCATGGTGACCTGTTTATTTTAAGAAAATTTTAATATGTTTTGATGTATTATAAAGTCTCAATGACAGTAACCACACAACTAAAAAAGAAAAAAGAAACAAGGACTCTCTAAAGATCAATCAATAAGCAGCCAGAATAGGGTGCCCTGTCTGAGTACTAATGTTTGCTGGAGATGAAACCCATTATCACAATATCATATAGAGAGAATTGGTCGTAATTAAAGTTACAGTTACTCTAAAGCTTCACTTGAACCTCAGACGATGGGTGTAAGTACTCTCATGGAGACAAGTACCCTCCTAAAGACCGAAGAAAGAGTAGGTCCATCTGTTTTAGGTACCAGGACAACCCGTCCCAGTCACCTTCTTTAAGTCCCTAAAAATTTTGGCCACTAAGGATACCTCAAATCATAGACATCATCAGGGGGGTCACGGTCGTAGACAACATGCTATATGGGCAGAACACCTAGATCCCATATCTAGTTTTGAAATCCCCGAATGGAACCCCAATATATAGAATGCCCACTGAATGCACTTGAAGGCAGGATACCTTTGCATGCACCAAAGTGTTTTCTCGCGCTTAGCTCCAGTAATGGAGTGGTCCTGATAATATGAGTGCAGTAGGATTTCTCTCATTAATGACTCTAGTCTCAATTTTTGAGATCTTGGGTGATTTTCTCACTTTTCCTAACCCAAGATCCTAGCCTGAACTACTGTTGGTGTGAGCTCAGAAAACATTATATGATTGATTTTATCATCGCTTTATTATTAGTGTACTTTATTATTAGTCTTGCGGAGGGGGAGTGGACATATGAAATGTAATGAGACTATGACTCAGAAAACCATGCAAAAATATGCTCTAAATATTCAATTCGATGAAGAATATTTCTACCAGGAGAGGTTTTCTTTCAATATCCATGCACCAAGCATTCAAATAACACAGTTCAAATTTAAATATTTAGACAAGCACAGGGATTCAACAAAGGAGTGGTTCTGATGGCTAAAAAATTCTGCAACCAAAAAGGGGACACAACAGGGGTGAACAACAAATTTTGGCTGAGTAACGCACTGGTTCTAAGCAAAGATCGCGTTAATGCAGGGAATAATGCATTGTAATCAAGCAGAGACCGCGTTATAACGCTCTGGAACACTAGTAAAGGTAGCATTAACCAGGGTAAAATTCTTCAGATGGCCAAACAGGGTCTGAACTAAACTTTGTGAGCTTTTGAAATGTCTACTGGGCATAAAAGTTGGTTAGAAGGATATGTGAATAGATGAAAGAAGGATGAATGAAAGAAATAGTCCAAAAACTTGGGGTTTTATCCCCAGCAGAGTCTCCAATTCTTCTATAAGGTAAAATGCTTGGGTTTTTGGTTATCGAATATCCCTCTCAGGGCTTTTCGATGCCCAAGGTAGACAGTAAGATTAGTTGTATAGTTCACAAAGAAGATGCATGCATGTTCATGTCAACTTAAACAACTTGATAAAATGAGATGGAAGATTACCTCTTTTTAGATCCCAAAGTATTTGGAGAGCACTAAGCAGCGAAGCAGGGATCCTCATTCACTAGCTCCAAATCTCGACCCTGTGATCAATCAAAGCACCCACATAATCTCTACCACAATATACTTCCTATCAATTAAGTTAACATATGATAAACATTAAGAAATGCACATCTAGGCCATTCATCTCATGCTATGTAAGTAACTAAGAAATAATAACAATATTGACGCATTGAATGGACAAAACAGATACAATTCTATTGATTTATAAAAAGGAGGATTACAACTGTCGGTTGTACCAAGCCCTCCTCAGTGTTCCAATCTCTTTCTCTCTTTCTTTGAATGTGGTGATGTCTTAATCAACAAGTTCTTAATGAACCTCTTTGATCTTTGACCTTCACACTACAACAACAAATGCTCTGCTTCACATGTATTCAAAAAACCTTCGACCTTGGACCAAGAGCCCACAACTCCATTTTATAGGAGATGGAAAGGGAAAATCTTGCCTTTCTCCTTCCACCAGTTCTAATTAGAAAAAACCGAGATGTTTCCTCAAATTTCCATGCTTTTTCCTTTCTTGAGATTCTAGTTGTTTTTGGAAAGACCTAATAAGATGTTAGTGCTTTGCAGTTTCCATTTTTCACTGACTCTCTATGAGAAAAGGCTGGAGTTTCTAATTATTCTCCACGGGTTTTTCTTGTTTCAAACTCAAAACACAAGTAACACTGCCCTCTAGGCTAAACAGAGCATTTCCCTAGCCACTAACGCAACCTTTTCATGGACCAGGAGTGTTATAGCGCACTCTAGCTGTTATAGGGGCGTGTTACCTTGGAAGAAGTAGGTTTAGTTTAGCTATATTTTTTCCTTCCATATTTTTCTTCTCCTTTGAGTTGATGAGGAGGTCATTTGACTTGTAACAGTCTCACAGATCTGAAAAGGTAGAAAAATGTGTCTGACAAAACCTCTTAGTCACGATAGGCTAAGGTATTCTTTTTTTGTAAATAATATATCCCAGCCCAAAAAAAGGGATAAACATATACTGGGTAGATATCATTTTGCAACCATTTAACGAGTTAAAAATGACAAGAGTCTCAGAAATCTTTTCAATTTTAGAGAGTCAGAAAAGAGCTAATAGGTAACTCCAACAGTGAATTTTTCTTGTTTTTACCGAGTCCAAAAAAGTATAAAATACAGCTCGTTACTTCATCTTAGATTAAAAATCTTTCGGGAAATCACATGAGAATTTTGGAACCGACGCGTTTCGAACTACCAACTGTAGTTCATCATCAGGATAATGAAGAATGGCTGATCAGACACACCTATTTATACCATGAGGAGAGAAGCAACGGTCAAATCCAAGGACGGTTAAAGTCAAAATTAACTAGTCAAAAATTAAAAATAAAAATAAAAACAGAAAACATAACAAACCCACCCTTAAAAATACTAGTCAAAACTAAAAATAATATAAAACCAAAACCAAAAACTAAAATGACCCCAAAATATAAATAAATAAATAGATAAAAATAAAATAAAAACATAAATCCAATAAAAGTTAAAGTCCTCATAAACGAAATTAATCTATAAAACAATAACGTTCAATTAGGATAAAATTAAATAAATAATTAATTAAATTAAATATAAAATAAAATAATAAATATAAAAGAATAAATAAATAAAATAATCAATAAGTAAACTAATAAATAAAATACTCACAAATACATAAAATAAACAAATAACTAATTAAATAATTGAATTAAATTATATATAAAATAAAATAAATAAATAAATAAAAATAAGTAAACAAATAAATAAATTACCAAAAATAAAATCCTAATAAATACATAAAATTAGAAATAAAATTTTTGAGTTAAAAATAAAATAAAAATAATAATAAAAATAATAAATTAATTAAAAATGTATATATATATATAAATAAATAAATAAATAAATATAAATAAAAATAAAAATAAAAATAAAAATAAAAATAAAAATAAAAATAAAAATAAAAATAAATAAATAAATATATATATATATATATATATAGAATAAAAATAAAATGAAAATAAATAAATAAATAATAATAATAGTAAAAATAAAAATAAAAATAAATAAATAAATAATAATAATAATAATAATAAAAATAAATAAATAAATAATAATAAAATTTTTATCTATATATATCTATAAATAAAATATTTTAAAAATATAAAAATAAGGAAATAACCAAAAATTAATAAAGAAAAACATTAATAAATAAAATTAATAAATAAAATCAAAACTTGAACAAGAATAATAAATTATAAATATCAAATCATATACTAATAATAATAGGATAAAAATATAAAGGGATCTTTACAAGGAGTCAAGAGATGGAATCCAGCACCTGCTAACCTTCCATCCATCATCCCTATTCAACGTACAAGGCCTCTTCTCAATCTCTAACGCCTCCCTAAATTTTCGGTGATGGAAATGATCCACCCTAGCAAGGACTCTAGCGTCTTCCAAACAAATATGATGCTTCGTCTTCTCCGTATGTTCCGCTAGCGCTGAGGACTTGGTTCTACCAAGTCTAATATCCGCAGAATGCTTTTGGATCCTCTTATTAATCGATCGACCAGTTTCACCAATGTAGGGAGTCCCACAAGAGCACGGGATCAAATAAACACCTTTCATGCTTTTAGGGTCCAACTTGTCCTTAACTGATTTAAGGGAGCTCCGAATGGTGTTTAAAGGTTTAAAAGAAGACGAGATCTTATGCTTCCTTAAAATCCGAGCGATCTTGTCAGTAGTACCTTGAATAAAAGGTAAATGAACTTTACCAATAACATCCTCCATCAACAATTTCTGCCTAGGACCTTTGCTTGCCTTCATGAAAGCCTTCAACCCCTGACTCCTATTATACCCATTTTCTTCGAAGACCTTAAGGAGATGGGCCTTTTCCTCATCTAAATGATCATCATCAGAAATTCTAAGAGCTCTCGTAGCTAAAGTGTTTAGGACTCCAATTTTCTGAGCAGGAAAATGATGAGAATCAGAGTGAAGATACTGCTCCGTGTGCGTGTTTTTCCGAAAAACACGATGCAAGAAAGAGCCATTATTATTTCTAGAGATGAGAACATCAAGGAAAGGAAGGCTCCCCTCATTCTCCAATTCCATAGTGAACTTAATGGAATCCGATTGATTATTCAAGTGCTGATGAAATGCCTTCAATTCTTTCTGTCCATGAGACCAATTGATGAAAGTATCATCTACAAACCGCTTCCAAACCTTGGGTTTTAAGGTAGCAGACGCTAAAGCTCTCGATTCAAAATCTTCCATAAAAAGATTGGCCACTACTGGCGAGAGCGGGGAACCCATAGCGACACCACAGGTTTGCTCATAAAACTCTCCTTCAAAACAAAAAAGGTAGAAGTGAGGCAAATTTCCACCAAATTAGCGGTATCAGGATCAGTGATACGCCTGATAACTTCTACTGCCTCCATGATAGGAATGTTCGTGTAGAGAGACACAACATCAAAACTAACCATAGAGTCATTAGGCTCACAAACCCAGCTTTTTAACTCTTGAACAAAAGAAGCAGAATCTTTCACGAAAGAATCTGTCTGACCAACAAGAGGCTTAAGCTTACGGGCTAAATACTTAGCTAGGAGATAAGTGGGCCCACCAATAGTATTAACAATGGGTCTAATAGGAACACCCTCTTTATGAATCTTAGGAAGCCCATAAATCCTAGGGGTGACAGGATTGCTTTCAATAAGCTTTGAGCTAAAGGAACCCGCAGTGCAACTCGATTTAATAGCACTGGCCACAATCTTCGAGACTTTATTAATCGGGTTCTTAGAAAGCTTCTTATAACTCCCACTATTACAGAGATGGTCAAGCATCTTAGCTTTATAATCTTCCTTATTCAAGATTACAGAAGCGCCACCCTTATCAGCCTTGAGGACAACAATATCAGGGTTTTGATTAAGGGCTTTAAGAGCCATAAATTCAGCTTTGCTAACATTGCTCCTCGGAGGCTTAGCTTTCCTAAGAACCACAGCACAATCCTGCCTAATGACATCTTGCAAGCTTTCTGATAAACCTTTAATACCATATTCTATACTACAAATAATATCATCACGAGGAATTTTTCTAGGAGCAAGAGCGAAATTAAGGCCCTTACCTAATAAAGAAAAAACCGAGGAATCAAAAGAGAATCTAGAGAGATTAATAACTTTTTTATTATATTTATGACTATAATTATTATTTTTATTGTTATTACTACTAAAGATATTATTAATATTATTATTACTAATATTAATATTATTGTTATAATTATTCTTACCAATATTATTATTATTATTACTATCACTAATGCTATTATTCTTACAAGTATTGTTAACTTTATTAATAATAATATTATTATCTTTGTTAATCACCCTATTAATATTAATATTATTATAGTTATTAATGTTATTATGTTTGCTAATATTAATATTAATATTAAAAATATCATTATTGTTTATATCATCAATGTAATTAGAATTAGTATTATTCTTATTATCTCTATCTATATCATTTGGAATATCGTTATTGTTAATTTTATTATTTATATTGCGATTATTAATGGTGTTAATATTGTTATTACAACTATTAATATTCTTATCAATGGTACAATTTTTAGTAATAGGACTAATATCTGCGCTGGGGTTTGATGTATCACTATTACCAAACCTACCAACGACATTAAAGGTTTTTCCAATACTCAAAAATGAAGAAGGACCAAACCTGTTCGTGCTGCCAAAAGAGGACCACGGCAATGTGACGCTGTCATCCTGAGATCCTTCGGTTTTGATCGCGGAGGAACCATCTGCAGTGGGGCTTAAAGCTCTCAACGAATCTAAATTTGCGTTGTTCTCCAAAGATTTATGCCGCGGAGAAGAAAAGCTGCAACCCATCCCATTGAAAAGCGCAGAGACACCGTTATTACGAGAGCTCTCAATCCCGGAGGAACCATCTGCGGTGTGGTTCAAGGATTTACCAGAAATTGCGTTGGGAACCACAGTTTTTGAACTTTGCGAGAGATAACAGCAGCTAGATTCATCCATTCCATAAACAGGTTGCACCATTGTTACAGGAGAAACACCGTCATTCGAACAACCCGCTCCTCCAATCTGGGATTGAAAGATCTCAACCTCAGAACCAGAATCGTAGAGACCACCATGCGAATTAACCAAGGAATCCAGGGACTCGTTGTTCATTGATGACGAATGAGAAAGAGAAGCACCTCTATTAATCACAGCCGAGTTAATAGACTCATGATGGGAGTCAATCAGCCCACGTAAAGCCGAGACCTGTTCCCTGCTAACTCTGCTACGGGAACCGCTGGAAAGATTAGCCTGCTCCGAGCCACGAAGGGACTTTTCGAACTTCTTAACTTGCTTTCTTTTAGTCGATTCCTCCAGATGCTCAGCTTTCAATGCTGAAACAGCATCGATCCTCAACCAAAGCGAACCTGCAATAACGAAAGACAATTCAAGGTGGAGAGAGAGCAGCCTCTTGGAAAGCAGATCAAGACTTCTTCTCAAACCACGAATTTCAGAACGCAGAAGAGCCAAGCTGGCCCTTTTAAAGATCAGAAGATTTGCGGAGGAATTAAGATGATGCTTAATCCTCGCAAAAGAGGGAATGACACTAGCATCTCTGCAACGCTTTAAAAATGAAAGATCAGCCAATTTCTTAGAAACCTTGAGTCGCATACGTTCGAACAAACGAACCTTATCATCAATAACCCTTCCGTGTAGGGATAATATTTGAGAGTGCAAGCTTCTGTGATCCATAACATATTAGATTAAAAATCTTTCGGGAAATCACATGAGAATTTTGGAACCGACGCGTTTCGAACTACCAACTGTAGTTCATGATCAGGATAATGAAGAATGGCTGATCAGACACACCTATTTATACCATGAGGAGAGAAGCAAGAGACGCAGGTAAAACCCATTTTTCAAAATAAAATAACAAAATAATAAAAAAATATGCTTTAAAACCTAATTAGGGTTCTGAAAAGTTATAAAATGCCAAAAATGGTAAAAAAATAAATTACTTTTCACTTTTACCTCTTGTGAGAAATCTGATACCATTTTTCATTGTGATTTTGCGGTGCTGATAGCGGGAAATCCAGGAGGCCAATTGTGAATCCGTATGTTACAGGTAAGAACTCACATCCTTCCCTGCATTTTGATAGCATTTTCATTACGTGCAACCCCATTTTTGTATATCTATGGGGGGATTTTATAAAAATTAGGGAGCGTTGGCCAACACGAGTATCGGGCACAGACTCACGCCAACCAGCCTTAAAATCAAATGGGGGAACGCCAATTGGTGTGACTATTTTTAAAAAAATTGCACCAACTGTGACAACCTTCTTTAGCATGTAAATACAAGCAATGAGCATAATTTAAGCATTCCAAAAGAAATTTATTTTCCTAATGACAATCATATGAATTTTTTTGCAGGTGCGAAAGGAAAAAATGGTGATTGAATGGAAAGAACGAGAACACAGTGAAGAAGATGAGGAAGCCATGGGAAATGTGAGATGCATGGAGGCTCTCAAAGATTGTGGGCTCAAGAAATTATTTATGGCACCATGTCTCAGAGCTCAACCAGAGTTGTTGCAGTACTTGATCAGTGTCTGGGAAATTGATCAGGAAAAATTCATTATTCACGACCAGGAACTTGAGATTGAGGTCTCAGATATCTAGTTCATAACCAGATTTTCGCGGAGGGGGGAAGTACCAATCCTGACCAGTACTTGGCCCACATTGGAAAACATGAGTATGGTTATTGATTGAGTGTGTCGAGGAGCACAGAAATGATCGAAAGCAGGAAGGTGGATATCTAAACCATTCCCGATATGGAACTCAGAGTGGTTCTACACACCATCACCTGAGCTGTAGGAGTTCAGGCTCCACATGAGGCAACAAAAACACAACTACTTCTTGCAGTGGATTGTATGTCACCGACACTCTACAACTAGGCAGAGGCAGTAATAATCAACATCAAATGCCAGTTGACAAAATGCAAGAATGATAAGCTGAAGAAGTTCGGCTACGGGTCCATATTGGTATCTTTCATATTGGAATGGTTACCAATATTCCAACGTTAGGAGGTAATATTTTCAACACCACCAGCCCAGGAGCCACGGATAGTCTGTTGGACAGATTTGATGCCAAGATCAGGGGGCGGTCAATAGATGTCCTGGAGACCAGATTTCTTTGAGTGGCTCTACCAACACTTGATTGTCATGGAGAACTGGCCCTACTCTGGCACAGATTTCACCAGTGATGCAAATATCCCACTCCCATAAGGAGAGTATTGGGATGAAGTATTGGGTAAGACTCATTTTTTATTTTGATGAGTATTATGATTTTTTTTCTTATGCATGTTCTGACATTAATCCATGTAATTGCAGATGTTTTCCCAAAGAGACCTGCAGGTATGTCCCTGATAGTGCGGGGGATTACTCGCGACTTTGATGTGGCCCCTCATGGTGAGGGAGGCAAGGAGGAAGAAATCATACGCAACTTGGAGGGAATCTCCCATGGGATCTCGGACTATGTGTGATTCGATGATGTTCCTCGCACATACCAAAGACACACTACAGGGGTGTCAAACCGTGTTCACCACTTATTGAGGTGGCTTGTACAGGAAGTGACGTGCTATCATGAGGATCATGCCGACTATACACCTAGGCTTTCATTTCCACATATTTGTTTAGAGACATGATGTCTCAGGATGTAACCGAAACACACATATTTTTTGAAATTATGATGCACATGGATGCAAACACTCGATATATATATATATATATATATATATATATATATATATATATATATATATATATATATATTTCCTGTATGGAGCTTGTCATGTGATGATATTTTTTTACAAATTACGCAAATGTCTATCTAATACAATATTAGCTACTATATCAGTTAATGCATTCATTCGTCTAGGAATATGTTGATATGTGATGTAATCAAAATTTATTTCTAGCAAACGAACACACAAATACAACCTTAATATGTGAGGATTTCTAACAGAATAATGCCCATTAAGTTGAAAAACAACAAGTTGTGAGTCTAGGTTAACAATCAATGCATGAATGTCGAGAGTAATGGCCTCGGTTAATAGTTCAATACTAGCACTATATTCAATGACATTGTTTGTGGTTCATCCTAGATAGATACCTTGAAGGTTTATCAACTCACCGGCAAGATCATAAATCACCAGGCTACTGAAGAAAATTTCCAGGTACTACGGGAAGCACCACCCACTAAACCGACATTAGGGGTAATAGACATCTACACAATAAGAAACGATCCAATAAGCGGGAAAACACTCATAAAGCACACCAAGCCAAAATGTACAAAAATGAAAAAACACCTATGTACAAAGAAACATGCACGAATGACTCATTCATAGTACTTTTTAAGATACAACCCATTTATGGGCTGATCCAGAGGATGACCTTCATAATCAATAAGCTCATAAGCCCAATCTGCAAGACACGCTTAAAAATGTAGGTCCCATGCCACATGGGTTGAAATTTAACTTCCCCCAACTTATCGTGAGCTTGGTCGTACAGGAGGACGAGGTCTCCTTCTATGAAGGAATGAGGAGAAACCGACTGGTCATAATGAGCTTTGACCCACTTTTTCTGTTCTTCTATGACTAGAGTAGAAAAGCGGCGAGTTTCATCAAGCCTCTCTAAATATAGAAGATGCTCTTCTTCTAGCGAAGTATTCGGTAGTAATTCAATAGCTAGTTTGAGAGAAGGAATTTCACATTCAATCGGAATGGTATCTTCCAGACCATATACAAGATGGAATGGAGTGAATCTGGTTGCATCCTTCATTGAGGGTAAGCCCAAAGAGCCAAAAACAACATGAGATGCCAGTTTTATTTGTGCATCCCAATTGTACGTTGAAGCATGGTGACGAGAACTTTGTTCACGGCTTCAGCCTCGCCATTGGCCTAAGGGTAGTATGATGTGAGCTATCATGATGCAGACCCAACTTGAAAGTCAAATCTGCCACCATGTAATGCCGAAAATGGGAACCATGATTGATAACAATGGCTTGAGGGACACCAAACCTAGAAATTACATGATTGAATAGAAACTATGTTGCTATCTTACCATTAGCCATAAGTGTAGGCATTTCTTCGGCCCATTTGGTGAAGTATTCCACGTCTACGATGATATAAGCATGCCCCCCAACCGAGTGATGGTTACACATCATAAAATCAATGCCCCACTTCACAAAGGGACCAACGGTAATGACAAGGTGAATATGGGAAGGTGGCGCACACATCTTGCACTAATATATTTGGCAATCATAGCACTTGTAGACAACAATGATGCAGTCTTTAAATATGGTGGGCCAGAAATACCCAAAATGAAGAATCTTTTGTGCAGTAGCATATCCAAACATACGACTGCCACAGGCACCACTGTGATATTCATTCAGGGTTTTTTCAGCCTCCTCGAGAGTCAAACACCAGCGGAGAATGGAATCAATGCCGATGCGGTAGAGTATATCTTCGACTATGTAATAGGGTTGCGATTGATGATGGATGCATCAGTGAGCATCCTTTGTCTACTCAAATCAGAAGGTGGAAGTCTGAAGATATATGATGATATCACCGTACCAAGGAACGAGGGTGCTAATAAAAAAAACTGTTTAGTCCAGAATGTGTTCCTCGGAACCAGTCGGAGCGGAATCGGAAGGGAGAGAGCAGATTAAATTGGCGAATACTAATGACCTCTTCAACTTGGCATTAGTGAACTCCAAATCAAAATCTTAGAGGATGAAAATCTACTTTGAGTACTTTCCCCCCAGCAATTGACGAGTTAATATGTAAGTCATAGGGTTGCAATCATAAATCATAGTCACTATATGCAACAGAATATAGTGATGAAAATGTTGAACAAATTTAATGATAGCCAACGCTAACTTCTCAACATGGGAATAACGTGTCTCAGTGTTGAGAAGGTTACGAGACAGATAGTAAATGACCTGCTCATCACCATCATCATCATCTTGTACCAAAACTATGGCAATCATGTTGAACGTGATGACCAAATAGAGGGAGTAATCACGATGATAATTTCGAGGACACAACAGAGAGCATTGAAGAGCAATGTCTTAAGTGCATTGAAGGAATTTTGGGCAATCTCATCCCAGAGGAATGGGACACCTTGCTTCAGTAATCACATAAATCCTTTGTCTACTTTGGCATAATTACGTATAAAACAACACAGGAAGTTAGCTTTTCCTTGTAGACTCTGCAGTTGATGTAAGGAGGAAGGAGAGGGGAGATTAACGATAGCTTCAAATTTGAGTGGATCAAGACAAATCCCATCTTTGGAAATGATAAACCCTAAGATTCTGTCAGAGACAACGTATAAGATACACTTATTCAGATTCAGTTGGATGTTATAGTGTCAAAAACAAAGAAAAATTGGATGGAGATGATCAGGATGGTCTTTACGGTTAGCTGAATGAGCCAGAAGGTCATCCATATAAGGTTGAACAATGTGCTTGATATCGTGAAAAGCATATGACATTGCTCGCTAAAAAGTGGCCCCAAAATTTGTAAGACCAAAAGGGAGATTTTTATAAGCGAAAGTACCCCAAGGATAGATAAAGGCAGTCTTATGTTGATCAGCCGAAAGAATGTTAATCTGGTTATACCCAGAAAACCTGTCCATAAGGGAAAATATCTCACTCCCAACACAGTCATCAATGATTTGATCAATAAAAGGAGTAGGATAGTTATCCTTAGGGCAAGCACGGTTAATGTCACGGTAATCAACATAGACACAAATGGTACCCTATTTACTATCTATAGGAACAATATTGGAAACCCATTCTGTCAAGGGAATCGGATAGATAAACCAGATGTAAGAATTTTTTCAATTTCTCCCTTAATAGCGGTAGCCTTTCTAGGGTGCACAGGATGAAGATGCTAATGAATAGGCTTCACACCAGGATAGGTAGGAATCTCATGCACCACTATACCTGGATCGATGTCGGGCATATCTCCTTAAGACCTTGCGAAAACATCGCGAAACTCGTGGAAGAGACTAGTATAGACCCGAATCTCATCGGGAGAACAAGTCACCCCAATATGGATGTTCTCGACAACCCCCGGTTTAACGGAGATGTCGATAGGCATCGTCTATGTAATGTTGCTCAAGTTACCTTCTACAAAGGCTTCATGTGTTAGGATAGGCGTTTGAAGTGGAGGAGAAGGAACCTAAGAAGCTAACCTATCGATACACGTAGACATGGCCCCAAGGCCAGACATGAATGAGGAATGATGATGACTATCATCCCGAGGAGGACCCTCAAGAGACATAGTTTCCACGATGGGTTCATCGGAGGGAAATATCTCTCTCAAGGGATCAGGCAAATCAGAATCACTGAGCCAAGGGGATTGAGAATAAGTGTCAAGAGACATGCCCAAAGGAGCATGATTAGGAGGCAGAGGATCCGAAGCTGAAATAATTTCACAATAATCAATCTCGATCAGACTTAACGACATCGAATCTCCAAATGAATCAATTTTCTCAGGTGAAGGGATGATCCATGGATCAGAAGACCTGAAGATCATATTAACCTGAACAGTGTTGGGTGGAGGAAGAGGAAAAATGCCCATGAGGGTAGGATCTTTGAAGGGACCCAGCCCTATGCTCTTGTAAGGCATAGGAATTTTATCGACGTATCAAACGTTGCTCTCGGAAGATGAAGAAGTGAATTCAGACAACTGATCAACAATGATAATTTTTCCTTCGTGTAGAAATTGCAAAACATGAAAGAGAATGGATAGAATGCACATCATGGCATGAGTCCAAATGTGACTGAAGGAGAAGATTTTAATTGAGCTTGGCATAAACTACTTCAACCTCGACATTCACGGTTTTCCCTTCTAGAGTGATCGGTAAACTAGCGAGAACACCAAGAGGTTTGGATTCCCTTCCATCAAATGCTTCTAGAGCATTTGGAGATGAATTAAAAGTTGGAGAACTAATAGATTTATAGCAAGCAGATGACATGGTGCACGTAGACGCACCCTCGTCCACGACTCCTTGATGGATATTCAGTCCACTAATCCCAACTTGGATGATGAAAGCAAGCTGGTGAGGGAGACGTGGGATAAAATTCTCTAAGTCAAAAGTGATAAGGCTCAAATCAGCAGGATCAACCCCATCAATGGCAGATATCAAAGCCTTCCATTGAGACAGACAACTCTGAAGTACTTCTAATGCAGATGTCATAGATGGTGCCTAAGCCAAATCCTCAACAATACTGTAATGTTGAGCAGCATGGGCGTTAGGATTGTACGAAGACTTACGGAGTACACCTTTGGAAGGTGGCCATCCATCGGGCTCAGTACTAGGGCTTTCAATCTGAAAGGGCCAAAAGAAGGTGGAGGAGGGGGACCATCAGCGATCTCTTTCCCCACTACCTAATGTTGTTTGATATAATATTTCGACCAGGTAGAAATGGAAACGGATTCATAACCATTCATCATGAAAAACTTAGAGCCAAATGGGGCAGAGGACCGAGGTTGCTCTACCAACTGAGTCTGTTGTGATGGAAAAAATTCTTTGAGAACAACTGGAGTTCCTTGGATGCCTTTGAGCAATTGACTCACTTCAATCCATCAAGGATGGTCCTTAGTGTAGTGCTCTTCATCACAAATCAAGCAAGGATACTTCTGTTTACATTATGTACCATCATCAACACGAGATTTCTGAGAATCTTGTTTCAGAGTATCGACTTTGGCCTTACATTTACCCTTATTTTTGCCCTTGGAAGCTTTATCCATTGGATTGGCATGAACAACATTCACTTCTGCCAGTTTACCAGAATTCAGGGTCGGTTGAGAAGCAGTATCATTGGAAGGAGTAGATTTTTACTTCCTAGGATTTGGAGGAGAAGACTTCCATGAAGTATGAGACACGGAACCGATGATAGCATTGACGGATGGCGTTGTCAGTGCTTTAGAAGTTCTAGGCCTAAGAGCATCAGGTAAGAATTCATACAACGTGCCAGACTGAGAGTACACAAGATCGAGGTACTGGGCACGATAAATGGCTTGTTCCTCATTGATGCATGCCCCAATAGCAATGTCCTTAACAATCGAGCAACGAAGGAGGTAGTAAACCAATTAGTTAGAAGCTGGTCAGGAATATCAAACTTGATCAGATGACAATGACGCCTCCATTCATGAACATGATTAGAGATATGAGTAGCTCGATCTTGCTTCAAGGATGTGAGGAGGTGCGTCCCAGTTTCATACCGAACTGGCAACTAAAAGTGCGTGAGAAACACCATGGGTAAAGAATTAAAATCTTGGAAGAAACCTCGAGATAACTCGATGTACCACTTGGCAGTGGCACCAGTAAGAGTCCATTGGAAAATATGGAGTCAGATAGAGTCATCTACCCAAGAGTTAGAGGAAAACCAAAGATGGTAAGTCATAACATGCGCTTGGGGGTCTTCTCCGGACTTGCCCTCAAATTTGGGACAATCGCTAGGAATTTTGGTTGGAACTGGAGTGTTACAGCATTTTTTGGTCATCTAACCTATTATCATTAGATGGACCCAAGTACACCATGTAAGACCAATTTTACGCTAAGTAAAATTTCTTTCACTATGTAAAATAACTTAATAAAACACATTTATTAGGTTGTTTATGGTCTAAACAAGAAACCCCTAGGGGAAATATTAAACAAATATACATTTGTTTGGTCTTCCTCATGGAATAATTAATTAAATTTAATTATTATTCCTGGTCATATTTAACCCAAAACAAGGAAATTACTTAGATAAATCCTTATTTATCTTATTATTTTCTAGGAATAATTATTTAAACCTTATTTAAATAATATTCCTTGTTAAATTTGACTAAATCATTTATAAATAATTGAATAAATCATTATGTATTTAATTATCATTCAACCAATCCTTAAAATGATAAATAAATCATTTATTTATTTATTATTTACAAATAAAGGGATTTTACCCAAGTCAAATTCCTTTCCCCTCCAACAAATATAATAAAATATTCCATAAAAGGTGGATCTAGATTTGGTTAATATTATTTTAATCATGGATCAAGATCTAGAATGACCTAATATTTTGTTATAAATAGAAGGGTTTTTCCTACCATTCATCACCTTTTGTTGCCTCTTATATCACTCTGGATCTATACTCTTGGTCTGACTTTGAGCCATTATCATTGTCATATTTTCTATTATTTACTTTGTGAGCTCCCTTTGAGTTCTATGCTTGTCTGGGTTTTCTACACCAACAAGAGAGAGAAATTATAGATCTGAAGTGCTGAGGACTTCCAAGAACCCATCCCATTGAGGAGAATTGGAAACACCTTTCTTGGTTTCCTCCCAGGTGCCATTAATATAAAATTCTTCAAAAAATATTGTTCTTGTCTTGTCTATTGGATGCATGGAGCAAAACCTTATTTTTACTGCTTAATGTCCTTTTATGCATAGATCTAGATTTTTGCAACATTTGTCTTGATTAACTAACTATAGATTTGAAGATATTAGCAACCATATTTTGTTAGGGCTATTTGTTATGCACAGCTAAAAGGGTCTTTTTTTGTACACTTACACTAAATATTCATCCTAACAACTAGCAACTACACTGGGGATCAAACCCTACTCCTCTCTGCCCTTGTTTCGACATTATAATCACTTGATTTTGCACCTCCTTGCCCTTTTTGGTCATTTTTCTTCCCTTTGTGCCGTTTTTGTGTTGTCATCATTGCGCCCCCAAGGCGTATATCCCAGAGACTTCTTGGACTTCACCCTCAGTTTCTGGTTGGTCAACCTACTCCTCCCCACCATCGTCGAGTTAGTCCTCCTCTGAGTCTACACTCCGACTCCTCTTCTGATTCATTGGGTTCTCCTTTTACTTCTGGTTCTCCCCCTGTCACCTTCACTATGTCTGGTCCAGGGCCTAACGTTAGTAGTAGTCCCGGCCCTAATTTCGGGAATGCTACTAGCAGAACCGCCACAAGAACTACCTCGTTTGTCCCCTTGCTCCCTTACATGGTAGGCCTCAGTCTCCCCGATTTCAATCAGTTGATTAATGACCCTATCTGCCACAATGTTGGTTGGCCTACTATGCCAACCAAGCTCCCCTCCGACATTCCCAAGTTTGAAGGCTTTGTTGGAGAAGATCCCTCCAACCATATCCGATCTTTCCACATGTGGTGTTCATCCAATTCCATTACCGATGATTCCATCCATCTTCGGTTGTTCCAACACAAGCTTAGAGGTGAAGCTTCTAAGTGGTATGTTTTTCAGACCTCCTCTTCCCATACCACCTTTGCAACCATTGCCCGAGCCTTCTTATCTTATTTCCAGCTCCCTCTTCGATACAACACCGGTATCGAACTCTTGACTTCTTTCCGTCAATCATCTGTGACCCGCCTATCCGATCATGTTCAGGAATGGCGGAGAAGAAAGAGCTTATGTCAGGCTCCTACCTTTGAAGACTGTGTCTATATGGACTGGTTCCTTATATCTCTCTTACCCGCCATCGGAAAAGATGTCGCGTCACATTTCCCTCAAATTGAAGAAGCCACCCTCCAAATAGCCTTGAAATTTGACCTGATCTATGCTCAGTCTAGTTATGTTTATACCATCCTTCCTGACCTCACCAGACCTGGTGGAGCTAACACCCCTGGGGCTTCTCATTCTGTCGATGGTATCTTTGGAGCTCTTTCTCATCCATACGCTCAACCTCCTATGGGCTATAGCCTCCCTCTAGGAGGGGCCAACACCTCCAGCACTTTTCCCCCTCCAGGTAGCATGTATCCAGGATATGGCATGCCTCATCCTTTTTCCCAACCTCCTGCTTATCTCAATGTTACCCAACCTAACCATTATCCCTATCCACATCCTGGTGCTCCAGCTCCTCCTACATTTGCACCTCCACCTCCCTTGCCTTCTCAAGCCCAGCAACAGCAACTACCACCCCCTCTAGGGAAATTATTTGCACAACAGGGTGCGACTAATCCTCCTTCCTCTCAAAGGAAGAGGAAAGGAAATCAATATCAATATTCCCTTGGTAATCATGGACCTAATCCTCAAGGTATTGACTCTAACACTGCTAACCAGAAACAGGGCACTCAGCCCAACCCGGATAGGCCCATTCGTACAAATAAGCCTTATTCGTGTTGCGGTGTTTACGGTCATTACACTCACGATTGTCCCCTTTTACCACAGATATGGCATATGTGGGAGTCTCAAGCCACATTGCGAGGACAACATGCCTTCCCTACTACTCCCCACAATGTGGCCACTACTCAACCGGTTGTGTTTACCAATCCTTTCCCCCAGCAAGGATTCGTGGCTACCCAACCACCTGATGGACAGGTGGCCACTCAACCTTCCCCTTCTGGTTCCTCCGATTACTAGATCCTCATGATGAACTCCGATCACCCTATAACCGTCGACCTTAACCTTCAAACTCGATCCCGTTAGTACCACAAGCCTCTCGCTCCATCTATCCCCGAGTCACCTTCTTCAGGTTCCTCAGAGTCTCTTTCGACATCCAATGGTCCCTTGCATATCCCTCAGCCCAAATTTGAGGTTCATACCAAGATTCCTAAGGGACCATTACACTGAAATGATACTTCTAGTTGAGCTACTCATTTATATAGCATAGTAGATGATTTGGCACAATCTCCTGCTACCATTTCCACATTTGAACTCCTCCAGTTGTGCCCTTCTTAAAGGAAGGCTCTACTATCTGCCATGGGTGCTATAGATCTTGCTGATGACCAATTGATTGTTTCTGATGCCCATCAATCGGAACATACTCCTCTTCCTTCCTCCGTAGCCTTCCAAATCCCAGTCAAAATCCAGAACGCTAACGTTTCTCGGTGTATCATTGATGAGGGGGCATCCACCTGTGTGATGTCCGCTTCGGTTTGGAAAAAAATCAGATCTCCTGAGTTGGGCCCTTCCACGATCACCCTTCGAACGTGGGATGGCCACACCTCCCAACCCATTGGCCTATTTTTTAATTTTCCTATCACTCTTGTGGGCAAGACTGTTTGCGTTGACGTTGAAGTCATCGATTCCCCTCTTGATTATAACATTATTTTCAGGTGTAGCTACACCTATGCCATGTCTTTTTTCCCATATGTGGTATACCGCAAGATGTATTTCCCTCATAATGGAAGGATAGTCACCATTGACCAGTTGACGTATCATGAGCCAAAATCTCAGACCCCCCTGAGTTGACCATCTCTTCCATAGCCAATAAGTAAGCTGTCAATTCTTTGACCAGTGTCTCTCCCAACATCTACAAAGACTCCTCTTTGCTTGGAACCTTCCCTGGTCTTCCTCCTCCTCCTATCTCTGATCCCAGCTTATCGAATGTTTGCATGATGCAATCGTCTCAGGATGCCCTTAAGCGGCCTGATCTAGCTAGTCAGCAACCTTAACCTCGCCCACCGCAACCTTCTCCTAGCCCTTCATCTCAGCCAGTTGGCCCTACTCCTTCTGGCCCTTCTCCTACAACTGGTACCCATGAACCCCTTTATCCTCCCGGGTCAGTTCCACCAGGCCTTAACCATCTTGGCACCATCCCACCTGGTCATTACCCCGCTAGTCAGATACCTTTCCTTGCTCCCCCTCTCGGAGTCTATTCGGTTACCATCATGGCCACCCTTTCTCTCCCCAACTTGACACTGGGTATACCTATCTGGTACCTTGAACCTCCAGTCGCTACCCCACCTGGTCACCCCAAACCCTACCTTACTTTGACACCGGTTCAACCAGTTCCCCTAGCTTCTTCCGTTGCTACAATGCCATGAGCACCTCAATAGGACCCTTCTCTTATTGGGCTAGCTCTGGGAAAGAAAGGCAAAGCTTGCAAGGGGGCATCCAAAGACAAGGCCACCCCGATTGACCCTGCCCCTCCTCCGCCCGCAAAGCCTTGCACCTTGTGTGATGTCATCGGTCATGCCACCCATACTTGTCCCGAATTGCCCCGTATTAAACCCATGGTTAAAGTCGCGTTCCCTGAGTCTACGGTCCATGAAGCCTCTGTTTCTTCCTCGACTGTAGCCAAGAACCCCAAGACTATTCTCACCAACAAACCCTGTGCTTTTTGTGGTGTCCATGGCCATTATTCCCACCATTATTCCCACCTGACGCATTACCCTGCCTCCTTAGAGGTAGTTCAAGAGTATGAGGTTGAACAAAATAAATCTGCCTCTCCCATCCTTGCGCAGTATGCTTTAGGTCAGCTTGAGGATTTACCTACTCCCATTGACATTCCCCCTCTCGATGTCGATATGATGAAGCCTGTCGCTACCATCCTCTACCTATCATCATTTGTGAGACCCTCGAGGAACATTCCCTCTGAATCCTCCCATATTTTTTCGCTCGACCTCCCTTCAGTGACCACCTGGGCTCAACATCATTTGACCAATTATTTACTTGTTCTTCTGTCATCCCCCATGATGATCCGTATGAGAGCCTTTCCTCCCATGTTGATGATTTAGGTAGCTTTGTGGTGTCATGTGGTTTCCATTCCCTTCGTCATCCCATATTTTCCCATCATGATGACCTCCTAGAAACCTTCTCCACCCCTGACCTTATATTTCCCGCCCATAAATGGGATGCAACCATCCATGTCTATGATGACCTCCACAGCATGAGCACAAGATATACCTCCCGTAGCCCTCATACCCCACCCTCTAGTCAATATATGAGTCATAGCCATCCTACCCAGACCATTCCCTCCCGCCGTTGTCATTTGATGTCTACTTTGCACTCACACTGCCATCATTGTTCTTCCCCCTCCCATTTATTGTCTTGTGACACTATTCCGCAGGACCTCCCGTCCACACCCTATATCGGTTACGCTGATGGTTGAAGTTGCTATTCCCATAATCTAGCCTTGGTAGGTTGGGCCATCTTTACCCCCTTTCATGCACTTTTTGTCTTGAATGGGGTCTGCATTGGTACTACCACCAATAATCAGGCTGAATATGATGCATTGCGTGGTCTCTTAGCCGACGCCCTCTCTCATTGCTTCCTCCATCTGCATGTCTGTTTAGATTCCCTACTTCTTGTCATGCAACTAAATGGTGTCTATCGTGTGCATAATCCTATCATTTTTAGACGATATTTACGAGTGAAACTTTTGATACGTGAATTTGAAATCATTACTTTCAGTCATGTACCTCGAGAACAAAATCACTACGTAGATAACATTGCAACCCATGTGCTAGATTGGCATTTATCACATGCATTTCATACAAGACAATAACATTCAAAATCATCAAAATGATGCATATCCATAATATGTGTCGTATAACATGTTTTTAGAGTCCATCTACTCTGATACATATGACATACCCATAACATGTTACAAAAAACTCAAAAAATAGGGGGCACCACTCGCCCCTCCATACACACTAGGGGGCACCACCTGCCCCACACCTAATGACTATTTGGAGGATCCCAAGACAATGGCTCTACTCCCACAGCTTTTAGATCACACATCCCCTGACCAACCATCGCCATGTGCCGCATGACACCTCGCCATTCCGAGGGTAGATCAATACATGGCTCTATGTACTGGTCGTCTAAGTCTTGCTAACCACGCTCTGAAACACCGGTCATCAACCTCTCACATATATGATAGATGTCATCCAAGAGGGCTGTCGCACCCTCATCCTGTGCTGCTCTCGATCCACTAAGGCTGACAGATCCTGATACTACAGGTCATCCCATATATCCGACCGATTTTACCGGAGCTATATATGCATACCAAAAGTACATGAATCAGTACCATATATACTATTCTGAAACCTTAACATGCACATAAAATATTAGTCACTTGTCACTTACCATCGAGCCCCCATACTCGACCAGGCGGAAGTGGCAAATCTGGATCCCCACAATAACTCATCCCACTATAAGGATAGTCGTCTATGTACAACGGCATATGATCCCAATGGGCAAAGAACTCGGGTCGGAACACCCCTCTGACCACCCCTCCTCCTCCTCTGCATAGTAGTCGCCCCCACCGACGCATCCTGGGCTCTCTCAGGCCCCCTTTTGGGAGTTGTATAAGAGGTCGTAAGGTCAGGATCTTCTCAAAAAAGAACGAGCACAATAAGGTCCCACAGGCACAATCATGGTTCACTTGCCGCTTGCAAAGTGATAGCTATCGTTTCAACGACACCAACATCATCTGGGCCCACCCATAGTAGGTCCCACTCAACACTTTCTCCACAATCATCATTTTCCCTCCAGTGATGTGATGGAGCACCTGGTTTCCCAGGATCCGTAGCACTGCTGCAGCCACAGCACGAGTCTCTACTCTCTCTAGGTCCCTGATCGATATCCGAATCCCTTTAACTTGGAGGCCTGGTCGACAATGTCGCTCTACAAACTCCATGAGGTTACGCCTCCACGGTAACACTGGCTGTATATCTCCCACCATCCGTAGTGGTGGGAGACCAGTCAGAAAATATCGATCCTAGACTGTCAACCCGATCCTGTGCCCCTACACTATAAATACCTCATGATCTGGATCACAATAACTGATAATCTGAGCCAACAAGGGCTCCCTATCTCTCATCAGATGGTTCTCCACAAACTTCATAACCCCAAACCTGGCCAATGCACGATGGACACACTGATCCACTTGGATCTTCAACCATAATGTACCCAAGTCTCTCTCTCTCCAGTTGATCCGTATATCTACCATATCTGCACAAAAACATCATCTTTGTCAATATACAGATAGGAAAAACTATATCCAACCACAAAAACACAAATCTCAGCCCCACAATAGCACTGAAACCACCTCCATCTGATAGGTCGCACTTTTTGGCCAAATACTGGGATAGGTTACACTTTTCTGCTCAAAACCTACATCCCAGGTCGTAGTTTTTGGCCCAAAAAGTGCAACCTGGTCGTGAAGATTAAGGAGGGGTTGTTCTTGAGATTTAGGATCCTAATTTGAACTTTCAATCCATAAAAAAGAAAGAGTAGGGTTAGGCCTCTTATCTACAACTGACGAATCTCGCTTCCAACGGTTGGTTTGTCCGCTACGATCATTGCAAGATTTAGGGCCTTCTCTCCTCCCTACATTCACCACATCTACACAAGAAAATGAGTGAATTTGGAGGGAAAATGCCTTATTAGAAGAGAAACCCTCGATTTTTCTTTCGCCTGTTGTGGCCAAAACATAGCTCAGTTTGAAAAACTGTCTACACCATTGGAAAGCTCTCACTGAGCCCTCAAATGGTTATTTGTTAGTTTTTCATGATTTGATACTTCACTAGGACACATTTTTTCCAAGAAGGGTCACTTCACCTCTCCTCAAAATCGGATTTCCTCACTTACAACACTTGTACTTGGGGCATCACTTTTCCTCCATACTTGTCCTTATTCGTGTTGATTTTTGTCATGAGATACCATCTTGTACTCATGCTTTTCAGGTCCCTTTAGGACCTTCACTGTGTGGTAGCATCATTGAGTCACCCTTGTTTAGAGCATCCGAGTTGAGTCATCATTGCATTCATGGAGTCTATCCTGCATCCATTTGTATCCCACTATAGTCTTCCATCCTTCACTGCCTTGTCTCTTTCTTGTGTCACCCATTATAGCCTACAGTCCTACTGCCCCTTATCCCTTTGATCTCATGTCAGTCGTTGCTAGGCTATCCATGCCCTTCATCCTCTAGCAAGGGATGTCATCCGTCCGCTACTCAGTACCCCCCATTCCATCATCATCATTGGTGTCATTCTGTCCGTCGCTCTATTATTTTCCTTCGTGCCTTAGTTGAGGACCTCTTATCGCCTCACTTAAGGTGGATCTCCTTCTGTCGACATCAACTTATCCATTCCAGAGGACAGGTCCAGAAGGCGGTGTATCTTGGTTCCAGCTTCCATTCTTGTTTGGCACCTTAGATCAGGCAAAGAGACTCCTTCCAGTCCTTTGACTTGATTTTTTCTCAGTTCCAGCTCTTTCCAGCAAGATCGAGATCCATATGCTTGATGATTCAGTGATGCAGCAGATGAGACCAATGAATCCTGGGTGTGTGTGAGATTTTTTATCCCTCATGAGGGGGTGGCCCTACAGGTAGCCCCCCACATGCCCGGATGACCTCTTCATTGCATCCTTAGATGCAGCTCCATATATTTGATGATGTCGGCCTTAGCTGCTTGCATCACCTTTATGATTTGCATGTATCAGTCAGATTTTGCGAGCCCTTCCCCATTTATAGGGGCATTTGGGTTATATTTGTATCTCATGTACTCAAATATTATTGTATAATTCCTGGATGTTATCGCAAGCACAACATTGCCTTGAGGTGGATTATACACCATCTCAGATTGATCTTGAGGATAATAAGTGAAACCTTGGGGCACACTATATACTGCCTAATATTGACCTTGAGGAGGGTAAGTAGCACCTTAAGGCTGATCAGGTTGCCCCTGCGAAGCAGGTTAAGCAGGTTGTCCTTGCGGAGCAGGTTGAACATTTTTTCCCTACAGTGCAGGTTAGCCTAGATACTGAGGGCCAACGGGGTTGTCATGATGGTTGATATGGGCTAGTTTGACCTAGCGCATGACCGTAGGGTTGTCCTTGTTGTACAAAATTTTGGCCTTGCTGAATGTAAGGTTGATGTTGTTCCACAAAAGGTTGTCACTTACCCCCCGGGAAAAAAAGATTCTCCCTATTGGAATTGAGGTTGACCAGAAGGACCATTGGGTTTTCCTTGTTAGGCCAAAGGCTATCCTTGTAAGGGTTTTCCTTGCGGACCGTAAGGTTTTCCCTATGGATCGTAGGGTTGTCCTTGTTGGACCAAAGTTTGTCCTTTAAAGGGTTTTCCTTGTAGGTCCGAGGGTTGTCCTGACTGGTAAACGGGTTGATTGGGATCAATCAGAAGAAAATATATGGGATTACCATATACATCATAATGATGTGGATGATTTCCAGAATCTTGTGACTGTTGAGAACCTTGAGGTGTGGAATTTTGTTGCTGAGGATCCAGAGAGGGAGCATACCATCGTTGAATATCCAATAGATAGTCATCGAATGTATAAGTAGAAACCATAGGTGTAGTGCATGTAGATGGGATTTCCACAGCGCAAGGCTATGATCCACTCACGGCGGGACTAACAAGCATCGTAGGACTGATAAAGATAGACCTGCGAACAACGGTAGACCCTAATGACGAAGTCATACTAAAAACCAGTGCAGATGAAGCCACACAAACGATGGGTCGGACCGGGATAGATGTAACAATGGCCGATGAGATGGGTGTCGAAGGTGACATTCCTGATCCAGGAATAGACAAGCTTCCTATAGGAATCGATGCACCAGACTGTGTCATGGATGCAACACCAGAAATGATCTGACCTAAAGTTCGGTAACCACGTGGGAGAGACACCAGTCGCGAGGAAGGTTGACTAGAGACATATGGGAAATATTCTGGGAAAAGATGATACTCTCTGGTAGAAACATGGAGCTCTTCACTACTGATAGGAATCAAAGAATCCATGTCTAAAGAGGCTGTAAGATTTTCGAAAAGATGAAGAGGACTAACTGGTAAAGAAACACCTAATAGCGTTGATCCCAAAGTAAGAGGAGGGAATTCTTCCTCACTCCCAAAACCAGACCAAGCACCCTGAGGTTGCCAATTGATATCAACTGACCCTTCAAGGGGAGACCAGGTAGCAAGAGGCAAGATACTCGGGAGGATAGACTGCAAAAACTCAACAGACCTAGTGGACTGAGGCATTTCCGAAGAAACGTCAGGAGAAAAATCACCACTAGGAGGAAATTACGAGGACGACGAAAATAGTGGTTCCACCACTATGACAACGTTTCAAAACAGGAAAGAAACGAGATGGCCTATTCGAGGCTTCAAGATCAAACATTAAAGAACTACTAAAAACAAGCCAAGAAAAAAATATTTAATGGGCATGTGATCATAGGCAGGTAATTTTATGACATTGAAACGAAACTTTGATGTTTCATGTTTTAAGAGTCAAGAAATAGGCGAAAGATGGCTCTAGTCACTTTCAAATTGAACGAGCGTGAAAGGACAAGTGCTCGATGATATTTTCACTTTTATAGAGTCATGAAAAGACAAAAATGACTACTCAGGTAATCTAAGCAAGAGGGTGTACCAAGTTTCTATGAACTTCCATATACACCTTGGTGATCAAATGAAAGAGAAATTACCAAGGGTTTGACGTACGTGCAGGTAGTCTCCTCGAATGTTGTGCTCGATGTATCATGGTTACACGGTGGCAAAATCGACTTCCTATGGATAAAGGATTGCAACCTATGAGGGTCTCCCTTTATATACGTGATGGTACGGGGAGCACAAGTCCATACTAGTGTTGTCTAATGCCAGGTGGTGAATGACAGCTACTAGGTTTAACGACGCTGGAACACGTCACTAGCCTAGACCTCTAAAATATGTACGTTAGGTTTCAATGCTAATTGAATTCATTTTAATGTTGATCTTGAATTAATGTTACAATTTCAAGGCCTTACCAAATGTGATCTCAAATTCCTAAATGCACACTACATGCAAAAGAACATCATTTCCATTCAATGAATGCTAGCTAAGAGAAGGATAGGAATCTATGACAAAGTAGAAATCAATTGAAACATAAGAATAATTTCACTAGTACATCTAATACAACCAAATGAGAAAACGAAAACTCTTTCCTAGTTCGCTAAGAGCTAGTAATGCAAAATAACATTTTCATTTTCAATTTAAGCAAAAGAATGCAACATTTTGTCTTTTTAGATGAATGAGGCACGCAATGTTTTTTTACACTACAAAGAAAAACAAATACTATTTTTTAGTATTACAAATGTAACGAGCTAAAGAAAAGAGACCAATGCAATACAAACATAAAACACACTCAAAACAAGAATGCACTCTTCCAAGCAAACAAAGGGCTTTCAGAACGATCCAACAAGCAATGTAATCTATGCTCAAAGTGGAAAATGGAGAGCTAAACGAAAACAAAAGTGATCATTCAACAAACCAAAGACACGAAGAACCAAAAGAAATACTAACACAATCATTCAGTGAATTGAAATGACAAAGATCAAAGTGACTCGAACTAACCTCAGAAGGCTCAATGAAGAGAGGGTTGAAAAAATAGCACAAAGCACCTAGAAACCCTAGCGATACAAACTCCACTAATAAGATGATGGACAAATAGCTGAGAATATTGAGACTACAAAGTCAAAAAAATCTCAGTAGACCAATTGCAAGGTAAAAAATCAATCCAGAGCCAATAAATACTAATAAAAAACTCAGAAAAGAGGTGAAATCAAATCCTATAGGATTCAGCGTGATTGTTTAGCTGTAATCCATGCTAAATAGGGGTTGGTGTACCTATGTAAAGAGAAACATGCACCAATTAGCCCGACTGTTCAAATAAAATCAGTGTTGAGCTAGAAAACCATGGGAAAAAATAAAACCACTAAGCAGGGGTCAGACTTGACACTCTGGAATTGAACAGGATGGCTGAAAACAGTCAAACAAGTCAAGCAAAGTAGGAAAACAATGAAACGACCAAAGTAGACATGACAAGCCACACGCTTGACAAACAATGAGATGGAAAACACACACTGATCCCCAGGGGAGTCGCCAACTTGTTGTGTAGGTAAATCCCCTCTGCGGATAGAGGCGATCCATCTAACCTTGGGGTGAGTCTAGCAGTAAGGGTCTCTATATACTCTATCTCACACCAACTATATTAGATTGTTTCAACTATTCTCCAAAATTTTTAGCTAGCAACATCTATGTGAGAGAGATGTATTTATAGGAGAGGACAAAGAGGTTGGGATCCCTCAAATGATGGAAGGGAGGCCTTATCCTTTGGGAGGTTGCCAAAAAATAGGGAACAAGAATCCAAAGGAAGGTGTTTGACGTTATTCAATCGAACAACCCATGCTGACTCCGCTCATGAAGTGGTTGGAAATGGAAACTTTGCTGCTATATTTAAAAAAAATTCAAAAAATAGCTCGGTGCGGGCAGTCCACTGAGGCAGAGCATTAATGGGCATGGGGCCCAGTGCTAATTTCTCTTATTGGCGCGAGGCCATAACTTCTTACCAGTGCCGACCCAAAATCATATGTTTTTGATGGTCTGTTCTAGGAATGGTCAACAGAGGAAATGTTTTTCTCATGGCAAAGGATGCAATAACACTTTTTGCAAGGCATGAAACTACATATAAGTCACATAAATGGTCCTCCAATGTGCAGGATGGGGATTGCAAGGACAGTGAAAAATTGTTATGTAATATTAAGTAAATGAATTCATTAAAGCTTTGGATTAAGATGTTATTGTGTGAAAAGGGTTTTCTACGAATGCAATTAGATTTATGTTCAGAGGAAATCATATCAGAGTTACGCGACAAGTTAAAAGATTTAGGGTAGATCATAATATTTATGTGGATTTTGAGTACAGTCCATTGTTTGGGTCTGAAATTGAAGAAGGAGAAATCCACCCTACTACCCCTAGAGGTGCGTCGGTAAATTTCTAAGATCATCAGGGAACCCATGGAATTCCCCAACCATCCACCCCCGTCACCACCCATCACCATTTTGTTTCTCCACCCCCACCACCTCCCCTGTTCAAAATGGATCACTTACCTAAGATGCATGTTTTCAAAGGATTGGATGATACCAAGCAATTTTGGTTTGTTAGAGAAGCAATATTGAGATTGCAGAACATCACAAATGAGAATATGAATAAAGCACATTTGGTCACAACACTACAAGACATAGCATTATCTTGGTACATAAAATCTAGCACGACAAACCAAAATTGTACAATGGCTTAGACTAAGGCTACGTTGAATGCTGAATTTAAGAAGTTGAAGTCATAGTCCTAGTGTATTACAAAGATCAAGGAGATCAAGAGATTAGCCAATGAAACATTATGGGAATTTGATCAAAGATTTAAGACACCAATAAGTCAAGTTAGCTTTCATATCCCTAACAATCAGCACAAATAATGGTTTATTGCTGCATTGTTACCTCATCTTAGATTACCATTATCACAACAGAAGGTCACAACCCAAACTGAAGCACTGGAGATTGTGATGAAGTTAGAAGCTTCGCTGGTAGAAAATACTAACCTAGGGGTTCAATAGATTCAAACCTAGTTTTAAAGCTTACATATGGAGCTCCAATATTTAAATAAGAGAAAATAATTTCACGAAGAAGTATGGTTCATAAAGTGCAAACAGGAGTGTCACCATAAGGATAAATGTCCTATTTTTAGATACTACTTGGGCGCTGGGATGACAAGTCCATTGAGACCTGGGCCAAGTACTGTAGCAAATATGGAACCGAATGTCAGGTGTAGTTTATGTGAAGTTGCAGGACAACACTCTATAGAATACTACCATCTGATGGAGAAGTACATCCGATCACCAAAGGAATTATTCTGTAATTACTGTAGTTTAGTGGGACATGATGAAAAACATTGTCAAAGCTATGATCTAATGATGCAAAGACCTGGGGAATATCGAGTACAAGATGAAGGGTGTGAAGATATAGGTTTTCCAACAATGCGTGGAGGTTTCCAAGGCCAAGGGTGTGGCCGAGGAGGAGGCGCTGGATGAGGTCACAAACAAATCATATGCTATAATTGTGTCTAGCATGGAAATTTCAACAGAGATTGTTAGAATCCTGCTGCTATATCTTGTAGGTATTGTTGCGCATTTGATCATGAAATAAAGGATTGTCCTAAATTATTGGATAAAATGTAGGGAAAATGCAATCAACAGCCTGCCCAAAAAATACATATGATAAGGTCTGAACCACGCAAAGAATATATAAGCATCAACATAGTGAGATGAAGTGGTATAAGTACTGGAGAAGATAAAGCAGAAGGCAAGAAGCATATGGAGGATGTATGGGTCAGGAAATTTGGAGACAATAAAATGGGTTTGATATAAAACGTGAAAGAGAAACATTCATGGACGCGAAGAAGAATTTCATGAGCCCTGGAGATTTGACATCAACAGTGCAAAAAAATTGATTTTGTTGAAGAATAAACTCGACGAGATTATTGAATCCCAAGAAGTTGATCCATCCATTCTAAAATTTTTATTGCAGACATGTATGAAGTTTCTCAGGGATCAAAAGTTTGAGGAGGGATTGCAGGAGTTGATCAAAAAATGCATTGGTAAAGAATACCAACAACTAGAACAATGTGCAATGCACAAATTCTACAAACATAAGAAAAGAACTAGAATAGAAATGCGGCTCATTGTGCATATCGAAGATTATGAAATGGATCAAGTAATCCTTGATCTTGTATTGGATGCCAATGTTTTTCCAAAAAAACATGAGAATGGATGGGGAGACCTAAGTTGCGATGGTCTCCAATTCAACTAAGAATCGAAAATCAATAGAAAATCATCCCTATGGGTCGACTGCATGGAATCAACGTAGACATTGATGGCACAAGTGTATTGTCTAATTTTGAAGTTATTGAGATTGTTGATAATAGAAATATTTATCCTGCGTTGCTTGCATTTGATTGGGCTTATGACATGAATGCTATAATCAATTTTAAAAGCCGACATATGGTATTTGAAAATAATGGTACTAGATTTTTTGTGCCTTTGGACCCCTATGAAGGTGTGCGCTATACAAGACATGTCAAGCATGAATATGGTAATGTTGATATTGATTAGATCGACAAGATTAATGTGCAGGATGAAGATTGGTTTAATCTAACCGTTGATGGCAGAATCTGGTGGGAGCACGATATTTCATGTGTTTTTGAATCCAACAAGGAATTGGAACACTGGAAAAATCGCATGCATGAAGTCTCTACTATGTGGTATAATAGGGTTACTAAAGCACTGCGCTATGTCACATCAGAGGTACATGAATTTATTTTATGATGGAACTCAAAATGTTGTCTTATTTTTGGAAGAGTTTGAGTAGAAGGGGCCTGAAGAACAATGATATGAAGCTTTGGACTTCGCCTTGAGGTCCACTCCAGCCCTATGATTGGATGAACACATAGAAATCTTAGGAGGATGGAAGGAATTTGGCAGGTTGATAAGGCTTAGGTTTGGTCATTTAGACACTAAGATTGTGAAGAAGTACAATGGTAAATATGATCCTCATGAGAATTTATCTCGTTGGAATATAGCTTGAGGCAAAGAACCTCAACCTGAATGGGTGCATATATTCTTCGATACCTTGGATACGAAACCTCAACAGTGGTATCCTGAAATGGAGTTGTGCCATGGCACCACAAATTGGTATGAGATGACGGAAGGGTTCTTATTGACTTATAACTTTGCTGATGGATGGGATTGTATTAATGATTCTTTTCAAAAAGTAAAAGTAGGAGTATTCTAAATTACCTTTGAGCTAAGGGCTTTGGTACATCCTGATTGGGCTGTGCAGTTGGAACAAGACCGAGAATGTTACAATCTGACTAGGGAAGAAGGTGAGGGTGATCCGCATAATGTAAATATTATTGAATTAGAAGGACAACATGAGGTTGGAGGTCTTGAAGTAGAGATTCTAGGCATCGCTTAACCTTTCAAGACTCAACAAGTAAACATAGACTCCGAAATAGAGCCCAAGTTCACGAAGGTTCGAGACTATTGGGATGACCATTCTGTTGGGTACGTGTTATATTATTTCCATGACTAGCCCCACGCACTGTACATTGCATCGGGTGCAACAGGGGGGTCACAAGGGGGGAGGCAGCCCCCACTGTTGGGGTTCGGGGCAGCACCACGGCGAAATTTTTTTATGGTGTGCAGACCCACCCATGTTTTGTGCATGAGTTTGCACATGGTTTTGGGGTACGATGGTTTTTGGCCCCTGGTATTTTGTAGATCCGGTCAAGGGAACTACGGTTATGTTCTAATATAGGGTTAATGGATTGGGGTTTATGTATTCTTTGACATGTATATATATGTGTTGTAACACTAAAAGGAATATAATGAAAAATCAAGCTGGTCGTCCCAATTTGGGATCCAGGGGAAAATATCTGTGTTTATCTGTTTTATGTTTTATGCTGTCGTTATTATTTATTTTCTGTTATAAGATTTGTGTGTAGATAATTTCTATTCAGGGTTAAAACCTACATTTGGTATCATAGTTGTTTCGGCTTCAAGGGGACGCCTTTGCTGCTGAGGGTTTTTTACTCAAGCCTAAGGTAGACCCTGTTCAGTGGGAGATCTGCGGGATTGATTCTTGCGGTGAAAGAAGATGGCGAGCGGCGGAAAGATAGAGATCGAGAAATTTAATGGTCAGAGTTTTGAGTTGTGGAAGCTCAATATGGAGGATCTGCTGGTGGATAAATATCAGTGGATTGTAGTAGATCTAGGTACTAAACCAACAACAATGTCAGATGAAGATTGGAAGAAACTGGATCGGAAGGCTAAGAGCACAATAGAGTTGTGTGTCTCAGATTCAGTATTGTTGAATGTATCTAGGGAAGCTATGATGAATAATTTGTGGGAATAAATTGGGACTTTGTACCAATATAATTCTCTGGTGAATAATTTGTTCCTGCGGAAAAAGATGTATAACCTGAGGATGAAGGATGAAGACTCGGTGACAGAGAATCTGAACACCTTCAATACTGTGGTAAGTCAACTGTCATCTGTTGATATTAAAATATTAGATGAAGATAAGTGCATCAGTTTGTTTTGTTCTCTACCAGATTCATGGGATAGTATGGTTATTGCAATAGGTAGAAATACAATTACCTTGAATTTTGATGACATTGTCTCAGCCTTGCTGTCGGAGGAAATGAGACGGAGAAATATGGAGGGCCAGAATGGAGATTTCTTATCTGTACGAGGAAGGTCCCAAAATAGAAACAAGAATAATTTTTCGAGTGGGAGATCCAAATCTAGAGGGAGATCTAAATCTCTTGGAAATTTTGTAAATGTATGCTGGAAATGCGGAAAGGAAGGGCACTAAAAAAACGAGTGCAAATCTAAAGCTCCTGAGAAAGAAAAGGGATCTGATGATGCTCCGTCTGCAGAGGAAAAAACCACCTCGGATGAAGGTGGGGATGTGTATTTGGCTTCTTCTTCAAATACACATGTAGATAATGAGTCATGATTGATTGACTCAGGTGCATCCTTTCACTTCACTCCCCATAGGGAGTGGTTCTGCGAGTATGAGAAATATGATGGTGATGTCTTCCTAGGGGATGATAAGAAGGCCAAAATCATTGAACGTGGAAAGGTCGGGTCGAAGTTGCTGTGGAAGGATTAGAACACTCTGTGTCTGCATATTCTTGCATCGCGTAAATCTCATTTCGATAAGCAAGATGGATGATGCAAATGTAAAAATAGTGTTTGAGAAAGACGCCACAAGATGGTTCCTGTGGAGCACTGGTATTAATGTGGGGAGTCTTGACCGGAACTCAGATAAGTTGTAAGAGTCGCCCCTTTGCAGCCTTCCTCCAATGATCAAACATGCTCTTACAAAGTGATCTTAAAGTGTCAAGGTCAAATTTTGTCATTTCAATGAGTCTTCAAGCAAAATTTGGTCACTAGGCATTAGGTCTAGGGGTTGCTTTTACTCCTGTCAAAGTTGTCCAAATGTCAGTCCATGTCACCATTCAGCTGAGTGTTCCATCATTCAGAGGGGTTTCATCATCATGTCAAGTTCCATTGAGTCATTTTACACCTTGTTCATGCTTCAGTTGTGTCTAGGTAAGGTCCATTTCCCTCTCCTAGGGTTTTGGAGGTAATTTCTCTTGGATGGTCAAATAATCGAAAAAACTTGTATCCTGATGTTCACACACCTTCCCCTATCCTTAATATACTTTATTAAACACTTCCCATCACTGAGATCCCCCAAATTCCTCATTTTTGCACAAACCCTAGTTTCTTGCCACAACTTGGCAATTTTCTAGGTTAGGCCTGTGTTTTGCCCTTTTGGACCCCTTCCCCTCACTCAATCTCTGAGATTCCACTTTTTCCTGCTTCCTAACATCCCTCCCTACTTCCCAAAATTTCTCAAAGAATTTAGAAGCCCCTTATCCCCTTCATTTCGCTTCATTTCGACAAAATTCCTTGTTTCACACATCGGGATAAGTTTCACTCAAAAGATGTTTCATAGCAATAAAAGATTAATTTTGGAAAACTGAGAGAGGTTTTTGTCCACCACATTCCAAGGCAGAAAAACCTCTTTCACTTTTTACACAGGTATCATATTTTTAGAGAAATGTTAAAAATACCGTTGCCTCAGGAGAATTGAATGCAACTCTGACGTGACCTTGGGAAAATCAAGATTTCTCCTAGCATGGTTGGCTAAATGACTTGCTTGATGAGTCAAACGATAACTAGACACAAATATATTTCCAATGAGCTATCATGAGCTCAATTTGGAGTTGAGGAAGACCTTCAAAAGTTGACTGCAACAGCGCTCTGCCTTGAGGAAACCTCATTCTGCCCATTTTGACTAGTGTTGGGAGATTTGATTTTTGACAGGGTAAATGAAATCCAAATTGTAGAATTCCACTTGTTTTGGAAATTATACTCCAAGATATTTCCAACGAGTTATCACACGCCCGATTTGGACACCGGGAAGGCCTCCAAAAGCTTCCTACAAAATGCACTATGTAGCTACTCATAGAAAAGTGCGCGCTACCCATACAGGAGGGGCGCTACCCACTTGAGGGGCGCTACCCACTTAATCTCCTCAGCCTGTGTAAAATAACAAGGGCGCTACCCACTTGAGGGGTGCTACCCACTTGAGCAGGGGCACTACCCACTTAGCAACAGAGCCCAGAAATTTGTGTTTTGCGCCCAGTTTTGATTCAAATCGACTCCAGCAAATTGCAAACAGGTTTTTATCATTGCTCAGTAGATTTTTATCATGCTTGTGATGAATTTGATGTTGGGAAAGAGGCCACGTTTGGAGAAGAATATATAAACCCTACATTCACATGCAAAATAATTCCTCAAGGGCTTTTGGAAATATATGGACAATTTTGTGAAAAGTTTGAAAACTCTTGAATGCTAAATGTGCTCATACCTTGGCACGTTATGTACATGATCCTCACACCCTCAGTTATCATTTTATCATTGCTATCATGCCCTTTCATGTTTTTGCACAGTTTCATGTTGACTAGTATATAGCCTCCATCACCATATCACTGCTGCCATCACCATAATATTGCCACTGTCATGGTCATTTGTATCACTATGGTTATTGTCATGATGTCCCTATTCTCCAGTTCATAAAACACAGTCCCATACTTGTTGCCCCATTGACAAATTTTGGCCATCATTATAAAATTATACCATACACCTGCATTTGGTTTTCATTTGTCAAACTCACTTATGATTGAAACAGTGATAGTTTTTATGCCATTAAAACAGAGTCATCCTCATTATGATTTTGTTTTCCTGTGATACTTGGGTACATGGGTGATATCTATTGGTTTTGAACATACATTAAAACTTTACTTTCACTGCACCTATATCAGCATCCATATTACAAATATCTTGTTCAAAGCCATGTCAGAGACAGAGTCAGTTTATGAGCAGGAGTCGGATAGTGATTCCACAGCAGAGGGTAATGTGCCACGGAGGCCTCACAGAGGTGGCAAAGGTGGTAAACCATTATTGGGCTCACATGCATGTCTGCAAAGCGAGAATGAAGATTCTGAAGAGGAGGTTGAGCGAAGCACTAAAACGGCGGAAAAGGCATGATCCACTCTGGATTTTGGCCGAGGCTTCGTTGGCTGGGCATGATACATGATGGAGGGTCTTCACTCCGAATTTGAGCAAATTCGGGAAAATTTTTGTCATTTTGAAATATTTTGGTCTAAAAACAGGTTTTTCAGTTAAGCGAGTAGCGCGCCCATATGCTCACCTTTTTTCGGGACACTTGCTGAAGGAAATCTTTGCATTTTTGGATTTTTCATGGTAAGTTATGCATCCTCAGGCATTTCCGAAGCATTTCATCAGATTCTGGATGGTCAAAAAGCTCAAAAACACCATGAAAACCACCTTGCTGCCACCTTTTGCACCAGCAGGAAGTACTTCTAAGAGAATGAAGTTTTGGAGGGGAAACTGAGCTCCAAATTGAGAAATTCTACTTGGGTTGGATAGCCAACATCCAGGGCTTTCCAACGAGCTATCATGAGCTCAATTTGGATACCGGGAAGTGCCTCAAAATCAGGCTGAAAGGCGCACTACCCACTCGGCTCAAGGGCGCTACCCACTTAAAGTTTTGGCTGAATTTTCAACTTCCAGCTCAGAATTTCGGCCAATTCGGACCAGTTTTGCTTGTGGATGAAATTTTTGGGTTTTCATGATGTAAATTGATGGTTGACATGTAACTTTGGCTCATTTTTACCTATTATAGAAGATTCACTCTCAAAAAAGTGAAAATCATGTAAATGAATCAGTTTCCACTCTTTTAGAGGCAAGTTGTTAGCTGCCTAGATTCTAGCTCCTTGTTTAGAATTAGTTGGAACTGCTCCTAGAAGGAGTAATTTTACCCCTAGAGGCATGGGAAGGGGTTATGATGCTCTATATGATGTAATTTCTCAATTATTTTCAGAGTTTGGAGAGGTTGGACTCTTGGGAAACTTTGGCACACATTGTACATATTTTTCATATTTTGGCTAAGGAAAGATCAGAGGTTTTGCGGCACCTGTTGGGATTCTTGTGGCTTTCTGTTCTTAATGGTGTTTTCTCTCAGTTTATTGTAAGTTCCTTCATGTTTGATGTATGCCATTTCTCACTTATGCTTCTTAAATTAAATGAATGAGTAGATGAGGTTGAATCCATTGTTCAAAGTGCTCTGCCTTTGAATTCATTTAATTTTACATGTTTTCGCCTGTTTGAGAAGGATCCATGTTCATCCTTGCCCTTTTCAGCTCCCTTTCATTCTGATCCATCCATATATCCAATCAAAAGCATTAAGACTATTGCCTACCTCGCCCCAACTCGAAATCTGCAAAGATCTGACCTTATCCCCGGACCCAAAATTGTTTTTTCCCATTTCTCCAACGAAAACCCAAAAATCAAAATCAAACATTCCTATCTCTTTACTAGCCTAAAATCAGTACTCATTGTTCATTATAAGTCATCTCAGCCCCTCTGAAAACATTTGTCGAGATAGACCCGGAGAGAGCCCTCTCCTGTCCTCGTAGGGCTAGCTACGAGGCTGAGCGTGGTTTGATGTAGCCTTGAGTTTTACCTTATTTCAGCCTAAGGTAGATTTGAGCGCTAACATAGTGGCGACCATATTGGGGAATGAAATTGGTTTGCTGGTTAGTGTTGATTGATTTATAGCTACAGACGGAGTCTGAAGTCACGCCAGGTAGCCTTCGAAATGCTGTTGCTATGCATCAGCGAAGTAGATAAACGTTGCTTCAGTCGATCTCCGGTCTAGCTTGTAATCGTAACACTTAACTTATAAATTGCCCTAGTACATGTATCGAGTTCAGATCTGATGGTTGATGGTGGACAACGATCAGACATAAGAAGGCTGAAATCATTCACCTGGTGACTCCAATTCAAAGTAGAGACTCCACTGGAGGATTGACTCTTTCTCTGAGAAAATGGAAGGATCTTACACAAAGTTCAGGTATCTGAAGTGGAATGGTATTCAGGATCTAATCTGCTTTCTTGTAAATTACTTCTTTGCTGGTCTTGAAGCTATCCTGAAAGTTTTTCAAAGTTTGTTGTATGAGAAAGGTCATCAAAATCTTCACTCGACCTATTCAAAGAGTGTAAATACTGAGTTTCCCTTTGATCCTGGCCTCCTTACTTTTCCCACATCTTATGATGACTCTCTACAGAGTGATGAGCCTAAAGAAAAGAAAACTGATTTCGCAGCTCTTGTACATACCTCTACACCTTGTAAAATTCCAGATCGGTATAAACCTCTTGTTTTGCCTTCTGTTCTCCATGCTTTTCCTGCAAATTATGATCTATATCTACCAAGATTTGACGGTGAATGTAACAATGTCAACGCTGAGCAACATGTGCAGAATGTTGAGACTTTTCTAGATCTTTTTGAAGTTGATGATGAAGATGTTAGTATTAGGTTTTTTTCTCTTTCTTTGCAAGGCCAAGTGAAGAGTTGGTTTAAAGCCCTGCCTGATGCGAGAATTTCAGATTTCCAGCAGTTTTTCAAAGTTTTCCTTGACAGGTGGATGATCGGACAGAACTTTTTGTTGATTATAGAGGAGTATAACCAGCTGAAAAGATTGCCAGGGGAGACAGTACAACAATTTTCTGCTAGATTTAACCAAGTTTATTATTCGATGTCAGTTGACATAAGACCTTCTCCTAGATCTGCTCTCTTGCACTACCCGGGTGCCTTTGATCCGGAAATGGAGTTTCAGTTGAGAGAAAATAATATTGCAATGCTTCACGAAATGCAGAACAAGGCAGTAAATGTAGAGGCTCATTTTTTGATCTTGAGGGCAAGGTTGAAGGAAGAAGAAAAGAAGAATGTTTCAGAGCAGCTGACACCTTCAGAGGAAAAGCTTGATCTTTTCGTAAACGTAGTAGAAGAGATGGTGCGGAAAATAACTACAAAAAATGAAAATGACATTCAAGAACAAGCGGCTGATCCAAAACATTTTGTTTCTGATCCCAGTAGTCATAGTGATTGTTTTATAGATCATTGTGAAGAAGAGAGAGCTGTTGATATGATGTGTATGTTTGATGATGTGTTTTATACCGATGAATTGCCTCAGTTTGATCAGTATGATGATGATTATGTTCTCCAAACAGAAGCTAATCTTGCAGACAAATCAGTAGCTAGTTTGTGCGAGGAGGAAGTTCACTTTCAGCAGCTCGAGTACAGTGATCAACCAATGCATATCAGCTATGACAATGATGAGGAAAGTGCAGCAAATTTTGAAGTAAGTGAAGGACCTTTGCCTTTTTGTTTTGATTCATTTCAGTTCATCAGAGACAATTTCCATGCAATCAGAAATAAACTGCCAAAAAGTCTTGATTTGGACCATCTTGAGAGCAATGAAAGCCTTGTTCAAAACTTCTCATATTCAGATTTGCAACCCCCGAAAGCCATTGATTGTCAAGTTGCAGATGAGGACATGGAAGCTGGTACATGTGATTTAATGATTCAAGGTGACTTCGTACCTTTCTATTTTGAAACATTTCAGATTTTGAAAGATAAATTGCATAGTAAATCTTCAGATGAGCAGCTTGTAGCATTAGATTTGCAGCCATCCAATGCAATTGAAGGTCAGATTACAGATGAAGGTGTGGAAGATGAAATACATGATTTGATGATGCAGGAAAATTCTATACCCTTTTGTTTCGAATCATTTCAGTTTATAAGGCAGAATATTCGTAATATGTCTTAAGGAAAAGAGGAACAGCCAGTAGGATGTCATACAGTTTCAAGGGATACAGTGCAGCAGTCTTTTCAAGTTTTTGATGATCCTATTGCTCGTGTGTTGGATGATGTTTGTTATAAAAATTCTGCTCCATTAGCTAACCATGTGCCCGAAAAGAATGTTGATGATAATCTTATTCAAAGGTCACCTTCATTGTCTTGTTTAATAGATTGTTCATTGCATAGCACATGTCAAGATTTCCATTCATATGAGGAGATTGATGAAGGAGACTTTTGTTCTATCTGGAATCAGCAACAGAGTTTGATTTTTCATGAATTTCAGGATCCTTTTGACAGCTTGCTGCAATCACCAAAGAAAAGCACCGCAGATGTGAGGAAAATTTTAAGATCAAGGTATGGAGATTATCTGGACCAGGGCTATGTTTATGAAGATCCATTCGCAGTATTCTTGCAGTCATCCAGTCAATTTATGCTTTGCAAGTTTATCAGCAGTCCACTTGGTTCAAAGTTTCCATGGGAGTTTCCTTTCAATAGTTATTTCTCGTTGTTCATAAGCAAGAATGTGGGAAGAAATCAAACAGCATCCAGCATGCTTACATGGTTTCATTGGCTGTTCCATTACACTTGATCGGGTGGTGAAAAGTACAATTAGAGTAGGTTTGATGAATAAGCTCTAATTTGAGCATATTTTCCATTTTGTCGGTTGTGTTTAAGTATCGAGTCAGTTTTTAGTTGAGTGAGAGTCAATTTTTGTCGTCAAGTCATCAGTTTTCAGTCATGCATTTCAGTTTGAGTTTTTGATTCCATTGCCCAATGGATAAGGCACTGGTCTGCTCTCCCAAAGATCTGCCATTCTTGGCACCTCCAAGGAGCTACCATCCCCATTGGAGCCAATGTTAGAGTCAGCCTTTGCAGCCTTCCTCCAGTTATCAAACATGCTCTTACAAAGTGATTTTAAGGTGTCAAGGTCAAATTTTGTCATTTCAATGAGTCTTCAAGCAAAATTTGGTCACTAGGCATTAGATCTAGGGTTTGTTTTCACTCTTTTCAAAGTTGTCCAAATGTCGGTTCATGTCACCATTCAGCTGAGTGTACCATCATTCAGACGGTTTTCATCATTATGTCAAGTTCCATTGAGTCATTTTACACCTTGTTCATGCTTCAGTTGTGTCTAGGTAAGGTCCATTTCCCTCTCCTAGGGTTTTGGAGGTAATTTCTCTTGGATGGTCAAATCATCGAAAAAAACTTTTATCCTGATGTTCACACACCTTCCCCTATCCTTAACATACCTTATTAAACACTTCCCATCACTGAGTTCCCCCAAATTCCTCATTTTTGCACAAACCCTAGTTTCTTGCCACAACTTGGCAATTTTCTAGGCTAGGCCTGTGTTTTTCCCTTTTGGACCCCTTCCCCTCACTCAATCTCTGAGATTCAACTTTTTCCTGCTTCCTAACATCCCTCCCTACTTTCCAAAATTTCTCCAAGAATTCAGAAGCCCCTTATCCCCTTCATTTCGCTTCATTTCGACAAAATTCCTTGTTTCACACATCGGGATAAGTTTCACTCAAAAGATGTTTCAGAGAAATAAAAGATTAATTTTGGAAAACTGAGAGCGGTTTTTGTCCACAACATCCCAAGGAAGAAAAAAATCTTTCAATTTTTACATAGATATCATATTTTTATAGAAATGTCAAAAATACCGTTGCCTCAGGAGAATTGAATGCACCTCTGAAGTGACCTTGGGAAAATCAAGATTTCTCCTATCATGGTTGGCTAAATTACTTGCTTGATGAGTCAAAGGATAACTAGACACAAATATCTTTCCAATGAGCTATCATGAGCTCAATTTGGAGTTGAGGAAGACCTTCAAAAGTTGATTGCAACAGCGCTCTGCCTTGAGGCAGCCTCATTCTGCTCATTTTGACTAGTGTTGGGAGATTTTATTTTTGATAGGGTAAATGAAATCCAAATTGAAAAATTCCACTTGTGTTGGAAATTAGACTCCAAGATCTTTCCGACGAGTTATCACACGCCCGATTTGGACACCGGGAAGGCCTCCAAACGCTTCCTACAAAATGCACTATGTAGCTACTCATAGAAAAGTGTGCGCTACCCATACAGGAGGGGCGCTACCCACTTAACCTCCTCAGCCTGTGTAAAATAACAAGGGCGCTACCCACTTGAGGGGCGCTACCCACTTGAGCAGGGGAACTACCCACTTAGCAACAGAGCCTAGAAATTTGTGTTTTGCACCCAGTTTTGATTCAAATTGACTCCAGCAAATTGCAAACAGGTTTTTATCATTGCTCAGTAGATTTTTATTATGCTTGTGATGAATTTGATGTTGGGAAAGAGGCCACATTTGGAGAAGAATATATAAACCCTACATTCACATGCAAAATAATTCCTCAAGGGTTTTTGGAAATATATGGACAGTTTTGTGAAAAGTTTGAAAACTCTTGAATGCTAAATGTGCTCATACCTTGGCACGTTATGTACATGATCCTCACGCCCTCAGTTATCATTTTATCATTGCTATCATGCCCTTTCATGTTTTTGCACAGTTTCATGTTGACTAGTATATAGCCTCCATCACCATATCACTGCTGCCATCACCATGATATTGCCACTGTCATGGTCATTTGTATCACTATGGTTATTGTCATGATGTCCCTATTCTCCAGTTCATAAAACACAGTCCCATACTTGTTGCCCCTTTGACAAATTTTGGCCATCATTATAAAATTATACCATACATCTGCTTTTGGTTTTCATTTGTCAAACTCACTTATGATCGAAACAGTGATAGTTTTTATGCCATTAAAACAGATTCATCCTCATTATGATTTTGTTTTCCTATGATGCTTGGGTACATGGGTGATATCTATTGGGTTTTGAACATACATTAAAACTTTGCTTTCACTGCACCTATATCAGCATCCATATTACAAATATCTTGTTCAAAGCCATGTCAGAGACAAAGTCAGTTTATGAGCAGGAGTCGGATAGTGATTCCACAGCAGAGGGTAATGTGCCACGAAGGCCTCACAGAGGTGGCAAAGGTGGTAAACCATTATTGGGCTCGCATGCATGACTGCAAAGCGAGAATGAAGATTCTGAAGAGGAGGTTGAGCGAAGCACTAAAACGGCGGAAAAGGCCTGATCCACTCCGGATTTTGGCCGAGGCTTCATTGGCTGGGCATGATACATGATGGAGGGTCTTCACTCCGAATTTGAGCAAATTCGGAAAAAAATTTGTCATTTTGAAATATTTTGGTCTAAAAACAGGTTTTTCAGTTATACGGGTAGCGCGTCCATATGCTCACTTTTTTTCGGGACACTTGCTGAAGGAAATATTTGCATTTTTGGATTTTTCATGGTAATTTATGCATCCTCAGGCATTGCCGAAGCATTTCATCAGATTCTGGATGGTCAAAAAGCTCAAAAACACCATGAAAACCACCTTGCTGCCACCTTTTGCACCAGCAGGAAGTACTTCTGGGAGAATGAAGTTTTGGAGGGGAAAATGAGCTCCAAATTGCGAAATTCCACTTGGGTTGGATAGCCAACATCCAGGGCTTTCCAACGAGCTATCATGAGCTCAATTGGGATACCGTGAAGTGCCTCAAAATTAGGCTGAACGGCGCGCTACCCACTCGGCTCAGGGGCGCTACCCACTTAAATATTTGGCTGAATTTTCAACTTCCAGCTCAGAACTTCGGCCAGTTGGGACCAGTTTTGCTTGTGGATGAAATTTTTGGGTTTTCATGATGTAAATTGATGGTTTAAATGTAAATTTGGCTCATTTTTACCTATTCTAGAAGATTCACTCTCAAAAAAGTGAAAATCATGTAAATGAATCAGTTTCCACTCTTTTAGAGGCAAGTTGTTTGGATGCCTAGATTCTAGCTCCTTGTTTAGAATTAGTTGGAACTACTCCTAGAAGGAGGAATTCGACCCCTAGAGGCATGGGAAGGGGTTAGGATGCTCTATATGATGTAATTTCTCAATCCTTTTCAGAGGTTGGAGAGGTTGGACTCTTGGGAAACTTTTGGCACACATTGTACATATTTTTCATATTTTGGCTAAGGAAAGATCAGAGGTTTTGCAGCACCTGTTGGGATTCTTGTGGCTTTCAGTTCTTAATGGTGTTTTCTCTCAGTTTATTGTAAGTTCTTTCATGTTTAATGTATGCCATTCCCTACTTATGCTTCTGAAACTAAATGAATGAGTAAATGAGGTTGAATCCATTGTTTTCAGTGCTCTGCCTTTAAATTTGTTTAGTTTTACATGTTTTCGCTTGTTTGGAGAGGATCCATGTTCTCCCTTGCCCTCTTCAGCTCCTTGTCATTCTGATCCATCCATACACCTGATCAAAAGCATCAAGACTATTTCCTACCACTCGAAATTTGCAAAGATCTGACCTTATCCCCGGACCCAAAATTGTTTTTTCCCATTTCTCCAACGAAAACCCAAAAAATAAAAATCAAAAATTCCTATCTCTTTACTAGCCTAAAATCAGTATTCATTGTTCATTATAAGTCATCTTAGCCCCTCTGAAAACCTTTTTCCGAGATAGACCCGGAGAGAGCCCTCTCCTGTCCTCGTAGGGCTAGCTACGAGGCTGAGCGTGGTTTGATGTAGCCTTGAGTTTTACCTTATTTCAGCCTAAGGTAGATTTGAGCGCTAACACAAGCTACAAGGAAGCACTGTTATTGATGGGTGTAATAGTTATGTGGTTCCTGAAAGTGGAGTGGGAAGCCTAGCTATCTCTGGAGAAAATACCATGCTATGGCATCAAAGGCTTGGACATATTGGAGAGAATCGCCTTCAGATACTGCATAGAAATGGTATGGTAGAAGGTATGTCTAATTTCTCTCTAGATTTCGATTTCTGTGAACATTGTGTATATGGGAAGAAAAATCGGGTGAGTTTTCCTTCTGGTGCTAAGAGGGCAAACAAGATATTAGAACTTGTGCACAGTGATGTGTTTGGACCTGTGTTAGTTCCATCATTGGGAAAGTCTGTGTACTATGTTTCATTCATAGATGACTTCTCAAGGAATACATGGATATATTTCTTGAGGAAGAAATCTGAAGTCTTTGACAAATTTAAAGAATTTAAGGCTGTGGTGGAAAACCAGACAGAGAAGAAGATAAAGGTGCTGAGGATAGATAATGGTGGGGAGTTGAAGAATTTGAAGAGTTATTTGTAAGTATTGAGTATGTGCAGGTAGAAGACTACTCACATACACACCTCAGCGAAAATGGAGGTTAATAGTAATAGAAAGAATGAATAGAACGCTGATGGAAAAGGCAAGAAGCATGCTCAGTGGTACCGAGTTAGGACAAGAATTCCTGGGCAGAGGCATTGGAGACTGCATGTTACTTAGTTAACAGATCACCTTCATCGGCGTTGGAGGATAAGACTCCACATGAGGTATGGACTGCTAAGAAACCCTCTTTTTCACATCTAAGGGTATTTGGATGTGATGCATATGTACATGTTCCAAAGGAGAAAAGGACCAAGTTGGACAATAAATCTGAAAGGTGCATCTTTATTGGGTATAAGGATGGTTTAAAAGGTTAAAAGCTTTGGAACCCGGAAACAAGGAAGGTTGTGTACAGCCGAGATGTGGTGTTTAGAGAGGTGAAAGATGTTGTTAAACATGAAATCATACCAAAGGAACTTGAGAAGATAGAGTTTGAGCTAAAGGAGGATGAATCAGACTCTACAACAGAAGAAGACTCAGAAGATGAAGAGCCACAAACTCCAACTTTGAGAAGATCAGTTCGGGAAAGAAGGCAACCAGAAAGGTATAGTCCATATGCTTTCTGTTCAGGTTTTGCCTTAACTATAACTGATGATGAACCCAGAACTGTCAGGGAGGCAGTAGATTCAGAGGATGGAAAACTCTGGAAGGAGGCCAGGGTTGATGAAATGGCATCCTTGCACAAAAATGATGCATGGGATCTGGTGGAGTTGCCGGCTGGAAGGAAACCCATTGGGAGCAAATGGGTGTTTAAGAAGAAGATGAATGTAGAAGGCAAGGTGGAGAAATACAAAGCTCGGTTGGTAGCGAAAGGTTATTCCCAGGTGCCGGGAATTGATTTTGGTGATATTTTTTTCTCCTGTTGCCAAAGTTACTTCTATTAGATTACTTTTATCTGTTGCTGCTGCATTTGATTTTGAGATAGAACAGATGGATGTGAAGACAACATTTCTTCACGGGGATCTAGAAGAAGAGATCTACATGAAGCAACTTGAAGGCTTTATGGTGAAGGGTAAGAAAGAACTAGTATGCAGGTTGAAGAAGTCTCTGTATGGGTTAAAACAGTCACCAAGGATGTGGTATCGGAAATTTGATACCTATATACGGGGACTTGGCTTCACCAGAAGCAAGGAGGATCACTGTGTTTATTTTAAATTAATTGGTGACCGTGTTATTTATTTGGTCTTGTATGTGGATGATATTTTTTTGATTGGAAATGACAAAGAAATTATCCAAGATTTGAAGACCTAGTTGTTCTCCAAATTCGACATGAAGGATCTTGGTGCTACAAACTATATTCTGGGCATGGAAATTAAGAGAGATCGGGCAAAGAGGAAGCTCTGGTTAAACCATAGGAAGTATGTCGAGACTATATTGTAGAGGTTCAATATGCAGGATAGTAAACCGGTGAATGTTCCTATTCCTGTAGGTGTAAATTTGTCTGCTAAACAATGTCCCAAGACACAAGAAGAAGAGGAGGATATGTCCCGTGTTCCATATGAAAGTGCAGTGGGTAGTCTGATGTATGCAATGGTCTATACTAGACCATACTTTGCACATGCAGTGGGAGTATTGAGCAGGTTTATGTCAAACCCGAGGAAGGAGCATTGGACAGCAGTGAAGTGGGTTTTCAGATATTTACGTGGCACTAGTGATTATGGCTTGTGCTACCAGGGAAGACCACGATTGGAAATAATGTTGGACATTCGTGGTTTTGTTGATGCAGACTGGGCTGGAGATCTGGACCAAATAACATCTACAAGTGGGTATGTGTTTAGCCTATTTGGAGGCGCTGTCAGTTGGATGAGTAAAAGACAGTCTTTAGTGGCTCTTTCAACTATAGAGGCAGAATACATAGCAACCACTCATGCAAGCAAGGAAGCAATTTGGTTGCAGAGATTGTGTTCAAGTATGGGGTTGGTACAACAAGCTATAAGGATAGACTGTGATAGCCAAAGTGCAATTTTCTTGGCTAAGAACCCTGCTTACCATTCAAATACAAAGCACATTTATGTTCAATATCACTTTGTTAGAGATATGGTTGACGCTAAAAGGGTGTTGCTGGTAAAGGTGGACACTTTGAAGAATGTTGCAGATGCATTGACGAAGTCTGTGAGCACTCAGAACTTCTCTTGGTGTAGAGAAACAATGGGTGTTGAAGAATTGGCCCAATGACTAAGCTCTCCTGTGGCCCCCTGTGGAAAGAAAACAACAAGTGGGAGAATGTTGGGTATGTGTTATATTCTTTCCACGACTAGCCCCACGCACTGTACGTTGCACAAGGCGCAGAAGGGGGGTCACAATGGGGGAGGTAGCCCCCACTATTGGGGTCCAGGGCAGCGCCCCGACGAAATTTTTTTTGGTGTGAAAACCCACTTATAGGCGGACCCACCCATGTTTTGTGCATGAGTTTGCACATGGTTTTGGGGTACGATGGTTTTCGATCCCTGGTATTTTGTAGATATGGTCAAGGGAACTATGGTTATGTTCTAATCCAGGGTTAATGGATTGGGGTTTATGTATGCTTCGGCATGTATATATATGTGTTATAACACTAAAAGGAATATAATGAAAAATCAAGCTAGTCATCCCAATTTGGGATCTAGGGGAAAATCTTTGTGTTTATCTGTTTTATGTTTTATGCTCTCGCTATTGTTTATTTTCTGTTATAATATTCGTGTGTAGATCATTTTTGTTCAGGGTTAAAACCTACACATTCTGCTATGAAGTACTTGGTCAACAAGCATGTGTTGGGGGCGCCGAATTGCAGATGGCTATTTCTCCCCATATTTAGTCAATATCCAGTCAATTAGCTAAATATTTCCACTATAGGCATGGTGATAGGGTAGGGAGGGACAAGTGACGCAAATTTGTAATGTTCCTAAATTAGCATGCAACTAATTGGAATATTAGTTTTTCTCTTGACACCTAGTTAGATCAATAAATGAGTAAGGAGGCCCATAAGTATCCTAAGTAGGCATAAAATCCCTCTTAATGTGAAAAGGTATCATCTTAATAACTGGATCTAGTCCCCTCATGTGTGAACAAGTTATAATACATGTGGACAAGGTCAAGTTTGACCAAGTCAACAACACTAATATGGGAGGAGTGGATTATCAATAAAGACAACTCAATGGGAATAAGGATCGGTTTAGGTAGTCAGAATAAAGACACCTTGGGTGTGAAAGGAGACAATGCATGGAGACTATGTCAAGGTTTACCAAATCAAACATTACTGTAAATAGAAGAGTGGAACTAATGGAGACAGCATAATTTTGGAGGAGGAACCTTTGCATGGAAGTCACCTCATGAATGGGTGGGACCCATAGTGAGGAAGCTCATCAACTATATAATGGATGGAATGGCATCCATATGGGGCATGATTGGAGAATATGATTTTATGATTGAATATGTTTAGAATTATTGCATGCTTCAGCTTTTTAGCTAAGTTTGCTACACTGTTTAGTGCAAGGTTTTTCTCATGCGGGAATTCCCCACTCTTGCTTGGAGATCTTCTTTAAGGAATCTGAGAGGAGAATTATGGAATTCACTTCCACCATCTGGCACTTGGCCAAGCAGTCACCTACATCAATAGTGTAGTCCCTTGGAGACACTGCATTATTTTACATGGTGTTGCAGTGGAAGGGTTTAAACCCCTATTTATGAGCTAGTTTCCCTGAAGGAGGATCAACCTTTGTCCCGGAAAGCTAGTAGGAGGAGCTAAAACAATTTATTTGTAGTGTCAACCATATTTATGCAATGATTTAATGATACACTGTGATTCATCCATAGATCTGCAACATATGCTTATTGTACTTCATGTTTATTAGGAAACCCTTGCCAGTTCATCTTAGATTTCTATAAAAGAGACTAGATCTCTGTTTTTTAGCATCATTGATTAATATATAAGAAGATCTATTTTGTCTCTTATTTATAAGTATAAACCCTCAATAAACTGCGTTGTTACTTGCTTCAGTATTTTTGTGTTACAGTAGTCATGGGGTTGCGTGTTTCTGAGCTGTATTTGGGCTTCGAAGGCCTGTTTAGCTAGGCTATAGTGATTTGTTTTTTATATCCTTTTATATTTGGTTGTCATAATGCATAATATAAAGGATCCATTGGCTGATTTTGACTATTATAACACAAATTTCTAAAAAAGGTGTTTTCTGTGCTTATATTGCTGATTTTCCCATTTTGGAATATTACAGTGGTATTAGAGCTCTAATCTTGGTTCAGCCTGTGTATTTCAACCATTATGGAGTCTTCTCATGGGAAGGAGAGGGTCTGCAAAATAGATCAAGGAAAACCCTTATTTTCTTGAGGGAAGGAGTGCTCAAAACTTCTTCTTCAAACTCTGCATGGTATCAGCAAAGACATCAAATAAATGAGGTAGGAAAAACATGGAGATCCCTCAGTAATATTTGTACATGAGGAAATCCCTATTTCCTCATATTATGGGTGTGAGAATTCAGCCACACCATCAAATTTACAATGCTCTACCATCCATATGTTCATAACCAGTGAAATGGAGAAAGGATATGTGCCAAAGAAGGAGACTCTTGGTGATTATTTGCAAGAATATGAATCTCAATCTACGAGGTTCAAATATCACTTAAAATTCCAGGGTGTCAGGCCAGAATTGTGAATTACAGATAAATCATGCTTCCCTAGACAGGTGCTAGTCTAGAACAACAGGTGAAAGACTATACGACTATTTTTCCTAACTCATAATAGATACATAGAAAGGATTGAAGGCTTACTTGATCAGTTGCTTCCAAATGGCTCCTTCTGTCGCTTCTGTTGCAGCTTCAAATTCAAGCGGTTTGTGTGAAATTCTTCCTACAAGAAAGAACATTGAAACAATAGAAGATGCAATAATATAGATATCTATTCAAGCTAGTTAGCTAAATCAGTAAAGCATAAACCATATACATCAACCAAGATCTTTCAATAAGGAAAATCAAATTCAATATAGATGCATATAGGGAAAAATAAGCAGTACTCTTTATTGATGATAGAAGGAGAGGTTACAACCAAATGATTGATTTGAAGTGACCCTTCCAGCAACGTCCCCAAGCCTCATTACAATATAAATATCTCCAGCAACAACTATACAAATCTAGCTCTCAATTGAAAATTCTCCAGCGTTTCTCTACTCAAATTCTTCCTTCTCAAGAACTTAGATATGTGCTCAATTTATAGATGAACTGTAGGTTGTTTTGCAATCAATGAATTTCCAATAATAGGGAATACATGTTTCTAGTCATGTAGATGTCAAATGGACACTTGGATCTGAAACTTGACACATGTGAACTCTTCTAGAAGGCACTGGCCAAGTGGAGATTTCGGAACAATGAGAATTTCTCTCCCAATGTGACCAATGCACTTGTGAATGTTGGGAAGTGCTTTGCAGAGTAGCCTTGCATGGGGCTACCTGCATATGCAATGCACTTGGGTCCCTTAGAGCCTGCATTGGTGAGCTCTCATATGCTATATAATAAGCTTCAAACCTTGGAAACCTTTGCTTGATGAAAGTCTTACTTGATTTGTTCTTGTTTCTTGTCTTAGGGCATGTAGCAACTAAAATGATAGGGAATGATAGACCCTTGATCATTGGTCTTGGAGATGATGCCCAGTTAACCAGGTCATTGGGAATGGTGCCCAAATTGACCTATAACATAGGGGTTTTGCAAGATCAAGGAGGAAAGGAGCACAAGGGGCAAGAAACATGGTGTGGGTAGATTCTTTCTATCTACTTTTGATGGCTCACCTAAATGTCCAGCTAGGGTTTTGGCAGAGGAGATAAACACCTAAGTGCAACAACATCAAGTTTCAGAAGATGAAGCCCTTAAAGTAGCAGCTCTGCATTTTGAAGGTAAGGCTTATGCTTGGTGGTTGTTTGAATCCTTTTCATTAAAGAATACATCTACTTATGCAAAGTTCATTAGAAGAGTAGTGGAAAGGTTTGATGAAAATTTTTATGAAACACCTTTTGTGGAGCTAATCAAGCCAAAACAAACAAAACCTTTGCATGGGTTGGAAGGATCTATAAACCCAACTCCATTTCAGGAAACCATTGAGGGGGATGAAAACTTGTATGATACCTTGCCAAGGGAAAAGTCCCCATTGCATGAAGAGCTTTCTTCTCAAAAGAAAGACATGGAGATTCCGCCTTCAAGGGAAGACCAAGATCTAGGGTCTCTCATTGTTGATGAGGCATTCTCAAATATTTATGAGGAGAAAAAGAAGGTTGGAGGTAACAAAGATGTCATATAAAGAGCGCATATAGTACCTCACGAAGAGGAAGATGGAGCATTTTCTCCAAAGAGAGAAGCTCTTGCACCCTTGCAAGGAGTTCCAAAGAATATCACACATCGAGATTATGGTACAGTCCATTTGCAGCATGTGCCAACTGTTAGGGTCCTATAATAAAGGGTTCATAAATTTTGAATTGACTTTGATAGTCTTGTAAATATGCACATACCTTGCTTTCTACAAGTTGTTTTCCCATATTTTGAAAAAATGAAAAATAATAAAAAGCTAAAAAGAGGGTAAAAGTTCCTAAAAGAAAGATCAAAGGACTTAGAAAAATACAGACCTCAGAAAGAAAAAAGAGATAAAATTAGACCTGAAAGTGAGCAAATCCAAATGCCACTACTTTTACTTTTACTGTAATAATAATGATTATGTGTAGAGTGTTAATAAATGCCATAATCCATGATCAATTAAACAGTTTAATATTAATTGTTCATGCTTTCAATTTCATGTTTTAGATAGAGAATAAAGATTTATCAAATAGTTTAAACTTGAAAAATCAGTAGATAGGTAGAGAATAATGAGGAGCTCAACAGTTTAATCTAAGCCCTCGGATGAAATAAGGTATACTTAGATAGTTTTGTGCTTTGAAAGAAAAATGTTTTAGGGTTGCAAGCCTAAAGGCACCCATGAAATGAAGTAAAATGTTAGAAATAAAGATGGGTAGGTATAAAGCAGTTGATAAATCATGTAATAAAGAATCATTGGGAAAAATTACTAATTTCCCCTCCTCTACAAATATTCAATATTCTAAAACTATCAGTCAAAAAGGCTCAGAGCATTTCTCTAACTTTTGTTGGGACCAGACCCAAGGCTTGATTATTGGTTAGTTAAAAATATTGAATTCCCACACTAGACCCACATTCATCAAAATTTACCCATCAATCATAAATAATAATCCCTTTTCCTAAGTAAAAACCCATTTTTACTTAGTAAAAGCTAAACCCTAAATAGCTAATCTCATTCTTTTCAAAAAACCATTCATAAACCCTAGAAATACATTTTTCCTAAGTTAAAGTGTGAGATATTAAAAAGACAACAATGGTTTACTTTGTCTATCATTTACACTTTAAATTAGAGTTAACATGTATTTTATTTTCATTTGATACTAGCCCTTCATTTCATATTAATTACCAACTTCTAACATATTTTATTAAATCCCTAAACTACACCTACTCGTATGTTATTAATTCCCTTATATTTAAAATAAACCCCCAAACCCTTTATTTCAGGTTTAGACCAATGTTTTATATCCCATGTGCGCAAATATAAAACCCCACCCAATTATTCCATTGGTCTAAACATATCTATAACACAAATATCCTGCCCCATGTAGTTTAAACAAGTGTTAATTACATTTGATAAAACTATATAATAAACGCTCACTCCGAGGCATTGATTGAAACATTGTAAATGTTTTAATTAAAAAAAGCTCTAACTTTCGCCATTCATAATAAACCAAGGTTATGTATTAAAACATTATTTTAATACATAATTATCCCGCCAGATTAACAAACCCTGGACCCACTCCGAAATTCCATGCAACTCCACCAGTCAATCGCGACCATTCGCATTGACCCTCCCAGATCCAACGGCTAAAATCCAATATCGCGTAGAAAACTTGCACGATCACCCCTGTTCCATTTCTGTGCGAAATGGGCAGTATTAGAATTTTATCTCTCCTCCACGTGCCCATTTCTCATTGGATCACGTGTATTAGCCCCAAAACAGCTTACTGCCAAAATGCCACGCGATAACCACTCCTGTTTCAACCCACTGAGCTTGAAAACTACCCATCTTCGTGACTTGACCTATATTAAATGATGGTGCTGATTAAGCTCTAAAATATGCATAATATACCTTGGAACTGTAATTCATTCCTTTCTCTTCTGCGCAATAACCTTTTCTCACACCTCCCCGACTGTAAAAACATCATTTTTTGCCATTTTCATACCAAAAGTCGGAAAAATCTGCCCTGTGACCATTGAAGACCACCAAGGAGTGTTTACATTGCTCCACAGAAGCTGTTATTTCAGTCAAAACCTCAGAAACTTTTCCGAAGCCCAATACTTGCACACAACAGGTATTTTTCTGAAATTCGAATGAACAATCAATTTGAAAGACCTTTTAAATAACAAAAACACGCTTAGAGTTTTAAAAATAATTAAAAGAAACTGTCAAAATAGTCCAAAAAACAGGCCAAACCCTGTTAATTTTTTCTAGAAACCATGTTTTAAATGGCTGCCCACAATTTTTGAGGAAAATTGTGAGTTTTTATAGTTTAGATGAACTATTTCAAGCTCTAAATAAAACTAGAAAACCTCTGAAGGTATCCCAAACCTCTTTTCCTAATTTCAACAGAATTTTTAACCCAATTTCTCATTAAAAGACTGAGTAAACCCTTCTTTCTTGTTTTAAGCCAGTTCAGAAACCTGTAAACCTCTTTGAAAGACCTAATTGGAAATAAAACCCTAAGAAAATACTATACCTCACCTGTTTATCCAAGAATCCTCTGCCAAAAGTCAAAATACTTCTGCAAACTGTCTAAACTTGTAGAAGTAGCCCAAAATGCCTAAAAAGAAGAGCTCTAGCAAACTTGAAGCTTCCAAAGTGCCTAAAACAACCCCTGCCATGACTTCTAATACTGCTATTGTTGTTAATCCTTTACAATCCCCAGTCATAGACATAGAACATATTCCATTGGCTGATGTTGATTACAAGATAGCAGATCCCATTGTTGAATTTAACCTGCTAGATATCCATAACTTTTTCTATGAGAAGCCCTTAGATAATGAAGAAGAACTCCATATTTTGGAATCCCACTTGCCCAAATATGTTGTCCCTTTAACTCACTCATGCTAGGAAGTCATTAGGTTATGTCAACAACATTATGTGCTTGAGAAAAGAGCCATTGTAAATTCCAATAAAGAAGTGCTTTTTACCATTACTGCAAAATCAATTAACTAGATGCTACAGCTTCAACCTGACCCCCAAGCAGTGCCTTTATCTATAAAGGCTCTCACCAAGTTGTATATTGGCCTAGATTTTCCCAAGAGATTCGTGATTTTTCAGACATTTATGCCTTTGCATGTAGAAATTCCTAAGCTAAATCCCCCATATTCTACTGCTAAATTCCTAGAAGGTTAAATAAATGTGATTTCCATGCTTTCCTTCATCCTAGGATATTTTACTGATGAACACACATGAGTCCATCTTGGGGTTCTTATCTACTTTCTCCCCAGGGCAACCTTCATCGTTAATCTTTGACTATGCTGGTTTTATTACAGATATTATTCATTATCAATTGACCAATTTTCCAATTGAAGGAGTGTTCAGATATACTTCCTTCCTTTTCCATATGTTTTTATACTTTCAATCAGATCATTTTACAGTTGCTCTCCAAAAGCTTGACATAGAGGGAAATCCTCTATCTGTCATTTTTTGGACATCATTGATCAAGAAAGAATGTACAAATTTCACTTATTCATAATTTTCAGAGCTATTCCTACATCCAGTGATTACAATGTTAACAAAAATAGAGCAACCAATAATAAATGAAGAAATGAAAAAGATATTGCAGTTGTCAAAGAAAAACAAGGCTGGTGACTAGTATTTATATGAAAAACATACTGAGATCAGAGTTTTTGGATCAAATTTGTTACCTTACAAATTACCCAAACATCCTTCAATGAGGATCTTTTCCTTGGAGTATATTAGAAAGATCCTAAACTCTGATTCCATAAATTTTATGGTAGCTAAGAAGAAAACTCAATTCAAACTAAAGAATCAGATAGGGCCATTCATCTGCAATCATAGGGATGTAGAGAAAGAAGTAGCAAAGAAGTTATTTGAATTCAAATTGGAAGAAAGTTTTCCTTGGAATTATGATCCACAAGGGATCCTGAGTAAGCTAAGGGTTAAATGCTCATCCATGAAGCAAAACTAGAAACAAAAAAAATTGCAAATCAGATTGAGTGGACTGAAAACACCTTAACGGATGCAATTAACAAAAGTAATACTAGTCATAATTTAGAGACTGCAAATCAGCCAGAAAATTCCACTAAGAGAATAAGGGAAGAAGGAGCTTATGTGGTAGAAACTACAGCTAAAACTAAATTCAAGCTCATATATAACAAAATTCCCAAGTTAGATTCAGCAGGTAAAGGAAAAGTAACAATTGATGTGGAAGAAATAGAGCTTATAGATACGAACACTAAATTGCTAGAAACAGATGTTGCTACTGTGATCATCAATGAGCCAGCCACAAAGAATTAGAATAAAGAAAAAGTCAACAGTGAAGATACACAATTAATGGAAAGACAACAAAGCATGGAAGCCTCTTCCTCACAGGCAGCTGAGGAAAAAGATTTGGATATCAAAGAAAAATATAAACAAATCAAGTTGAAGAATGAGGAGATAAAAAACAATATTTATTCACAATATGTGCAAAACATGCTCCTTTCTGTATTTGATTATTCAAATCAAAATTTAAGAATTTCATTGTTACAACCCATATTCAAATCTCCTAAGACAGTGGTAGATTATAAGAAAGTTGATTTGGAAGTCCAGAAAGATAAGATCCATGCTCTTAATCAAATTGAGTTCCATAGACAGATCTCAAAAATTCTATACTCTACTGCCACAAATAAAGCCATGAGTGCTCAAAAACTCCAAAACACCATCTCCAACATGCAAGATCATATTAATATGGACAAAGCCTCATTGTATGCCAAGGATCTAAGATTAAAAGCCTTAGAAGAACAAGTTTTGCAGGTGGGATATGACCCTGCTAATATCAAAGCAGTAGATTTATTGGTGAAGAAGAAAAATGAAGATATAACAGCTTTGAGGAAACGGCTCAAACGTCCTCAAAGTGAACATCCTCAAACAAAAGAAATCATACAGGAACAAAATGACAAAGATGACATGATGAACATCATCTTTCAGCTCACAGGACAGATTAAGGAGATGGAGATTCAGATGGAAAAAAATTTCCATGAAAAGGAAATAGTGAAAGTACTAGAGATTCTTACAGTTATTTCGGTAATTACTACAGCAGTGCCTTCAACTTTAGCTGAAAATTTGGCACTAAAATAACCACTGGCTACTGCAGTGCCAATAACTTCTTCTACAACCTCAGCTACTAAATCATCTACAACAGCAGTTCACCATACAGATGAAGCCAGTAAATTGGTGAAAGCTATGGAGAAAATACCTCTAAAGACAAATGAAATCAGTAGATTGAAATAGGTAATTGAGAATCTTGAGAATTCAAACAAATTGGCTCAGATAAATGCAAAGACACATGAACAAAATGCCATCAGACTGAATGAAGAGTTGAAGAAATTGCATAAGGAATTGACATTGAAGGAACAAATATCATATATCAAAAACCATCTTTGGAAAAATGTCGTTGAAGCCATCCATGATGTATGGCCTTAAATTCAGGTAACTTTTGAATACAGAGAGTTATTACTAAAATCCCAAGAAGAAATTCAAAAGACTCAAAGTGAAATCACTGATAAAACAGAACAAGATTTAAAGCTAATCACATTCCTCAACAATAAAAACAGACATGAGTTAAAAGAACTCAAGATTACTGATAGGATTGAAACTATCCAAGAAATTAGGAAAGTTACTACAAAGAAGAATATGATTAGGTAACTGGAAGAAAAGTGTGAGAGTATGAATACTGCCATAACCAAGTTTATGGTCAAGTTTACAAATTTGAGGCAAAAATGACTGCCTGAAATTATGGTTATTAATGATAAAATGATGCCTCATAATGACTATGATAAGAAAATTAGAGAGTTCTCAAAAGAACAGGTAAATAAACCACAAGGGCAAGGCATTACAACTAGAAAATTCTTACTCAAAAGCTTTGAAGACTTATTCTATTCACAACATGAGATAAAACACTTATTTGTCATCAAGCCAACCTTTGCTAGATATACTGAAGCTAATGAAAAATTTAGGAAATTAAAAAAGATACAAATTCCTAAAGATGAGGATTGGAAATCACTCACAGATTTATTACAAAGGATAAAAGACAGACAAATGAAAGAAGGAGAAAATTGTTTTCTGATTTACACTCAAAACAGATTTTTTACAGCAGTAAACAATTTTTTATTATGGTTAAAGAGTATCCGAGTTTAGAGAGTATCAGTGAATAAAGAGAATTAGAGAAAGAGTATCAGACAAGGCAGATCATATTCCAAAAACAAATTTAAATATCTAAAGCCAGCAAGGAGGACACCAAAGCAGCCAGCTGCATCTTATCCTCAAAGTAGCTTCTATTTATTTTGGATAAATAGGACAGCTTGTTGATTTGTTAAGTAGCTATCCCTATTATTGTTGTAAAAATATTTTATTTTCCCTTAGATAGTTCCTAGAACCATTCCAGGATATTTTGTAAAGAACTATGTATATATACTTCATCTTTAGAAGTATTTTGTGTGGAATAAAATTTCTGGAGATTGTTATAGTCATTTTTGTTGGACTTGAAAGCTTTTGTGTGTAAAATTTCGAGTAGCAGGATGGATCAAACCAATTGGAATCATACTTCAGGATTCCTATGGTGAACTATTTGGAGTGAAGTATTTCCTTACTTGTCATTGTTATCTTTCTTTGTTACATGAATCCATCTATGTTTTTTCTAAATCTGAATGAATAACTAGAAGTATTACTACAAGATTTGTTAAGAGCACCATGTTTTTAACTAGTTATCATTTATATGTTTTCCTTTGATTTTTAGTGTAGGAAACCCTCAATTGCTCCCTCTCTCATTTGACCTCTTCCTAATACTTCTTTTTTTGGATCAAAGGATTTTTAATTTCCCTTTATCCCGATCATACCACCTCATAAAAACAACTTTCCAAGATCTTCAAGGGCTATCTATCTTTCCCTGAAAACATTTGACCTTTTGGCCTTGATCCCAATCTTGTTAGCTTGATTTTGACTCCTTAGCCCAATGGACAAATAGATTTCCAACTGTCCATTCTTTCAAGTGATTTTTCCCACCAAATCTACCAAAACTAAACCAAATCTACACATTCATAACTATCCTAATATTTACAAATCAAAACAAAGTTAAATTTTAAAGGGAGATCCCTCTCTGAACCCTAGGAAGGCTAGATCCTAGAGTTTGAAGTTGGTTTGTGGTTACCTCTAGTATTCTTTGACTAAAAACCAAAAATCTCATAACTTTAGAATTACTAGAGTGATAACATACTCGCGACCATATTGGGGAACTAACCAATCCTCAGTCATAAAACTAGTCTTAAAGAAAATCATTTTATTCATCCTTTTACTTTAATATTGCTTTTATAATTTGTGGGGATTAAAAACTGCAATTATGGCTTCTAGGAAAATTTACTATACTATGACTAACCCAGATCCTAAATCTGTTGTAATAGTAGACAACCCAGATCAAATTGGTAAAAAGAAAAAACAGATAGAAAATTTAGAAGCTGAAGTGTCATTAAAAAGAGTCAATTCATTACCCCAAGAATTAGTAAGTTTGCAAGATATAGATTTTGATCTAAAATTTGAGCATTCTTTGTTTAAAATTCAATCTGAAACTGATCTTTATACTACTATTTTAGACCTTGTTTTTATTTCATTCTTGGAAACAAAACAAAAAAATATTACAGTAGAATCTAAATCAAAGAAAGTTGAATATCAGACTAAAATTGAAGAACTTAATACTACTATTCTCAAATATATTGATGAAGCTATTGAATTAGCTCAATTATTAGCCTATACTACTAAGCCTTCAGTTTCACAGTTATATACCACCATAATACCAGTTGTAGATTCATCTCTATATGTTGCTACATCATATATAGCTTCCAATACCACCACATTTATAGATCAATTTATCCCTAAATTACCTTTACAGTCTAGAGTACTATTTCCACCACTCACTTCATCCACTATATCCACTAGCTCATCTTTTGATTTTTCAAACACATCATTCTCATTCCCTAGTAGTTCCACATACATTCTGGTTTCATTTCCCAACATCTCAACTACAGCTTTTAGTTCATTAGCTATCACTTCCAGTTCAGCCCCAAGCACTACTACTTTGCCTCCTAGCCAAGCTAAACTTCAAGCTATGGCTACTAGGTATGCTCCCCAAGTCCTACCACAATAGCTTCATGACATGCCTCAAGACTATTAGAGTAAGATACCATAGTTTGATGCCACTACCCATTATATAGCCCAACAACACATAACTAAAATGACAAATTTCTTTGAACTCCACGAGGTTGATGATTCAGATGTTCAAATGAGGTTATTTGCACAAACATTTACAGGAGAAGTTAAGAAGTGGTTTAGAGGTCTTTTTGGTGGTAGTGTAACTAATTTATATGTGTTTCATAGATTGTTTTTAAATAAATGGGAAAATAAAAGTATCCAGTCTAGATAATGTCTGAATTTGATGCCATGAGAAGAGCTCCAAATGAGTCAGACCAAGACTACTGCACTAGATATAACAGTGTTTACAATTATATCCCTGCAAATATTGGATTTGACACAGACATGGCTTATTAGTTGAAGGAAAGAAATGCAGAAACCTTAGAAAGAATGCAAACAGGTGTTGTTAGTGTAGAAGTAAACATTTTAGCCGGAAAATTTAGACTAAGAAATGAGAGAAGAGTGACCATTAAAGAAGAAACTTCCAATTCAGACACAAAAATAGACATGTTAGCTAAAAATTTAGACAAAATGATGGATAGACTAGATAACATAGAAATAGGACCTCAATGGGATAATCAACAACAAATCAAAAATCCCAATTTTAGGAAAAACACAAATTCAGGAAAAGAAAAAGAGACATTCCCAGACTAGACAATAAGGCCCCCCTTCCAAGAGAACTATGTTGAAAGTTCTCAGAATAATGATGATGATGAAGATGCAATAAATCTAATGGGAATATATGATAATAATACTATCTTTCTCACTCAGGAAGATCATGAATTATTTGAATTCCAACAACTCAAATTAGATTCAAGTGAATCCTTTGATTATAAACAAGGTTATGATTATGCTATAAATGAAATACACAGTCAATATAACCTTAGAAATAAGAAAAACAGTGAGTCTTCTACCAAGAAAACTTCCCAAACTCAAAATAAGAAAACAGTAAAAGCTCCCAAAACAAAAGTTCTGCAAATTCTCCTAAGGGAAAACAAGAAAAACTCTAGTTCTTCCCAAAACATTTCTAGTCCTAAAAATGCATCAAGACCTAAAATTGTTGATTTTACCTGATGAAGTTGCTCAAGCTACAAAATATTCATAGAAATCTATTGTTTCAAAAGCTTCTAATTCTATTAAAACAACAAATTTAGATCCTAAAATACCCTTTGTTGATCCTAAATTAGTGGATCCAAAAGTTGCTACTTCAAAAACCCCTGCTAATAAGTCTAAGTCTGAAATAACATCTACTGCTTCACAAAAAATCCCTGAAAAGAAAATTAGTAGTAAAACACAAGAAGCTCAAACAGAGAATTTCAAACCAATTGAAAATGAAAATATAACTGTATAAAAACAAGAAAAACCAACACAAACTACAGTTACCAAATAAGAATTGATTCAAATAAGCAAATCACAACCTATATTCAACATACAATTAGAAATTGCAAAGGTAAAAATACCAATTCCTCTGACAAAATTGGTAAGAAATGACTTTTATAAATCAACCATAACTGAAACATTAAACATAAATGATGGAGAAGATTCCATAATCTGAATGATGATTAGCCAGAGTTGATTTTTGGCCCAGATGTGAATGAAAAACATGCAGATGGATCAGTTCCTCCATTTTATATCAGTCTTACCATTCATGATAAAATTTTACACAATGCCATGCTAGATTCAGGAGCCTCCCATAATCTAATGCCTAAATCTATAATGGAAACTCTGAATTTAGAAATCACAAGGCCCTACAAAGATTTATTTTCATTTGATTCAAGTAAAGTTAAATGCTTAGGTTTAATCAAAGATTTTTGTGTAACACTAGTTCAATACCCTGGTAAGAGTATATTAATGGACATTGTAGTAGCTGATATCCCACCTAAATATGGAATGTTACTATCTCTCTCACGGGGAGAAAAGTTACAGGGATCTCTACAATTGGACATGTCTTATGGTACTATATCAGTTTTTGGTCAGCCTAAGAAGTTATATAGGAAAACATTAATGAAGTGCATGTTCAGTAGTGCAGAAAGATCTATAAATTACCCAATTTACTCTACAACAACTAACCTTGATTCTTTTATATTATGTAACTCTGAAACTAATGAAATCCAAATTGAACTAATAGAGAAAAAAAAAACACCAAACAATGATAATTCCTTTCATGAATCTTTATGGCATTTAGACTTTGATGGTTCAGTAAATAAGCTAGGAGCAGGAGCAAGAGTTTGGATAGCCAACATGGAGACTAATCACTCAGAAGGCCATGCTTTTAGGCTCAATTTCAAATGTACCAATAATATGGCTGAGTATGAAGCCCTCATTCTAGGACTCCAAATTACTAGGAACTCAGGAGGCAAAAGAATATTAATCATGGGAGATTCGGAGTTGATCATAAAACAAATAAATGGAGTATATTCTGTTTACAATCCTATATTAAGCCGATATAGAGACACTATGCTAGCTTTAACTGATGATTTATTGGAATGTAAATTTGTTGCTATACCTATAAAGCAAAATATACAGGCTCACTTTCTAACAACCTTTGCTAGTACATGAAATTTACCATTCCAACCTAATCACAGATATACTGTTAAAGTTAAGCATAGGCCAATAATTCCAGACAACCTCAAATATTGGCTAATTTTTTCTCAAGATAAATAGATTTACAAGTTTATGAACAATGAAGGTGAGTTTCAGAACTGTAAGATAGATATAGATTGTACTATAGATCAAGATTTAGATTGTGAAATTGATTTGAATAACATAGATGTAAATAAAGTAAAGTTTGCTAAACCAACTAGATTTAGTCAATCAGATATAGATAAATTAGAGAAAGTAGATATTGAAGAAATTATTGATGATGAATCTAACATATTTGTTGGGTGTGTGTTATATTCTTTCCACGACTAACCCCACGTGTTGTACATTGCGCCGGGCGCAGTAGGGGGGTCACAGGGGGGGCAGCAGCCCCTCTTGTCGGGGTCTGGGGCAGCGCCCCGGCGAAAATTTTTTTTGGTGTGCAGTCCCACTCATAGGCGGACCTACCCATGTTTTGTGCATGAGTTTGCACATCGTTTTGGGGTACGATGGTTTTCGGCCCCAGGTATTTTGTAGATCCGGTCAAGGGAACTATGGTTATGTTCTAATCCAGGGTTAATGGATTGGGGTTTATGTATGCTTCAACATGTATATATATGTGTTGTAACACTAAAAGGAATATAATGAAAAATCAAGCTGGTCATCCCAATTTGGGATCTAGTGGAAAATCTCTGTGTTTATCTGTTTTATGTTTTATGCTCTCGCTATTGTTTATTTTCTGTTATAAGATTCATGTGTAGATAATTTATGTTCAGGGTTAAAACCTAAATTTGGTATCAGAGATGTTTCGGCTTCAAGGGAATGCCTTTGCTAGAGAGGGTTTTTTTTGCTTGGGCTTGAGGTAGACCTTGTTTAGTGGGAGATCTGCGGGATCGATTCTTGCGGTGAAAGAAGATGGTGAGCGGCAGAAAGATAGAGATCGAGAAATTTAATGGTTAGATTTTTGAGTTGTGGAAGCTCAAGATGGAGGATCTGCTGGCGGATAAATATCAGTGGATCGTTGTAGATCCAGGTACTAAACCAACGGAAATGTCAGATGAAGACTGGAAGAAATAGGATCGGAAGGCTAAGAGCACAATACGGTTGTGTGTCTCAGATTCAGTATTGTTGAATGTATCTGGGGAAGCTACTGTGAATAATTTGTGGGAAAAACTTGGGACTTTGTACCAATCTAAGTCTCTAGTGAATAAGTTGTTCCTGCGGAAAAAGTTGTATAACCTGAGGATGAAGGATGGAGACTCAGTGATAGAGCATCTGAATGCCTTCAATACCATGGTAAGTCAGCTATCATATGTTGACATTAAAATCTCCGATGAAGATAAGTGCATCAGTTTTTTGTGTTCTCTACCAAACTCGTGGGACATTCTAGTTATTGCAATAGGTAGCAATACAACTACCTTGAATTTTGATGACATTGTCTCAACCTTGCTGTTGGAGGAAATGAGACGGAGAAATATGGAGGGTCAAAATGGAGATGCCTTATCTGTACGAGGAAGGTCCCAAAATAGAAACAAGAATAAGGTTTCAAGTGGGAGATCTAAATCTCCTAGAAATTTTGTAAAGGTTTGCTGGAAATGTGGAAAGGAAGGACACTACAAAAAGGAATGTAGATCTAAAGCTCCTGAGAAAGGAAAGGGATCTGATAATGTTCCTTCTGCAGAGGAAAAAACCACCTTAGATGAAGGTGGGGATGTATATTTTGCTTCTTCTTCAAATACACATGTAGATCATGAGTCATGGTTGATTGACTCAGGTGCATCTTTTCACTTCACTCCCCATAGGGAGTGGTTCTGCAAGTATGAGAAATATGATGGTGGTGATGTCTTCCTAGGGGATGATAGGAAGGCCAGAATCGTCGGACGTGGAAAGGTCAAGCTGAAGCTGCAAGGTGGAAGGATTAGAAAACTTCCTGGTGTTTTGCATATTCCTGCATTGGCCAGAAATCTGATTTCTGTAAGCAAGATGGATGATGCAGGTGTAAAAATAGTGTTCGAGAAAGATGCCTGCAAGATGGTTCGAGGAGCACTGGTATTAATGCAGGGAGTTCGGATTGGAACTCTGTACAAGCTACAAGGTAGCACTGTTATTGATGGGTGTAACAGTTTTGTGGTTCCTGAAAGAGGAGCGAAAAGCCTAGCTATCTCTAGATAAAAGACCATGTTATGGCATCAAAGGCTTGGACATATTGGAGAGAAGGGCTTTCAAATACTGCATAGAAATGGTATGGTAGAAGGTATGTCTAATTTCTCTCTGTATTTCAATTTTTGTGAGCATTGTGTATATGGCAAGCAGAATCGGGTGAGTTTTCCTTCTGGTGCTAAGAGGGCGAACAAGATAGTAGAGCTTGTGCACAGTGATGTGTTTGGACTTGTGTCAGTTCCATCACTGGGAAAATCTGTGTACTATGTTTCATTCATAGATGACTTCTCAAGGAATACATGGATATATTTCTTGAGGAAGAAATCTGAAGTCTTTGACAAATTTAAAGAATTTAAGGCTCTGGTGGAAAACCAGAGAGAAAAGAAGATAAAGGCATTGAGGACAGATAATGGTGGGGAGTTCTGCAAGAAGGAATTTGAAGAGTTCTGTAAGAAGTGTGGTATAGCACGGCAGAAGAATACTCCATACACACCTCAGCAAAATGGAGTTGCGGAAAGAATGAACAGAACACTGATGGAAAAGGCAAGAAGCATGCTCAGTGGTACCGGGTTAGGACAAGAATTCTGGGCAGAGGCAGTGGAGACTGCATGCTATCTGGTTAACAGATCACCTTCATCAGTGTTGGAGGATAAGATTCCACATGAGGTATGGACTGGTAAGAAACCCTCTCTTTCACATCTAAGGGTATTTGTATGTGATGCATATGTACATGTTCCAAAGGAGAAAAGGACCAAGTTGGATAATAAATCTGAAAGGTGCATATTTATTGGGTATAAGGATGGTTTAAAGGGTTACAAGATTTGGAACCCAGAAACAAGGAAGGTTGTGTAGAACCAAGATGTGGTGTTTAGAGAGGTGAAAGATGTTGTTACACATGAAGTCCTACCAAAGGAACTTGAGAAGATAGAGTTTGAGCTAAAAGAGTATGAATCAAACTCTACAATAGAAGAAGATTCAGAAGAGGAAGAGCCACAAACTCCAGCTTTGAGAAGATTAGTTTGGGAAAGAAGGCAACCAGAAAGGTATAGTCCATCTTCTTTCTGTTCAGGTTTTGCCTTAACTATTACTGATGATGATCCCAGAACTATCAGGGAGGCTGTAGATTCAGAGGATGGAAAACTCTGGAAGGAGGCCATGGTTGATGAAATGGCATCCTTGCACAAGAATGAGGCATGGGATCTGGTGGAGTTGCCGGCTGGAAGGAAGCCCATCGAGAGAAAATGGGTGTTTAAAAAGAAGATGAATGTAGAAGGCAAGGTGGATAAATACAAAGCTCGGTTGGTAGAAAAAGGTTATTCCTAGGTGCCAGGAATTGATTTTGGTGATATTTTTTCTCTTGTTACCAAAGTTACTTCTATTAGATTACTTTTATCTGTTGCTGCTGCATTTGATTTTGAGATAGAACAGATGGATGTGAAGACAACATTTCTTCACGGGGATCTAGAAGAAGAGATCTACATGAAGCAACCTGAAGGCTTTATGGTGAAGGGTAAGAAAGAACTAGTATGCAGGTTGAAGAAGTCTCTGTATGGGTTAAAACGGTCACCAAGGATGTGGTATCAGAAATTTGATACCTATATATGGGGACTTGGCTTCACCAGAAGCAAGGAGGATCACTGTGTTTATTTTAAATTAATTGGTAACCGTGTTATTTATTTGGTCTTGTATGTGGATGATATGTTGTTGATTGGAAATGACAAAGAAATTATCCAAGATTTGAAGACCCAACTGTTCTCCAAATTTGACATGACGGATCTTGGTGCTGCAAACTATATTTTGGGCATGGAAATTAAGAGAGATAGGACAAAGAGGAAGCTCTGGTTAAACCAGAGGAAGTATGTTGAGACTATGTTGCAGAGGTTCAATATGTAGGATAGTAAACCGATGAGTGTTCCTATTCCTATAGGTGCAAAGCTGTCTGCTGAACAATGTCCCAAGACATAAGAAGAAGAGGAGGATATGTCTCGTGTTCCATATGCAAGTGTAGTGGGTAGCCTGATGTATGCAATGGTCTGTACTAGACCAGACATTGCACATGCAGTGGGAGTATTGAGCAGGTTTATGTCAAACCCAGGGAAGGTGCATTGGACAGAAGTGAAGTGGGTTTTCAGATATTTATGTGGCACTAGTGATTATGGCTTGTGCTACTAGGGAAGACCAGGATTGGAAAGAATGTTGGAAATTTATGGTTTTGTTGATGCAGACTGGGCTAGATATTTGGACCAAAGAAGATCTACAAGTGGGTATGTGTTTAGCCTATTTGGAGGTGCAATCAGTTGGATGAGTAAAAGACAGTTTGTAGTGGCGCTTTCAACTACAGAGGTAGAATACATAGTAGCCACTCATGCAAGCAAGGAAGCAGTTTGGTTGCAGAGATTGTGTTCAAGTATGGGGTTGCTACAACAAGCTATAAGGATAGACTGTGATAGCCAAAGTGCAATTTTCTTGGCTAAGAACCTTGCTTATCATTCAAAGACAAAGCACATTGATGTTCAATATCACTTTGTTAGAGATATGATTGAGGCTAAAAGGGTGTTGCTGGTAAAGGTGGACACTTTGAAGAATGTTGCAGATGCATTGACGAAGTTTGTAAGCACTCAGAAGTTCTCTTGGTGTAGAGAAACAATGGGTGTTGAAGAATTGGCCAAATGACTAAGCTCTCCTGTGGCCCCCTGTGGAAAGAAAACAACAAGTGGGAGAATGTTGGGTGTGTGTTATATTCTTTCCATGACTATTCCCACGTGTTGTACATTGCGCCGGGCGTAGCAGGGGGGTCATGGGGGGGTGGCAACGCCCCGACGAAATTTTTTTTTGGTGTGCAGTCCCACTCTTAGGCGGACCCACCCATGTTTTGTGCATGAGTTTGCACATGGTTTTTGGGTACGATGGTTTTCGGCCCCTGGTATTTTGTAGATCTGGTCAAGGGAACTACAGTTATGTTCTAATCCAAGGTTAATGGATTGGGGTTTATGTATGCTTCGACATGTATATATATGTGTTGTAACACTAAAAGGAATATAATGAAAAATCAAGCTGGTCGTCCCAATTTGGGATCTAGGGGATAATCTCTGTGTTTATCTATTTTATGTTTTATGCTCTCGCTATTGTTTATTTTATGTTATAAGATTTGTGTGTAGATAATTTCTGTTCAGGGTTAAACCTACAATATTGAATCTTAAGGATAATTTCTTACCAAAAGGTTTAACTCCTTTAGAAGATCTTTTTGACTCAAATGATGTAGCTAGAAAACCCAAAATGGAGCCAATTAGATTTGATATAGAAGAATGAAATATTGGTACACAATTAAAACCCAAAATAATCAAACTTTCCAAAACCTTACCTCAACAAGAAAAGGAAAAATATATTGCTCTTTTAAAGGAATATCAACATGTTTTTGCTTGGAGTTATGGGGATCTCAAATCTTATGATACCAACATCATTCAACATAAAATTCCAATAAAAGAAGATCAAAAGACATTTAAACAAAATTTGAGAAGAATTAACCCTATTTTGTTGCCTTTGATAGAAAAAGTAGTGAAAATAATGTATGATGCACAAATAATTGCACCAATCAGATATTCTGATTGGGTTTCCAACCTAGTTCCAACAAGAAAGAAAACAGGAGAGATAAGATTGTGTTGACTTTAGGAATCTAAACAAAGTGTCCTTAAAAGATAATTACCCTTTACCTAAACTGGATCATATTACAAAGGGTAGTTGGCTCTTCTAGGATCTCACTTTTAGATGGTTTTTCAAGATACAACCAAATTTTATTTCAGAAAGAAGATCAAGCCAAAACAACATTTACTACACCTTGGGGCACTTTTATGTATGTAAAAATGGCTTTTGGTCTAATGAATGCAGGGGATACCTTTCAAAGAGCTATGGATATAGTTTTTGCAAAGGAAATACATGATTTCTTAGTAATTTACTTAGATGACATTATTGTGTTTTCCAAAACTGATTGTGAACACTTGGATCATCTTAGACGAGTTTTTATTAAATGCAGGAAATTTTGGATCTCTTTAAACCCTAAGAAAGGTTTTTTTGAATTAGAAGAAGGTAAGTTACTTGGACACATAATATCTAAAGAAGGAATTAGAATAGATCCTGCTAGGATAGAAGCAATTCTTAACATCAATCCACCAGGAAACATTAAATAGTTACAAGCCTTTTTAGGTAAGATCAAATTTTTAAGAAGATTCATATCCAATTTAGTTGAGATAATTAGAGAACTAAATAGCATTCTTAAAAAAGATTCAGTTCTTAAATGGAATATTGAGGCCAAACAGTCATTTGACTCCATCAAACAAGCCTTAACCAAAACTCCAGTCCTAATAAGTCCTAACTTTAAGAAGGATTTTATAATTTTTTCATTTGCTTCAGAACACACCATTATTGTTGTTTTACTGCATAAAAATGACCAGGGATTTTAACAGCCCATTGATTTCTTTAGTAAAACCCTTAGAGATGCCCCTTTGAAGTACAACATTATGGAGAAACAGGACTTAGCATTGGTAAAGGCAATTAAAGACTTCAGAGTTTATATTCTCTATTCTCACATCATTGCCTATGTCCCAAATTCTGTAGTAAAATACATTCTTACTCAGGATGGTCCTAATGGAAGAAGAGGTAAGTGGATTGCCACTATCTTAGAATATGACATAGAGATAAAACCCACAAAACTCATCAAAGGTCAAGGATTAGCCAGACTTATGGCTGAATCTAATTCTAATTCCCCAGACATAAATTTTATTTCTCAGATAGATGATCAGGAAGAGATGGAGACTCTAATGATTAGTGAAGCCTTCTCAAACTCACCTTGGTATACATATATCATATTTTTACTACTAAAATTACAAGCTCCTCCTGGATTGTCAAGACCTAAAGCCATATTTTTAAAATTTAAGGTAGTAAGATTTTGTATTTTAGACAATGTACTTTTTTGGAGAGATCATAGTGGGATTTTATTAAATTGTTTGTTAAAGTAATAAGCTGACAAAATAATTGAAGAATTCCATGTAGGTGATTGTGGAGGACATCTATACTGGAAAAATACTATAGACAAGATCCTGAGAGCTAGTTTTTACTGGCCTACTTTATTTGTTGATGTCAAAAAGTATGTAACTTCCTGTCACAAATGCCAAATTTTTGAGGGTAAGAAAAAATTATTACCCCTCCCTTTAAAGCCTATTTCAACTGAAATTCCATTTCAACAATGGGGTTTAGACTTCATTGGTGAAATTCAACCTCCATCTTCAGGCCAACATAAGTGGATTTTGACAGCCACTGACTATTTTACCAAGTGGATTGAAGCCATACCCTCCAGAAAAGCCACAGATACTATCATTATCTCTTTCCTAGAAATTAACATTCTTTCAAGATTTGGATGTCCCCAAAATATAATTAATGACAATGCAGCAGCAGTCAAATCCAAGAAAATGATTGACTTTTTCCACAAATACCATATTACCTTAGGTCATTCTACTGCATATTACCCTCAAGGTAATGGCAGAGCTGAATCCTCAAACAAGAGCCTTGTAAATATCATCAAAAAGTTACTTGAAGACAATAAAAAGATTTGGAATAAGAAGTTAGTCAATGCCTTATGGGCAGATAGACTTACTACTAAAAAATCCATTAGTACTTCCCCTTACCAACTTGTTTATGGAATGGATGTTGTTTTTCCATCCTCCCTAAGTGTACCAGTGATGAAAATTATCCAAGAGTTACAAGTTGAAACAAATGCATTCAAAGAAGGATCAATCAAAATATTCACTTGCAACAAACAAGGGAAGAATTTTATATCAAATCTCAAGTCATTCAGGATAAGATCAATAATTTTTTTGATAAAAAGAGTAAAGAGGATGCTTTTTACATGGGAGATAAAGTGTTAAAATGGGATTCCAGAAGAGAAGACAAAGGAAAACATGGAAAATTTGATTTTCTGTGGACATGACCTTATGTGATTTATGGATATAGAGGTAATAATACTTTCTTTTTGAAAGAAATGGATGGAACAGATCTGCAATAAGGACCAGTAAATTGCAGAATGTTGAAGCACTACTACTCTCATAGACATAGAACATATTCCATTGGCTGATGTTGATTACAAGATAGCAGATCCCATTGTTGAATTTAACCTGCTAGATATCCATAACGTTTTCTATGAGAATTCATTAGATAATGAAGAATAAGTCCATATTTGGGAATCCCACTTGCCCAAATATGTTGTCCCTTTAACTCACCCATGCCAGGAAGTCATTAGGTTATGTCAACAACATTATGTGCCTGAGCAAAGAGCCATTGTAAATTCCAAAAAGGAAGTGATTTTTACCATTATTGCAGAATCAATTAACCAAATGCTACAGCTTCAGCCTGACCCCCAAGCAGTCCCTTTATCTATAGAGGCTCTCACCAAGTTTTATATTGGCCTAGATTTTCCCAAGAGATTCATGAATTTTCAGACATCTATGCCTTTTCATGTAGAAATTCCTAAGCTAAATCCCCCATATTCTACTGCTAAATTTCCAAAAGTTTCAAGACATTTTATTTCCATGCTTTCCTTCATCCTAGGATATTTTACTGATGAACACATAGATGAGTCCATCTTAGGGTTCTTATCTACTTTCTCCTCAGGGAAACCCCCATCAGTAATCTTTGACTATGCTAGTTTTATTGCAGATAGTATTCATTATCAATTGACCAATTTTCCAACTGAAGGAGTGTTCAGATATACTTCCTTCCTTTTCCATATGTTTTTATACTTTCAATCAGATAATTTTACAGTTACTCTTTAAAAGCTTGACATAGAGGTAAATCCTCTATCTGTCATTTTTTGGACATCATTGCTCATGAAAGAATGTATAGATTTCACTCATTCAGAATTTTCAGAGTTATTCCTACATCTAGTGATTACAATGTTAACAAAAATAGATAAGCCAAGAATAAATGAAGAAATGAAAAAGATATTGCAGTTGTCAGAGCAGAATAAGGTTGGTGACTAGTATTTATATGAAAATCATACTGAGATCAGTGTTTTTGGGTCAATTTTGTTACCTTACAAATTACCCAAACATCCTTCAATGAGGATCTTTGCCTTGGAGTATATCAGGCAGATCCTAAACACTGATTCCATAAATTTCATGGCAGCTAAGAAGAAAAATCAATTCAAACTAAAGAATTAGATAGGGCCATTCATCTGCAATCACAGGGATGCAGAGAAAGATGTAGCAAAGTAGTTATTTGAATTCAAATTGGAAGAAATTTTTCCTTGGAATTATGATCCACAAGGGATCCTGAGTAAGCTAAGGTTTAAATGCAAGTTAACACTCTTAATCCATGAAGAAAAACCAGAAATAGAAAAAATTTCAAATTAGATTGAGTGGACTGAAAACACCTTAACAGATGTAGTTAATAAAAGTAATACTAGTCATACTTTAGAGACTGCAAATCAGCCAGAAAATTCCACTAAGAGAGTAAGGGAAGAAGGAGCCTATGTGGCAGGAACTACAAATGAAAATAAATTCAAGATCATATATAATAAAAGGCCCAAGTTAGATTCAACAGGTAAAGGAAAAGTAACAATTGTTGTGGAAGAAACAGAGCTTATAGATACCAACAATAAATTTCTAGAAACAGATGTTGCTATTGTGATCATCAATGAGCCAGCCACAAAGAATCAGAATAAAGAACAAGTCAACAATGAAGATACACAGTTAATGGAAAGACAAAAAATCATGGAAGCCTCTTCCTCACAGGAAGCTGAGGAAAAAGATTTGGATATCAAAGAAAAATATAAACAAATCAAGCTGAAGAGTGAGGAGATAAAAAACAATATTTATTCACAATATCTCAAACAAAATCCAAGTGTGCAAAATAGGCTCCTTTCTGAATTTTATTATTCAAATCAAAAGTTAATAATGTCAGTGTTACATCTCGCAGTCAAATCTCCTAAGAAAGTGCTAGATTATAAGAATGTTGATTTGCAAGTCCAGACAGATAAGATCCATGCTCTTGATCAAATTGATTTCCATAGACAAACCTCAAAAATGCTATACTCTACTGTCACAAATAAAGCCATGAGTGCTCAAAGACTCCAAAACACCATCTCCAACATGCAAGATCAGATGAACATGGAAAAAGCCTCATTGTATGCCAAGGATCTAAGGATAAAATCCTTAGAAGAACTAGTTTTCCGGTGGGATATGACCTTGCTAATATCAAAGTAGCACAGTTATTGGCGAAGAAGAAAAATGAAGATATATCAGCTTTGAGGAAACAACTCAAACTTCCTCAAAGTGAACATCCTCAAACAAAATAAATCATACAGGAACAAAATGACAAATATGACATGATGAACATCATATTTTAGCTCACAGGAGAGATTAAGGATATGGAGATTCAGATGGACAAACTTGTCCATGAAAAGGAAACAGTGAAATTACCATAGATTCCTACAGTTATTCCAGTAATTACTACAACAATGCCTTTAACTTTAGCTGAAAATTTGGCACCCAAAGAACCAGTAGCTACTACAGTGCCAGTAACTTCTTCCACAACTTTAGCTACTAAATCATCTACAACAACAGTTCACCATACGGATGAAGACAACAAATTGGTGAAAGATATGGAGGAAATGTCTCTAAAGACAAATGAAATCAGTAGATTGAAACAGGTAATAGAGAATCTTGAGAAGTCAAACAAATTGGCTCAGATAAATGCAAAGACGCATGAACAAAATGCCATCAGATTGAATAAAGAGTTGAAGAAATTGTAGAAGGAATTAACATTGAAGGAACAAATATCATATATCAAAACCCATCTTTGGAACAATGCCGTTGAAGCCATCCATGATGTGTGGCCTTCAATTCAGGTAATTTTTGAACAAAGAGAGTTATTTCTAAAAGCCCAAGCAAAAATTCAAAAGACTCAAAGTGAACTCGCTGATAAACCAGAACAAGCTTTAAAGTTGATTACATTCCTCAATAGTAAAAAAAAAACATGAGTTAGAAGAACTCAAGATTACTGATAGGACTGAAACTATCATAGAAATTACAAAAGTTACTGCAAAGAAGAATCCGATGAGGAAACTGGAAGAAAAGTGTGAGAGTATGAATATTGCCATAACTAGGTTTATGGTCAAGTTTACAAATTTGAGGCAAAAAGAATTGCCTAACATTATGGTTATTAATGATAAACTAATGCCTCAGAATGACTATGATAAGAAAATTAGAGTGTTTGTAAAAGAACAGGTAAATAAACCACAAGGACAAGGCATTCCAACTAGAAAAGTCTTACTCAAAAGCTTTGAAGACTTATTTTATTTGCAACATGAAATAAAACACTTGTTTGTCATCAAGCCAACCTTTGCTAGATATACTGAAGTTGATGAAAACTTCAGGAAATTAAAAAAGATAAAAATTCCTAAATATGAGGATTGACAATCACTCACAGATTTAATATAAAGGATAAAAGACAGACAGATGAAATAAGGAGAAAACTATTTTTTGATTTACAGTCAAAATAGATTTTTTATAGCATTAATTTTTTTTTTATTATGGTTAAAGAGTATTAGAGTTTAGAGAGTATCAGTGAATAAAGAGAATCAAAGAAAGAGTATCAGACAAGGCATATCAGATTCCAAAAACAAATTTAAATATCTAAAGCCAATAAGGAGGACACCAAGGCAGCCAACTGCATCTTATCCTCAAAGCAGTTTCTATTTCTTTTGGATAAGTAGGGCAGCTTGCTAATTTGTTAAGCAATTGTCCCTATTATTGTTGTAAAAATATTTTGTTTTTCCTTAGATAATTCCTAGAACCATTCTAGGATATTTTGTAAAGAACTATGTATATATATTTCATCTTTAGAAGTATTTTGTGTGGAATAAAATTGCTGGAGATTGTTATAGTTATTTTTGTTGGACTTGAAAGCTTTTTTGTGTCAAATTTCGAGTAGCAGGCTGGATCAAAATAATTGGCATCATACTTCAAGACTCCTATGGTGAGCTATTTGGAGTGAAGTATTTCCTTACTTGCCATTGTTATCTTTCTTTGTTACATGAATCCATCTATGTTTTTTCTAATTATGAATGAATAACTAGGAGTATTACTACAGGATTTCTTAAGAGCACCCTATTTTTAACTAGTTATCATTTATATGTTTTCCTCTGATTTCCAGTGTAGGGAACCCTTAATTTCTCCCTCTCTCATTTGACCTCTTCCTACTACTTCTTTTTCCGGATCAAAGGATTCTTAATTGACCTTTATCCCGATCATACCACCTCATAAAAACAACTTTCCAATATCTTCAAGGGTTATCTATCTTGCCCTGAAAACATTTGACCTTTTGGTCTTGATCCCAGTCCTGTTTTCTTTATTTTGACTCCTTAGCCCAATGGACAAATATATTTCCCACTATCCATACTTTCAAGTGATTTTTACCACCAAATCTACCAAAACCAAACCAAAGCTGCACATTCATAACCATCCTAATATTTACAAATCGCCCTCTTTGAACCCTAGGAAGGTTAGATCCTAGAGTTTGAAGTTGGTTTTTGGTTACCTCTAGTAGTCTTTGACTAAAAACCAAAAATCTCACAACTTTCGAATTACTGGAGTGATAACACCATCATTGACAAATGGTGAGATCTTGAAGATAGAAGGAGATAAAGGGGATGAAAATCATCATATGATGAGGAGCACCCACCCCTCTCTATTTTAGAAGATTGATGCACAAAAGAGGAAGGAGGATTTGTGCAGTGAGGGCAAGGAAAAATTATTCCATACACATATACATCCTGCTCTATGCCTTGATGTCTCTTTTCATGGAGGTATTCCACTAGGGAGACCCCCTGATTGGAAGATGAATAAAGTGTTCTCATAGCAGTGACATTTTTGGCTAAGGAATGAGCCTTGGGAGAAGCCACCACAGTGCTAAGAACCTTTGATGGCTTCCAAGGAGAGATGATCAATTTTATGAGTTAGACATTTCCATATGCCACTCAGTTGTCTGCGTTGTATAATAATTCAAAAATATATAATGGCATAAACATGTTGTCAAATGGCCACTCCATATTCTTTGGGCAGAAAATGATACTTCCACACATGAGAAATGTTTTTGAATATGACAAGAGGGTATTAACACTCTTTCATGCATGGGCCAAACTATGGAAGTTTTCAAAGAGAGAGACCTTTCAAGAGGAGGAGGATTTCCATGTACTTCAATCTTGTCTTGGGCAAGATCAACTGCAAGGAAGGCAACAAAAATGGAGTAACAACACTCCAACATGTAACTTTGGCATTAAGCATGTCAAAGGGGAGAACCATAATATGATAGATACTTCATTTCAGATTCCTACAGTGTTTTCATTGTTGGGGAGCCTAGATCCATATTGGGAATCCCAAATATTGGTGGAATATTCCAAGAACCTTTTCACATGTAAGGTTCTTGAGGGGAAACTGATGGATATAAGGTATAGAGTGGTTGATGGAATCATCTAATTCCATGATCAGATCTACTTGACTAAAGACTCCAAGCTCAAGAAGGGGATTCTACATGCAAGATATGAAGCACTTTCTTCAGGATATGCAGGCTTCATTGAGTCTCATCTCACCATCTTGGAGGGATTCTATTGGGAGGGTCTCAAACAAGATGTGCACCAACATATCATAAGATATTTAACTTATTTGATGTATGAGGAGGAAAGAAACCACCTTGCAAGGTTGTTTCAATCACTTCCCCTTTTGATAAAGAGATGGGAAGACTTGTCTATGGACCTCTTCACCAACATGGTTACAACATATGGTAAATAATGTGTTTTGATGTTTATTTATCAACTAACAATGTTTGTGCACTCCTTTACCATTCAATTGCAGCACATTGCTCCACAAGAGAGAAAATTTGTATGTGGATTTCATGGTCCTTTTGGGACTAATTTCAGTGATGGGTGTTAGTCATCAGTATTTTTTTACCTATTATTGATGACTAATTTCCTTAGCTGATTTTTCTAGAAGCTAACCTCAAATTGTCAATTTTTCATCTAGAAAACACCCCAAAACAATTTTTGTCCTCCTACCCCTTCCTGTCAGTCTATGATGAGAAAAATCTCCAGTTTTCAAGACCTATCTTGCTTCAGCAAAGTATCCCTATCTATAGTTGTCATAATTGTGATTATCTGCTATCATTTTCCCTTGTTTCTCATGCCATTCACTATCCAAAGGTTGACAAAGTGTTTTCTACTCTATCCCTGATCATCTTGTCATATGACAATCTGATCATGCCTAAGAAAACACTTAGAATAAGTGAAAATTTTCCCTAAGTTAGATAGTGGTGTTTAGGGAGTTTTTCCTTGGCTAAAATATCCTAGGCCAAAAAGCCTCTGTCTAGTACCAGTCAACCATGAATTATTTCCTATTTTGAAAAACAAGCCTTGATCTATCCATAGGTCGAACACCACTGAGAGGTCGCTTTGTCTCCTTTCAAAATAAGTTCAACAAAGATTCAAACTTCAAGAAGAGAAGGTTTTTCACTGTCTGAAGAAATATGCTTAGATTAAGCATAAATCCCCATGAAACACCAAAGGATCTCTCCAAGGTTCAAAAGCATCTGTTTTTACATCTCTGCAGGGGTGTAATTGAATGATGATCAATGTGAAAATAAGAGAAAAAATATAAATTCATATAGGTCTCTCATGCTGAATGGGTTTGGCATCATGAAGCAAGTAAGGTGCAGTGAGTAAAGAGAGACTAATATATATGGTTTTAAATCCAAAGTCTGCCTGAAGAACAGAGATCATTCTTCAAGTCACATGAATACAAAAGATTGAGTGATGCTGATCAGTAGTGCTCCATTATCAATGATAAATGTCAAAATTTCACTTCTTGTTTCCTATTGGTGTTTTTCAAGCAAACATACAGAGCAAGGTACAGTGTTGAAATAGATGAAGATTACGTGTTTAATATGACCTCCTTCAATAATAAGTAGAAGGTTAGAAACACAGTGATAGAAACCTCCTTCAAAGAGCAGAGGGTTAGAAACAAATGATGGAACCTCCTTCATATAAAAGCAGAGGGTAAAAGACACATTGTTGTGACCTCCTTCACTAATAAGCAGAGGGTCAGCATGTTTTTAAGTAGCTTTAGGAGTTTTTTTGCACCACCTCCTCCAAAGATGAACAAAGAATGCATAGTAGGGTTTAAAACTTTGTGTTTGATAAAGTCTCTGTTAGTGAGACCAGTTGAGTAACAGTGGTGAAATGAATGAAAGTTCATAGGTTAAAGGCCTTTTTCATATCACAAGCAAAGGGTGACATGATGGTGTTAAAAGGCCTCTGTTTTTCTGTTTATGAAAGCCTCCTTCAAAGTATAATCCTAGGGTGGAGTTTTTGACTAAGAGAAACCTCATCTAAATGGCCAAGGAGGTATACCAATCTTGGTATAAAAATGAATTCTGTAGACTAATATAAAGAGACATTCACACAGAGGGTTCATGTTTAAAATTTTTTTTTTATGGTTTATCAAAAGTACTCCCTCCAAGTGATGAATAAAGGGAAAGCACCAAGAGTAACTTTTCCAGCTCATTTAAAGGACATAGGGCACATGGTTAAGATAGGTGAACTTTCATTGCTTGAAGACCTCCTTCATCATGAGCTAAGGGCCCAAAAATGATTCTAAATGAGCATAAGTGGTCACATTTGCAAGGATTTCTTTCAGGACAAATAGAAGGTGTATACACAGTTAAGAGAAAGTGTTATTCAAAAGTGCTTAATAGGAAGCCCTCCTCATTTACCAATTATGTAATTCACTCTTAAAAAGCTTCACAATGCTTTTGAGACAAGGACACTTACCATAAGAAAAGTCACATGGGAAAGAGGATAGTTGGTTTGAGAGACTTCAACAATGGCCTCCTTCACAAAAAGTAGAGGGTGAGCTCTCCAAATAATTACACTATAAATCAACTCATTCAAAGGGTTAAAAAGGGTGATGAAACCATGATTCACATTTAGTCAAAGGGTGCCTCCAATAAATGATAAGAGACAGAGTCTTAGTGGACACAAGCAGTTTACATTATGAAATGTTTTCAATCAGAGGATAAGTTCTAGTTTCAAATTTGAAAGACCACCTTCGGAAAGACAATATGGCACAATTTCTGATAAAGGTAAATTTTTATGATTTAGAGGCCTCCTTCATCATACATACAGAGAAAACACATGGTTTTAAAGACCCTCATCACTTCATAAAACAGTGAATTTTCATTATGGTTTTGAGAGGCTGCATTAGTGGTTTTAAAAGGGTGAGCTCCTTGGTAAAAAATGGAGGGTCAAATCATGTGTTTGGTGATCTCCTTCATGAACAAGTAGAAGATCAGTTTTCTAAGTTTCAACACTATGTCTAAGAAAGGTAGTCTGTTAGGGACAGACTTAAGATATATAGTGCTGAAAGGGTTCTTCCAAGATTTCGCAAAGTAAATCTGGCAACAGACACTTTTGGTGTTTAGACTCTTTCCTCATAAAAGAGCGCCCAAAAGAGTATTATGAAGAGAACATCATCACTTCATAAACAATAAATTTGCACAATGGTTTTCAGAGGCTGCAGCAGTGGTGTTATTATGAGCCTCTTTCAGATGATATACTAGGTCACTATTTTGGAAAATACCATTATAATATATCTAAAAACCTCCTCCAAAAGGATAGACAAATGTTCTAGCTAAAAGTACAGAACAAAATCCTGTAGGGAATAAAATGCTTTGCACAAGGAAAAGGAGGATGTTATGGCATGTTCAAATGGCAATGAGGAACCATCGACTCAGTTATTGGATATGAATCTATGGTGTGATGTACAATATGACAAGCACGCTACTTACAACCTGATGCATATTGATTCTGGAATTGAGATTGAATCTGGAGACAGAGTGGGAGGTGATTGCTATTCAGACATAAAACTATGTTCAGCTGAGAATGACTTAATTATTGGGAGCTGTAAGGAGGATCCAATTCTTGAGAATGTGGATTCTATACTTGGAGACAAAGATGCAAAAATTATGAATAGTTCTTACGATTTCTCACTAACTAACATTTTCCCAGCAGAAGGTGACCTTGAATTTTTTTTTGCGAATGAGTAAGAATATAAAAATAGTTGCAGCATGTTGGAGTATGGTTGGTCCAACATTGGCAACTTTGAAGATGTTGACAGACTTCTTAGAAACTGTGAATCTACAATTGGGCATGCAATGAATAGCAGCATGGATGATTTAATATGGGTCTCATCTTCCTCTGCTTGTGTTGATAATAGCCCTCAGAGGACGGTTCAACTGGGGGTGTCCTCGACAAGCCCAGATTCAAGAGCACTTAAAGGTAAATCACAACAAGATGAACTAGAGATGGAATTCATGCCTTGTGATAATCCTCCTATATTGGGCTCATGTCAGAGGTGATTCAAAGATCATTGATGGTAACAAGGATGATAATATCTCAAATTTAGAGAAGCCTTTTGAACAACAGTCTTCTGGGCACATCAAACAATCACAACAACATGCACTAAATGAAACCAAATGCTCATTGGAAGAACAAAAAACATCAAGTTGCTTTCAAAAAAAAAGGTTACAAGGGCTAAAAAAGGTGAGTTCATATTTTGAAATGAAAAAGGAGGGGAGGAGTTTTAAACCCTCACCAAGTATAAAATAGCTCGAGCAAGTATCATTCATAATTGTGCAAAGCCAAGTCATGAAAGAAAGAAATAGTCTTGAGCAAATTTTTTAAGTCATTTGCATCTTGTTTAACGCGTGGTGCGCCTGAAGAATTGCACGGCGTGCCTGTAGGTTACTACAGAAAGGTTTTCATACATAGTGCAGCGCGCTTGTAAAGCTGAGTGACACGCCTGTGCCCGGCCTAGCACCCATCAAACACGACACATTTTCTCGTTCAAGCCTGCCTGGCCCAGCACCCAGCCTGAATGCGGCGCCCATGCAATTTTTGCCTTTATCCAACTGCTCAGACTATTGATACAACTCCTCTCACCTGCCTTGTGCCCTCACCATACTCATCTTTCATTTTTTACCCTTGCCCTTGTCATTTTTGCGATCTGCACAACCCATTTTGGACCCGCCCGAGCCACATCTTAACAGCTCGCCACCCGAGCCACTCCTGAACGACGGTTTGCCTGCCTGGGCCAATGCTAAAAGAAGTTGCAGCAAAGGTCAAGAAGCCTCAAAAATTTGTTAAAGAGTAGTTTTCACACAAAGAGCTCCCCTCCAAATACATCAAGGGACATTTTTAGAAGGTATTTATATCTCTTATCATATTTTTGAATTGAAGAAGTTTGAAATCAATTTGGTAAGAGGATAATCACAGTTTCACAAAGAAGCCAAACCTTGTGTGCTAAAGAACTGATCTTTATAAAAAAAAACTTGTTTTCCAGTGCCCTAAGAAAATACAGTTACTCTTAAAATTTCCTTGTTCATTAAAAATACAGAGCAACAGTGATTAAAGGAGAAAGGTCTATTTGTCAGTTTAAGAGGGTTTTCTTATTATGAATAGTCAAGGGAGATAAACATAGTCTTATAGAGAGAAAACTGGGATTGTTTTGAAGACCTTTGCTCAGTAACAAGAAGAGATACTACTTTAGAGAAACAAGCTAAAACTTCATCCAACAAATTATCTGCTTGCCTAGGAAAGAAATGACAGTTTTTTCAAAGGGAAAACATAGTGTTTTTTCAAGAGTGTACTCTTTGCTTAGAGACAAAGGAAGATAATTATTGGGGGAAAGATTTTTGATCAGTTTATAAGGGGATTTCTCACCTCTTAAATAGTTATTTCAAAAAGCAGTGGTTGAGGGGAAAGAGTTTTTGTGTCAAAAAAAAAAAGGGGACTTGTCTTCAAAAACCAAAAATAGATCTTATTAAAGGCCTCTTTGCTCAAGACATAGTGTTGGAGAAGTAAATTTGTTTTCATTTAACAAATACTTGTTTTCCAACTAAAGAGAAAATCAGTTCTCAAAGAAGGGGTCTATTTGTCAGTACAGTTCAAGGTCTTGTTTTGGTAAGTCAGTGAAGGGTATCAGAAAGCAAAAATGCCTCCAAAGAAGGACAACAAGAGTGGATATCACAATAGGTTTGAGCCTATTACAACTCAGGAGAGAAATGAATCCCCTTTGGTACTCTTCAATTTTCATGAATTAGGGTGCTTTAATTTTTGCCAAAAAGTCCAAGAAGTAAAAAATCACCCTCCTTTGACACATTTGTTTGCTTTGAGGTTGCAAGAAGGGCAAGTTCACACAGTAGGCCTTGATTTTATTCTTAGTCCTAAAGCCACCAAGATCCCCTATCTTGGTAAGAAATGGTTCAAGCAAGCCTATTTGAACTTGGATCGCTACAAACCCTTTCTGAAGCCTGCTTACCAAAATAAATGCAAGGCCATCTTCTCCTTTTCTCATCTATTAAACAGTTATGCGCCTCTCATGAAGGTCATCATGAGATAATTTACATGTGAAGGGAGACACTCTAGGGTCTATTCATATCACATCCGACTATTGATGCACTTCACAAGGACCTAGCTTTTAAACCTCCCTTTCTTCCTCTGCAGAAGAATTGACAAGATGGCCTCTACTGTCATAAATAAGCCCTCCGCTCAACAACAAGCTTGTTTGTTTCATCATTCCCTTATCAAGATCATCATCGTCCATCAACTTGAGAAAAAGGGAGTTTCTTGGGACTTTTTCATCTCCCATCCAGATTTTACTATGGCCTCTTCATCTCATGGCCCATCTCATGTGCCTCCCTCACCACCCACTCACCATGTCTCTCCCTATTCTAGTCAATCTACTCCTAAAAGGAAAAAATCCCCTATGATTGAGAGTGAAAAGGAGAAGTCTAAGAAAAGCAATGATGAGGAAGGGTAAAGTGATAAGAAGCAAAGTAGTGATGGTGAGCATGAACAAAATGATAGTGAGCATAGTAGTCATGAAGAGGAACATGGTGGCAGCCAACACAACAGTAAGCATGAGGGTGATGAGGGACAAAATAGTGAAGGTAAAGAACACAACAGTCATAAAGAAAGAAGTGACAGAGATGAACAAGACAATCCTCAAGAAAGCAAACAAAGTGGTAGCCAAAACAGTGATGATGAGGGTCATAACAGTCCTCAAAGAGACACTAATGATGAGAAACATGATAGCCCTCAAGCAAGCAATGATGATGGCAAGCAAACACCAAACAGTGAGCATTCCGAAGGGGGAAACATGGAGAAAAAAGATCAAAACAGTCCTAAGGGCAGCCAAGACAAAATCAAGGACCATGAAATAAGTAATAATTAATCTAAAGAAGGCAGTGCAAACATGGAGCATGAAGAGAATTCTCCAAATTATGTGCTAGCTGCGTCTCCTAGGCAAGGGGCCATGACTCTTCCTCCAAAAGTGGTGAAGCCTAGAAACATTAGATCTGCAAAGAAGAAGATCACTCTAGCAGTGACTAGCAATGTCACAAGAGTGTTAAGAAGTAGAGGCAAACTGCCTAAGAAGAGTATTGTCAAATTTCCAAAGAGGAAAAGGACCAAGAAGTCTACCCAAGGCAAGGGTAAAGAAAAAGAGGAACAGTAGGAAAGTAGTCATGAAAAGGAAAGGGTGTTTGACATCATACAAATAGACAGTGATGCTAGAGATGATGAAGCTAGAATTGAGTCTCTTTTGCTAAACAGAGAAGCCCAAATTCATGACTTAGAAGCTTATCTAGAAAGGTCAAAGGACCTCATACATGTTCTACAGATGCAAAACAAACAAATGAGTGGTCAAATGGTAGTTTATGAGGCCCCGACTTTCAAATACCAAGGGAAGCCTACAAAGCACAAGTCAAGCTTGAAGAGGTTATGGGCGAATTTGATGATACTAAAGAAGAAGAGCAGCCAATAAGAAAAAGGCCTAAGACTATGGGCCTTAGGAAAGCTTTGGAGAAAAATAAGGAAGAAGAGGCAGCCCTTGTTCGATCTTATCCTCTCATTCAATTGCTTGCCCAAGAAATAGAAAATGATACAGAATCATGGCTTGAAAGAGCCAAAAATAATTTGGAGGATAAATTAGAGAAACCTAACAGAGACTTGGATCTGCGAAGGAGGATGACCGGGCACCACAAGAAGTTGAACCAATTTGCCCGAAGAAAGCACAAACTTGCTCAAGAAAGGCTCAAAGCTACCCGGGAGAGGTGCACGGTAGAAAAAGTGGAGAAAGGCATATCTAGGATTGAAATCTTGGCGTCATATTCCTTGCATGGTTCTAAGAACCCATAAGGGGCTTGCTCGCCAAAATTGAGCAAATTTTGTCATGATTTTGTTTTTTGTGTTTTTTGGCCCTAATTGCACATTTTGCAAGGCACTGCCATGGGTGCTAGGAGCATCATCAGCTCATGAAAGTAATTTTTTTGGATGGAATAAATCTGGGGGCAGCTACTCACAAATTTTTAGATCCAAATGAGGTGTTTTGGTCCCTCAAAGAGGCGAAAAACAACAATTTTTTAACTTTCTGCCTCACATATCAGCGAGGGCTGCTTTTCTAGTTTTTTCCACTCAATTCCATTTTTGACAGACTTCCTAGCATCATTTTGGGAGAAATCAAGTAGTTCCAGAAAGTAGACTTCTAGGGCTTTCCAAAGAGCCATCACAAGCCTCATTTAGAAATCGATAAGTCCCTCAAAAGTCCTTCGCAAGATAGGAAATTGTCTGCTGCTACGCTCCTGTAGCATTTTGGCAAAAAATGCAAATTTCTGAAGATGCTCATCCAAATGTGCGTTAAGCATTTTTTTAGCACTTTTCAGTCATGTAAAGTCAATTTTATTTCCTTTTTTATCATTTTATAGATATTTTTGAGGATATTTTGTGCCTTGGGCTTTGCAAAGCCTCAAGGACAAAATCAGATATTTGCAATAGGCCAATGGCCTTCTAGATGCTCTTGGATAGTTTCTTTCTCTTTGGCCTATATATTCCAAGAGATTTTGTTGTAACAAGAGGCTGAACTTGATGTTATAGAGCAATATATTGTATTAAAATATTTGAAGAAATACTTTGTCTCATGAAGTGGATGATTTCTTGTTTGTCTTGGATGGTGGAAGAGGACTGTTTGTAGGATTCCATGGCTTGGTGAATGGTGTAGTGTTCCTTATCTGTTATGTTTCCTTAGTTTATCATACATGTTTTCATGCTTCTTGCTTGTTGTAGGCCAGTAAAGAATAGATTTGAGACATGCCCATGGAGGCACCTCAAGTTTCCTGATTCATTATAGCTTCTATGTTTTTCTTTTTTCTTAGTTATGTCAAAGAATTCTTAACTTCTCTTTGATACCCTAAGAACTTGTTATCAATTTCATTAATGGTTATTATGTATTCTATCTAGTATGATTCATGGTATGCCCTGATTACTCATAGCTATCCAAAACCCCATCACTGAAACCTTTCTCTGAATATTTGATTTTCCTAGTTAAACCAAAGAGGTCTTGTTTCGATCTTGCCCTTTGCCCATGCTCTGCAATCTTAGTTGAAAGTTCCCGATAGCTCAAAATATGATGTTTAGGAGTTCCTTCTTCATGGATTGAGTTGCTTTTTTGAATTATTTGTTTTCCCAAAATTATGAACGTGATTTTCCCAAAGTTATAGGGTCTTATACTTCTATGTATCACCTGAATGTCTATTTTATGCATCTATCAATTTGAGTTTCATTTATAGTGATTAATGGTTAGCCCTACCACATGGATGTTTTCTATAAAACTATTTATGCTTAAAACTCTTTGTCTCTCACAAACTTAGTGTCCATCTCATTTCACTTCACCTAAAAGAATCCATTTATCTCGATCAAATCGGCCCTGCAATATACCTTGTCCACCCTTTGAGGCAGTCTCGACCTTATCGACCCCATAGCCTAGTTGATCTGAAAATATTTTTATCTATTTATCCTTTGATCAGTTCTCCCTCAAAAAACCTAAAACAAACCAAAACATACTTAACAACTAGCCTAAAATCAGATACATAGAAAGCAAACAAGTTCATATCCTTTGCATTATAGAGAGAGCCCTCTCTGAGTCCAGGAAGGCTAGGTCCTTGGGCTCCAAAGTTGGTTTGATGTTACCCTGTCATTTGGCTTGCCAATCTGCCAAATCACGAGACTATAACAATGGGGATGACCACTTTATGGAGGATGTTGGGAAAAACATGTTTTTCTTGGATCATATTCAGCCAACACCTAATATCCTCTCCTATTTTCAAGCTTTTGAGAAGCTTATAGCAGCAAGTAAGTGGTTGGATGGCCACTTATCACAACATGTTTTGAGACAGCAAGAAGATGAACAACGCTGGACTCACTTGAAGGACTATTATCACCATCCATCATGCTACATGACACATATTCCATTCTTATTTTTGGTCCCATATGGTGAATATATTCTATTCACTATATAATGGATGGATTGGGCAAGACTGATTCTTGGAACTAAGGAATGGGATCATGAGAATCCAAGTGCATTTTGGCACCTTAATGACCATATCATTGTAACCCAAGATCAAAATTTCTTTATCTATCATAAATGGAGAGAGAGATAGCGTAAGTTGAACAAAATCCTCTCTCATTTTCAGTTATGCATCCCACCTACATTGCAAGAGCCAAAGGTGGAGGAGAATTTTCATGAGTTACCATTTTGGAAGGTTGCCCATATTGTATGGATGATAGCTTTGGGATGGGAGATTTACATGGGAATGATGATTCCCAACATATTTTAGATTCCATGCCTCAAGAAGGCCTCTAGACAACACATTGTTGCCTCCATGTGGTGTTTTACTTTTTCATGATGATAGCTATTTGGGATTGTCACCAAAAGCTAACTTGCATACTTAGGAGGAACAACTAGATTTATTGATGAGACAACATCTTGTTCCTTGGAGGAGTTTATCATATGAGGATGCTACAGGAGGAGAAGATGAGGCTCTTCAGTTTTATCCTTGCATTTTCTTGAGGAAAAGCAACATTTGGGAGGGGAGGACTGTAATATTCCTAAATTAGCATGCAGCTAATTGGAATATTAATTTTTCTCTTGACACCTAGTTAGATGAATAAATGGGTAAGGAGGCCCATAAGTATCCTAAGTAGGCATAAAATCCATCTTAATGCGAAAAGGGATCATGTTAATAACTGGATCTAGCACCCTCATGTGTGAACAAGGTTTAATACATGTGAACAAGGTCAAGTTTGACCAAGTCAACAATACTAATATGGGAGGAGTGGACAATTAATAAAGATAGCTCAATGTGAATAAGGATCAGTTTAGCTAGTCAGAATAAAGACACCTTGGGTGTGAAAGGAGACAATGCATGGAGACTATGTCAAGGTTGACCAAATCAAACAACATTGTAAATAGAAGAGTGGAACTAATGGAGACAACATAATTTTGGAGGAGGAGCCTTTGCATGGAAGTAACCTCATGAATGGGTGGGACCCATGGTGAGGAGGCTCATCAAATATATAATGGAGGGAATGGAAGCCATATGGGGCACGATTGGAGAATATTATTTTATGATTGATTTTATTTAGACTTATTGCATGCTTCAGTTTTTTAGCTAAGTTTTTTGCACTGTTTAGTGCAAGGGTTTTCTCGTGCGGGAATTCCCCACTCTTGCTTGGAGATCTTGTTTAAGAAATCCGAGAGGAGCATTCTGGACTTCACTTCTACCATCTGGCACTTGGCCAAGCAGTCACCTATAGCAACAGTGCAGTCCCTTGGAGAAATTGTGTTATTTTACACGGTGTTGCAGTGGAAAGGTTTAAACCCTTGTTTTATGAGCTAGTATCCCTGAAGGAGGATTAGCCTTTGTCCCGTAAAGCTAGTAGGAGGAGCTACAACCATTTATTTGTATTTTCAGCCATATTTATGTAGTGCTTCAGCCATACAGCATGATTCAGTCATAGATCTGAAACATATGCTTCTTGTACTTCATGTTTATCAAGAAACCCTTGCCGGGTCATCTTGGATTTCTATAAGAGAGACTAGATCTCTGTTTTTTAGCATCATTGATTAATATATAAGTAGATCTATTTTGTTTCTTATTTTTTAGTATAAAACTTTAATAAATTATTTTGTTACTTGCTTCATTATTTCTGTGTTGCAGTAGTCATGGGGTTGTAGTGTTTCTGAGCTGTATTTAGGCTTGGGAGGCTTGTTTAGCTAGGCTATAGTGATTTTTTTCTGATCTCATTTTATATTTGGTTGTTATAATGCATACTATAAAGGATCCATGGGCTGATTTTGACTGTTATAACACAAATTTCTGAAAAAGGCATTTTCTGTGCTCATATTGCTGATTTTCCCATTTGGGAATATTACAGAAGTCCATTGCGGCGAAGCAAAAGAAGGCCACTAGGAAGCCACACAAGATAGTCACATTTGTGACTAATAAAGAGACCGAATCATAGATTGACACAAAGACGGAGGCTCCTAAAACAGGAGGAGATGATACTCAAGGTGATGATACAACTATGGATCCATCAAATCCCCCCTCCCCTTTTACGACTAAGAGGTGACAACCACAAAGTGGAGGTGCTTGAAAGAAAGCTAAGTCTAGCTGGTCCATCAGCCCATAAGCTATGGTCATCACTGAGGGGGACCTCAATGACATCATAGGTATCATTAAGAACATCACTAAACATATATGGGCCAACATTTAGGATCAATACAAGAAGGTACTAGAGGAGTTCCAAAAAGGCCTAAAATATTTTCAAGTGCAGATGAGTGTAGTCCAAAAGAGTGCAAGTCAAGTGAGCACGGCTCAAGCGAGCAGGGCACAAGCAGGTGCAAGCATGATAGTGTAAAAAATGATGATTACAACTGATACCCCCGCATCCTTGTAGACACACTATTTTTTGATACGTCAGAGTAGATGAAGCAGGCAGTGCATTGGAAAAACACAAGGCTTAATCTAGCTGCATTGCCTCTCTAGAAATTACACGAGTTCTACCAGGGTGTGACTAATGAATTGAAGATCAGAGAGTAGTGTGCCCTCTTGGTTATATAGGATGCTAGGTAGGAAAGATAGAGGATGGTCGAGGAAAAACAACTGGCTATGTATGAGTGTCATGCAACGATTACGCAATGACAGAAGTTGGAAGATGTCATCACCAAGGCTTGCAATGACCTACCACATCTCAAGATTTAGGCTACAGCTACCCCAGAGAAAAAAGTGGCACAACTCATGACCACAGTCAAAGATTCAAACACCAAGTTCAACCAAGTGCACCTCGAGATGCAGATGAAGATAGTTGAGCTGCAAATGCAATTATATTCCTGCACTCGATGAGGTCTAAGAGCAGCGCAAAAACGAGATCAAGGCTACCCATGATAAGATTGATTCAATATTACATCATTGCCTCAAAGTTTGTAAATAATTTATGGATGTCCTGACCTCATTGCAGGAGGACCCCCATGTACAAAAAATTGAGAAGGAAATCCGTGAGAAGTTAGAGAAAATGAACCAGATTAAGGACACAACAATGAAATTAGTACCAATCCAATGGTATACCTGTCTCCAAGAAGGTAAATGTTTATGAGACAGGTCGATGAGTTGAGCAGGAAGGAGAAACTCATCACAGCTAGAATTCAACCATGGGAGGTCGGAGCTATTCAGTTATCACATAATGTTAAGAAGCAGTTGAAGGGCCTGCACCAAACACAGAAGGACATTACATCCAAGATTATAGGGCCAAATGCTGAGACATTGTTGAGAGAAGTCCGAGAAGTAGAGCAACAGTGCGCCAAATCCATTCCGCCTCTGAAGGATGCCTTGAGTGGTATCAAAGCCAAGATCAAGGGTGCACCGAAAAAGTGACTTGGGACGAGTCATAGTTTTGTGTTGGGGGTATGTTGGACAGAGGACCCCTTGACAGAATATTTTGAGCAAGTTTCCATATATCGAGGAGTAGGGTGCGTAGCGTGAAGCTAAGTTAGAGTCTTAGGGGCTTTGGGGTGGGTCAAAGCCACCCCAAAGCCCCTTATTTTGTAAAACGATGGAAATATTTTATATACGATGAAATCTTCCCATGGTTTTCGAACCAGGGTATTGTAAATGTAAAGACTATATAAGGAATCTAGGATAGTCTTGAAAAAGAGGTAATAGATGATGCTTATGTGATGCACTTGGATGTAAAATTATCTTGAGTCTATATTCTGTGGGTTTGGCTAGAGGAAAGGCTCCCCCAGTTATGTGCATGAAAACCTTAGGAGGTTTGCAACTGAGTGTGCAGGGTGGAATAGATTGTGTTGCGGAAATCTGAGCATTAATGAAAGACTTTTGAAGACGGACATGTGTTTGAGTTTAAGTGTTTGCTTTACTTGCATCTTATGTTATATGTGTTTTTTTACTTATAATTACATCATGAAGTCATGTTTAAGGTTATTTATATTGTTTTATTCTTGTTAAAGTGAGATCACGTAGTCTAAAGGTTAGTTCAACAGAAGTGTTGAACTACGACTATATAATTAGTATATTTGTTATGCGAAGCTCTATCAATTTCTGAAAGGAAGATAAGTTCTAAAGCCACACTCCATTGTTCCTACTGGTACAAAAACTTGGTTCTAGCATCCCCTTATATTTCGTCAGGTGATACTTCGGTCTGCACAATAGATCATTGCTGAAAGGGCCTGTAATAGTGGGTTTTGTTCGTTCGCACAACCATATCTGAACCTGGGTCTAGGCCCTATCAAGCCAACAACACCCAATTGCATATTAGCATGCAATATATTCCCTAAAATAATGGTCAGATGGAATTTTTTAACAAATTATTAGAAGCTCAGTTAAGGTGTTTTACATGAAAATTATGTCCCAACGGGTTAAGTGGATATCACTTATTTAATGGTGGTATAATATAACTTATCATGGTGCTACATTTCTGACTCCCTTTGAAGAAGTTTCTAGTTAAAAGCCACCATCAATATTAGCTTACCTAGTGGGTGTCTCTAAGGTACAATAGGTGTATACAACTCTTACAACTTGGGCCAACATTCTTCACACCTTCAAATATAATTTGGCTATGGCCTAGAATCAGATGAAGCAACAAGTCGATTAATATTGCTCCAAACATCATTTTTCTAAAGGATATTAGTTTTTCCTTCATCTCCAACCATATAAAATAAATTCCCTCAAAGATGACCATCGACATAATATGGCTCCAAAAAATTTTAGTCCTTATACAATTCTTAAGTAGATTGGACTTGTCTCTTACAGATTACAGCTTCCTAACCATTGAAAGATCCATCCAGTTTTTCATCTTTCCTAATTTCAGACAATGATTGGATATAATTGCAAAATTTGAACTAGAATATGATAATTAAATGAAGAAGATTCCATTTGGTTGCATCTTGAAGAAATCCTTGTCCACTGTGAGAGTCATCTCTAGCAACACACAATTTAAGGGGTTATAATATATTGGAAGGATACACTGTGCGAGGATGCAACCTAGGAGAAAACTAACATTCTAGAAGTAATTTCTACATCTTAAGCCTTAATGACAAAGCTATTCTCTAAGGGGGATGACATGTTAGGGTCCTAGCTAGTCTAACACCTAATATATTTTTATATAAGAAGGGCCATTAGTAGTGAATAATAATAGTAACAATGTGAACATAACTCTTGTAAAAGGGCTTACTAGAAGATTTTTCCTATTGGAAAGTTCCTGCTCTAGAATGATCTAGAAGGATAGAAATTAGTATATATATATATAGAACAATTGTAAAGTATACCTAAATAATTGTTGTAACTAAGCTCTTCTCAGTTGAAGGTTTCCCCTTGAAGAAGTAAGTGAACATTGTGCTCTAGTAATAAAAAATATAATCTTTTTCTCCTATTATATTTGTGCTCACTATTTTTTCCTGTGATATATTAAATATTGGATTTTATTTTCATTTCATTTTGAATATTATTGTTAGGTACATTACACTTTGTGATAAATTTGGTCTTAGTGTCTAAAGGAACCTATGACTTGCTAAGCTCAATCATGGCTATTGCTTTAGCAAAGTGTTACAATTTTAGGCGGATTCTTACTTGCCCCATTTTTTTTTTCTTTTTACCTAAATCTAACCCGCTTCACTCGTATTTATGGTCTACATACCTTTATCAATAAAGGGATACTGCATGGACCGAAACATCATGTTTTGAGAAATAGCTAATAGATTAATATAAACTCTAAAATCTAAAATAAATATTTAATAAATTAATATATCGATTATTTAATGAATAACTCTATCCTTTACCTGAATAAACATTTACTCATAATAAACATTTAATAAATTAATATATCGATTATTTAATGAATAACTCTATCCTCTACCTAAATGAACATTTACTCTTATAGGTATTTCACTAAGTTCACTTTAATATAGGTAAACCGTTGTTGGCCAGAGATAAACAACCATTCAATCTTTTTGAAAATAAAATTGAATTGAGCCAGGATGAAATTCAACCTAGACTTAGAATTACAATTGAGTAATGCCAAAAACTCATAAGACCATTCAATGAAAACAACTAAGATGGTTCGAAAGATCCAAACAAATTAATGTAAATAAATTAAGTTACGCCATTATTTTGTATTCATTCATAAGAAAAACACACAATTAATGATATATAATCACGGAATGCACATGAAGGAAACAGGCAACTAATATTGGCAATGGCATTCGAATGGTTTTAAATATCAACTTTGCAATGGAAAAACTATTCATAAAATGTGAATACTTGTTTATGTGCTTAGTTGTAAGTATATTGTGTGTATATCTGGATTCCCCTAGTATAAGCACACTTTGTAATCTACATGAAAGTCGGGCCTATAATCTAATTTGAATTTGCTCTAGTTTTTAAATGATGTGTACTTGGAAATTTTAGAAAAGGATGCGTAACTCTGAACTGAACATTTTGTTAATTAGATTCCTATGGTTGCCTTGGACAAGATAAACAACCACGGGGTCATCCACTACCCTCATAGCAACTCTTAAATAATGATTAGTTTAAGGAGATGTGAATGTGAAAAATCTTGATATGAAAAATATGGATTTTCATGCTGTCGAAAAGAGATCAATGAAATTCCAGTAATGAAATTCCAGTTTAGAAAGCTACTTAATTTAATATTAAATATGATTGTTGGTTAGGAAATTAGATACTGACCTCATTTTGTAAAAGGGATATAATTAAAAATATAATTTATATCAATATATAATAAAAGTATTCAACTCATATGAATATTGTAGTTTTGATGCGAGTGCTTATTCATAGGAGGAATTATTTTTTGTTGAATATGATAATATGATATTGGTATTTGTTTACCAAAAACCATCGGAAATATCCTTGTAACTCTTACGTCACATGTTCCCAAAATGAGCCATCACCAAAATACCCCATGTGGAGGCAAGTCTTCACCCAAGTCTTCCTATGAAACTTTCATACTCCGCATAAAAGTAAAATCGCACATTGACCATGGAGATAATAAACACTTGACAATTGACACGATAACCACCTCTAGTCTTGCAAAAGGGACAAAGTGCATGTGCATTCATATATGTCCCCACCGAGAGTTATGTCCAGAAGCAAACGACATAATATAGGAAAATATGGTGCACAAGCCCAATTACATATCATCAACAAGTAATGAAATCATCTATAAAAGTACGTTGTTTCTAACCATTCAAGAATGTGCTCTAATAAGACAATCATCTATAAAAAGGAGATTGAGATTGTTTATGGTTATTCAAGGATGTGCGCTAATAAGACAATCATCTATAAAAGGAGATTGAGATTGTTTATGGTTATTCAAGGATGTGCCCTAATAAGACACTAGGGCATTGGGATTCACATGAGTAGATTGTATAGACTCCCCACCATTTTTTTTGGGTGGCTTTCAGGACCGTTTGGCCTTTTTAAGAATAATAATGCTAAAATCATGATATATTTGTCACTAATGAATGCATATGTTGTAGAAGGTTAGTTGTTCTTCATGTACTCATGGTGCTCTTATTCCTGTTTGTTACTCTTTGTATTAGGGCTTATTGTCTCAGTGAAATATTGTAAAGGATGGTGGAGAAAATGTAGGTGGTTCTATGCTCATAGTCCAAAGGTCCCAAAAGCTATTGGAGGTGCTCCATCTCTAGTTGAATGCTTTGAGATTACACTGCAATATGCAAATATTGGTTGTCCCTAGGTAGAATTCCATCATACCATGAAATACTTATGACAAGCCAAAAGAATTAAAAAATACATCATTGCATCTGTTTAAAGTGAGAGAAACATTTCCACCCTAAGAAACAACCAATAATAGTGAAATTAAATAATCTAGGAAAATTGATCATCTAACAAATAAAGCTTCCAAGTGATGGAGTTAAAAAAATATTCTTGAGTCACAAACTTGGCTCATAGCCAAGAAGACTTCGATAAGGGGAAAGACTACATAAGGTTCTTAATAATTTCTACATGCCCATAGTGGGGATAACAAAATTTCTATACACCTAGGTAGACACAGCTTATCTATAATTAAATCTCCCAAAATTAAACATCATGCAAGCATTGCATTGTTAGTTTCTAAACCTAGCTTCCATATGTTGTGAAGAAGCTATAGATAGGCCTTTTGTTGAGAGTTAACACACCAATGATTTTTCAATTGAAAACTTGCAATATAGCCACTTATATGACTTGGTTGAATTTTATATGGTGAATATTGATGTTACACTTGTATTTGTTACCCTAGGCATTGAAGGGAACCAAATGAAGATATTATGTCAAAATCATGAGTGTATGAAGAAAATTGCTTGTTAATCACCACATTTGATTCTGAGTATGTTTTTCATAAAAATAAGGGCAACAAAATGTGGCCTCCTTATGGACAATACATTGTTGGTTGTTGGTTTCCCATAGATAACTGGTGACCACCACTAAAATTTTATATATTTTGAGAGTTCCTAGGAGATCAATGAGAAATGGGTTGGCCATGATGCATTATTGACTATGGAACTTGTGCATGACCTATTTTCACCTAGTTCACATGCCTTGAACGTATATCTATACTCCCCTACTATCATGCCCCAAGAGCATTCCCATGAGTTAAGGTGTGTCATGACCCCTGAGCATACAACACCAATGAACTTCCTCAACAATGGCATGACCAACTTGTGAGTACAACACCTGGACTATACCTCTCTTTTATACTTATTATGTGTTTAGTTAATGCTCGTAGGATAATAAAAAGTAAGAAAAATCACAAATACCACATGGAATTATCATCCAATCGTATAATGTGCATCATAAGTCATGAACCTCATAAATCATGCAACATCATGTTCATGTACATGGTAGATGGGGTGGAGGGTCACAACCTCTGAATTCTTATAATTATCTTCAATTATAAAACTAATATACAAATATTTTCTACATCATCATAAGAGGAGGTTTGGTTCAGTCCCGTGCCTGACCTCACAAAAAAACCGCACAAAACTTACTTTTAATTCCACTTGGGTCACCCCTCGGGTGAAAGTAACTTGACCTGGCCACCCATTAGGTGGCATACTCGACTCATGGACCTGCAACTCATTTGATATATTAAATTAGAAGAACATAGACTAAGTATAATATGTGTGATTATATATTAGATCTAACATAATAACTTAAAGATGCATCCAATCATAACCATAAGTATGCAACCAATCGTTAACCTGTCATTTTTTATCAAAATTAAAAAAAAATGTATATGCATAATCCACATATCAATCAGGAAGCTTCACAATATGTTATGAGACAGAGAATTACTTACAATTATTCAAACCACACACAATAATTTAACATTATATCATACATAAATGAAGGGGTAAATGCTCTAGGTTGGTGACCCTTTTCAACCATCAATGTTTCCTCTTGTAGAGAAACTAGATGAAAATGAGATTAAGCACAATGAATATAACTCTAAGCATCAACAATTTGTATTAAAAAATCCACATTTTAGATCATAAATAATACAACCGTAAGCTTGATACCAATGATCACCACATGGGATCATCCCACAACAATGACACAATGGAAAAACCTCCCTTTAAATACCCCTAAACCTAGTTTTTACTTTCACATTTATACAAGAAAGATTAAGGGTGAATTGAAATGAATTCCCCCAAAAATGGTCTATCAAATAATGGTCAATCACGGGGGCTTCACTCGGGGAGAATTACCATACCACATGTGTTCATACTGGGGGATCTATATCAAGGGAAAAATGACATAATATATTGAGCATATAATCGAGGGTAAATGATTTTTATATTGACATGTATAAAAATGGAGCTCAAAGGTAATGAAAAAATATAAAAGGGTATAAAAAATGTTAACGAAAAAATGGGTACCAACAATATCTAGTGACAGTAGGGTTTTTTTTTTTTAAATTGGGAAGGTGTATTGAGTTTGTATTGCTAGGGGGTTTAAATAATCTGATTTTTAGAGGTATTTCCCAATATTTAGTCAAATTAAGGGTATTGTTTAATATGCCATGAACACACATAATATGTCAAAGGTTCATTTAGTGAATCACCCCTATGGCCAATTCACAAAATATTATCTTTAATACATCCTTAGCTAAAGACATGAACTCATAGAGTTTAGTTGGCATGGAATCATCTAAGCATAGGTTGATCTGGTGTGCTTTGCTAACTAGTTGCTCAATGTGGGGGCCTCGATGGTCAATGACGCAAACAGAAATTACCCTTTTAAAGAACCATGGATATCTCCCAGTACGTGCATTTTTTGGAGGACATTATTGAATGTAGCCTAATTGAGTATGTTATGAACAAAACCCATGTTTTATTTTTTCCAAATTCTGCTCCATTTTCCCAAAAATCATGCTTGAAGTTGATGGATCCATTCTACCTACCACAAGTTATTTAAATTGTTGATCACTACCTGAAACCTTCTAGAATAGACGTGTAGAAATTTGCTGAATAATGATTAATTATCCACCGAGACTATCCTGATCACATACAATTTGAATTTATATGCAACACATAATCTCTTCCACTCAGATCATCAAACATGCTGAAATAAAACAAGCGATAGCACATCAATTCATCATACACATTAACACAGTATGTATGGGGAAAGCTTATAGCTGAAAACCCCGCAGCTATTGTGTATATTATAATTGAGAAATCATGTAACAAACTCAGTACAATACTCCTCACAAGTACTCAGTACTTTCTCATAAAGTTACACACAAACTAGCTTGGTTTTGAACAGGTTACTGGTTCAAAACTCACCACTAATTGCCTTGCCTCTATTGCGCAATCATGGCCTGTCTAAATAGAGATCCAAGGTTTGAATCTCCTTGGCTTGACAACGCAATCATCATGGGCAATTCCTCCAAGTGTGGTGCAAATCTCATGCACAACTGATGTCGCCACTGATAGTTAACTCCACCCTTTCATCTACCTCTTTCACTGGTCTCCACTGAACTGATCATGCACTGTAGTGAACTGATGTGTTCTTGAGTTGAATAATGAGTTATTAATTAATGAATTAAATAATATTTAATTCACTCCACTCATAACTAGTTTATTATCTAGTTAAACTAATCTCAACTAGTTCAACTAAAATAAACAGAACACAACTCCACTAGCTGTCTCATTAACTCCACCAAACTTCTGCCACTGAAGTCCTAACTGAAGTCAACCATGCATGATGCCATCAAACCCTTGGGAATAGCGTAATTCCTCCGTCAGATGCATGAGCCACTTCTGTAGCTCGAACTGAAGTGCTCCAAGAGAGTAAACTGTTGTTTAGAGTCCAAATATTATTAAGGGTAAATAATATTTCACTTCCCTATTTTTAGGAGAGGCAGTCTAAAAATAGCCTTCGACCTCTTCGACCTAAAAAATAGAGTCTCATCTATTTTTACCAACATGACCAATGCTCCAAGAATCTCAAACTGGAATCCCCGAATCATGCTCCATATGTCTAAAAATAGACATAGTCTAAAAATAGACTTTGCGCCAGAATTTGCCTGCGGGCCCACTTAGTGAAGGCGACTTCATTTCACTAAGCTCCATCATCTTGCTGCATTCTCAACACTCCCTCTCAGCAAGATATGGATTATCTGTAACCCCTATCCTGCCTCTGTGGAATTCGAACTTGCTCCTGGTGAGCGCCTTCGTCAGGATGTCGGCATCCTGATCCTCCGTGGGAACATATGAAAGCATCATGATTCTCCGCTGAACACAATCTCTGATATGATGGTTCTTGATGTCGATGTGTTTGGATCTATCATGAAATACTGGATTAGCCGAGAGTTTAATGCAACTCTGGTTATCACAGTAAATCACCGTAGGCTCCAAATGCAACCTGAACAATCCAACGAGGATCTTCCTCATCCAAATAGCCTCGCATGCAGCCAAGCTAGCTGCCATGTACTCGGCCTCTGCTGAACTGAGTGCCACGGATCTCTGCTTCCTGCTGTACCAGGAAACTGCTGTCGACCCAATGCTGAAAACTCCTCTAGAAGTGCTCTTCCGGTCCGTTGGACTCCCTGCCCAATCTGCATCAGTGAAGCCAGAAAGCTTCACTCCATCCTCCTGTCTGTACCATAGACCATATCCCGATGTGCCTCTGATATAGCGCAATACATGCTTGCCCGCCTTCCAAAAGAGCTTGGCAGGCTTAACCATAGCTTGCGAAAGCTGGTTAACTGCATAGCATATATCGGGTCGTGTATTGACCAGATACATAAGCGACCCCACCAACTGTCGATAGACAGTGGCATCCACTACCTCCGCTGAAGTAGCATCCTCCTTCCTCCAACCACCAGGAAGAGGAGTGTCAACAAGCTTGCAGCCTCGCATGTTGAACCTCTCCAAAATCTCCCGGGCATACTTGCCCTGAGAAACAAAACAATTCTCCACCAGAAACTCAGCCACAATCCGGTGCTAGGATCCGCCTCACTCTTGGAGAATCCAAGTCTGGTGAAATAACTGTCTATCTGTGTGTACCAAGCACGAGGTGCTTGTTTCAACCCATACAACGCTCTCTTGAGCCTGCACACATGCGACTCGCTGCCGAAGATCTCGAAACCTTCGGGCTGCTCTATGTACACCTCCTCCTCAATGACGCCATTGAGGAACGCAGTCTTCACATCCATCTGATGAATGTGCCACCCCATCTGCGCCGCGAGAGCTAGGATCGTCCGTATGGAAGAGTACCTTGCGACAGGTGCAAAAGTCTCCTCATAGTCAATCCCCTCGATCTGTGAGAAGCCACGGGCGACAAATCTTGCCTTGTACTTCTCCACACTCCCGTCAGCCGCCTGCTTCACTTTGTAGATCCATCGCGAACCCACCACTGATTTCCCCTCCGATCTTGGGACAATCTCCCATGCACTGTTTCTAACGATCGAATCATATTCTTCGATCATGGCATCAACCCATGCGGGTTCCTCCACAGCTTCCTCAAAAGAGGATGGCTCCGTCACAACACATTGACCCACAAGAGCCATGTATCCAGTGTACCGATCCGGTGACTGCCTCTGTCTGCGCTGTGCTGTAGGTGGTCCTACAACCTTCTCTGCATCTCGAGCCAGTCGCTCAGCTTCTGTAGTGCGCATGCGCCCTCTGATGGTTGGCGCCGCATGGGTGGTTTCTTCCACCTCCTGAACTTCCTCTTGTGGCTGATCCACATCCGGAAGCTCCTCCTTAGGAACTAACAGCTCCTCATCTGCATGCAAGTGTAGCTCCCTCTCAAGCGAACACTGCATGGCTTTCTCCTCCTGAAACTTGATATCCCGTCGTACAACAGTCTTTCGACTGTCTAACAAATACACCCGATAGTTGTGAGGTGTATCAGTGTACCCCACAAATATTCCAACCTCTGCGGTCGGATCCAGCTTCCTTCTTGCATCCTTCGTCACATGCATGTAGACAGGAGAACCAAAAATCCGCAAATGGGAAATATCAGGCCTCTTGCCAAAATAAGCCTCCTCCGGTGTACTCATGCCAAGAACCTTGTGAGGACAACGGTTCTGCACATACACTGCTGTATTGCATGCCTCAGCCCACAAGTGAAGGGGTAGGCCCCGATCATGCAACATCGCCCGTGCAGCACCCACGATCGTTCTGTTCTTCCGCTCAGCCACCCCGTTCTGCTGTGGGTTATGGGGTGCGATGAGCTCTCTCCGAATCCCTTCTGTGCTGCAGAACTCCTTGAATTCATCCGAGATGAATTCACCACCGTTATCACTCCTTAGAGCAATCACCTTCTTCCCCGACTCCTTCTCGACCAGTGCTTTAAACTCACAGAACTTCGCGAATGTATCGCTCTTCTTCCGCATGAAGAAGATCCAGCACTTTCGAGAGAAATCATCAACAAAGATCACATAATACTTGTGCTTTGCTATCAAAGCAACTGAGAAAGGACCACACACGTCTGTGTGAACTCTCTCAAGGATCGTCGTGGCGTGACTATCCTTCTTGTGAAAGGTGGCTTTCACATACTTCCCTAAAGTACACCCCTTGCACTGATCTGACTGCGCAAGGGTGCCCTTAGGAAGCCCAGTAGAAATCTGCTGCAGAATATTCAAAGCTCCATGGTGAAGGTGGCCCAATCTTCTGTGCCACAGTTCGCCCTTATCATCCCGGCTCACCACTTCTCCCGCCTTGCATGCCATAGCTGCGCAACCATCTACCTGCAACTGATAAAGGTTCTTGGTTCGAACCCCTATCTTCCGGGTCTCTCCAGTAGTCTTACTGCGCAGGAAGGCTTTTCTAGTATTGCAAAAGGGACAAAGTGCATGTGCGTTCATATATGTCCCACCTTCCTTCGTGAGTTCCCTATCTCAGTTTGATTCTCTTTTTTATTTCCTTATTTAAAATTTACATGACAAAACACCGAGAGTTATGTCCAGAAGCAAACGACATGATATAGGAAAATATGGTGCACAAGCCCAATTACATGTCATCAACAAGTAATGAAATCATCTATAAAAGTACGTTGTTTATAACCATTCAAGAATGTGCTCTAATAAGACAATCATCTATAAAAAGGAGATTGAGATTGTTTATGGTTATTCAAGGATGTGCGCTAATAAGACAATCATCTATAAAAGGAGATTGAGATTGTTTATGGTTATTCAATGATGTGCTCTAATAAGACACTAGGGCATTGGGATTCACATGAGTAGATTGTATAGACTCCCCACCATTTTTTTTGGTGGCTTTCAAGGTTTGGCTTTTCTAAGAATAATAATGCTAAAATTATGATATATTTGTTACTAATGAATGCATATGTTGTAGAAGGTTAGTTGCTCTTCATGTACTCATGGTGCTCTTATCCTTATTTGTTACTCTTGTATTAGGGCTTATTGTCTTAGTGAAATATTGTAAAGGATGGTGGAGAAAATGTAGGTGATTCTATGCTCATAGTCCAAAGGTCCCAAAAGCTATTGGAGGTGCTCCATCTCTACTTGAATGCTTTGAGATTACACTACAATATGCAAATATTGGTTGTCCCTAGGTAGAATTCCATCATACCATGAAATAATTATGACAAGACAAAAGAATTAAAAAATACATCATTGCATCTGTTTAAAGCGAGAGAAACATTTCCACCCTAAGAAACAACCAATAATAGTGAAATTAAATAATCTAGGAAAATTGATCATCTAACAAATAAAGCTTCCAAGTGATGGAGTTAAAAAAATATTCTTGAGTCACAAACTTGGCTCATAGCCAAGAAGACTTCGATAAGGGGAAAGACTAGATAAGGTTCTTAATAATTTCTACATGGCCATAGTGGGGATAAAAAAAATTTTATACACCTAGGTAGACATAGCTTATCTATAATTAAACCTCCCAAAATTATACATCATGCAAGCATTGAATTGTTAGTTTCTAAACCTAGCTTCCATATGTTGTGAAGAAGCTATAGATAGGCCTTTTGTTGAGAGTTAACACACCAATGATTTTTCAATTGAAAACTTGCAATATAGCCACTTATATGACTTGGTTGAATTTTATATGGTGAATATTGATGTTACACTTGTATTTGTTACCCTAGGCATTGAAGGGAACCAAATGAAGATATTATGTCAAAATCATGAGTGTATGAAGAAAATTGATTGTTAATCACCACATTTGATTCTGAGTATGTTTTTCATAAAAATAAGGGCAACAAAATGTGGCTTCCTTATGGAAAATACATGGTTGGTTGTTGGTTTCCCATAGATAACTGGTGACCACCACTAAAATTTTATAGATTTTGAGAGTTCCAAGGAGATCAATGAGAGATGGGTTGGCCATGATGCATTATTGACTATAGAACTTGTGCATGACCTATTTTCACCTAGTTCACATGCCTTGAACGTATATCTATACTCCCCTACTATCATGCCCCAAGAGCATTCCCATGAGTTAAGGTGTGTCATGAACTCTGAGCATACAACACCAATGAACTTCCTCAATAATGGCATGACCAACTTGTGAGTACAACACCTGGACTATACCTCTCTTTTATACTTATTATGTGTTTAGTTAATGCTTGTAGGATAATAAAAAGTAAGAAAAATCACAAGTACCACATGGAATTATCATCCAATAGTATAATGTGCATCATAAGTCATGAACCTCATAAATCATGCAACATCATGTTCATGTACATGGTAGATGGGGTGGAGGGTCACAACCTCTAAATTATTATAATTATATTCAATTATAAAACTAATATACAAATATTTATTACATCATCATAAGAGGAGGCTTGGTTTAGTCCCCTGCCTGACCTCACCAAAAAAACCGCACAAAACTTACTTTTAATTCCACTTGGGTCACCCCTCAGGTGAAAGTAACTTGACCTGGCCACCCATTAGGTGGCATACTCGATTCATGGACCTGTGCTTGGACCTGCAACTCATTTGATATATTAAATTAGAAGAGCATAGACTAAGTATAATATGTGTGATTATATATTAGATCTAACATAATAACTTAAAGATGCATCCAATCATAACCATAAGTATGCAACCAATCGTTAACCTGTCAATTTTTATCAAAATAAAAAAAATGTATATGCATAATCCACATATCAATAAAGAAGCTTCACAATCTATTATGAGACAGAGAATTACTTACAATTATTCAAACCACACACAATAATTTAACATTATATCATACATAAATGAAGGGGTAAACGCTCTAGGTTGGTGACCCTTTCCAACCATCAATGTTTCCTCTTGTAGAGAAACTAGATGAAAATGAGATTAAGCACAATGAATATAACTCTAAGCATCAACAATTTGTATTAAAAAATCCACATTTTAGATCATAAATAATACAACCGTAAGCTTGATACCAATGATCACCACATGGGATCATCCCACAACCATGACACAATGGAAAAACCTCCCTTTAACTACCCTTAAACCCAATTTTTACTTTCACATTTATACAAGAAAGATCGGGCGTGAATTGAAATGAATTCCCCCAAAAATGGTCTATCAAATAATGGTCAATCATGGGGGCTTCACTCGGGGAGAAATACCATACCACATGTGTTCATACTGAGGGATCTATATCAAAGGAAAAATGACATAATATATTGAGCATATAATCGGGGGTAAATGACTTTTATATTGACATGTATAAAAATAGAGCTCAAAGGTAATGAAAACATATAAAAGGGTATAAAAAATGTTAATGAAAAAATGGGTACCAACAATATCTAGTGACAGTAGGGAATTTTTTTTTTTTTAATTGGGAAGGTGTATTGGGTTTGTGTTGCTAGGGGGTTAAATAATCTAATTTTTAGAGGTATTTCCCAATATGTAGTCAAATTAAGGATATTGTTTAATATGCCATGAACACACATAATATGTCAAAGGTTCATTGAGTGAATCACCCCTATTGCCAATTCACAAAATATTATCTTTGATACATCCTTAGCTAAAGACATGATCTCATAGAGTTTAGTTGGCATGGAATCATCTAAGCATAGGTTGATCTGGTGTGCTTTGCTAACTGGTTGCTCAGTTTGGGGGCGTCGATGGTCAATGGCGCAACCAGAAATTACCCTTTTAAAGAACCATGGATATCTCCCAATACGTGCATGTTTTGGAGGACATTATTGAGTGTAGCCTAATTGAGTATGTTATGAACAAAACCCATGTTTTATTTTTTCCAAATTCTGCTCCATTTTCCCAAAAATCATGCTTGAAGTTGATGGATCCGTTCTACCTACCACAAGTTATTTAAATTGGTAATCACTACCCGAAGCCTTCTAGAATAGACATGGGTGTAATGTGTATAACATGAAACCATGTGTCAATGATAGAGACAAAATCCATGTCCTGGAGTTCTCCTTAGAGCCGTGTACATATGCTAACCTCATAGGTTGGTTACCAGACCGACATGGAAGTTACAATAACTGGTTAGAAAAAAAATTTCATTATTAATAAATTAAGTGTTATCCTCTTTAGTCCATTAAAAATAAAATAAAAAGAAAATAATTAACTACTTAGCATTCTTAGTATTTTAACAACACACTCATGGGAAAATATGGTAAAAAGAGCAATGAATGGGTGACAAGGTGTAGTGAGATGAGTAGGAAAGGTTGTTTTAAGCAAAGAGAAAAATGAAAAATTGGCAACCCAGCAATATACCTATGGGGTTCATTGTGATAAGCTACAAACTATTGGCATTATGAAAAATGTGTTTATGGTAACCTACTTGATGAGTTGTCCTTGATGGAAACCTACTTGATGAAGATGCCAACATGATGATAACAAGATGAGTCTACAGGCCAGTACACATGTGAAACATAATTTGGACAAAGGAATAGTAGTTCAAAGACAGAGGAACAATGAATGTGATGTATTGATAAGTACACGTGGGTTTTCTGTAGCAAAGTTGTGTACATATGCGGGTATGGAGAAGAAAAAGCACATACAATTTCCACACCATGGTATGCTAAATACGAGGGATCTTTACCATGATAGTGCCCCATAGTATTGAGTGCAACAACGAATATTTGATCCCGTTAAAGAATACCATCAACATTAGTATGGGTTTGACCCTATCTATTGGCTAGGGTCTAATCTATAAAAAGATATGGAGATCAAAGTGTTTCAGAGTGCAAGTAATGGGCTATTGATGAATTGTTTGTTTTGGAATTAGGTTGCACAAGGAATGTGATAAGGGATCAGATCTATTAGATTTGAAATGACTACATAATTTTCTTATGGGTTGATCTATGATAATAATTTTTTTACTGGATTTGTTGAGATTTGGGTTTGACTGAAGTTATGGTGTGCAACAAAGGTATGACTGAATAATTTGTAGATCTAGACACAAGTTTGTTTCAGGAAGATCACTAATAATCTGATCAAGCTTCCATATCTTGTGTCATGATATTTTTGGAGATATTATCAGTGGAATTTTAGCTTCCTAGATGCTCCTAAAATCATGTATCAAATAGATCATATTGGAATTTCTACTATAATCCTTCATCTAGGAGGTTCTAGAGGGTGAAACTTGGACCATAGTGAGGGGAACTCCCACTGATCATCTGATTTAGTTTCAAAACTTGGACTTCTATAATTTAGGAGATATTCCCTGAGGACGTTTCTATATTAGTTTTCATGCAAAGTGTTTGAAAAAATTCCTAAATGGTTTAATGAATCATTACATATAAATTGTTTGATGAAATGCCCCAATGAAAATTATGTTTTGTGGATGGGGGTAATATTTTTGTATGGTAGTATTTTTTTAAATTATCTATGCCTATTTGCATGAAAATAATTTGAATAAATGTGTTAAAGGTTATTTATTACAATTTGCATATGAACTATTTGATAAAATAGATCAAAGACATAAACCAAAGTTGCATGATTAAGTGATATATTTCAATTAGTATGTTACAGGTGGAATCAAAGCAATGTTTCTTATTTGATTTCATACAAAATGTTTCAGAAAATGTCTACAAGAAAACTACTACTTAATTGGTTGTATAAAAAGTATTTGAAGAAAGGTTTACATGGAAAGTGTTTGACAAAATGTATGAGAGATGAAAATCAAGTTTTTATAAGTGTGGTTAGGATAAATTTTGTAGGGTTATGTCAAAAATTCCCCATCCACTTCGCGAAGCATTATGAATAATATATGTCAACCTTTTATGCACCATTTTCTCCTATTATTATTTGATGACATCTTCATTTACAAAAAATAATGACACTCCAACCTCACCCATGTGGATAAGGTCTTACAATAATTGTCTCATCATAAATTTTTTCTTAAAAGGTAAGAATAGTGTACATGTTCCCCCCAGAAAATAAAAGCTATGAAGGATGGGCCATGACCTAAGACTATTAAAAGCTTAAGGGGCTTCTTGGGTTTAACATTGTACTATAGAAAATTTGTCCACAACTATGAAAAATTGTCGGTGTTCTTACAAAGCTACTTAAGAAAAAATATTTCTGTTGGACTGAGGTTAATAATTTTTCCTTCAAGATTATAAAGAGGATTTGTACACCACTCCAGTCTTGGTCCTACATGATTTCACTAAAAAAAAATTCTTGGAATGTGATGCTTCCAACAAGGCATTGGAATGAAACCCATTGGCCTTTACTAGTGAACAAATTTCATAACATCACTTGGGAAAATCCACTTATGAAAAATAAATGATGGCCATTTTTCATGCCATCAACATATGACATCCCTACTTTCTTAGGAAATGTTTCTAGATTAAAATGAATATCACAATCTTCAATATTTTTGGAGTAGTGGATTTTGTCATGAGAGAAACATAATTGGGTCACAAAAATGTTTGGTTATGATTACGAGATCAACTATAAAAATATAAAAGCGAAAGTAGTCACTAATTCTCTTTCTATAAAATATGGAGAGGATTGTTTCCTTTTTTACCTGTCCTTCATCATAGGAAATTGGTTGATAGTAATTCACTAGGAATGGTCCCAATATTTCAGGACTTACACACTAATCCACTAGGTTCAACAAGATTATCAAGCATCCCCCAGCTTCACTTGAAAACATAAGAATCTATGTTATAAAGTTTTCTTGTATTAACTCCCACAGTTTGGTATCAAATCCATGGTGCTTTTGGAACTCCATGCTTCACTACCAATTGACCATTCAAGCTCTCATAAAACATATGAAAGTATCAAATGTTCAATTTTCTAGGATGTCATGAATATAGATATTTGAACTTATGTGGTTGAATGTGAATTTTTATTAACGAAACTAAGGTGAAATAATGAACACTCTAACAAAAATCCAACTCTTTCCAATCACACCTATTATATGGGTAGATATCTCTATGGACTTTATCACAACCCTCAAAGAATCTATTAATAAATCAATGGTGCTTGATATAATTTCTAGATATGCCCATTTCTTTTCCCTCCAACATCGTTTTCAATATTCCACAATGACCCAAATTTTCTTAGATAATATCTCCAAATTGCATGGCATGCCACAATCAATTGTAATTTACCATGATCCTATTTTTAGTAGTAACTTCTGGAAAGCATTATTTAAACTCAAGGGCAACCAATTCCATATTATCATTGAATAACATCCCCAAACTTATGGTTAGATGGAATTTGTCAACAAATGCATAGATTCCTATTTAAAATGTTTTACATGTAAAATATAGTCTCAATTGGTTAAATGGATACAAATCACAGTGTAAACACCCCACCTTTCCTTTGGAGAAGTGGTCACCTGCTAACCCAAATTCCATGGTATAGTTAGAGAAGTGGGATAATATTTTGTCTTCTTTTTCTTTTCTTTTTTTTCGAGTTCTCAAAACTCAAAAAAGATGTTTCCATTACACTCGTCTCAGTGAGAAATTTCTCATGATACAAATTTTTATGCCATTTGGACTCCAAGATCTCAAGATATGTTTAATCCATTTAAAATTTTCATTTTTATTTATTTTTCCATGTGGCTCCCACTTTTTACAACACCCTCCTACTATCTTAGGGACATATTCCTATGTCACATCTCCACATAGCATTTCCATTAACAATACACCAACTTTGTTCTATGCATATTATATCTATATACTTGTATTTTTATCCAGTGTTAATTCTCATAGCGATGAAACAAACATTCCATATGGCCCACAACCCTACCAAGTGCCCAACCCTTATACATTGATGCATATCATACAACATTATTATACCTGCTGAGGTAGGTATATAGAAAACAATATGTCGTTGACTACCTATTAATTGCATTGACTTGTTTTTTAGATAATCCATTTAACCAAAGTTTCTCTGCGGCTGAGAATTGCAGACAAGGATAGTAACATTTAACCAAAGTTTCTGTTAGTCATCAATAATTTTCACTATCCATAGATGACTAATTATTGTTTCTAGATTTCTAAAAACAAAAGTCCATGAACATTGTGAGTTTTAGAAATCTCTCTGTCTTCATTATCCTTAGAGAAATTTTTTTACTATCCTACCATTTTGCTATTTCATGATCACCTTGTAACTCTTATAGACTCTAAATGGCTTGTGCCTCTCATTTCCATCCTTTTTCCTACCCTTAATCTCATTACTCTGTTTATCCCTTACGTATGACTCCATTGTCCATCTAAGGTTTTGAGGGCATTTTTCTTGGTTTCATGACTTCCATGGTTAAATCATCAACAAGGCTTGTATCCTGATGCTCTTACACCTCCTTCTATCCTTAATATATGTTACACCATTTTTTGGTCATCTAACCTATTATCATTAGATGGACCCAAGTACACCATGTAAGACCAATTTTACCCTAAGTAAAATTGCTTTCACTATGTAAAATAACTTAATAAACCACATTTATTAGTTTGTTTATGGTCTAAACAGGAAACCCCAAAAGGAAATATTAAACAAACCTATATTTGTTTGATTTTCCTCATGGAATAATTAATTAAACCATAATTTAATTATTATTCCTAATCATATTTAACCCAAAACAAAGAAATTAATTAGATAAACCTTTATTTATCTTATTATTTTCTAGGAATAATTATTTAAATCTTATTTAGATAATATTCCTTATTAAATATGACCAAATCACCCACAAATAATTAAATAAATCATTATTTATTTGATTATCCTTCAACCACTTCCTTAAAAAGATAAATAAATCATTTATTTATTTATTATTAACAAATAAAAGGATTTGACCCAAGTAAAATACTTTTTCCCTCCAACAAATATAATAAAATATTCCATAAAAGGTGGATCTAGATTTGGTTAACATTATTTTAATCATGCACCAAGATCTAGAATGACCCAATATTTTGTTATAAATAGGAGGGTTTTTCCTACCATTCTTCACCTTTTGTTGCCTATTAGATCACTTTGGATCTATACACTTGGTCACATTTTTCTACATTATTTGTTGTGTGAGCTCCCTTTGAGTTCTATCTTTGTCTAGGTTTTCTACACCAACAAGAGAGAGAGATTCTAGATCTGAAGTGCTGAGGACTTCCAAGAACCCATCCCATTGAGGAGAATTGGATACGCCTTCTTGTTTTCCTCCCAGCTGCCCTTAATACAAAAAATTCTTTCAAAAAACATTGTTCTTGTCTTGTCTATTAGATGTATGGAGCAAACCCTTAATTTTACTGCTTAATGTCTTTCTATGCATAGATTTGGTTTTTTGCAGCACTTGTCTTGATCAATTAATTGCAGATCTGAAGATATTGGCAGCCACATTTGATGTTAGGGCTATAAGTTATGCGTAGCTAAAGTGGTCTTTTTTCGTACGCTTCGACAAAAGATTCATACTAATAATTGGCGACTCCACACGGGTTTTAAATTACGACCGCTGTCGTTTTTCATATTCCTGCATATCCAGCTACTTCAGACCCTAGGGTTTCTTTTCAACTTTATGTTTTTCCTATTTTCATGTTGTTTTTCACCTATAAAACCCTAAAACATTAAAATTTCTAACTTCTGCGTGTTTCTGGCCCTATTGCGCAGGTGACAGACATCAGCCGCAACTGAGACGGCAACTTTTTCGGAAATCTGCCGCCGAGACACCCGGAGCTTCAGGTCGCACTTTTCAGCCCATAAACTGCGACCTAGACCTCTAGGTCGCACTTTTCAGCCCTTTTTCTGTGACCTGCCAATTTTTCAGCTGTTTTTCTACAATTTTTCTGGGTTTTTCTGAAGCTTCTGTCAGGGTTTTCCAGCCTCTGTCTCAGCCCGTTTCGACCTGGTTCTGATCTGTTTTTGCTTATCTAAGTGGGAACATAGCCCCCTAGGGCTTCAGTACCCTCCACTTTTTGTGGAAGAGTTTTTATCTGTTTCAGGTCTGTTTTTTCAGAGTTTCAGCCCCCCTTTTTCCAGATCTGATACCTCCTTTTCAGACCTCTCTTATAAGCTCTTCTCCCTTTCAAATCACCTTCTGAAGATTTGTTTGGCTCTACTTTTAGGGCCTCCTCCTTGCCCCTTCTGCTTTTTTTTTATTTCCTCCTTTTTTCCAGCTGCCTTGCCTCTGTCTCTTGGCTGTGATCTGCACCTCTTTTCAGCAGCTTTTCCCTTTAGATCCCTATCCCTTTCGACCCTAGATCTATTGGCCTCTTTTTAATGCGTTTTGACTAGATTTTGTTTTTCCCTCTTTTAGATTAGTTTTGAGAGACCCGCCTTTTTGGGTTGAATCGATGCACTAGTAGATGTTAATTTTCTGTTATTTCAGCATTATATACTGTTTCTGCAGCATTATTTTCAGTTACGCAGCACACTTTTTCTCTTGCTCTCAAAACGAAAAGGGTTTAAAAATTAAAATTAACGCACGCCACACACTCACCCTAAGCGAAGAAGAGCTTGGTTTACACTGCCAGGAAAAGACTTTAAAATCGATTGACACTGCACCTATCTGCCCTTGTTTCGACATTGTAATCACTTGATTCTGCACCTCCTTGCCCTTGTGGTCGTTATTCTTCCCCTTGCGTCGTGTTTGTGTTTTCATCATTGCGCCCCCAAGGTGCACTTCCCGGAGACTTCTTGGCCTTCACCCTCAGTTTCCGATCGATCGACCTGCTCCGTCCCGCCGTCGTCGAGCCAGTCCTCTTTCGAGTCCGCACTCCGACTCCTCTTTTGATTCCTTGGGTTCTCCTTTTCTTTCTAGTTCTCCCCCTGTCACCTTCACTATGTCTGGTCCAGGGCCTAACGCTAGCGGAGCCCCCGGCCCTAATGCCGGAACTACTACTAGCAGAACCGCCACAGGAACTACCTCGGCCGCACCCTTGCTACCGTACATCGCAGGCCTCAGCCTCCCCGATTTCAATCAGTTGATCAATGACCCTAGCCGCCACGATGTTGGTTGGCCTGATATGCCAAACAAGCTCCCCTTCGACATCCCTAAGTTCGAAGGCCTTGCTGGAGAAGATCCAACCAACCATGTCCGATCTTTCCACATGTGGTGTTCCTCCAACTCCATTACCGATGATTCCATCCGTCTTCGGTTGTTCCAACGCACGCTTACCGGCGAATATTCTAAATGGTATGTTGACCAAGCCACCTCTTCCCATACCACCTTTGCGACCATTGCCCAAGCCTTTTTATCTTACTTCCAGCTCCCTCTCCAATACGATACTGGTACGGACCTTTTGACCTCTTTCAAGCAAACCTCTTCGACCCGCCTTTCCACTCATGTCCAGGAATGGCGACGAAGACGAAGCTTATGTCGAGCTCCCCCCTTCGAAGATCGGGTCTATATGGACTGGTTCCTTCGCTCTCTCTTAGCTCCCATTGGAAAAGATGTTGCCTCCCATTTCCCTCAAACCGAAAAAGCCGCCCTCCAAATAGCCTTGAAATATGACCTGATCTATGCTTAGTCTGGTTATGTTTATACCGTCCTCCCTGACCTCCCTAGGCCCGGTGGCGCTAACGCCCCGGGGGCATCTCATTCCGCAAACGGTATCGTTGGAGCCCTTTCTCATCCATATGCTCAACCTCCTATGGGCTATGGTCTACCTCAGGGAGGGGCCAGCACCTCTAGCACTCTTCCCCCTCCCGGTAGCATGTATCCAGGATATGGCATGCCTCCTCCTTTTGCCCAACCTCCTGCTTACCTCAATGTTTCCCAACCTAACCTTTACCCATATCCGCAGCCTAGTGCGCCAGCTCCTCCAGCATATGCGCTTCCATCTCCCTTGCCTCCTCCAACCCCGCAATAGCACCTACAGCCCCCTCCAGGGCAAGTATTTGCACAACAGGGCGCGACTAATCCCCCTTCTTCTCAAAGAAGGCGGAGAGGCAATCCAAACCAGTCTGCCCCTGGTACTCGGGGACCCAATCCTCAAGGTATTTACCCTAACACTGCTAACCAGCAACAGGGCACTCAGCCCAAGCCAGACAGGCCTCTTCGCATAAATAAGCCTTGTTCATTTTGTGGTGTTTATGGGCATTACACCCACGATTGTCCCCTCTTACCACAGATGCGGCAGATGTGGGAGTCTCAAGCCACGTTGCGCGGACAACATGCCTCCCCTCATGCTCCCCCTAATGTGGCCACTACTCAACCAGTTGTGTTTACTAACCCTTTCCCTTAGCAAGGATTCATGGCTACCCAACCGCCTGATAGCCAGGTCGCCACTCAACCTTCCCCTTCTGGTTCCTCCGATTACCAGATCCTTATGATGAACTCTGATCCTTCCCCAACCGTCGACCTTCACCTTCAAACTCGGTCTTGCCACTACCCCAAGCCTCCCGCTTAGTCTACCCCCGAGTCCCCTTCTTCAAGTTCTATAGAGCCTCTTTCGACATCCAATGGCCCCTTACATATCCCTCAACCCAAAGTTGAGGTTCATACCAAGATTCCTAAGGGACCATTACGTTGAAATGCTGCTTCTGGTCGAGCTGCTCATTCGTATAGCATAGTAGATGATTTGGCGCAATCTCCTACTGCCATTTCCACATTGGAACTCCTCCAGTCATTCCCTTCCCAAAAGAAGGCTCTGCTATCTACCGTGGGCGCTATAGATCCTGATGATGACCAAATGATTGTTTTCGATGCCCATCAAGCTGAACATCCTCCTCTCCCTGCTTCCGTCGCCTTCCAAATCCCAGTCAAAATCCAGAATGCCAACGTTTCTCGGTGTATAATTAATGAGGGGGCATCCACCTGTGTGATGTTCGCTTCGGTTTGGAAGCAACTCGGATCTCCTGACTTGGCCCCTTCCACGATCACCCTTCAAGCGTGGGACGACCACGCCTCCCAGCCCATCGGCCTTTTCCGTAATTGTCCTATCACCCTTGCCGGTAAGACTGTTTGCGTTGACGTCGAAGTCATCGACGCCCCTCTAGATTACAACATTCTATTGGGGCGAAGCTACACCTATGCCATGTCTGCTGTCCCCTCTGCGGTTTTTCACAAGATGTATTTTTCTCACAATGGAAAGATAGTCACCATTGACCAGTTGACTTATCATGAGCCAAAGTCTCAGACCTCCCCTGAGATGACCATCTCTTCTGTAGCCAATAAGAAAACCGTCGATTCCTTGACCAGTGTCTCCCCCGGAGTCTACAAAGATTCCTCCCTGCTTGGAACTTTTCCTGGTCTCCCCCCTCCTCACATCTCTAATCCCAGCTTATCGAATGTTTGCATGATGCAATCGTCTCAGGCTGCCCTTAAGCGACCCGCTTCAGCTAGCCAGCAACCTCAGACTCAACCTCTCCCACCGCAACCCGCTCCTAGCCCTTCATCTCCGCCAGTCAGACCTCCTCCTTCTGGCCCTTCTCCTACAGCTGGTATCCCTGAACCCCTTTATCCCCCTGGATCGGTTCCCCCAGGCCTTAACCATCTAAGAGCCGTCCCTCCTGGTCATTATCCCGCTGGTCAGATACCATTCCTAGCTCCCCCTCCCGGAGTCTATTCGGTCCCCGTCATGGCCACCCTCTCTCTCCCTAACCTGACCCTGGGTATACCCGTCTGGTACCTTGACCCTCCAGCCGCTACCCCTCCTGGTCACCCCAAACCCTATCTTTCTTTGACACCGGTTCAACCGGTCCCCCTCGCTTCCTCTGTTGCTACCATGCCCCCTACACCTCCCCAGGACCATACCCCTGTGGTGACAGCTCCAGGAAAGAAAGGCAAAGCTCGCAAGGGGGCATCCAAAGACAAGGCCACCCCGACTGACCCTGCTCCTCCCCCACCCGCAAAGCCTTGTGCCTTGTGTGATGTCGTCGGTCACGCCACCCATACTTGTCTCGAGTCGCCCCGCATTCAACCCATGGTTAAAGTCGCGTTCCCTGAGTCTACGGTCTCCGACCCTTCTCTTCCATCCTCGTCCGTAACCAAGAACCCAAAAACTATTCGCACTAGCAAACCCTGCGCTTTGTGCGGTATCCATGGCCATTACTCCCACCATTGTCCTCACCTGACGCATTACCGCGCCTCTTTAGAAGTAGTCCGAGAGTATGAGGTTGAACAAAATCAATTCGCCTCTCCCATACTCGCGCAGTATGCTTCGGGCCAGCTTGAGGATCCCCCCGCTCCCATCGACATTCCCCCCCCTGATGTTCAGATGACGGAGTCTACTACGACCATTCTTTACCTATCCTCCTCTGTGCGACCTTTAGAGCCCAGTCCCCTTGCATCCTCCCCTGTTGCCTCGCTTGACCCCCCTTCAGCGACCACCCTTGACCCCCTCGTTTCTACCCATGCACGAGATCACTCCACCCGTATCTCTGTTGACCTCCGCAGCCCGAGTCCTCGCCATACCTCCTATAGCCCTCATATACCACCCTCTAGTTTGTATATGAGTCATAGCCATCCTGCTCATTGCACTCCCTCCCGCAGTTGCCGCTCGATGTCTTCTGTACACTCACGCTGCTATCATTGTATCTCCTCCCCCCATTTGTTGTCTTGTAACACCATTCCGCAGGACCTCCCGTCCCCACCCTTTATCGGTTACGCCGATGGTGCAAGTCGTTACTCCCGGAATCTAGCCTCGGCAGGTTGGGCCATTTTCACCCCCTTGCATGCCCTTTTTCTCTCAAACGGGGTCTGCATTGGTACTGCCACCAACAATCAGGCCGAATATGATGCAGTGCGTGGTCTCTTAGTCGATGCCCTCTTTCATCGCATCCTCCATCTGCATGTTCGTTTGGATTCCCTACTTCTTGTCATGCAAGTAAATGGTGTTTATCGTGTGCATAACCCTGTGCTGTTTAGACGATATTTACGAGTGAAGCTCTTGATACGTGAATTTGAAACCATAAATTTCAACCATGTACCTCGAGAACAGAATCACTATGTAGATAGCATTGCAAACCATGTTCTAGATTGGCATTTATCACACGCATTTCATACAAGACAATAACATTCATAATCATTAAAAATTATGCATATCCATAATATGTGTCGTAAAACATGTTTTTAGAGTCCATCTACTCTGATACATATGACATGCCCATAGCATGCTACAAAAAACTCAAAACTGGGGGCACCACCTGCCCCTACATACACACTAGGGGGCACCACATGCCCCACACCTAATCACTATCTGGCGGATCCCGAGCCAATGGCTCTGCCCCTGCAGCCTGTAGATCACGTATCCCCTGACCGGCCATTTCCATGCGCCGCATGACACCTCGCCATTCCGAGGGTAGACCAATACATGGCTCTATGTACTGGTCATCTAGGTCCTGCCACCCGCGCTCTGATACTCCGGTCAGCAACCTTTCGCATCTATGGCGGATGTCCTCTAGAAGGGCAGCCGCATCCTCATTATGCGCTGCTCTCAACCCACTCGGACCTGCAGCTCCAGATGCTGCCGGTTGTCCCATATATTCGGCCGGTTTTACCGGAGCTATATCTGCAGACCAAAAGTACATGAATCAATACCCCATCTACTATTCACTAACTTTAACATGCCCAAAAAATAATAGTTACTTATCACTTACCATCGGGCCCCCATACTCGACCAGGCGGAAGTGGTAGGTCCGGATCCCCACAATAACTCATCCCACTATAGGGATAGTCGTCTATGTATAACGGCATCTGATCCCAATGGGCAAAGAACTCTGGTCGAAACACTCGTCCGACCGCCCCTCCTCCTCCTCTACACAGTAGCCACCCCCACCGGCGCATCCTGGGCTCTCTCGGGCCCCCATCTGGGAGCTGTATACGAGGTCGCAAGGTCGGGATCTTCTCAAAGAAGAAGGCGCACAATAAAGTCCCATACGAGCAATCGTGGTTCACTTGCTGCTTGCAGAGCGACAACTGTCATTTTAGTGACACGAGCATCATTTGGGCCCACCCATAGTAAGTCCCACTCAACACACTCTCCACAATCATCATCTGCCCCCTAGTGATGTGATGGAGCGCCTGGTTTCCCAAGATACGCAGCACCGCTGCGGCCACTGCACGGGTCTCTAATCTCTCTAGATCCCCGATCGGTATCCGAGTCCCCTTGAATTGGAGACCCGGTTGACAATGTCGCTCCAAAAACTCCATGATATGTCTCCCCCGCGGTAATACTGGCTGCGTGTTTCCCACCATCCCCAATGGCGGGAGACCCGTCAGGAAATACACATCCTGGATTGTCAGTTCAATCCTGTGCCCCTGCACTACAAAGACCTCATGCTCTGGATCCCAGTAATTGATAATCTGAGCCAACAAAGGCTCTCTCGCTCTCATCAAAGGGTTCTCCAAAAACTTTAGAACCCCAAACCTGGCCAACACACGACGGACACCCTGATCTGCCTGGATCTCTGCCCGTAATGTACCCAGGTCTCTCTCTCTCCAGTTAACCTGTATATCTTCCATATCTGCACAAAAACATCATCTTTGTCAGCATACATATAGGGAATACCATAACCAACCACAAAAACCCAACTCTCAGCCATAAAACAGCACTAAAACCCCCTCATCTTCCAGGTCGCACTTTTCTGCCCAATTCTGGGACAGGTCGCAGTTTTTGCCCTGAAACCTGCTTTCCAGGTCGCACTTTTTGGCCCAAAAAGTGTGACCTGGCCGTAGAGATGAAGGAGGGTCTATTACTAAGATTTTGGGCCCTAAAATGAACTTTCAATCCATCAAAATGAAAGAGTAAGGTTAGGCCTCTTACCTGCAACTGACGGATCTCAATTCCAACGGTCGGTTTGTCCGCTACGCTCGGCGCAAGATTTAGGGCCTTCTCTCCTCTCTACATTCACCACAGCAACACTAGCAAATGAGTGAATTTGGAGGGAAAACTGCCTTATTCAAAGAGAACTCTTTTTTCTTCTTTCGCCTGCTGTGACCATACTGTAGCCCCGTTTGACAAACCGTCTGCACCGTTGGAAAGCTCTCACCGAGCCCTCAAATGGGTATCTGTTATTGTTTTGTGTTTTGATACTTCACCAGGACACATTTTGTCCAAGATGGGTCACTTCACCTACCCCCGAAATCAAATTTCCTCACTTCCAACACTTGTACTTGGGGCACCACTTTACCTCCATACTTGTCTTTGTTCGTGTCGATCTTCATCATGAGATACCATCTCGTACTCATGTTTTCTAGGTCCCCCATTGGACCTTTACTGTGTGGCAGCACCATCGAGTCGCCCTTGTTTAGAGCATCCAAGTCGAGTCATCATCGCATTCATGGAGTCGATCCCGAGTTCCTTTGTACCCCGCTATAGTCCTCCATCCCTCATTGCTTGGTTTCTCTCTTGTGTCGCACATTATGGCCTTCAGTCCCACTGTCCCTTATCCCTGATGATATTGTGTCAGTCGCTGCCATGTCATTCATGCCCTTTATGCTCTAGCAAGGGAAGTCATCCATTCGCTACTCAGTCCCCTCCATTCCATCATCATCATTGGTATTAGTCTGTTCGTCGCTCTACTATTTTCTCTTGTGCCTTAGTTGAGGATCTCTCATTGCCTCACCTATGATAGACCTCCTTCTGTCGACATCAGCTCCTTCATTCCAGAAGACAGGTCTAGAGGGCGGTGTACCTTGGTTCCAGCTTCCACTCTTGTTCGGTGCCTCGGATCAGGCAAAGGGCTCTCTCATTTCCCTTTGACTTGATTGTTTCTCCACTCCAGCTCTTTTCAGCATGATCGAGATCCGTATACTTGATGGTTCAATGATGCAGCAACAACTCTTGGTGATTCCAGGGTGTGTGTGTGAGATGTCTCAGCCCTCATGAGGGGGTGGCCCTGCAGGTAGCCCCCCACATGCCCGGATGACCTCTTCATTGCAGCCCTCAATGCAGCTCCATATATTTGATGATATCGGCCTTAGCCACTTGCAGCGCCTCTTTGATTTGCATGTATCAGTCAAATTTTGTGAGCCCTTCCCCTCTTATAGGGGGCATTTGGGTTGTATTTGTATCTCATGTACTCAGATATTATTGTATAAGTCCTGTCTGTTATCCCAGGCACAGCATGTATGTGGGATTCTTCATTGTATTTTTATCTGGCTCATGATTATGCCGGCTGTACTTTATGGTTCGGTCCCTTGTTTACTGGACACACTACTCTTTTGTACTTTGTCTCAGCGGGCATAGGTATGCCTCCCCCGCCGCCTTTAGCACAGGTACCCTCTCATAAAAAGAGACTTGTTTCACCTGCACGTCTCGTCTCCTCAGGGTCTAGTTCTTCAGCACCTTAGTCTACCTCACATTTCTCTCTCTGACTTCCCTCTTGATGTCTGGTGATTGAGTTCTTAAAATGTACTTCGGTCATACGATTTGCTCCTAACACTCGCATGCTGGGGGGCAATCTGTTACACCATTTTTTGGTCATCTAACCTATTATCATTAGATGGACCCAAGTACACCATGTAAGACCAATTTTACCCTAAGTAAAATTGCTTTCACTATGTTAAAACAGGAAACCCCAAAAGGAAATATTAAACAAACCTATATTTTTTTGATTTTCCTCATGGAATAATTAATTAAACCATAATTTAATTATTATTCCTAGTCATGTTTAACCCAAAAACAAAGAAATTAATTAGATAAACCTTTATTTATCTTATTATTTTCTAGGAATAATTATTTAAATCTTATTTAGATAATATTCCTTGTTAAATATGACCAAATCACCCACAAATCATTAAATAAATCATTATTTATTTAATTATCCTTCAACCACTTCCTTAAAAAGATAAATAAATCATTTATTTATTTATTATTAACAAATAAAGGGATTTGACCCAAGTCAAATACTTTTTTCCTCCAACAAATATAATAAAATATTCCATAAAAGGTGGATCTAGATTTGGTTAATGTTATTTTAATCATGCACCAAGATCTAGAATGACCCAATATTTTGTTATAAATAGGAGGGTTTTTCCTATCATTCTTCACCTTTTGTTTCCTATTAGATCACTCTAGATCTATACACTTGGTCACATTCTACATTATTTTCTGTGTGAGCTCCCTTTGAGTTCTATCTTTGTCTGGGTTTTCTACACCAACAAGAGAGAGAGATTCTAGATCTGAAGTGCGGAGGACTTCCAAGAACCCATCCCATTGAGGAGAATTGGATACGCCTTCTTGTTTTCCTCCCAGCTGCCCTTAATACAAAAAAATCTTTCAAAAAACATTGTTCTTGTCTTGTCTATTAGATGTATGGAGAAAACCCTTAATTTTACTGCTTAATGTCTTTCTATGCATAGATCTGGTTTTTTGCAGCACTTGTCTTGATCAATTAATTGCAGATCTGAAGATATTAGCAGCCACATTTGATGTTAGGGCTATAAGTTATGCGTAGCTAAAGTGGTATTTTTTCGTACGCTTCGACAAAAGATTCATACTAACAATATACCTTCATAAACACTTCCTGTCACTCCTATCCCTCAAAATCATCATTTTTCTACAAAACCTAGCCTATTGCTACAATTTGACATTTTTTCGAGACTAGGCCTATGTTTTTACCTTTTAGACCCCTTCCACTCACTCAATCCTTCAAATTCCACTTTCCCTTACTCTCTAACATCCATCCCTATCCCCCAAAATTTCCCCAAGAATCTAGACAACCCTTAACCCCTTCATTCTCTTCCCTCTACAAGGCAGTCCTAAATCCCTTGTTTTGCCTACAACAAACCCTAATTTCCCCTTCCAACTAAGCTAGGGTTTTCTATGAAAAGGAGGCATAGGAGAAAAGGATCCATATGATAGATCATATCGGCAAACATAAATCCATACTAACTCATAAACATCATGCCTCCATCATTTTCCAAGAATTCATTCCAAGAGCCAAGTCATTTGCCACACCTAGGGCCAATTTTTCTTAAAACTATGTTTCTGACCCAACAAAGATGAATTTGGAACGAGTGAGAGAGTTTTTTTTCCATCATAGGGCCAAGAAGAAAAACCTCCTTCCGTTTGTACACAGGTTTCATGGTTTGGGAGAAATGTCAAACATACAGGTGTCACGGGAGAATTTCTGCACTCCTCGAGTGACCTTGAGAAAATTAGGTTTTATCATATCTGGAATGTCCAAATGACTTACTGGATGAGTCAAATGACAACTATACTTGAAGATCTTTCCAATGAGCTATCATGAGCCCAATTTGGAATTGAGGAAGGCATCCAAAAGTGGTCCGCACCATCCCTCTGCATTTCTACACCATCATTCATCACTTTTTGACCAGTCTTGGGAGAATCAACTTTTGACAGGTAAAATAAAATCCAATTAGAGAAACAAAGGTATATTTGGAAAGTGTATAGGATAATATTTCCAACAAGCTATCATGGGCCGAATGTGTACATCGGGAAGGCCTCCAAATTCCCTTTTCAAACAGCGCTACGCGTAGGGATTTTAGGCGCTACGCTTATGGCAGAAGGTTTTAAGAGGCTATTCAAAGTGACTTCTAGGGTTTGCCAAGGTGAAGTGATTCACTGCCTCAAAGGGAAAGAATGAAATGAGTATCAGAGTGAGGGATATCAAGTCTTCAAAGTGTAGTTAATTGCTATCAAATGGTCAAAAGAATCAAAGAATAGGGTTGAGGTTCAGAATAGGATACCAAATTGGTCTTAAGGTCACTTTTATGAAAGTGTCAAACATCAGTGTTATAGGTCAATTTGGGCACCATTCCCAATGACCTGGTTAACTGGGCATCATCTCCAGGACCAATGATCAAGGGTCTATCATTCCCTATCATTTCAGTTGCTACATACCCTAAGACAAGAAACAAGACAAATCAAGTAAGACTTTCATCAAGAAAAGGTTTCCAAGGTGTGAAGCTTATTATATAACATATGAGAGCTCACCAGCGCAGGATCTAAGGGGCCTAAGTGCGTTGCATATGCAGGTAGCCCCGTGCAAGGCTGCTTTGCAAAGCACTTCTCGACATTCACAGGTGCATTGGTCACATTGGGAGCGAAAATCTCATTGTTCCGGAATCTCCACTTGGCCAGTGCCTTCTAGAAGAGTTCACATGTGTCAAGCTTCATATCCAAGTGTCCATTTGACATCTACATGACTGGAAACATGTCTTGCCTATTATTGGAAAGTCATTGATTGAAAAACTACCTATAGTTCATTTATAAATTCAGCATAGATCTAAGTGCTTGAGGAGGAAGAATTTGAGTAGAGAAATGCTAGAGAATTTTCAATTGAGAGCTAGATTTGTGTAGCTGCTGCTGGAGAGATTTATACTGTGATGAAGCTTGGGAATGTTGCTGGAAGGTCATTTCAAATCAGTTACTAGGCTCTAACCTCTCCTTCTATCATCAATAAAGAGTACTGCTTATTTTTCCCTATATGCATTTGTATTGGCTTTGATTTTCCATATTGCAAGATCTTGGTTGATGTATATGGTTTATGCTTTACTGATTTAGCTAACTAGCTTGAATAGATATCTATATTATTGCATCTTCTGTTGTTTTAGTGTTCTTTCTTGCAGGAAACATTCAGCTTACAAATCGTTTTGAATTTGAAGCTACAACAGAAGCAACAGAAGGATTCATTTGGAAGCGACTAAACAAGTAAGCCTCCAATCCTCTCTGTATATCTGTTCTAAGTTAGGAGAAATAGTCGTATAGTCTTTCACCTATTGTTCTAGACCAGCACCTGTCTAGGGAAGCGTGATTTATCCGTAATTCACAATTCTGGCCCAACAAATTGGTGACTCTACTAGGGAGAATTTCTTTTTACCTCAATCTAACCCGCTTCACTCGTATTTATGGTCTACATACCTTTAGCAATAAAGGGATATTGCATGGACCGAGCCATCATGTTTTTATAAATAGCTAATAGATTAATAGACTCTAAAATCTAAAATAAATATTTAATAAATTAATGTATCGATTATTTAATGAATAACTCTATCCTTTACCTAAATAAACATTTAATAAATTAATATATCGATTATTTAATGAATAACTCTATCCTCTACCTAAATGAACAAACATTTACTCATAATAAACATTTAATAAATTAATATATCGATTATTTAATGAATAACTCTATCCTCTACCTAAATGAACATTTACTCTTATAGGTATTTCACTAAGTTCACTTTAATATAGGTAAACCGTTGTTGGCTAGAGATAAACAACCATTCAATCTTTTTGAAAATAAAATTGAATTGAGCCAGGATGAAATTCAACCTAAACTTAGCATTACAATTGAGTAATGCCAAGAACTCATAAGACCATTCAATGAAAACAACTAAGATGGTTCGAGAGACCCAAACAAATTAATGTAAATAAATTAAGTTATGCCATTATTTTGTATTCATTCATAAGAAAAACACACAATTAATGATATATAATCACGGAATGCACATGAAGGAAACAGGCAACTAATATTGGCAATGGCATTCGAATGGTTTTAAATATCAACTTTGCAATGGAAAAACTATTCATAAATGTGAATACTTGTTTATGTGCTTAGTTGTAAGTATATTGTGTGTGTATCTGGATTCCCCTAGTATAAGCACACTTTGTAATCTACATGAAAGTCGGGCCTATAATCTAATTTGAATTTGCTCTAGTTTGTAAATGATGTGTACTTGGAAATTCTAGAAAAGGATGTGTAACTCTGAACTGAACATTTAAATATCATTTTGGAAAACAATATTTTGTTAATTATATTCCTATGGTTGCCTTGGACAAGATAAACAACCACGGGGGCATCCACTACCCTCACAAAAACTCTTAAATAATGATTAGTTTAAGGAGATGTGAATGTGAAAAATCTTGATATAAAAAATATGGAATTTCATGCCGTCGAAAAGGGATCAATGAAATTCCATGCTTCTAGAAAGTTACTGGTGGAATTATTTAACTTTGGAACAAGTTATCGTTTAATTTAATATTAAATATAAACGAAAGAAGATTGTTGGTTGGGAAATTAGATACTGATCTCATTTTGTGAAAGGGATATAATTAAAAATATAATTTATATAAATATATAATAAAAGTATTCAACTAATATGAATATTGTAGTTTTGATGCGAGTGCTTATTCATAGGAGGAATTATTTTTTGTTGAATATGATAATATGATATTGGTATTTGTTTACCAAAAACCATCGGAAATATCCTTGTAACTCTTACGTCACAAGTTACCAAAATGAGCCATCACCAAAATACCCCCATGTGGAGTCAAGTCTTCGCCCAAGTCTTCCTATGAAACTTTCATACTCCGCATAAAAGTAAAATCGCACATTGACCATGGAGATAATAAACACTTGACAATTGACAGGATAACCACCTCTAGTCTTGCAAAAGGGACAAAGTGCATGTGCGTTCATATATGTCCCCACCTTCCTTCGTGAGTTCCCTATCTCACTTTGATTCTCTTTTTTATTTCCTTATTTAAAATTTAAGTGACAAAACACCGAGAGTTATGTCCAAAAGCAAACGATATAATATAGGAAAATATGGTGCACAAGCCCAATTACATATCATAAACAAGTAATGAAATCATCTATAAAAGTACGTTGTTTATAACGATTCAAGAATGTGCTCTAATAAGACAATCATCTATAAAAAGGAGATTGAGATGGTTTATGGTTATTCAAGGATGTGTGCTAATAAGACAATCATCTATAAAAGGAGATTGAGATTGTTTATGGTTATTCAAGGATGTGCTCTAATAAGACACTAGGGCATTGGGATTCACATGAGTAGATTGTATAGACTCCCCACCATTTTTTTTTGGTGGCTTTTAGGGTTTGGCTTTTCTAAGAATAATAATGCTAAAATTATGATATATTTGTCACTAATGAATGCATATGTTGTAGAAGGTTAGTTGCTCTTCATGTACTCATGGTGTTCTTATCCTTATTTGTTACTCTTGTATTAGGGCTTATTGTCTTAGTGAAATATTGTAAAGGATGGTGGAGAAAATGTAGGTGGTTCTATGCTCATAGTCCAAAGGTCCCAAAAGATATTGGAGGTGCTCCATCTCTACTTGAATGCTTTGAGATTACACTGCAATATGCAAATTATGTAATGGTGCACAAGCCCAATTACATATCATCAACAAGTAATGAAATCATCTATAAAAGTACGCTGTTTATAACCATTCAAGAATGTGCTCTAATAAGACAATCATCTATAAAAAGGAGATTGAGATTGTTTATGGTTATTCAAGGATGTGCACTAATAAGACAATCATCTATAAAAGGAGATTGAGATTGTTTATGGTTATTCAAGGATGTGCTCTAATAAGACACTAGGGCATTGGGATTCACATGAGTAGATTGTATAGACTCCCCACCATTTTTTTTTTGGTGGCTTTTAGGGTTTGGTTTTTCTAAGAATAATAATGCTAAAATTATGATATATTTGTCACTAATGAATGCATATGTTGTAGAAGGTTAGTTGCTCTTCATGTACTCATGGTGTTCTTATCCTTATTTGTTACTCTTGTATTAGGGCTTATTGTCTTAGTGAAATATTGTAAAGGATGGTGGAGAAAATGTAGGTGGTTCTATGCTCATAGTCCAAAGGTCCCAAAAGCTATTGGAGGTGCTCCATCTCTACTTGAATGCTTTGAGATTACATTGCAATATGCAAATTATGTAATGGTGCACAAGCCCAATTACATATCATCAACAAGTAATGAAATCATCTATAAAAGTACGTTGTTTATAACCATTCAAGAATGTGCTCTAATAAGACAATCATCTATAAAAAGGAGATTGAGATTGTTTATGGTTATTCAAGGATGTGCGCTAATAAGACAATCATCTATAAAAGGAGATTGAGATTGTTTATGGTTATTCAAGGATGTGCTCTAATAAGACACTAGGGCATTGGGATTCACATGAGTAGATTGTATAGACTCCCCACCATTTTTTTTTTGGTGGCTTTTAGGGTTTGGCTTTTCTAAGAATAATAATGCTAAAATTATGATATATTTGTCACTAATGAATGCATATGTTGTAGAAGGTTAGTTGCTCTTCATTTACTCATGGTGTTCTTATCCTTATTTATTACTCTTGTATTAGGGCTTATTGTCTTAGTGAAATATTGTAAAGGATGGTGGAGAAAATGTAGGTGGTTCTATGCTCATAGTCCAAAGGTCCCAAAAGCTATTGGAGGTGCTCCATCTCTACTTGAATGCTTTGAGATTACACTGCAATATGCAAATATTGGTTGTCCCTAGGTAGAATTCCATCATACCATGAAATACTTATGACAAGACAAAAGAATTAAAAAATACATCATTGCGTCTGTTTAAAGCGAGAGAAACATTTCCACCCTAAGAAACAACCAATAATAGTGAAATTAAATAATCTAGGAAAATTGATCATCTAACAAATAAATCTTCCAAGTGATGGAGTTAAAAAAATATTCTTCAGTCACAAACTTGGCTCATAGCCAAGAAGACTTCGATAAGGGGAAAGACTAGATAAGGTTCTTAATAATTTCTACATGGCCATAGTGGGGATAACAAAAGTTCTATACACCTAGGTAGACATAGCTTATCTATAATTAAACCTCCCAAAATTAAACATCATGCAAGCATTGCATTGTTAGTTTCTAAACCTAGCTTCCATATGTTGTGAAGAAGCTATAGATAGGCCTTTTGTTGAGAGTTGACACACCAATGATTTTTCAATTGAAAACTTGCAATATAGCCACTTATATGACTTGGTTGAATTTTATATGGTGAATATTGATGTTACACTTGTATTTGTTACCCTAGGCATGGAAGGGAACCAAATGAAGTTAGTATGTCAAAATCATGAGTGTATGAAGAAAATTGCTTGTTAATCACCACATTTGATTCTGAGTATGTTTTTCATAAAAATAAGGGCCACAAAATGTGGCCTCCTTATGGACAATACATGGTTGGTTGTTGTTTTCCCATAGATAACTGGTGAAAAACACTAAAATTTTATAGATTTTGAGAGTTCCAAGGAGATCAATGAGAGATGGGTTGGCCATGATGCATTATTGACTATGGAACTTGTGCATGACCTATTTTCACCTAGTTCACTTGCCTTGAATGTATATCTATACTCCCCTATTATCATGCCCCAAGAGCATTCCCATGAGTTAAGGTGTGTCATGAACTCTGAGCATACAACACCAATGAACTTCCTCAACAATGGCATGACCAACTTGTGAGTACAACACTTGGACTATACCTCTCTTTTATACTTATTATGTGTTTAGTTAATGCTTGTAGGACAATAAAAAGTAAGAAAAATCACAAGTACCACATGGAATTATCATCCAATAGTATAATGTGCATCATAAGTCATCAACCTCATAAATTATGCAACATCATGTTCATGTACATGGTAGATGGGATGGAGGGTTGCAACGTCTAAATTCTTATAATTATATTCAATTATAAAACTAATATACAAATATTTATTACATCATCATAAGAGGAGGTTTGGTTCAGTCCCTGCTTGACCTCACCAAAAAACTGCACAAAACTTACTTTTAATTCCACTTGGGTCACCCCTCGGGTGAGAGTAACTTGACCTGGCCACCCATTAGGTGGCATACTCGACTCATGGACCTGTGCTTGGACCTACAACTCATTTGATATATTAAATTAGAAGAGCATAGACAAAGTATAATATGTGTGATTATATATTAGATCTAACATAATAACTTAAAGATGTATCTGATCATAGCCATAACTATGCAACCAATCGTTAACCTGCCATTTTTTATCAAAATAAAAAAAAATGTATATGCATAATCCACATATCAATCAGGAAGCTTCACAATCTATTATGAGACAGAGAATTACTTACAATTGTTCAAACCACACACAATAATTTAACATTATATCATACATAAATGAAGGGGTAAATGCTCTAGGTTAGTGACCCTTTCCAACCATCAATGTTTCCTCTTGTAGAGAAACTAGATGAAAATGACATTAAGCACAATGAATATAACTCTAAGCATCAACAATTTGTATTAAAAAATCCACATTTTAGATAAAAAATAATGCAACCGTAAGCTTGATCCCAATGATCACCACATGGGATCATCCCACAACCATGACACAATGGAAAAACCTTCCTTTAACTACCCCTAAAACTAGTTTTTACTTTCACATTTATACAAGAAAGATCAGGGGTGAATTGAAATGAATTCCCCCAAAAATGGTCTATCAAATAATGGTCAATCACGAGGGCTTCACTCAGGGAGAAATACCATACCACATGTTTTGATACTGGGGGATCTATATCAAGGGAAAAATGACATAATATATTGAGCATATAATCAGGGGTAAATGATTTTTATATTGACATGTATAAAAATGGAGCTCAAAGGTAATGAAAAAATATAAAAGGGTATAAAAAATGTTAACGAAAAAATGGGTACCAACAATATCTAGTGACAGTAGGGTTTTTTTTTTTTTTTAATTGGGAAGGTGTATTGGGTTTGTATTGCTAGGGGGTTAAATAATCTGATTTTTAGAGGTATTTCCCAATGTGTAGTCAAATTAAGGGTATTGTTTAATATGCCGTGAACGCACATAATATGTCAAAGGTTCATTGAGTGAATCACCCCTATGGCCAATTCACAAAATATTATCTTTGTTACATCCTTAGCTAAAGACATGACCTCATAGAGTTTAGTTGGCATGGAATCATCTGAGCATAGGTTGATCTGGTGTGCTTTGCTAACTGGTTGCTCAGTTTGGGGGCGTCGATGGTCAATGGTGCAACCAGAAATTACCCTTTTAAAGAACCGTGGATATCTCCCAATACGTGCATGTTTTGGAGGACATTATTGAGTGTAGCCTAATTGAGTATGTTATGAACAAAACCCATGTTTTATTTTTTCCAAATTCTGCTCCATTTTCCCAAAAATCATGCTTGAAGTTGATGAATCCATTCTACCTACCACAAGTTATTTAAATTGTTGATCACTACCCAAAGCCTTCTAGAATAGACATGGGTGTAATGTGTATAACATGAAACCATGTGTCAATGATAGAGACAAAATCCATGTCCTAGAATTCTCCTTAGAGCCGTGTACATATGCTAACCTCATAGGTTGGTTACCAGACCGACATGGAAGTTACAATAACTGGTTAGAAAAAATTTCATTAGTAATAAATTAAGTGTTATCCTCTTTAGTCCATTAAAAATAAAATAAAAAGAAAATAATTAACTACTTAGTATTCTTAGTATTTTAAAAAAACACTCATGGGAAAATATGGTAAAAAGAGCAATGAATGGGTGACAAGGTGTAGTGAGATGAGTAGGAATAGTTGTTTTAAACAAAGAGAAAAATGAAAAATTGGCAACCCAACAATATACCTATGGGGTTCATTGTGATAAGCAACAAACTATTGGCATTATGAAAAATGTGTTTATGGTAACCTACTTGATGAGCTGTCCTTGATGGAAACCTACTTGATGAATATGCCAACATGATGATAACAAGATGATTCTACAGGCTAGTACACATGTGAAACATAATTTGGACAAAGGAATAGCAGTTTAGAGATAGAGGAACAATGAATGTGATGTCTTGATATGTACACATGGGTTTTCTGTAGAAAAGTTGTGTACATATGCGGTGATGGAGAAGAAAAAGCGCGTACAATTTTTGCACCATGGTATGCTAAATATGAGGGATCTTTACCATGATAGTGCCCCATAGTATTGAGTGCAACAATGAATATTTGATCTCGTTAAAGAATACCATCAACATTAGTATGGGTTTGACCCTATCTACTGGCTAGGGTATTATCTATAAAAGGATATGAAGATCAAAGTGTTTCAGAGTGCAAGTAATGGGCTATTGATGAATTGTTTGTTTTGGAATTAGGTTTCACAAGGAATGTGATAAGGGATCAAATCTATTAGATTTGAAATGACTACATGATTTGCTTATGGGTTGATCTATGATAATACCTTTTTTACTGGATTTGTCGAGATTTGGGTTTGACTGAAGTTATGGTGTGCAAAAAAGGTATGATTGAATAATTTGCAAATCTAGACACAAGTTTGTCTCAGGAAGATCACTAATAATTTGATCAAGCTTCCATATCTTGTGTCATGATATTTTTGGAGATATTATCAGTGGAATTTGAGCTTCCTATATGCTCCTAAAATCATGTATCAAATAGATCATGTTGGAATTTCTACTGTAATGCTTCATCTAGGAGGTTCTAGAGGGTGAAACTTGGACCATAGTGAGGGGAACTCCCACTGATCATCTGATTTAGTTTCAAAACTTGGAGTTCTATAATTTAGGAGATATATCTTGAGGACGTTTCTATATTAGTTTTCATGCAAAGTGTTTGAAAAAATTCCTAAGTGGTTTAATGAATCATTACATATAAATTGTTTGATGAAATGCCCTAATGAAAATTATGTAATGTGGATGGGGGTAATATTGTTGTATGGTAGTATTTTTTTAAATTATCTATGCCTATTTGCATACAAATAATTTTAATAAATGTGTTAAAGGTTCTTTATTACAATTTTCATATGAACTATTTGATAAAATAGATCAAAGACATAAACCAAAGTTGCATGATTAAGTGATATATTTCAATTAGTATGTTACAGGTGGAATCAAAGCAATGTTTCTTATTTGATTTCATACAAAATGTTTCAAAAAATGTCTACAAGAAAAATACTACTTAATTTGTTGTATAAAAAGTATTTGAAGAAAGGTTTACATGGAAAGTGTTTGACAAAATGTATGAGAGATGAAAATCAAGTTTTTATAAGTGTGGTTAGGATAAATTTTGTAGGGTTATGTCAAAAATTCCCCATCCACTTCGCAAAGCATTATGAATAATATATTTCAACCTTTTTTGCACCATTTTCTCCTATTCTTATTTGATGACATCTTCATTTACAAAAAATAATGACATTCCAACCTCACCCATGTGGATAAGGTCTTACAATAATTGTCTCATCATAATTTTTTTCTTAAAAGGTCCAAATGTTTTTTTGGGCCTAGAAGTGGAATACTTGTGCCATATTTTGGGTAAGAATAGTGTACATGTTCCCCCCAAAAAATAAAAGCTATGAAGGATGTGCCATGACCTAAGACTATTGAAATCTTAAGGGGCTTCTTGGGTTTAACATTGTACTATAGAAAATTTTTCCACAACTATGAAAATTTGTTAGTGTTCTTACAAAGCTACTTAAGAAAAAATACTTTTGTTGGACTGAGGCTAATAAATTTTCTTTCAATATTATAAAGAGGATTTGTACACCACTCCAGTCTTGGTCCTACATGATTTCACTAAAAAAAATTTCTTGGAATGTGATGCTTCCAACAAGGCATTGGAATGAAACCCATTGGCCTTTACTAGTAAACAAATTTCATAACATCACTTGGGAAAATCCACTTATGAAAAATAAATGATGGCCATTTTTTATGCCATCAACATATGACATCCCTACTTTCTTAGGAAATGTTTCTAGATTAAAATGGATATCACAATATTCAATATTTTTGGAGTAGTGGATTTTGTCATGAGAGAAACATAATTGGGTCACAAAAATGTTTGGTTATGATTACGAGATCAACTATAAAAATATAAAAGCGAAAGTAGTCACTAATTCTCTTTCTATAAAATATGGAGAGGATTGTTTCCTTTTTTACCTGTCCTTCATCATAGGCAATTGGTTGATAGTAATTCACTAGGAATGGTCCCAAGATTTTAGGACTTACACACTAATCCACTAGGTTCAACAATATTATCAAGCATCCCCTAGCTTCACTTGAAAACATGAGGATCTATGTTATAAAGTTTTCTTGTATTAACTCCCACAGTTTGGTCTCAAATCCATGGTGTTTTTGGAACTCCATGCTTCACTACCCATTGACCATTCAAGCTCTCATAAAACATATGAAAGTATCAAATGTTCAATTTTCTCGGATGTCATGAATATAGATATTTGAACTTATGTGGTTGAATGTGAATTTTTATTAATGCAACTAAGGTGAAATAATGAACACTCTAACAAAAATCCAACTCTTTCCAATCACACCTACTATATGGGTAGATATCTCTATGGACTTTATCACAACCTTCAAAGAATATATTAATAAATCAATGGTGCTTGATAGAATTTCTAGATATGCCCATTTCTTTTTCCTCCAACATCGTTTTCGATATTCCACAATGACCCAAGTTTTCTTAGACAATATCTCCAAATTGAATGGCATGCCACAATCAATTGTAATTGACCATGATCCTATTTTTAGTAGTAACTTCTGGAAAGAATTATTTAGACTCAAGGGCACCCAATTCCATATTATCATTGAATAACATCCCCAAACTTATGGTTAGATGGAAGTTGTCAACAAATGCTTAGATTCCTATTTAAAATGTTTTACATGTAAAATATAGTCTCAATTGGTTAAATGGATACAACTCACAGTGTAAACACCCCACCTTTCCTTTGGAGAAGTGGTCACTTGCTAACCCAAATTCCATGGTACAGTTAGAGAAGTGGGATAATATTTTGTCTTTTTTTTTTTTTTTTTTTTCGAGTTCTCAAAACTCAAAAAAGATGTTTCCATTACACTCATCTCAGTGAGAAGTTTCTCGTGATATAAATTTTTATGCCATTTGGACTCCAATATCTCAAGATATGTTTAATCCATTTAAAATTTTCATTTTTTTTTTCCACGTGGCTCCCGCTTTTTACAACACCCTCCTACTATCTTAGGGACATATGCCTATGTCGCATCTCCACATAGCATTTCCATTAACAATACACCAGCTTTGTTCTATTTATATTATATCTATATAATTGTATTTTTATCTAGTGTTAATTCTCGTAGCGATGAAACAAACATTCCATATGGCCCACAACCCTACCAAGTGCCCAAACCTTATACGTTGATGCATATCATACAACATTATTATACTTGCCGAGGTAGGTATATAGCAAACAATATGCCGTTGACTGCCTATTAATTGCATTGACTTGTTTTTTAAATAATTCATTTAACCAAATTTTCTCTGCGGCTGAGAATTTCAGATGTGGATAATAACATTTAACCAAAGTTTCCGTTAGTCATCAGTAATTTTCACTATCCTTAGATGACTAATTATTGTTTCTAGATTTTTAAAAACAAAATTCCATGAACATTGTGAGTTTTAGAAATCTCACTGCCTTCATTATCCTTAGAGAAATTTTTTTACTATCCTACCATTTTTCCATTTCATGATCACCTTGTAACTCTTACAAACTCTAAATGGCTTGTGCCTCTCATTTCCATCCTTTTTCCTACCCTTAATCTCATTACTCTGTTTATCCCTTGCCTATGACTCCATTGTCCATCTAAGGTTTTGAGGGAATTTTTCTTGGTTTCATGACTTCCATGGTTAAATCATCAGCAAGGCTTGTATCTTGATTCTCTTACACCTCCTTATATCCTTAATATATCTTCAGAAACACTTCCCGTCACTCCTATCCCTCAAAATCATCATTTTTCTACAAAACCTAGCCTATTGCTAGAATTTGACACTTTTTCGAGACTAGGCCTGTGTTTTTCCCTTTTAGACCCCTTCCCCTCACTAAATCCTTCAAATTACACTTTCCCTTACTCTCTAACATCCATCCCTATCCCCCACAATTTCCCCAAGAATTTAGACAACCCTTAACCCCTTCATTCTCTTCCCTCTACAAGGCAGTCCTAAATCCCTTATTTTGCCTACAAAAAACCCTAATTTCCCCTTCCAACTAAACTAGGGTTTTCTATGGAAAGGATGCATAGGAGAAAAGGATACATATGATAGATCATATTAGCAAACATAAATCCATACCAACTCATAAAAATCATGCCTCCATCATTTTCCAAGAATTCATTCCAAGAGCCAAGTCATTTGCCACACTTAGGGCCAGTTTTTCTTAAAACTATGTTTCTGACCCAAAAAGATGAATTTGGAATGAGTGAGAGAGTTTGTTTTCCATCATAGGGCCAAGGTGAAAAACCTCCTTCCGTTTGTACACAGGTATCATGGCTTGGGAGAAATGTCAAACATACAGGTGTCACGGGAGAATTTATGCACTCCTCGAGTGACCTTGATAAAATTAGGTTTTCTCATATCTGGAATGTTCAAATGACTTAATGGATGATTCAAATGACAACTACACTTGAATATATTTCCAATGAGCTATCATGATCCCAATTTGGAATTGAGTAAGGCATCCAAAAGTGGTTTTCACCATCCCTCTACATTTCTATACCATCATTCATCACTTTTTGACTAGTCTTGGGAGAATCAACTTTTGAAAGGTAAAATAAACTCCAATTAGAGAAACAAAGGTATATTTGGAAAGTGGACAGGATAATATTTCCAACAAGCTATCATGGGCCAAATGTGGACATCGGGAAGGCCTCCAAATTCCCTTTTCAAACATCGCTACGTGTAGGGAGTTCAGGCGCTACGCTTATGGCAGAAGGTTTTAAGAGGCTGTTCAAAGTGACTTCTAGGGTTTTCCAAGGTAAAGTGATTCACTGCCTCAAAGAGAAAGAATGCAAAGAGTATTAGAGTGAGGGATATCAAGTCTTCAAAGTGCAGTTAACTACTATCATGATCCGAATGGAAAATGGCATCAACCCATGGTATTCATCTACCCATGTTATCCCTCCACCCATGGAATTTACCCATGGTATTTTAAATGGCATCAACCCATGGTATTCATCCACCCATGATATTTATTCGCCCATGGTATTGTAAGTGACCCATGGTATGTATCCACCCATGGTATTCATCCACACATGGGATTTACCCATGGTATTGTAAGTGGGATCTACCCATGGTATTGGCCTATGGTATCTACACATGGTATTGTAACTCAAAAAAGGCTATAAATAACAAGCCTCAATTTGTAAAGGGACATATTTTCCACCACAATGTAGCTTCTAAAGTTATTCTCTATTTTAATAAAACAAGTTTCTTTATGGTTTTATTTTGTTTGTGTTCTCTTTTTTTCCTGGCATTCTAATTTTGCAGATCTTGTCATATCCTTTTCAATTTTATTAGATCGTGGGGACCTCCCCCCAAGATCCAGATTAGTGGTATCAGGTTTAGGTTACGAATCCATGGGAATGAGGGTTTGAAGCATATTTCAGTTTCAATTTTTGGCAGCAATCTTCAGCAAACTCCATGAATTTCTTGGGCGGTTAGTTTGAAGATCATATCTAAAAATTTTGGTGAAAATTTTACAAAATCAAAGACCCGATCTGGATTCCTTGCAAAAAAATACCAAAATTCAAAAAAAAAAATCCAAATTGGAGTTCGGATGAGGGAGATATCGTTGATTCTAAATCAACAATGTTGCAGAAAATGTTCTGAAGACAATTCGTGGATGGCGACTCTCTTGTAAATTTTCACAGTTTTTAGTGAAAAATTTCAGAGAAATGGCTATATATCTAAGCTCCCTTGAAAAATCACCCAAGTAAAAAAAAAAAAATCGGTCGAATTGGAGTCCGGATGTGGGAGTTATCGTTGATTTAAAATCAACTATTTTTTCAGAAATTTTATGACAGCGAGACAGTTCCAGTGCGAATATGAGCGTCTAGAGTCTCCAGATAGCAGTTTTAAACACATTAGAATATGCAGAATGATCATTCCATTTCCAAAAATAGGTTATAAAAAATATTCTGAGTTATATTGACCGATTTATGCTCATTTTAAATCTAGAGCAGCATTCGGAGCGGGTTCCCTTTGGAGATGTGCCCTCCCACCCCGCTTTAGTAGGCACCTGCTTCACATTCATCAGTTTCAGCATAGCAGTATTCAACTTGGGTTATTTGGAGACATGCCCTCCCACCCCAAGCTATGTAGGCACCTGCTACTTCATCAACAATCAACATCACGGTTATGGGTCACTGCACAAAATCATTTTCATCGAAGTCCATTTGCTAGGCTGCACACTGTTAGTCACACAGTTGGTCACAAGCATTATAGGGTATCTCTATCCTCGGATCTTCGTTTTTCATGGTTTTGGTTCATCCACAAACCCACACTTCATCGAAGTGCATTTTCTAGGCCGCACACTGTCAATATCACAGTTGGTCACACGCATTACAAGGTATCTCTATCCTCGGATCTTCGTTCATCACGGCTATGGGTTAACTACACAAAACCATTCTCTTCAGTGGCTCTTCATATTCAACAAAGGCTTCTCAGGAGGGAACTTCACGCAATGGGGACCATTGCTTCTTTAGGATGGAGGAATGATCCGAATGGAAAATGGCATCAACCCATGGTATTCATCTACCCATGTTATCCATCCACCCATGGAATTTACCCATGGTATTGTAAATGGAATCAACCCATGGTATTCATCCACCCATGATATTTATTCGCCCATGGTATTGTAAGTGACCCATGGTATGCATCCACCCATGGTATTCATCCACACATGGGATTTACCCATGGTATTTTAAGTGGTATCTACCCATGGTATTGGCCTATGGTATCTACACATGGTATTGTAACTCAAAAAAGGCTATAAATAACAAGCCTCAGTTTGTAAAAGGACAGATTCTCCACCACAATGTAGCTTCTAAAGTTATTCTGTATTTTAATAAAACAAGTTTCTTTGTGGTTTTATTTTGTTTGTGTTCTATTTTTTTTCTGGCATTCTAATTTTGCAGATCTTGTCAGATCCATTTCAATTTTCTTAGATCTTCGGGACCTCCCCCCAAGATCCGGATCATATCAAATGATCAAAATAATCAAAGAATAGGTTTGAGGTTCAGAATAGGATACCAAATTGGTCTTAAGGTCACTGTTATAAAAGTGTCAAACATCAGTGTTTTAGGTCAATTTAGGCACCATTCCCAATGACCTGGTTAACTGGGCATCATCTCCGTGACCGATGATCAAGGGTCTATCATTCCCTATCATTTCAGTTGCTACATACCCTAAGACAAGAAACAAGACAAATCAAGCAAGATTTTCATCAAGCAAAGGTTTCCAAGGTTTGAAGCTTATTATATAACATATGAGAGCTCACCAACACAGGATCTAAGGGGCCTAAGTGCATTGCATATGCAGGTAGCCCCATGCAAGGTTGCTCTGCAAAGCACTTCCCGACATTCACAGGTGCATTGGTCACATTGGGAGCAAAAATCTCATTGTTCCAAAATCTCCACTTGGCCAGTGCCTTCTAGAAGAGTTCACATGTGTCAAGCTTCGGATCCAAGTGTCCATTTGACATCTACATGACTGGAAACATGTCTTTCCTATTATTAGAAAGTCATTGATTGCAAAAATACGTACAGTTCATCTATAAATTGAACATAGATCTAAGTGCTTGAGGAGGAAGAATTTGAGTAGAGAAATGCTGGAGAATTTTCAATTGAGAGCTAGATTTGTGTAGCTGTTGCTGGAGAGATTTATACTGTGATGAAGCTTGGGAATGTTGTTGGAAGGTCATTTCAAATTAGTCACTAGGCTCTAACCTCTCCTTCTATCATCAATAAAGAGTACTGCTTATTTTTCCCTATATGCATATGTATTGGCTTTGATTTTCCATATTACAAGATCTTGGTTGATGTATATGGTTTATGCTTTACTGATTTAGCTAACTAGCTTGAATAGATATCTATATTATTGCGTCTTTTGTTGTTTCAGTGTTCTTTCTTGCAAGAAGCATTCAACTTACAAACCGTTTGAATTTGAAGCTGCAACAGAAGCGACGGAAGGAGCCATTTGGAAGCAACTAAACAAGTAAGCCTCCAATCCTCTCTGTATATCTGTTCTAAGTTAGGAGAAATAGTCTTATAGTATTTCACCTATTTTTCTAGACTAGCACCTGTATAGGGAAGCGTGATTTATCCATAATTCACAATTATGGCCCAAAAAATTGGCGACTCCACTGAGGCTAATTTCTCTTAGTTCTAGGTGTTTAAGCCTCTAATCTGCTTTGTTTATCCACCCAATAGTTGTTACTCATAAAGATTAAATTTTTTCAGAGCTTAATTTGTAAAGACAGTGACTTAAAAATTAGTATTTTTTTTTGTATACTGCGCCCAACACACCTTTAGACAGGACACAGTTCTTTGCAGAGCATTGTCTCCCTTGCTAGCCTGCGTTGCAGAGCACTCTCTCCCCTTGGAGACTGTGTTGACTCATGAAAGTACCCAAATTCCCTTGAATTTGACTTTGCAACTTGCTTCAGTTTTGTTTGTTGTTGTGTTCTGAAAAGTTTGATCCTCAATTGACTAGTGGCTCTATATACTTCTTCTCCTTTGACTGAAAATTTGTTCAATGTTGTTTTAAAAAAGTTTTTCTTTATCATTGACAAGTTGATTTCAAATTACTTTTTTATGGTCACTTTAAGAATCATTTGCTTTCGAAATAGGAAATTGTTGTAAAATCTTCATTTCCTTGATAGGAGAAATTATTGTTGAAATCCTCATTTTTCCTTCAAAAGAGAAAATTTTATTTGTATTCTTCGTTTCTCGAAAGTAAAAAGCATTTGAATTATTGATTTAGTGCACCTAGTTTCTTTTCTGCATTCATAACATTAAGGAAAATGAAAAGAAAAACTTGCATTTGCATGAAGAATAATGTGTGTTTTGCAAAAGGAACATTAGGAAATCTGTATTTAGTTTGTGCTCATTGATTTTGTTTTGTTCATTGATTTATTTGCTCACAAATTATTTGCTCTCTTCCCTTAGTAGCTAGGGTCTTCATTGAAAAAGTTGAAAGTGAAAGATTGTTTATCATTCTTAGCTTGCATTTTAGGAATTTCATATACATCATCGCAGTGAACCTTTGAAAGGAAAATTGTTAAGCAAGATCAACATAAAATTAATCTCAATTTACTTAACAACGCATTGGAACCATAATGATAACATTTAGAAGGTCTAGGCTAGAGATGTGTTCCGACATCGTAAAACATAACAACTATTGTTAACTTGTCTGCGTTACATTCTGAGTGTGATACCTCACTCCACATATGTAAGTATATTGTAGCTCGTCCATGTAATTTCTTGTATATCGGGCGGTGTTACAGTACGATAAGTATAGAGGGGTGCTCTCACTATGCGATTTCACATCATATAGCGCTAATACGGACTTGGGCCTCCACGTACCCTCGGGTATATTTTGGAGGACAACTTTTAGGTGCTATCCATCCATAGTGAATCGAGTCGGTCACCTTGAAATTATGATACACCGAACACAACATTCGGGGATATTACCTGCCCATACTTCTTGGTTCGCCAGAAGTTATTCTGCAGTTCATAGTTTCTTGGTAAACCCTTTTGCCTAACATTACCCTTTTTTTGTTTATTTGTTTTTTGGATAAAATAAATCAGTAATCATGGAAGAACAAAATCCTATCCCCCGTCATTTGCGTAGATTATCTTTACAACCAAATTTACCATCAGAAGTTGTTTCTCGTAGGCGAAGGCAATCACGATTTGTCGAATCAAGTACAATTCGTATCTCTGGAGAAACATCATCTTTTAAACTAGAGTTAGCTCAAATTATTTCCACACATCCCAGTTCGTTTAATGTTGTCGAAACAGAGCCTTCATAGCTACCCATGGTCATGATCCATTCAATCGCTGAAACCATACCTCCTGGACCCAACGTTGTTCAATCATAAATTGTTCCAGATCTTGTCTCTTCTTTGCCAGAACATCTGAATCCTAAAGTCGAACAACCGGAAGTTGTTCCTACCTTGGTCATCCCACAAACTTCTGTAGCTATTGAAACTCCTATATCACACATTCAACCGTATGAAATATATTTTGGGCCTGACGGTGAAGTTCTTCCTCCCGGTTTAATTGCAATTGAAGAAATCCCACAAGGTGATACACCTTTAACTCCAACCCATTTTGGGGAGGACCTTTACCTGTACCAATATTTTCCTCAATTGTTTCCATCTGCTTTTGTTGATCCTGTTGCCATTCAATCTCTCATCGATTTTCGAGGGTATACATTTGGTCAAACAACCATGTCTGAACCAACATCTTCGGTTGGGTCTATTGTTCCAATTACGTCAGCTCCTACCCTCGCTACTCCATCGATGTTCACAACCTCACCAGAGTCATATTTGCACAGTGGCCCTTCGGTCCCAATAGGCTACAAATCATTGTCTAGCACTTTCTCTGGTGCATCTTCATGATCATGGTATTTGCTAATGTCATCATCTAGTGTTTTAATTGGTATTCATATAGTTAGTACTGAATGACTTGATTCATTACATACATCATCAGGACAATATCAAGTTGGTCCTTTTGGGTCAATTCCTTTAAGTACCATATCAACTAGACTCCCAGCATTTGGGGAAAATTATTTTTCATCTTATTATCCTCCTTATGATGGAGGTCAACCTTTGGTCACCCAATATGACAGTACTCAATCACTTTTTGGTCAAACTAATGTTGACATGAATGTTTGTCAATGGCAGCCCACTCTGCCTATCCAACCACAAACGGTTGTACACTCGTATCAACCGGTTCAACCTACTACACCCACTTCATTACCACTTGTTAATACATCTATACCCCTGTTACAGACTCAAAATCCTTTGGTTAATTTACAACAACCTGTATCAGGAATCATTTATTGACAAGCTGATATACCATTTTATGGGATGTCACAAGCACAAAATGGTTATACATATCAACCGAATCCAACTTATACTAATTTGGGTTATAACATTGGTGGACAGACCCCTTGGCATCCACAAGCACAAATGCCTCAAACTTCATTTCAACAAGTATCATATCCAGGTTTTGGTCAATAGAATTCTCAAGCGTTTTCTATGCAAAATAACCCCTATCTAGGTTACCAGTAGCAAATTCCGTATGTTGGTGCTCAAAGGCCTGTTGCCCAAGCAATTCCATCTTACCCTGGCTATGCTCAACCTGACCTTAATTGACACTTTCCTTTTGTTACAACCTTGGAATTACCAGATTTAAACTGGTTAACCAATGATCCTATAAATTATGCTCCTTGGTGGCCGATGATACCTCACAAATTACCCTCTGATATTCATAAATTCAATGGCAACCATGGAGAAGATCCGTCGACTCATGTCATGACTTATCATTTATGGTGTTCATCAAATTCCTTGAATGATGATTCTTTTTGACTACGTCTTTTCCATTGCACGCTTACAAGTCCAGCTGCTAAATGGTACATTGAGTTACCTAGAGCTTCTTTTTACAATTTCACTGCCTTAACTATTGTCTTTTTGACCCATTTACAGTTACCGATCAGATACAAAGCTGGAACATAACTCTTGACCAACTTCAAATAGACTAATTCTATTCACATTTCTAATCATATTCATGAGTGGTGTCGCCGTCGATGAATGGTTAAGACATTTGTTCCGGATCAGCTCCTTGTTGAATGGTTCATTAAGTCCCTGTTACCATCTATAACTGAGGATGTGGCTAAAGGTGGCGTCATTACAGAAGAGAAAGTTATCGCTCGTGCCCAATATTTAGACTTGATTTATACTTAGTCTGGCACACTCTATGAAAAAATTCCTAATGAGCCACAATCTAATTTCAATGTTCCTCCTCAAATAAAGGACTCTCATGCTGGAGACGGCTTGATAGGCATTGCAAACACACACCACGCTACTGCATCTGATCCTGCTCCTACTTCCGAAATTAATGTCGTGCCATTTGACAAAGGCAAAAGTGACAAGCAATTAGGAAGTAAGAAAAATGGGAAATCAAAGAAAAAGAAATTTTATAACCCACAGGAAATATCATCTGATCAACCGTCAGGACCACAGAAAACTCATTATCCATGCATAATCTGTAACGAGGAACACTTTGTTAGGGATTGTCCTCATCGTGCCAAAGTCTCAAAAATCATCAAGACTTCCCATGCATCAGCTGTGTTGACAAACCCATTTCCAAATCTGGACACTAATTTGGTTGCTACGGATCCAACTCCTAGTTCCTAAGTGTTAATGTTATCCACCAAAAAAATTTCACCAGATATTTTGGCATCGACGCGGAATAAAGACTATGGTAGTTTGGCCACCGATCAGCCTAGTACCTCGACAATGAATCCATCTAATGAATCAGTACCACCTACTGTTATTCATGAATTGAAAATTAAGCCATCGAAGGGAGTAATTCATAAATCGACATATAATCCTCAAGCAAGAGCTGCACCTGCACAAAATTATAATATAGTTGAATATTTGGCTCAATCCCCTTCAGCTATGTCTGCTCTTGAGGTATTACAAAATTTTCCCTCCCAAAAACAGGCTTTATTGTCGGCCATTGGTGGAATTGATCCGACTGATTCTAATCTTGTCGTCTTTAATCATACGGGCTGTGTGCTGCAATTACCAGTAGAATTGGCATTCTCCGTAAAATTAAATGTTCTCAATCACTTTTTTCATCACACTATTATTGACGAGGGAGCATCTATGTGCATTATGTCTCTAAACTGTTGGAAGTCACTTGGCTTGCCACGATTACCACAATCATCAACGACATTGAAGGCTTTTGATGGAAGAAAATATAGACCTTGTGGTATTATCAATAACCAACATGTTGAATTAGGGGGAAAAACAGTGAATATTGATGTCGAGGTTGTTGACAGACCCCTTGAATATAATATTTTACTTGGAAGACCATGGGTATATGCAATGATTGCCATTGTTTCTACATGCTTTAGAATGATTTCCTTTCCACATAAAGGTACAATCACAATCATTAAGCAATTATCCTTTTTTGCCTCCGCTTCAAAGGTAACAGGAAGTGTTCCATTTGTTCACTTACCCCAACTATAAATTCAAAAAATTTGTGTAGGACTCTTAAAGGATTTCACTCTTATGGGAACCTTTGCATTACCACCGCCCACGATGTCGGAAGAAATTGCAAGTATAGAGACCTGCTACATGATCTCTTCCACTCTATCTGGCTTAAGGGAGAGTATGGGTGATTCTGAAATTTCTACGTTGGATGATGTTTTACCGTCCAGCCCTATTGAGCTAGCATAGCAATCAATCTATTTGGCTTGAGCGGAAATTCCAAAATCAACATCACTGAGTGTTTGGGTTGATCGTTCCTTAGATTTTGGTACTCCATCTGATCCATTTTCCTCAAAATTGGCAGATGAAAATATTTTGGAAGCTATGATGTTAGAAGGAGAACCATGGAGAGATTATCATCATCATTCCCATCTTCCTGATTATGAAGAAAACAATCTCAGTGAACTATATCACCCATCCATCAAAAATGTCTTTTCAAATTATTTTCCAATTAATGCAATTGACTCTGAGCAAAATTTATCAAATATCGAAGAAACGATTTCTATCGATATTTCGACCAAACCTGGCGTTGTAGAAAATATTCTTGTTGGTGTATCTTGATCTCCATCATAACTTGATTCATATCTCTCTCTTTTTCATGAATTTCGTGATGTATTCGCTTGGTCTTACGAGGAAATGCCAAGCATAGATACTAGTATTTTTGAACACACTATTAACATGTATCCTGATGTCAAACCAGTGCGTCAACGACTTTGTCTTATTCATCCAAAGAAAGCCGCTGCCATCAAAGCAAAAGTTGAAAAACTTTTGCGTGCTGGTTTCATTTACCCTGTTCCGCTAACTGCGTGGGTTTCCAATATTGTTCCTATTATGAAAAAACAAGGAACCATTAGAGTGTGCGTCGATTATCGAGATGTTAAATATGCTTGTCAAAAAGACAACTATCCTACTCCCTTTATCAACCAGATTATCGACGATTGTGCTGGATGCGAAATATTCTCGTTCATGGATGGATTTTCTGGCTACAATCAAGTCAATATCCGCTCAGATGACTGACATAAGACAACATTCATCTGTCCCTAGGGCACATTCGCATATAGGAAACTTCCATTTTGTTTAAAGAACGTTGGGGCAACTTTTCAGAGAGCAATGGATTATGTTTTCAATGACATCAAGCACATTGTTCAACCATATCTAAATGATTTATCAGCACATTCACGAAATTGGATTGATCACCCAATGCATTTGAGAGGCATTTTATTACGCTGCTGACACTACAAGATATGCCTCAATCCACATAAATGTGTGTTTTGTGTTGGTTCTGGTCGATTGCTTGGATTCGTAGTCTCAAAATAAGGAATTCTAATAGACCCAATGAAGGTTCAGGCCATTCTTGATTTGCCTGCACCATCAAACTTGCTTAAGATACAGAAACTTCAAGGAAAGGCTAACTTCCTGAGAAGGTTCATTCCAAACTACATCGAAATGGCTAAAGGATTTACTCGATTATTGAAAAAGGGGGTTCCCTTCCACTGGGACCAAGTTGTGCAAGCTTATTTTGATGCTGTCAAGGACACTCTTGTCTGAGCGTCATTAATGTATCCTCCAAATTATCAAAACGATTATTTCCTATATATTGTCGTGGCTGAAACGACCATCACTATGGTTTTGTTCCAAGTAGAAGATTATCTGATCATCGACGATACACTTTATCATCGTGGTGTCGATACCATTTTAAGGAGATGCCTCACTCATGAGAAGGCCAAGAAAGTATTAAATGATTTTCATGCTGGGGCTTGTGGTGGACACTTATCTGGATATGCTACCGCATAGAAGATACCCTGTGCTGGTTACTTTTGGCTTACTATTTTTCGAGATTGCATCCTTGCAGTCAGAAGTTGTCATGCATGCCATATTTTTTATCGTAAAATCCACAAACCACCAGCACCAATGCATCCTGTTGTCTCTGCTGGACCATTTACGAAATGGGCTATTGAATTCATGACTTGTAACCCTCCTGCGTCTGGGGTGCATGGTTATATTATTGTCACAGTCGACTATTTTACCAAATGGGCCGAAGCGATGCCTACATTCAATAACATAGGACAAACAACTGCATTGTTTTTCTTCAACCATGTTATTGCATGGTTTGGGGTCCCATAGGCTATAGTTACGGATCATGGGAAGCATTTTCGCAACCATATGATGTTTGAATTGACTACCAAGTTAGGATTTTCGCATGATAATTATACTCCTTATTATCCACAATCAAATGGACAAGTTGAGGCTATTAACAAAATTCTACTCCTTATTGTCACAGTCAACTATTTTACCAAATGAGCCGAAGCAATGCCTACATTCAATAACACAGGACAAACAACTGCATTGTTTTTGTTCAACCACGTTATTGCACGGTTTGGGGTCCCATAGGCTATAGTCACGTATCATGGGAAGCATTTTTGCAACCATATGATCTCTGAATTGACTACCAAGTTAGGATTGTCGCATGATAATTCTACTCCTTATTATCCACAGTCAAACGGACAAGTTGAGGCTATTAAAAAAATTCTTAAATGAATGCTTCAACGAATGATAGGAGTCCGTAAAAGGAACTGGCACTTGATACTATAATCCGCTTTGTGGGCATATCGAACCTCGGTGAGAAACACAATCAGATTTACTCCTTTTCAATTGGTGTATGTTCTAGAAGCTATCTTACCAATCCAATGTGAAATATCATCGTTAAAACTTGCGATAGACTTGTTACCTGACACCTTAGAAGAAGAAGTGCGTCTCCTTAACCTCATCCATATTGATGAAACGCGTCGTGAAGCCCAATTGGCCAAGGAAGCACATAAGAGATGTATAAAGGCGCAATACGACAAAAATGTCCAACCTCCATCTACTCATAGGGCGACTTGGTCCTTCTTTACGATCAAGAAGCTGATGTAATAGGTACAGGGAAATTTGAGCCATTGTGGCATGGCCCCTATATTGTCAAAAGAGTTCTTGCTAAGGGTGCCTACGAGTTAGTTGATTACAATGGGATTCCATTGGCATAGCCTAGAAATGGGTTGTATTTGAAACGTTACTATGCTTAATCATAAGCGTAGTAATTTTTTGTATTATATTGTTTATATGCTATTGATTTACATTCACTATCTTAATTTTTTCTTAGAGTTTTCTTGATGTTAGTAATCCGCTTTACATTTTATCGCAGACGTCTGAATCTTAGAAACCATTTGTTGGATATGCTGATGGTGCTAGTCGTAGTGCGCAAAATCTATCCTCTGCAGCATGGGCCATTTTCGCTTCGAATGACGAGTTAATGAGTTTTCAAGGGATTTGTATTGGTAGATCGACGAACAATATCGCTGAGTATAGCGCGTTGATCGAAATTCTCTCTGATGCCATTTCATTTGGTATTAACCGCATAATCATAAGGTTAGACTCACAACTTGTGGTATTACAACTTACTAGTGTTTATACTGTTATAAATCCAACACTTCTTAGATTGTTCCTAAGAGTTTGGCTTTTGGAAAGACATTTTGATTTCATTCAATATCAACACATTTCCATAAATTTGAACACTTTGATTGATTCATTAGCTAATCAAGGTTTAAGACATACATTTGCGACATAGGTAAAGAAAACATTCACATCATTGAATAGGATTGCGCATTAAACAGAGGAAAAACTCTGAAATCATATAGATAGATAGTTACAGGTTTTTACAAAATTTGTGCCAAAGACACATTGGTCATCTAACCTCAAAATGTATGCAAAATGTCACAAGAAAACTAGTGGTGCTCATGGTAACATGCTATAGATCTAGCAATCCTACGGAGCAACCGCATCCAGCGGTTAGGAACCCCAATAGTGTGTCACTGCAGTCGCATGGGAAGATATTCGATATAGAAATTTGGAATCCTAAAGGTCAACCCCTCTATGTGCTATTGAAGCTCAGCCAATGTCTCAGCCATAGCAAGGTCCTAAAGGACTTCTCTCCCAACATCCCTCTCTACTTGCGCATCTGCTTCACGCTCTAGTTCCTCTACCGGTTGAACATGACCAATATATGCATTACATCAAACATTTAGTTTAGTCTTGGAAAGAAATAATAACACAAATTTTTTTTATAAACCATAGAAAAATCAAAAAACATGGTCAAATCATTCTTACCTATTGCACCCCATTGAGTGCCTTCTGGTAATACTAAATCTGGATCTCCTAAGAAGTCGACCCCTGCGTATTTGTACTCATCAATGGCAACAATCTATTGCTGGTACCAGTCGAAGAATGCAGTAGAGAACACAATGGTCGATTGGCCTGCATGCCGACCCATGATTTCTACCCATCTTTTCATTCGAGGATCTCTAGGACTAGATATATCCAATGTTACATGTTGTGGCTGCATCAGTGGAATCCGTTCCAAAGCGAAGGAGATAAGGATTGAACCATAACTGAAATTTTTCTTCCTTCCTCCCTTTGATTTATTCAGTTGTTCCTTTATCTGAGATAGAATAGCTTCAGGCCAGTTTAAGACTGTTGGCTCTAAACACTCTAGTGCATACTGCATATACGATCTGTTCGCTACATGTAGTGTAATGGTGCTAGCAAGTTTATCGATCGTGAAAAGGATGGTTCTCAAAGGCAAATCCATGACATCTCAGATGTTTATTTTTCCATATTTGCTAGGTTCTGCCCCTGGATAGCAATATTGCACAACATAATCCCTCAATGTCTCCCCTCCAACGGTAGACCCTGTGAGAGAAATGGGAAAACCTCTCCTCGACAAACCTATTATAAAATACATGTCCTCAACTATTATGGTTAACACTTGATTTTTAATGTGAAATGCCTCTATCGCCGCATCCCATGCTTGAACTAAGAACTCCAAGAGTTCTATTTGTTGCCTCATTCCCGACAATTTGAAGTACTTAAGTATTCCACAATCTCTTAGCGCTCTTACAGTACCCGGATCATTCAGGGAAATCAGATCTTGTTCTTCATGTTATCTTTCCCTCAATGTAATCGTCATTGTAATTCAATGGAAATATAAAATACAACCATAAGATCCATTAGATTCCATTGATTGCGAAAAACTAGGCAAATTTTGGGCACAACATGAAAACCAAAAACTTGAACTGCACCCAACGCACTCCCTGGGTTGAGACAGTGCGTTGCACATGCAGGTACCCTTCACTGTACTTGCTATGCAACACAAGTTTCGACATTCAGGGGTGCGTTGCCCTCATTTTGGGAAAAATTTAACCTAGGGGCCTTAAGACCGTAAAAATCTACAGGGAATGGAAATGAAATGATTACCGAAGGGAAGAGGAGGTTCATGGTACTACCCTGGATCAAACGGTGATGAAATCCATCCACATAAATGACTGCAATCAACAACTGAATTTCGGGGGAAAAATCAGGTTCAGAGCTCCAAAATGCAAATGGTAACTATGGAATGGTAAAAATGAATAGTGAAACTACTTTATATAGTCCATTTAATGGTTTGCAAGTTAAATTTATTGCTATGACTATGGTTTTATTATGTTTTTATCATGAAACAGGTATTTTTAATCCATTTGATGTTGTTTTGAATAGGAAATACAACTGATGAACCGATTAGTCGTGTCGATTTATTCAAAGAATGACTTGACCACAAAGCATACTTTTTCACCTTATTTTTCGAGCTTTGATAAAAATGAAAAAGGATTTGAAGCTCACTTTTATCTCTTTTTCGAGCTTCTATAACAGCGAAAAAGGAAGCCCTAGAGTCTTCTTTCAATGCTTTTTAGACTCCAATAATGTGAAAATATTTCCAAGCACTTATCTTTTCGAGCTCGTTAAAGTAAATGAATTGATATCTACTCAGTATAATTTTAACCCTTTTCTGGACTGAGATGGATTATTTACGAAAAAGGAATACCTTGGTTAAACATGACCAAAGAGGTTCTCTCAGATATTATTTTACACTTTTTCAGATCTGAGTGACAAATTTATGAAAAATTACTTTTAGAGTTCTCTTTCATCCTCTTTTTCAGACTCTCTAAATATGAAAAAGGACCGAGCTATCACTATCGTTAAGCTCGTTAAAACATAAAATAATGATGGGCTTGTCGATCATGGCAAGAATCGAGTTTCATTCATCGCTAGACTCATTAAATTGTTAAATAGTGATACATTATTTGCCTGAAGGGTTGAATTATAGATCAAGAAAATTTTATCCTCCTCAAGCTTGTTAAAAAATAAAGAGGTACTAGTTGACAAATGATCGGGGAAAATTTGGGAAAAGTAAGCAAAATTTTCTTTTTGGTAGCAAGTCACTCTTGAACATGACACTTCTTTCACTCCATGTCTATGGCTATTTGGGTTGGTTAATCATATTGATGGTTCATTCAAACTTATGGTTCATCATACCTTCACTTCGGTTTGGGGTCAATGCTGCCAACTCACCATAGTGTCGGCGATATGTTCAAGAGAATTCATCCAGTGATTAAAAACTCATCCTTCTGCAATACTCATAAACCTTCATTTTCATGACCGTCATCCCTGAAAATTGCTATATCAAGTCATACCTTGTCTATGAAATTAGTAACTTCAGTTTTGCAATAAGGTGACTTCTTGTTGACAACAAATCAATATCCAGGAAGTTCACTTAGAAACATCATATTCCAGTACCATGAGGCTTGTTACAACATCGAAAAGATCCTCGCTTCTGGACTTTTGATCGAAATATTTTGTTTGGCGTTCGACATCAAATCATCTATTCACACTTTACGAAATTTAATACAGTACCTTGAGGGCCATTGACATTAATGGTGGTTCTATCGTGTTTGTTAAACAACTTACATCATTGGATGGTAATCAAACGATTTCTTTCCATGTTCGACTACAAATCATATATTCGCATGGCTAGACTTGTACCCGAATGATTGAGTGAATGAGATAAGAAGACCTCGGATCTAGTTTCAGCCATTCGGGTTGCGATTTTAGGATTTTTGTATACATCGTTTGTACGGTGACCTTACATAAAAATTTTCATCCAAACATGGGCCTATATCTATAGGCGTGTCTGCATCTAGGCAACATTCCAACGAAGACAACTTTTTGAATTATGTACATTGTTGGGGCCCTTGTTTTGAATTTTGCATGAAGACATATTTTGGGTTGCGGATCAGCACGTAGCAGGCGCAACAATGGTAGGCAGTGGAGCTGCCGAGGTTGCAGAGGAGCAGGAGATAGGTGACAAGGTTGGCACAGACAAGTGCATATGAAGGGAAGATGTGGCAAAGGATAGATAGTGGAACTCATGTGCAACAGGAAGAAGCCGAAAGCAGCTGAGTAAGAACACAAGAGAAATTAACAGTTGCGCTGGCGGGTGAATAAATAGGTCGTCACCTAGCAGAAAAAGGAGAAACATGCCCCAATACAGAGGAATCAGAGAGGTTAGAGTAGAGCGAGGCCGAGGAGAAGACTCCACAGGAGAGATCTGTTATGGTCTCGACATCATTTCATTTCCTGTGTCTCCATCGATCTATTATTGCTGTAGAATCTCTCTCTCTATCCTGTGGGACCTCTGTAATTGAATCAGGAAGCTCATTCTATCGAGCAATGTAACTCTTGATCCTACTGAATGGTTATTAATATATCTGAAGGTTGCTGCTATATTGCATGTCTTGATTGCGTTACATGGTTCCTGTAGTACCTTAAAATTTTATTTTCTTAGTATCTGCATGATGTTCTGGGAAGATCTTATATGAACGATGTTGTGTATGTGTATGATTCTGTGATAGATGTGAGTTGCAGATCCATCTGCCGATACTGATATGTTCCCCTCCTTCATGTGGTCGTGGCACACCTCGCGTGAGACTCTCTGCTCTTCGAAGTATGGTGAAAATGCCGGCGTGGTGCTAGACTATAGTGGAATCCTTTGTTGGCCCAATCCCTGAACCTGGGTCTTTCCCGCGAGACCTATTCCCTCGCCAAAAAATGGTTCCATTGCAGGGTCCCTAAACTTCATTGGGGGAAATAGATCATGGTATCAAGGACCTTCGAAGGAGAAATACAGATATGGTGGGATAACCACCTGGACCAGTTTATAACTCAGGAAGCTAAGCTGAGAAGTCTAAAAGAAAAGGAGATCAGATTTCTAGTTCTGTTCTCTGATTCTGCCAACGATACCTATGAGATCCTCTAGGGAAAGTTCCCCAGCAAACTCTATAGCTGGTTGCGGAGGCTGCAGAGCAAAGTGACCAAGGATAAATCGTGAAAGATCAACCGCAAGTGGGTGCACGGATATCTAGTGGCCCTTCATCAGCTGGAGACCAAGTTGACGCGAGCTGTAGATTTCTAGGTAGAGTCTACCTTGGAAGGGTATATTGTGGGGTTTGCAGCAGAGTGCTACCAGTCGTTCTCTAGAGCCGAAGCTATATTCTGATTCAGACTAAGAGGGAAGTTGCTGAAGGAAATTCCATTGTGGATTAAGGCCTTGATGGTGGACAAAGGGTTGATGAAATTCCAGAAATCAGGAATGGAAGTGTAAACCTCCAGTGTGGGGGGAAGGGCTTGAGGGAAAAATGCAACACGAAATGTGAAGCGGGAGAGTAGGGGAATGGATGCTGAAACCGCGAGGAGGTTGAGGGAGCGATGTGCAAATTGAAGGGCACAGATCGCCGAAAGGTGGTGAGAAAGGGTGATGAGGCAGCTGAAACGACAGGGGAGTAGTTAGAAGGATAAAGAGGAGGCGCCTCAGAAGATAGTGGATATGGAAGGCCAGGTGGATCCCCATGAGATGGTAGGGACCGTTAAAGGAGTGCGGTAAGTTCATGGGAGCCCATCCAGGAGGAAGAGGGAGATGATGTCTCACGAAGGAGATGCAGATGCGCACCTCGAAGAAGATTAAGATGTCGAGTGGTACGTCGCGATGCAGCAGTTATTCCAAGAAAGGAAGACATTCATATCTACAGGTATTTCTACTCCCCAAATTTCGAATAGCACGGATCCCTACCTTCCCCTGGTACTCTATAAACCCTTAAGTAATATTTTCATTAAGTTAAAAGAGTTGAGTCGATTGAATAGCAGTCAGTTGTCAGAAGTAGCGCATGTTAATAGTAGAATTTCCAGTGGTATAGTTACGCAACTAGGACCCGAAGGGTTCATTCTAGTTACACCTCCACAAGTGAATATGGCGGGATCATTCACCCGATACCCAGAATTTTCTGGGCAGGGTAACGATGACGTGGAATAGCACTGGTACCTCTGTGAAGCCATATGGAGGGTAAGGCAGATGCCAGATGCAATAAAGTTTATTGAATTCCAAACCACGCTGAGAGAAAGGGCATTGCGCTGGTTCATAAAGTGGTCGGAAGCCCACCCGAACCTGGCAATTGTGGATGTCAAGCGGGACTTTGTCAGAGAATTTAAGCTACCCCAAATGGACCAGCAAGGTTTATTCGAACTATGGGAGATCAAGCAAAGAGAGGGAGAGAATTCGTGGGAGCTGATGCATAGGTTCAAAGATACGATCGGGAAACTCAGCTACCCAATCGATCCAAATCATCAGAGGGATTGGTTCATCAAGGCTTTGCTTCTCTTAACGTGAACCCCCCTCACTCAACAAAATATCGACAACCTGCAGGATGCATTGGAACAGGCTATGAAGATAGAGGCAATGGCGGGCTACTTGCTATAGGGTAAACTACTTGGGTGGTTGGTTTTCGTATATCCCTCTCAGGGCTTTCCGGTGCCCGAGGCAGACAGTAAGATTAGCTATGCTGTTCACAAAGATGGCATGAGCATGTTCATATTAGCTTGAAATAACTTGAAGGAATACAAAGAGAATTACCTCTTTGATGGTCTTGGAATCCCTTGGAGAGCATTGTGCAGCAAAGTAAGAGTCCTTCTTCGTCGGCTCCAAATCTGAGACCTGCAATCAGTCAAAGCACCCGTGTAATTTCTAATATAACAAGTATCCTATCAATTAAATCAATAAACTACAAACATCTAGATTATACACATCTGAGCCATTCATATCATACTAAGTAAATATTGAAACAACAATGATAACATTAAGCATTGAATGGAAAAAACGAACATAGTTCTATTGATTTTGAAAGAAGGAGGATTACAACCATCGGTTGTACCAAGCCCTCCTCAGTCTCCCAATCTCTCTTCTCTCTAGTGAAGAAGTCCAAGTCAACAAGCTCTCTAGGAGTCTCTTTGACTCTTGGCCTTCACAATGTCACACTATTCTCTATTCCACAAGTATACAAGAACCTTGAGCAATCCTTCGACCTTCAATTAAGAGCCTTCAACTCCTTTTTATAGGAGAGGGAGAAGGCCATTGTTGCCCTTCTCTTTCCACTAGTTTGGAATGGAAAAGGCTTAGATGTTTCCTTGATCTCCATGCTTTTGCCTCTCTTGGAGTTCAGTCTTCCATGGCAATGACCAATAATGAACTGGTGCTTCTGCAGTTTCCTTTGTGAACTGACTCTTTTGTGAGGGAAAGTCGGAGATTCAAATCTTTCTCCGCACTCTTTTCCCAATTCAAACTTAAAACACGGGTAACGCGTTCCTCCAGTGTAAACAGAGCGTTGCCCTAGCCACTAACGCGGCCAATGTATTGCTTGTCTGCGTTATAACGCTCTTGTTCTGTTCTATATATGCGTTACCCTGTCAGAAATAGGTTTAATTTAGGTCTTTGTACTTCCTCCATATTTGTCTTCCCCTCTGAGCTGATGAGGAGGTATTTTGACCTGTAACAGATGCCCCCTAAAGTGTGAGGTCAAAGACGAAGACGATGGCCGAAATACTTTATAATTTGTAGAGATAGAGAGAGATTGAAAGACTGAGGAAAACCTGAAACAACAACATATGTCAGAAAATATAGTATTTTCCTAGAGTCGGGCATGTCCCATGCTCAGTAGCTTTAAACAACATGATTTCTCTAGAATAGAGATCTGAAGAATTTGTCCACCAATAGGCACAATGTGGATGTGTCTGTCATAACAGGATCAGGCTGAAGAAGTTGTCTCCATAAACAATATCGCAGCTTGGGGAAGGGAACACAACTTTAATGGTGTAGCCTTTTGCCCCAAGGTCTTGACCGCCGATTCACTTAAACTGCATATTTCTCAACATGTGAATGAGGGAGTTGTCGTCGAACATGTGAGAAATCATCTGATTACCAGTCAATAATGAAAACTGTTAACATACGCGAAGGTGGCCACCGATAATGATGATGGTCCCTAAGATGCCCAGTACAATCTAGCGAGTGTGAATAAAAGGAGTTGAAGTCGAACACTCGTAGTATCATTTGACCAAGAGCCATTGATGAATACCCTTGATCAAACACAAGACTACCTGCCACTGATTTCTGCAAGTATCTGGGTACTGATGGGTTTTTGGATCAACTTCCTAGATAAGGTGTTGAAGTCGATAGGAAGTGATCTGTTGAAAGGTAGGCACTGAGGCGTCCTACATCAGTCAACACGAAACGGAAACCAACTGATTTTGTTTATGATTTGAGATAAGGAAGAGTAAATGGGAACGTCAGACAACAAATAATTTCTGGCATAATGAGCGGTTTGGTTGATAACAGGAGCAGTAGATAGCGAGATCTGCTTGAACAATAGAAGGCACTCTAGCAGGGTACTAGGCAGCTGAAGCGTGTTGAACACCAAAGAGTGTGTTAGGATTTTACCGGTGCAGGGACACTGGGAAATGAAGGATAATACTCATAGATGGTAGGGTTCAGCTAACTGCGAAAGAGTTTTCTGGGAAGTGCCATGTTCAAGAATTTTGTTGCCAAATCGACCTTTTTGAAAATGTAACAGAGGTAGTATCCATTTTGTCCAAATTTTTCCCCGTCTGATTAAGTTTAACGAGTCCAGCCGAGTAAACTCGGTGAATTTTTCATGTTTAGAGAGTCTGAAAAATGTCAGGAAAGACAACTCTGTGCCCCATCTGATTAGATTTAACGAGTCCAGATGAGCAAACTCGGTGAATTTTTCATGTTTAGAGAGTCTGAAAAAATGTCATAAAAGACAACTCCATGTCCTGTCTGATTAGGTTTAACGAGTCCAGACGAGTAAACTCGGTGAATTTTTCATGTTTAGAGAGTCTGAAAAATGTCGTAAAAGACGACTCCATTGGGGTACCTTTGTCATGTCTTGATAACCGGGCACGGCAAAGGGATAATAGTAAGCCCGAAATAGTTCATTTTCCGTAAGTTAGTCCATCGAATCCGGAAAAGTGAGAAATCTATGTTCAATGGACGTCTACCTCATTTTGTTATGAGTACAAGGAGACGAAGTAAACTCAATATTCCTTGTGAAATTTTAACGAGTCCAACAAAGAAAACTCGGTACCTCCGTGAAATTTTAACGAGTCGCGCGGAGAAAACTCAATTTACTTTTTCTGTTTAAAAAGCTTTGAAAAAGAGGAAAAGAATGGCTCCCTGTTCTTTGTCTCAATATTTTAACGAGTCTGACAAAGGTGACTCGAGATTTTTTCGGTTTTATGAGCGAGAAAAAAGATTCCTAAAAAGAATGCTCAGTACTTCTCCATAGTTTTAATGAGTCTGAAGAAGAAAACTCTAGGTTTTTCGGATTAACGAGCAAGAAAAGACCAAAAAAGAATGCTCGATGCCAACTTCGTATAAGTTTAACGAGCCCGAAGACGAGAACTCGAGGTTTTTCGGATTAACGAGCAAGAAAAATACCATAAAAAGAATGCTCGATAAAACATGAGTATGTCTGCACATAAATCTTGATCCCTTATTGAATCATCAGTATCAAATCTCGAGAGTTGCGACATGTGTACAGCGAGGAATCACGACTTTTCCGACTGACTTAAGAGAGTCATGCCCCATAATTTGCTATAAGAAGGTCAGAAGACATTCATTTTCACTGTTTTGAGTGCTGTGAAGAAGCTCTGGAGTGGAAAAGGGGTGAAAATTTCAGCTGATGATTACGGTCAATCCGGGCAACAGTCTTCTATTTTGCGAGATCCAGGTAAGAGCTAGAACCTCCTGTTATCATTTAAGTGCCAATTTTTTAGTTTTTGCTGGTTCAAAATTAGGAAATTTTGAGGCCCTAGAAAAATATTTGCGCCTAACATGGGTCAGGAGTACAACAGCCACGTTAAACGCATAACCCGTGAGGTAAGTACGCGTTAGAACGCTCTGTTTTGTATTAGTGTCTGCGTTAGGCGCAACATGCTTTCTAACAATTCAAGTTTTCCATTTTTGAAGTGGTCCAGGCAAATTTTAATCGGCTGGAAATGTTGCATTTGCAGGTGTTCAGCTGTTAATCATGAGTATCTGGCGAGAGAGAGAGCATGAGCGGGAAGAACGAGAGATGGTGACGGATGCGGCAAGTTTAATGGCTCTCCGGAGGTGCGGATTGCTTAAGTATGCCTGTTTAGAACTGATGAGGGGTCAAGAGGACCTCCTGAGGTGGTTGATCCAGCAGTGGGACGAACGGCATCATGTCTTTTAGATTGGTGGCAACGAGCTTGCCATCGAAAAAGATGATGTTTACTTTTTGAACGGCTTGTCATGTCATGGGGCGAGGCCCAATTTGACGGGGTCCAGAGCTGACCCTCGTTCCACTACTGATTTGATCCATGCACACTGCATACGTGGCACCCAGGCTGTGAGTAACCGGATACATATTGCACAGGTGACTTTGAGACCCTTGCGGTCTATTCTATAGATGATTGTTCGCTTGGCAGGTGCCAAGAGTCAGCATGTGGTGACCAAGGCTCAGATGCTCCTAGCCTTGGATTGTATGCAACCTCAGGTTTTCGACTGGTGTGACGGTGTGGTTCGTCGGGTCCGAGGAGAGCTTACTACATGTAAGACCCGTAATCAAAGAGAGTTTGGGTACGAAACACTGATTGTTTCTTTCATACTGGAGTGGATACCACTGATGAGGCCCAGGATCCCTACAGCGCCATTGGGTCCACGCGAGCCGAGGCAGGCTCGGTGGGCCACTTTGCTTCCACGGACTAGAGAGGGTCCCATCCGTCACTATTTTGATGAGGGATTTTTTGATTGGCTGGACTCTCAGATCATCATGATTGAGGATTATCCCTATGCAGGGATGAACTTCATAGGCGATCCCGAGTTAGTCTTTCCCCCTGGCACCCAATGGGGGCCCGATGGTAAGAAAAAATGATCAGTGCTTTTCAAAGAAGTTTTTTGTTTTTTAGCTTTTGAATGTTTATGTAAAATTTTTTTTTGTTTAGAAAGGGGTGAAAATTTAGTTTTGACATGAAACTTTTGCTTGCTTGACACAGATGTGGCACCTGTCCGTCCAGCTGGGGCCCCTCGCTATGCACGGCGAGGATTGCAGCTACCCGGGGCTGGCGCACCTGTAGAGGATGCGGAAGCCGGCGACGACGATGATACCCAAATTTTAAATGAACTCTCCAGGAACCTGGAGGGTCTGAGTATGGGTATACCGCCGCTTCCTATGCGGGAGGTTCCAGTTCGTCTGCAGCGGCATACTGTGGGTGTGCCGGAGAGATACCTGGTTCCTCTGAGGAGGATAGCTAGAGTAGTTGTATGCTATTATGAGCATCAGGCTTAGCTGGTGGAGTAGATGTATTAGTGTCAGAGCATGGCTTAGTGTAGCCAAATTTTGTAAAACACCCCAAGTTTTGGGAGATTTTTTCTTTTTGATGTTTATTGTGTATTGGACATGACATATGTATATATATATATATATATTTTTGGTGATTTTGTGTTTTTAAATTTTTATGCATTTTTTGATGGGATAAAAATATATGTACTCATGAGTAAATCTTTTACAATAAATGTGACAAATGCCAATCTAACACATAATTTGCCAAAGAATCGGCTAATGCATTAAATTCTCTAGGAACATGCTCAAATGTGATTGTTTGAAATTGACGCTCTAAAAGTCGCACTCGTAAAAAATAACGTAACAACACAGGGTGGCGGACACGGTAATGATTGTTTAACTGCATAATGATGAGTTGGGAATCCAACCTGACCACTAAATCGGAGATGTCATGAGATGCCACTTCCATGAGGAGTTGGATCACTAACATGTACTCGGCGACATTGTTGGTGGCGTTACCTAGGAAGATCCCCCTGGAACCGAGAAGGTTCGACTCAGGAGTATAGAGAACCAAAGTAGCTGAAGCAATGCGTCTAGTGTGACGACTAGCACTGTCTGCATACCCGACGTATGATAACGAATGTGATGACATCTGTGCGAAAGAAAAAGATTACATGAGAAAAACACCTTAAACCAAACAAATAATCCAGAAGCATCAAAAAATAAAAATAGGAAAAACTTATATACATAAAATTACAAAGCATATGCCTAGTGCGAAACTAGGAAAAATACTTCTTCATATAGAGCCCGTTGCAGGGCTCCTCGAGTGGAATTCCATTACAGTCCTGTAGTTCGTAAGCTCCTTTTGAGAGGGCTTTAGTAACGATGTAAGGACCGAGCCACAATGGTTGGAGTGTTCCTGCCCCCAAGAGGTCGTGTTTTTTATCATAAAGTAGAACAAGATCGCCCTCTTGGAAAGAACGAGGCTTGACAGATTTGTCGTATTGAGCTTTAACTCAGCGCTGGTGAGCTTCGAGTGCTAATGTAGCAACTCGAAGAGTTTCGTCCAAATGATCGATCGAGAGCAAGCGCTCTTCTGTGGCGGTGGTGCCAGGCAGGAGTTCAATGGCAAGTTTGAGTGATGGGATTTCACACTCAATTGGAAGTACTGCTTCCAGGCCGAAAGCAAGTTGGAAAGGTGTGATATTTGAAAAGCAATACGGAATATTTTCCATGATACCTGTCTTGACCGAGATATCAATGAGTAGCGTCTTGGAAAGATTACCCATGTTCCCTTCTGAATCGATAGTGTGGACAATCGTATAAGAGGAGGGAACTATCTCAGGTTGGTCAAAAGATGAGATTTCAGTTTTTATCGCCTCCGAATCAATCGTCGAAGCGCGATGGTGGAACTCTCCCCAAGGTCGTTCTTCTAATGAAATGATCTCTCGAATAGCTTCGTCTGTAGGCCAGACTTCATTGAGGAGATCCTTAGAGAGAGCTGTTATGGGAGAGAGGTTTGTACCTGTGGTCGAAACCATATCAGTGGAGGGTTCAGATGCGGTTTGGATGGCTTGGTAAGCCAACTCAACCGGCGAAAGTGGCATCTGATCTCCATAGGAATCAATATCTGAAGGTGCCGGGATGATCCATGGGTCGATAGAGCCATCCGAAGAGGTGGATATCATTGCAACCATGTTTGGGATCTGCGACAGCGGTAGAGGAAAACAACCCAGTAGGGAAGATGCCTTCAGAAGACTGGTACTGATACTAATGTAAGAGTCAGGGACACCTCCTATTAGGGGTACAGAGCTACTTGGTAAAGTGGAATAATCAGGGGTGCAGAAGGATAGCTGGTCAACCGTCACTATTTTCCCATCCAATGGAAATAGGATGAGTCGGAAGACCGAAGACACAATGGCGGTCATAGCATAAGACCAACTGCAACCGAGCAATAGATTATAGTCGAGATGATGCTCTACGACTTCAACGTCCACGTTTATCGTTTTCCCACTCAGAGTGATGGGAAAGCTAGCAAGGTATCCTTTTGGTAGGAAAGTGTGGCCATCGAAAGCTTTGAGGGAATTCGATGGCGGGGTTAGAGTAGGAGAACCTAAATTCAGCCAGCAAGCTTGTGACATAACGCAGGTCGAAGCACCTTCGTCTATGACAGTGCGATGGATGGGTCTCCCTTTCAACACAACCTGCACCTGGAATGCGAGTTGATGTGAGAGGCGAGGTTTAGCCTTTTCCATATCAAAGACTGCTAGCATGGAATCCTGGGGATCTATTCCACCAATGGCCAAAAGCAAGGCTTTCCTTTGTGCTGGACAGGTTTGTAATACTTCAAGTGCAGACATAGCTGACGGTGCCTGCGCCAAATCTTCTACAATATTGTAGTTTTGGGCTGCACGTGTAGAGGTATTATGAGTCGTGCGTCGAAGTGTCCCTTTAGGGGGACGAATTACAAGTTCAACAGTAGGCCTTTCGATATGCAAATCGTTGGGCGGCGGCGGATTGGAACTAGTTCCAGGTTCCTGAGCATCTATGGTAGGAGTTCCATAAAGCTTGGCGCGAGTTTGAAGGTCAATACTCTCGATGCCATAAATGGCAGATGGTCCTTCGCCGGAAGGATGCGAACCACCATTGCCCCGTTGATGGGGTTGTGGTGGGTTGTCAACCATATGTTGATGTTGCTGTTGTTGATTGGGGAAAGGATTGTGAAGAACGGCAGGTGTTCTCCCAGAATCCTTGTTAGCAATAAAATCAGTGCATTCCTGCAACCGAGGACATTTGTATGTCAAGTGGTCCTCCGCACAGATTTTACAAGGAAATTTCATGGGTTTATCCTTTCCTTTGTCATTTCTAGCAGCATTTTTCTGATTAGCGTTATTCTGATTATCAGACTGCTCTTCTGAAGAATATGTTTTCTTCTTATTCTTCCTATTTTTTCCGCTAGGTTTTTGTGAGGTTTGCACCGAATTTACCTCAGCGGAAGGGAGAGGAGTTGTTTGGTGGGGGGTGGTGGCAGCCGAGGATGGCTGGGAGGTTTGCCCCCGAGACTGATTGGTGGCTACACCAGAGATCGTGCCAACGAGACCATCGGCATGAGCTCCGGTTTTCTGAGTAGCCGGAGGATTTGGGTTACCAGGGGCATGGGGGAGCAGATCGTAAAGTGTGTCGGATTGTGAATAGATTAAATCCAAGTGTTGGGCACGACGAATACATTGATCTTCTGTCATTGCACCAGAAAGGCCAATGTCTTTAGAGATGTGGGGTAAAAGAGACTTGCAAAACCAATTGGCCAAGAGATGGTCCGGTATTGGCGCTTTGACGAGCCTCCTCCTACGTCTCCATTCATGAATATGGTCGGAGATGTGGGTGGCGGTGTCTTGGCGCAGCGATGTTAACAATTCTGTTCTGGTTTCCAATCTAATTGGTAGTTGGAAGTTATTTAAGAAATCCGTCGCTAAAGCGCCAAACGTATTGATGGCGGCACGTGGTAATTCAATGTACCACTTGGCGGCATTGCCTGTAAGGGTGCGGGAAAATAGTCGGAGTCAGACACTATCATCTACCATGGAATTGGATATGGACAATAAATGGAAGGTAGTGATGTGTGCGGCCGGGTCGTCCCCATGCTTCCCGTCGAACTTCGGGATATCGGAAGGAATCTTATGCGGTATTGGAGGCCAAAGAGAGTTATGGTTGATGGGGTCGTTCATCAGCTTATGGATGTTGGGTATGTCCAAAGCTGCCAAGAATGGAAATTGTGGATTTTCCCCCAAGTCTAACCAAGGTAGAATGGGCTGACTATTTGGACCATAGGGTCCCCCCATCCATGTGTTACCAGAAGGGTAAGTGGGACTTTGATAAAAACCTCCCATAGGTGGAGGAGTAGGAACATACGGTTGCTGTCCATAGGGCATAGTGTATTGAGGGGCAAATGGTTGGTTTCCCCCAGCGTAAAAGTGCCCTCCCACTCTAGACAAAGGTTGGGGTTGGTTAGTCCAAATGGATGCAATAGAATTTCCGGGAGGTATACTAGTATTTGCATAATTTGGCAACGGTATAGATCCTACACCTATGTTTGAACCACTTAAGGGGATAGTATTTACAATGGGTTGTCCCATTTGTCCTAAGGATTGCATAGGAAGAGAAATATTCCCTGCTACCTGTGTACTGATAACAGTGCCCCCTGGTATAGTGGCCAGGGGGTTTGAACTCAACAGAGGGTTCCAACCGAAAGGGTTGCTAAAGGGCACCGAAGTAGTCGTGCTCGTGGGAGGAGCTACCATGGTCCCCAACGTGGTCACGGTAGGAGTAGATGCCGAAGGGTTCGGTAAACTACTGGCAGTTGTGTTGACCATAGGGTTGGGGGTAGGCATATGTTGACTACTGGGGTTACCTAGTAATGGCATGGAACTGACCACTGGCGGGGAGGATGGTGGCGAACCAAGGATGGTTGCCATTGGCATCGTCCCTATGGGTGCCGGTGGTGAAATAGATGTTGGTGTGGCCGTAGACATATCTGGGCATGGTGGAATCTGGACTATCACAGGTCCTAACGGATCAGTGAGCGGAGGATTGTAATTAGGTACAACGCCTTCAGTGAAAGGGTCCTCCGGGAGTTCCGGCTGATAAGGGTCTATGTGATAATCCAGATTAGTCAGAGGAGACTACTCTTCCGTAGAAGGCCCGGGTTCACCAAGGTTCAATCTTTCCTCTAGGGTGAGAGGAGGTAGACCTTGCTGTCGTCGAGACAGACGGCGTGGGTCAGGGGACGCCACGGTGACCGGTTTAATTTTAACAAATTTTAAAATGTGATGTATTATGAAGTCTCAAATGACAGTAACCACACAGCTACTAAAAATAAAAGACTCTCTAAAATCAATCAGCAAGCAGCCAGAATAGGGTGCCCTGTCTGAGTACTACCGTTCACTGGTGATGAAATCCAGTATCACAATAGCATACAGAGAGGGTTGGTCGAAAGTATAGTTACGGTCACTCTAGAGCTTCGCCCGAACCTCAGACGATAGGTGTAAGCACTCTCATGAAGACGAGTACCCTCCTAAAGACCGAAGACAGAGTGGGTCCGTCTGTTTCAGGTACCATGACAGCCCGTCCTAGTCACCTTGTGTAAGTCCCTAAAATCATGGCCACTAAGGATACCTCAAATCACAGACATCATCAGGGGGGTCCACGGTCAAGGACAGTGTGCTATATGGGCAGAATACCTAGATCCCCGATCTAGTTTCGACATCCCCGAAGGGAACCCCAATATATAACACACCCACAGGATGCAGTTGAAGGCGGGCCACCTTCTAGTTCACCCAAGTGTTGTCTCGCGCTGAGCTCTGGTAAAGGAACGGTCCCAATAATGTGAGTGCATCAGGATTTCACTCGTTAATGACTCTAGTTTTCAAGTTTTGAGATCTTGGGTAGTTTTCTCACTTTCCTAACCCAAGATCCTAGCCTGAACTACTGTTTGTGTGAGCTCAAAAAAGAGTTATTAGATTGATTTTATTATCGCTTTGTTTTTAGTGTACTTTGTTATTAGTCTTACGGAGGGGGAATGGACGTATGAAGTATAGTGAGACTCTGACTCAAGAAACCATGCAAAACATGCTCTAAATATTAACTTCAATGAAGAGTGTTTCTACAAGGAGAGGTTTCTTTTTCAATCATCCATGCACCAACATGTAAATAACACAGCTCGACTTTTAAGATTCAGACTTCTATCTACCTTTTTTAACAGTCTGTGAACTAAACTTTCAGAATAAACTCAGCTAAATGCAAAAAAAAATTTATCTTTTAAAAAGTAAATGTTTTGCACACTAACTAAATAAGAGAAACAAATAATCAATGCCAGCTTTAGCAGACAAGCACAGGGATTCAGTCTGTGAAAGGTACTGGTGGCCAAAAAACTCTACAGCTAAAACACAGTCACAGTAGTGAACATCAGGGTTTTTGGCTGAGTAATGCTCTGTCTGTGAGAAAATACAGCGTTATAACACACTGTATTTAAGCCGAGACCGCGTTATAACGCACTGGATAAACTGCATAGGTCACGTTAACCAGGGAAAAGCTCTTCAGTTGGCCAGACAGGAACAGGATTGAACTCTGCAAGCGTTTGGTATGTCTACTGGGCATCAAAAAATGGTCAGAAGGATACTGAACAGAGGAGAGAAGGAATGAAGGGAAAAGTAGTCTGGAAACTATGGGGAAACTCCCCAGCGGAGTCGCCAATTTTGCTATAGGGTAAATTGCTTGGGTGGTTGGTTTTCGTAAATCCCTCTCAGGGCTTTCTGGTGCCCGAGGCAGACAGTAAGATTAGCTATGTTGTTCACAAAGATGGTATGAGTATGTTCATATTATCTTGAAATAACTTGAAGGAATACAATAGATAATTACCTCTTTGATGGTCTTGGAATCCCTTGGAGAGCGCTGTGCAGCAAAGTAAGAGTCCTTCTTCGCTGGCTCCAAATCTGAGACCTGCAATCAGTCAAAGCACCCGTGTAATTTCTAATATAACAAGTATCCTATCAATTAAATCAATAAACTACAAACATCTAGATTATACACATCTGAGCCATTCATATCATACTAAGTAAATATTGAAACAACAATGATAACATTAAGCATTGAATGGACAAAAAGAACATAGTTCTATTGATTTTGAAAGAAGGAGGATTACAACCATTGGTTGTACCAAGCCCTCCTCAGTCTCCCAATCTCTCTTCTCTCTCTAGTGAAGAAGTCCAAGTCAACAAGCTCTCTAGGAGCCTCTTTGACTCTTGGCCTTCACAATGTCACACTATTCTCTATTCCACAAGTATACAAGAACCTTGAGCAATCCTTCGACCTTCAGTTAAGAGCCTTCAGCTCCTTTTTATAGGAGAGGGAGAAGGCCATTGTTGCCCTTCTCTTTCCACTAGTTTGGAATGGAAAAGGCTTAGATGTTTCCTTGATATCCATGCTTTTGCCTCTCTTGGAGTTCAGTCTTCCATGGAAATGACCAATAATGAACTGGTGCTTCTGCAGTTTCCTTTGTGAACTGACTCCTTTGTGAGGGAAAGTCGGAGATTCAAATCTTTCTCCGCGCTCTTTTCCCAATTCAAACTTAAAACACGGGTAACGCTTCCCTTCAGTGTAAACAGAGCGTTGCCCTAGTCACTAACGCGGCCAATGCACTGCTTGCCTGCGTTATAACGCACTTGTTCTATTCTACATAGGCGTTTCGCTGGCAGAAATAGGTTTAACTTAGGTCTTTGTATTTCTTCCATATTTGTCTTCCCCTCTGAGCTGATGAGGAGGTATTTTGACCTGTAACAGTAAACCCTCAGGAATAGCGTAATTCCTTCTGTCAGCTGTTGTGCCACATCTGTGCACTGAACTGAAGTGCTCCAAGAGAATAACTTGTTGTTTAGAGTCAGATTATTATTAAGAGCTAATAATAATCGACATGCATCTATTTTTAGATTGACTATTTATAAATAGACTTCGCCCAATATTCTAAAAATAGAATTTCATCTATTTTTCCAACTTGATCAACCATCCACAAATAGCATCCTGCAACTTCTGAAATATGCTCATCATGTCTAAAAATAGACTTGCGCCAAAAATAGCCTGCGGGCCCACTTAGTGAAGGTGACTCTTTTCACTAAGCTCATCATCTTGTTGAATCTCAACACTCCCTCTCAACAAGATAGGGATTATCCTTCACCCCGATCCTGCCTCTATGGTATTCGAATTTTCTCTTGGTGAGCACCTTTGTCAGAATAGCTGCATCCTGATCCTCCGTGGGAATGTACTGAAGCAACATGATCTTCCGCTGCACACAATCTCTGATATGATGATACCGGATATCAATATGTTTAGATATATCATGAAACACATGATTAACTGAGAGTTTAATGCAACTCTGATTATCACAATGAATCACCGTGGGATCTAAATGTGAACCGAACAAACCAACCAGAATCTTCCTCATCTAAATAGCCTCACATGCAGCTAAACTTGCTGCCATGTATTCTGCTTCTGCTGAAATGAGTGCCACAGATCTTTGTTTCCTTCTGTACCAATAAAATTTCGTAGGTCCGATACTTAAAATCCCTCCTGATGTGCTCTTTCTGTCTATTGGGCTTCCAATCTGCATCTATGAAGCCATGCAAATTCACCTCATTCGTCTTTCTGTACCATAAACCATACTCAGATGTGCCCCTGAGATATCTCAGGACATGCTTTCCTGCCTTCCAAAAGAGCTTGGTAGGCTTAACCATCGCTTGTGAAAGCTGGTTCACTGCATAGCATATGTCTGTTCTTGTATTGACTAAATACATGAGCGAACCCACCAACTGTCGATAAACAGTGGCATCCACTACCTCTACCGATGTAGCATCCTCTTTCTTCAAATTTCCTGGAAGAGGAGTGTCGATAGGCTTGCAGCCTTGCATGTGAAACTTCTCCAGTATCTCCCGGGCATACTTGCCTTGAGACACAAACAGTTCAGCTTCCCACTGCCATATTTCCAATCCAAGGAAATAATGAAGGAGGCCTAAATCCTTCATCTCAAACTGCTTTGCAAGATCTACCTTGCATGAGTGTATCAACTGCTCATCACATGTTAGTATCAAATCATCAACATAAAGTACAATGATCAAAAGCTTACCCTCAACCACAATCTGGTACAGGTTTGCATCCGCCTCACTCTTGGTGAAGCCAAGTCCAGTGAAATAGCTGTCGATCCGAGTGTACTAAGCATGGCGTGCTTGTTTCAACCCATACAGTGCTCTTTTGAGCCTGCACACATGCGACTCGTTACTGAAGATCTCAAATCCTTCAGGCTGCTCAATGTACATCTCTTCCTCAATGATCCCATTAAGGAACGTAGTCTTCACATCCATCTGATGAATGTGCCAACCCATCTACGTTGAGAGAGCAAGGATGGTCTGTATGGAAGAATACCATGCGACAGGTGCAAAGGTTTCTTCATAGTTAATCCCCTCAATCTGTGAGAAGCCCCGGGCAACAAATCTTGCCTTATACTTCTTGACGCTCCCATCAGTAGCTTGTTTTACCTTGTAGATCCATCTTCATCCTACAACTGATTTTACCTCCAGCCTTGGAACAATCTCCCAAGCATTGTTTCTAACAATGGAGTCATACTCCTCCACCATGGAATCTACCCATGTGGGCTCCTACGCTGCTTCTTCAAAAGAAGATGGCTCTGTCACAATACACTTGCTCTTAAGAGCCATGTATCCAGTATATCGGTCAGGTGATTGTCTTTGTTTGAACTGTGATGTAGGGACTCCTACATTCTGTGCCACATCCACCTTCAGTCTCTCAGCTTCTGTGGTACGCTTCCTGCCTTATCTTATGTTTGGTTCTACATGAGTGGACTCCTCCACTCCATGAATCTCCTCCTGTTGCTGATCCACAACCAGAGGCTCATCTTTAGGAATAAGAATTTCCTCTTCTGTATGCAAGTGTAGCTCCTTATCAAGCGACAAATTCATGGCTTTCACCTCATTCAATTTTATATCTTGTCGCATAACAGTCATCCGAATGTTTGGAAAATACACACGATAGTTGTGGGGTGTTTCTGTGTACCCCACAAATATTCCAACTTCTGCAGTCGGCTCCAGCTTCTTCCTGGCGTCCTTTTTCACATGAATGTAAACACGTGAGCCAAAAATATTCAAATGAGAAATATAAGGCTTCTTACTAGTAAAATATTCCTCAGGTGTACTCATGCCAAGTACTCTATGAGGACAACGTTTTTTCACATAAACCGCAGTGTTGCATGCTTCCACCCACAAGTGCATCGGTAGGCCTTGATCATGCAGCGTCGCTTGTGCAGCACCCATGATCATTCTGTTCTTTCTCTCCACAACCCCATTCTGCTGTGGGTTATGAGGGACTATGAGTTCTCTTCAAATTCCTTGTTTTCTACAGAAGTCTTTGAATTCGCCAGAGATGTATTCACCACCATTATCGTTCCTTAGAGCTTTCACCTGCTTCCCCGACTCCTTCTCCACCAATGCCTTGAACTCACAGAACTTTGAGAACATTTCACTCTTCTTATACATGAAGAAGATCCAACATCTACGATAATAATCATCAACAAATATCACATAATACTTGTGTCTTTCTGTTGAAGCAACCGAGAGTGGTCCACACACGTCTGTGTAAATTCTCTCCAGGATCACCGAAGCACGATTATCCTTCTCATGAAAGGTGGTCTTCACAAACTTATCCATTGTACATCCTTTGCACTGATCTGACTGTGCAAGAGTACCCTTGGGAAGTCCAGTAGAAATTTGCTACAAAATTTTCAAAGCGCCATGGTGAAGATGGTACAATCTCCTATGCCATAACTCGCCCTCATCCCGGCTCACCACCTCTTCTGCTTTGCCCACCATTGCAGCGCAGCCATCTACCTCCAACTTGTAGAGATTCTTAATTCAAACACATATCTTCTTGGTTTGACCCATTTTTTTATGTCAAAGGAAATATTTTCCCTCACTGAAAACAACATCATAACCCCTGTCTTCCAGAATTGCGACTGAGACCAAGTTCTTCTTCAGACCTGGAACATGCATGAAATTCTTCAACAAGAACAGATTACCAGACTCCCTCTCAAAGGTAATGGTCCCAATTCTAGTTGCACTGTACTGACCATCATTTCCCATCTCTATATGCATCTAGAGGTCCTTCTCCTCCAAGTCACTAAACAACTCTTTGTCTCCCGTCATATGGAAAGACGCACCACTGTCGAGATACCACACCGATCCCATGCAGCTTGAAGCCAAGCATGAGATCAAGGAAAAATCCAGCTCAAATTGTGAGGCTAAGGCCTCTCCAGCTATAGATCTAGCAACCTGCTTATTCTTCTTCTTCTGTGGACAGTTAGTGGTGAAATGTCCATCCTCGTGACAGTGAAAACACTTCACTTTGGACAAGTCCTACTTCTTGCCTTTCGCGCCGGATTTTGAAGGATTTTTCTTCCCCTTCCCTTTCCTTTCTTTGGCATCCAAAGCGCAATTCTCTTCATCTTCATTCTTCGATGAAGATCCATCCCTAGTACCTCGCCTTATCTCCTCCTGCACAAGATCTGACCAAAGTCGCTCCCATCTTAGCAGTTTCTCTTGTCCATTGACAAGGTCTTCGTAGCTATTCCAACTCTTCGGAAGCCCAAGGAGAACCAATCTCACCAAGTATTCTTCATCAATAGTAACCCCCACACTTCCCAGCTCATCCTTGCAGTGGACAAACTTCGTGAGGTATTTTTGGAATACTGTCGCCTTTCTCCATTTTTATTTTTTCGAGCTTGTCTTTAAGCGCCAACTTCCTCTGGTCACTTCTGCTTTGGAACAAGTCTGTTAAAGCCTTCCACATTAAGAATGGAGTGGATTTCTCATGAAGGCTGGACACAATGTGGTCCTTCACACCTTCCAACAGAATTATCCTCGTATTTGCAGTCTTCTTTTTCCATGCATCAAGTAATGCAGCATCGCTAGATCCCGGCTTAGGAACATCGCTATCGATGAACTCCTTTAGCCCATTATCCTCCAGCACCACCTCCATATTGTCCTTGCAGGCTATGTAATTCGAGCTCCCATCAAGGGAATACTCCAATATCAACCCGTTGAAAGACATTTCAATGTATACTCGATTTCTACACCAAGAATATTCTGTAGCAAATTCGAATTGTCCACCAGCAAAAACTCACTTCACAATTGCAATATTCAATCAACAATGCTATGATACCGTGTAGAAATTATATGCACTAAGCATGAATATGTCCAAGATCCACCTGATATCACACTATTTAACTTTATGCAAGATACTGAATCTATTCCACTTGTTAATCTTTCGCGGAAAAATTAATTGCACACACATGTGAAGCATAAACAAAAATTATCAATTGCACATAACACAGTTTTTAACCGCGAAAGCCTGAAACTGAAAACCCCAACTATATATTATGTAACATGGAGATCATATGAAAATCTCATACAAGCATACAAAGCTTATTACAAGCCCTTAGTACAGTACAATCGTAATACACTAGTCACGCCTAATCTTGCAAATCCATGCACTGATCTATGTCACCTGCTAGCCTGCCTCCACTGCACAATCTCTGCTGAAGAATAGCTCTGAATGAATTCGAATTACTCTTGGATTGAATGTGCAATCCTCATTTGCATCTCCACTGAGTGTTGGATGCAATCAACGCATCACTATAATCACAACAGATAGTCTATATTGCCCTTTCGCCTATCTCTCCACTGGTCTCCACTGAAACTGCCATGCACTGTAGTTAACTGATGTATTCTTTAGTTGATTAATGAGTTATTATTTATGAATTAATTAACTAATTAATTCACTCCACTCTCACTAGTTTATCAATCAGTTAGACTAGATACAACTAGCTCAATTGAGTCTAACTAAGTTAAATTGAATACAACTCCATAACTACTTCTTCCAACTATGTCATAACTTTGCCACTTGAGTTCTAACTGAGTCATCCATGCATTAGCTCCAGAAAACCCTCAGGAATAGCATAATTCCTTCTGTCAGCTACTGTGCCACATCTGTGCACTGAACTGAAGTGCTCCAAGAGAATAAGTTGCTATTTAGAGTCAGATTATTATTAAGAGCTAATAATAATCGACATGCATCTATTTTTAGATTGACGATCTATAAATAGAATTCACCCAATATTATAAAAATAGAATTTCATCTATTTTTCCAACTTGATCAACCATCCACAAATATCATCTTGCAACTTCTGAAATGTGATCATCATGTCTAAAAATAGACATAGTCTAAAAATAGACTTGCGCCAAAATAGCTTGCAGGCCCACTTAGTGAAGGCGACTCTTTTCACTAAGCTCATCATCTTGTCGAATCTCAACAGAAATCGATAAAATGCTCTTTGTAGGTATCATCGAGCCGGTCAAACAGTTGGACTGGGTAAGCCCGATGGTGGTTCAGGAGAAAAAGATGAAGGGAGAGATACGAATCTGCGTGGACTTGCACAAATTGAATGATGACTGCGTGCATGATCCCTTTCCCACACTATTCTCAGATGAAATCCTTGATAGTGTATGAAGCCAAGAATCATACTCATTCACTGATGGGTTCTCGGGATAACATCAGATCAGAATCGCACCTCAAGATCGCAACAAAACTTTGTTTGATACCGAATGGGGATCCTTTCAGTATATGGTCATGCCGTTTGGCCTCAAAAATACCCCTGCTATCTTTTCACAAGTAGTTGTTGCAGTGTTCAAAGAGTTCATCCACAAATTTATGGAAGTTTACTTTGATGATTGGACTTTCTTCGACTTAGTGTAGAAGCACGTTTCGAACCTGCGCATGATGTTGGATGCCTGTAGAAAGCACCAGATTTCCCTGAATATCAAGAAGTGTATCTTCTGCGTACCCTTCGGAATCTTGCTTGGACATATAGTGTGCCAAAAGGGGTTGATGGTTGACCCTGCAAAAGTTGCAGTGATCATAAATCTGGCAGTACCTACAACTGAGAAGCAGCTACGTTCAATCTTCGGACACACAGGTTACTACAGAAAGTTCATTCAGGGGTACACACTGATCACCTCTCCTATGGAAAAGCTGCTTAAGAAGGATGTTTCATTTTTTTGGGATGACGAGTGTCAGAAGAGCTTCAAGCTACTCAAGGAAAATATGGTCTCTACGCTTATCCTCATTTTTCCTGATTGGGTGAAGGTGTTCCATGTTTACGTCGATGCTTCAGGAAGCGACACTTATGCAGCCTGGAGATAGAGACATTGATCATCCGGTTGCATTTGCTAGTAGGAAACCCTCTGGTGCAGAGTGAAACTACTCTACCACGCAATGTGAGGGCTTGGCTATGGTCTATGCCTTACTGAAGTATCAACACTATTTGTTAGGAAGACACTTCAAAATGTTTATAGATCATTCGGCTTTGAAGTACCTAGTGAATAAGCCTATGTTGGGGGGGGAATGTGCCAATGGCTTGTGCTCTTCCAGGAATATGATTTTGAGATCATTATCAAGCTGGGGAAGTTGAATGCTGGGCCGGATCACTTGTCCCGAATTGAGAGTGGTGAGGAACCAACCAACCTAGAAGAAGGATTTCCTGATGCACAACTATTTTCTATTAAGGTCGTTGATGTGCACTTCGCCGACATCATCCAGTTCCTGACTACAGGCATAGCACCGGCCGAATATTCGGTACAAAAAAATAAAGAGTTGGTAATCCATGCTGCAAATTTTACCATCATCGTAGGTCATATATATAAGATGGGGGCTGATGAAGTGCTGTGAAGGTACGTTTTGGAGCATGAAAATCATGCTATCTTGGCAGAAGCCCACGACGGGGTAGTAGGAGGTCACTACGCAGGAAAAGCAACGATGAAAAATATCTTGAGAGTTGGATTATGGTGGCCTACCCTGCGTAATGACTCTCAAGACTATTTTAAGGCCTGTGATACATGCCAACGAACTGGAAGGCCATCCTGCTGGGATAAAATGCCCCTTCAACCGCAAATGGATCTGCAGGCATTTGAGAAATGGGCCATCGATTTTGTAGGACCTATCAATCCACCCGGAAAGGAGATAGGTGCACGTTACATTATAACTGCTACTGATTATGTAACTAGGTGGGCAGAAGCACAAGTGGTAAAGGATTGTATTGCAGAAACCGCTGCGCACTTAATCTTTGAGAAAATTCTGACTAGATTTGGATGTCCGAAAATATTACGCACTTTGTCAATGAAACAATACAGGCCTTGACAGAAGAATTTCGGATCCATCATGCGAAAAGTGCTCCGTATCATCCCCAGGAAAATAGAGCAGTCGAAGATTTTAATAAATTTTTGGAGCACACACTGGCTAAGGTCTGTAACGCCGATTGCAGTGACTAGGACGTACGCATCCCGCCTATTCTTTGGGCCTACTGAACCACCTGTAAGAAGTTGATAGAAAAAACACCATTTCGAATGGTTTATGGCAAGGATGCCATTATGCCCATGGAATACATTGTTCCTAGCCTACGCATCGCAGCCTTTATGAATATGGTGGAGCCTGACATCATGGAGTGGTTAGAGCAGCTTGTGGCTTTGGAGGAGGATCACTTCATTGCTAATTTCCATCAACAAGTTTAGAAGGCTCGGGATAAGGCATGGCATGATTGACATATTCAACAAAAGACCTTTGCAAAGGGTGAATTAGTGCTACTAGATGATAGCCAATTTTTGAAACACCCGGGAAAGTTTCGACAACACTGGCTGGGGCCGTATTCCGTTAAATAAATCACAGATGGCTGATCTGTTTGGTTAGCCACCGTGCATTGTGAAATGCTACTCGGATATGTCAATGGAAGCCGGCTCAAACCGTATTGGATCAAATGGATATATGGTCAGAGTACCTGTATAAAAGGGGCTACGCCCACCAAAGAAGGTAAGAATGGAAGGTACCATGATATGCGTAGGGCGTGGCCACCGAATTCAATGCCATGAGGGATGCGCTAGAGGCACAGGAGAATTTTCAGAGCACAGAAGGCGCGCTAGAAGTGCAGAGGTGCGCCAGGAGTGTAGGAGGTGTGATGGGAGCGCAGGAGGTGCGCTGGGAGCACAACGCTGTGGTGGGCACACATGAGGTGCGAAAACTAGCCGTTGGAACAGTAAAATCGGGTAAAAAGCAAAAGTTACCATTGACAGGAGCAGGGGGCTGGCATTTAATGATGCGATTTTTGGAGATTTTTTACTATTTACTTGATGGTAAGTTCCAAGTGAAGTTTACCAAAATGTTGGTCGATTGCAAAGGCTATAAGAGGAGAATGATATATCAGACAAGGGTTCCGTATCGCTTGAATAATTTGTATTTGGCGTGTTTGTCCTTGACGAATTTGTACTGTAAGAGTTTCTATGCCTAGTGCATCCCTTTCATGTCTGAGCAGCCTACTCCCTCTAAAAATAGAAATCCAGAATTCATCTTCTGTGCCAGGATGATGGCCACTAATCCCGCAGAAGTCTCAGAATCGGTGACATCGGTGGAGCAAGAAACCGAGGAAGTAGTGGAAATCGAGTCAGAAGCCGAAGAGGTTATATCTACGCCGAGTCAAGCAAAGAAGAAAGGGAAGGAAAAAGCAAAGGGGTTAGGGAAACCTGTGAAGTGGGTTGGGGTGAAGCCTCGTACTTCTCCTCGAAACATGAAATCCCTGCAGGGGCAGCCCCGATCGGCTTGCCTAAACCAGCAAAGTGACCTCAGGCTGCTTAGGAGGAGGCCCAGGCAACCAAAGCAATCAATTGGATGCCACCCTTTGTTCGTCCACACAGGCCCTCCACACGCATGCTAAAGAGCCTTGATGGCTTGCACACCTACCTACAGATGTCGCTGACCCCGGGTGAGGTCCCCGTCATTGACGAAAATTTTGGAAGGTTCCATGAGGTGAAATTTGATGATTATAGCTTGGCCAATTTGGAGGCCTTCCCTCAGTTGGCACTCGAATTATACCTTGACAGAATTCAGGAAGATGATGGGATAAAGATTGTACCCATGCGCAGGGTGCATGGATTAGCCGGGTCTGGGCTCTTGAATCGGCTAAGGATGTCGCACTTCAGCCACTACAATATCACGAACCGTCTAGCACGTCAGTTGCTCGCCCTGGTTCATGATGGCTTCCTATGGATCCAGGACCGAATCCCCATCGATGCTGTGCTCATTCACCAAATTACTGGTCTTCCCATGAAAGGACCAGATCCTCTAGAGCGTGTTGGTAAAAAGTATGAAGGGGAGACTGCTGAATATGTGTGCAAAACCTACCATGTGGAGCGAAATACTCAAGGCTTCATAATCAAATCCATCAGTGACCCTGGTACACAGTTGGGTACCATGTTGTTGGCATGCAAGATGATCCGAAAATGCCAGATCACCCCTGTCCCTGCATATGTAATCCAGTTAGTAGGCCAATGCAGGAAAGGGGTCTGCTTCAATTGTTCCCAATACTTTTGCGATGAGTTTTTTGCCAATGTTCGAGAATCCCAGGAGTAGGGACGAGGCTTTTTTTATTCCTGGTTGCTGCTTCTCATTGTGTTGGTCACCTGGAAAGCACCTGAGAAATCAGTCCTCCCTGAGCTCACCCAAGACATGTGCGAAGGGACTCATTATACGAATTTTTGGGACTCTAAGGATGCACAACACATCGAAGACAACCAAGTATTCTAGGTATTGTTTCAGAGTGGGCTCGCAACAGCTATCAACTCTCGACCACGTCTGTCGCCAACCATTTATGATGAATATAAAAGCATTGCTGCTTTCCAGGTGACTATGCATAATGTCCAAATTCGAGATTGCAAGGACTCTGCGTGGGTTTCGCTCCCCTATATGGTTGTCGATGAAGTAATTGATCGTTTAGTTACGTAGTGGCCTCCTCACTGGAAACTTGGCTTCAAAATAGGTGCGAAGGGCTCTGAAGGAACAAGCACCCTGAAAGTCACCCCACTTGCAAAAGAAACTGGAGGATTGAGAAAATGCATGGGGAAGGGCGTCGAAGCCGCATCGCAGAAAGGTTCGCAACTCGGTAAGAGTACAGGGATAGGCATAGATGTAGAAGTGCAGAAGGATGTGCAATAGGATATTGGTACCGAAGGATAGGAGGTGGGAGGTGCTGACTCCCCTCGAGGAACAAAGTGAACGAGTGACCCTGCTAAGGGGCCACGAAAGAAGCAGCGCTCCCAACGACCTGAATGTGATAAAGAAATTACCTTAACTAAAGGGGACCTTGAGAAAATTGCAGATGTGGTCACCTTGGCCGCTGAAGAAAAATGGCTAGCTTTTGAAGAGCAGCAGAAAGCCGCGGTCGACACACTTTAGGCCGAGCTCCGAGCTCTGCAGCTGAAGATAGACACGCTGCAAACTAGCATGGTTCAGGTATGAATGACCTCTGTAACTAGCAGTGCAACACATATTATGGAAGAAATCCACCTCTATTCCTTTTCAGGCACAACCCCTGTGATAAGTCCACTCGACTTAGGAGCGCAGGTCCAGGCGTAGCGGAGGTACAACTGGATCTGGCCAGGTTTCCACATGAAGCATTACAGGTTCTCCACACCTCCTTGTTCGAAGAAATCCAGCACAAGGATCATTAAGTGCACTAGAAACTCATTTTAGTTGAGCAGACAATCGAGGAAAATAATGTTGAAGTATCCAGGTACATGATGCCTGTACCCTTGCCACCGCGCAATAAACGGATTTGGAAAACTTAATTAGTAGACTCTGCATGGATGCTATAGAAGAAATCCCAGCCAATGCCACCCCCCATGCTAATATTGAGGGGTTGGTCGTAGCATTAAAGGCCTCTAGGATATAGATTCAAGTAGTTAAATCGCAGATGGAACAACAGATCACAGACTTGTAGGTCAAGTTGCAGCCAGAAACACCACCGGAGGTACGGGCAAAACGAGATGTGCTAGTTACCACAACTACAAATGTGATTACAGGATAGATTACTCAGGGTGCCCAATTCTTGGATAAAACCATGCATTTATAAACCAAGGTACAATGCAATCTGATCTTGCGTGAAATCAACCAGGACCTACGACAGAAGGAAGAAGCGTTCGAGTAGGTAGAATCCACGATGCCTACTCTAGTTCCTGCTCAATGATTAGCACAACTGTGAAATAGCCATGGCCTTCGAAATGATATCGACGAAATCCACCAGAAGAAGAAGACTCTCAGTGAATGTCTTAAGACATGGGCTGATGAAGCCCTCAAGCTCACCTAGGATATTGATGTTGCTGTTAAACAATTGAACCAGACTCTGGAGAGCATCGCAGCTACAACAGAGGACCGACTTTGCAGAATTTAGTGGATATTGGTCAGAATGCTGCTACTCAGAGCGAAGGAGCACTACCCCCACTAGTTGAGGCGATCAAACTATTGCAGGCGCAGGTGGAGACCCCACCATTGTAGTGACTTGGGACGAGTCACAAGATTGTGTTAAGGGATTGTTGGACAGGGTCCCCTAAAAGCTGTCAATTTTGTAAAATTTTGTATATTTTTGGTCTTAATTAGTCTAACGCAGGGGTTTGGGGGTGGGTCAAAGCCCCAAATACATTTTAATGGGTCAAGGGTAGACCAAGAGTCCACAAACCACAGTTTTCAGACCATTGGAAGTGTAGGCTAAGTCGATATAAATAAATGAAAATTTTGAGTCTTAAAGTAGGAAAGAATTAAGTCTGATGCTAAGTGTGAATTTTTAGATCTATTGTGGGTTGTTAGGGTAAGGAATCCTATTGGTTGTGTGCAAGAATATCGTCAGCCCTGCTGTGTGCGGACCCTACTGGCTGTGTGCGCAGGCTGTGTCGGATTGTATTGGGTTTTGGACACTAATATATGCAGATACGGTTGAAGTATTTCTGTTGGTGCGAACTATTGGATCTGTTACAAATATTGTTGGTTATCTATTTATGCTGCAAATATGTCTATGTTATGGTATAACCATAATCTGTTGATGATGCATTATGATAATCTGTGCTGATAACTGCTGATACACACATGGATGCAGAGTTATTAACTAGATCTGTTCATGATAATAGCTCTGTATATTGGGATTATATTGTTAACTACACTGCGAATGGATCTAAATCATGCAAACCTGATAGTTTGCAAACGTGGATATGCTTGACTTACCTACTCTCTCTCAGGGTACGGAAACCTGGTTCCAGCACCCTCCCTTACTGCTTCGGGTGAGACTTTGGCCTGCGCAAGCAGGTCACTGCCGAAAGGGATAGTAGTATAGGGGTTTTTTGGCGAACCTTAACCTCCAAACTTGGGTCAGGACCCCTCGAACCAACACTCATTAATCAACTTCTACGTTTGACAGTTTTGAGTGGCCTTGGAAAGTTAACTCTCCACTCACCTATTTCAAGGTCCTATGACCTAGACTAGTTGGTGTATAATTAATGACAACACGAAACTTCTAGTTCATTTTAATTATTGCTTGATTTTAAATGGCTGTTTTTTAAGTCAAGGGTAGATGGAGAATTCAACTTATGATATTTTTGACGCAAAAGAGAAGTCAATAGAAATCCTACTACATGACTGTGTAGTTTTTTTTTCCATGAAAAGTGATTTCTAGTTGGGTTCTATGAAGCAACTAAAAACATGAAAGAATTCATTTTTCTTTTTGATATCACTCTTCACACACTTCTAAAAACTATCAAAAAGACTATAATGCTTAACGGTGCAACTAATGCAAAAACTACCAATGATAAATGCAAATCCTAGGACTACTCACAAAGGGAAGAAAATGAGTATTTCACTAAAACTATTTGATCACTTTGACATAAAAGTATAACAATTCCCAAATAAGAACTTCTTTTCACAAAACAATGGAAAAACAACTTGATATAAAAGAGACAAATCCAAGCAAGGACTCTTCTCAAAATCAAGCCAACGGACCAAAAAATGAAATACTAGCAAATTGCTCGAAAAAGGATGAAAACCATGAAAATAAAACCAAAGAAAAAGCAACGAAAAACACAAATGTTTTTTGGTTTTTCACTTTTTAAGGGAATCAAAGAAATTTCATCGAGACCACAAAATTACCAAATGTCTCAAATCAAGAAACTAAGCCAACAAGCAACTTCTAATTTCACAAGCCAACTATGCCACTTTCGCAACAGGATTTGATAAATGAAAGAGAAGTAACTAACTCACGAAACTGATTTAAAGCACTAGCATCAACTTCCAACAAACAAAAACTTCAATAAATCAAGAAAGACAACTTCAAGATTCACTAGGAAAGCCAATCTCAAGAAATAAGAAAACCAAGAAAGTCAAGAAGGAAAAAACCAAGAAATGAAGCAAGACATAAGGCAAACATGAACAAATTGATAAAGACTCATTTTTTTGAACTGTTAGAATAACCATGAACTTCAGAAAGAAGTTCTGGTGCAAGAGCCACCACTCAAAATTCACCAAAAAGGTAAAACCCTAGGTTGACTAGGTTTTCACATGAAAAGGAGAGACATTGACATACAACCAAATGAAACACTATCCAGGCACCTACAAGATTTTACAGGGATGACCAAAAATAGGAAGAAAAGACTTACAGGGCTCCAAAATTTCAAATTTTACTGGGCATACACAGATCCACTGTGTGAAACACGCGTGTATATGTGTCTATGTCTAAAGAAACTCGCGTATACGCAGATTCCTTTGGAAATAACAGAAGGTATATGTGACTGTGTAAACACCAAGCATCGTATAGAAATTGCAGTAAAGAAAAAGAAAAAACCCAAGCCTGGTCCAGAATATCAGGACTTCTGCCTGGATGGGAAAAGAACCTATAGGACTAAAAAAGTGATCAAACTGATAGGAAACTAGAAACATAGAGTAAAACAACCCAAACTAGGAATTACACGGATGTAATCCCCAGTGGATTCGCTAGTTCTGTTGCGGGAAAAACTACCCTAAGGCCTAGGTTGAAAGGCCTAATAGAGCGGAAGGCATATCATCACAAGAAGCACTATAATTATGAGTTCTAATGCTTGAACTAGAAAATGGAGGATATACGACCTTACCCATGTGTCCTATGTCTGGGGTCAATCCCGTAGGGTGCAAACCCTCTGCTACTCCTCGTGCTTCAGAACCTGCAAATCACTCAAGTCAAAGCACATAAACCAGTTGAACATCATAGATATCCTAGATGTCAGCATGTTAGCATATATAATCTCATAAAAATAACATTAAATAAACCATTACAAGGTTATTCAACATGTATAGGAGACATATAACACAAAGACATCAAGAACATGACACATCTTCTTTTATTGATAACATGTAAAGAGAAAGTGGAGAAATCACTTGAGATTTTCCATGGCTCCAAAAAAAACTGTCCTATGGATATGTTCAGCCCTAGCCTCACAAAGATTCTTCCATAAAGTGTGCACAAGGGATGTCACATAAAGAGGGGGTGATCATCACAAGGAAACAAGGGTTTCATGAACCTGGGAAGTGTAGGAGGCATAGGGAAATATCAGACTTGATCAGGGCTCTAACATGATATAATATCAATAAAATTCTCTCTCCTCCCTTAGGCCATTCCCTTGAGGTGTATTTATACCTCCTCAAACCAATTTTTTTAGTTCGGAAATAGTTTGGCCATAGGCTGGGGTAGTTAAGTTACAGGAAAAACCCGTAAAACCAACCCAATTAATAGGGAATTTTGTATTTTTTTAATATTTTAAATTTCATACGCGGGTCAAATATGAGTGGACCCACGTCTGCACGTGGAAAAGTATGGGCGTAGTCATGTATGGAATTCAAAATATTGTTTTTTAAGAAGTTTGACCAAGTTTAAATGGACAGGCTGCCTAAGGCCAATGTATAAGTCATCAAGTATATAGAGGTGATAAATGATGCTATAACAGGAGAGGAGTGAATACATTATCAGGGCATAATTGCAATGTGATATATCGCAATCATAAGATGGAGGGGTTATCACAAAACAGGGATCGAAGCTTATCGCATATCGCAGTTAGAGGATTATTTAATTTCACAATCGGAGGGGGAAACATGGATGCTTAGCAATAGGATTTGCAATATGCAATAAGCGAAGTCACATGGTAGGGAAATGGGTCCTAGTGTTATCACAATCGGTGGTTTTTTTGAAGCGGAAGCAGATGGTAAAAAAGGAATTGCGAAATGGAAATTACGAAATAAGGTAAGGTGGGTCCATAAAGCAATACAATAGTGCGGTATGACATGGTGGTAGGCGGGTCCCACTGTTATCACAATCAGGGATTTAAGGAGGCAGTAGTAAGTGAATGCACCAAGAATTTGCGATTTGCAATGAAGTAGGTCCCATTAATGGTTTTAAAGTGGAAAAGCGATAAATAATAGAAATGTAATAAAACTAAAAATAAAACTATGGAATGGACTCGTGACTTAGCAAGAAACTGTGCTAATAATAAGTTTTATCCAATTGATTTAATTAAATATTTAATTAAATCAATTATCTCAAATGTTTTCATATCTCTAAGTGAATGTATGATCGTTATTTTCATCCACTGAAAGGTTATTTTTATAGATCGCACAGAGAATATATTTCATCCCGGGATACATAGTAGATAGATATATTATTTCTTGCAGGCTTTCTAATACTTCCATCTACCGAGTTATAGATAGCGACAAATCCATCCATCCACCCCAATTATATTAAACTGAGGAACTGGTCCCATAAATCCAGTCAGAGCCACCATTCCAAATGAAAAAGGGACGGTTTTTAATTCCTCGACCAGGTGGTTTCATTGATGTTGTTGCATCGATTTTCAGGGCCTCAACAAGTCCATAGGTTTATTTCACCACCATCTACTCATCAACCTATATTTTTGACCTATCCATTCCCCGCCAAATCTCAACAACAGATGGTTAATCAACATTCTCCTCCTCCACAAGGGGGAAACAAGGGGTCCTCTTCCCACTCCCCTCATAATTCACCTGTCTTCATGTGGAAGGAAGATGTCAATGTGAATATGCAAGACAAATTATATGATGTTCCTTAGTCGAGTTCTCCTTCTATGAAATAACCAACTCCATCTAGTTCCACTGGACCTCTTACTTTGGATAAGCCTCTGGAACTTGTCTATCACCCCCCCAAGGGTGTTCTCCATACGACGACACAAAATCCTTTTACCAAGGTTGCTCATCATTAAAATATTTTTGAAGATATTTCCCAAGCTCCTTGTTCCATTTCTACTTTGGAGTCTTGCGAAGCTGTCCTCAGTAGCACAACACCTTATTTTCTGCCATCGATGGAGTTGATTTATCCGACTCTAGTCTCATTGTTTTCAATGTCGAGAAAGCTTCCCCTCGCCTTTCCCATCAGATTGCTTTCCAAATTATTGTGCAGATATTTCAGAAGAATATCCATTGCACTATGGCGGATGAGGGCTCTTCCACATGTGTCATGTCAATATCCTGTTGGAAGGATCTTGGCTCTCTGGAACACGTTGCGTCCAACATGTAGGTTTTAACCCTGAACATAAATTATCTACACACGAATCTTATAACAGAAAATAAACAATAGCGAGAGCATAAAACGTAAAACAGATGAACACAGATATTTTCCCCTAGATCCCAAATAGGGATGACTAGCTTGATTTTTAATTATATTCCTTTTAGTGTTACAACACATATATATACATGTCTAAGCATACATAAACCCCAATCCATTTGTTAGAGTTGGTATCTTCATCCCTCCGTCAGAGATCAAATTTATCTTGTTGCATTTCATTTTAGGTGTCTCACTCAATTCAGTCAGCTGCATTCCATTAGGAGCATGGATCATCTGACGGAAGGGTCTTTTCAATCATATCCCTCATGTCATGTACCTGCTGGTCTGTGTATGTTCATCAAAATTATTTACAGTCATTTACAGTCATATTTGGTCTCTTGGTTAGCAAAGAGTCATTTTAGGGATTTTAGTCTCATTAGGTCTAGGGTTTCGTTAATTTAGTCTTCAAAATGTCTAATAATGTCAGTAGGCACATGAGGGAGGTTCGAAATAAGGTATCAGTGCAAAAATTTTCATCATTATAATGCTTGATAATGATTTTTCTTCAAAACTCTGTTTTGAAGAAAAATTGTCTATTTTATCCTTTTGTAGTAAATGCAGTGTAATTCTCAAAAAAATTTCAGTTGTAAAGTACTTCAGGCGCAGCCCTGGTCACCTTTGCCAAAATCCCATGCTAGCTATCCCTGCAAAGACAGACAAGAAGTTCATCATTCAGCTCAAAAATAAAAAAGCAAGCAAAACAGAGTTTATGTGAAAAGTGTCAAAGTTCAAACATTACAAAAGTGGGTTTTCAAGAATCAAAAAATCAAAATCTTTGGCATAAAGATATTTTTGTGTTTCAAACAATTCATTTTCAAGCCAAGACATCAATGAGCCAAGAGAAATAGTAGAGGAAGCAAAGCCAGCGTTGGAGGTCGAGATTGTGGTGAAGTTTACTGTTGCAGTGCACTGGGCGATGGTCGCGGCGCACTGGCTGAGCACAGTGCATAGGGCCGCTCTACACAGTGAAAATTTGAACGGTCGCGGCGCATAAGGAGGGCGTGACACACTGGGCATGCTGCGCAGCGCACTGAGCCGAAACACATAAATTGTTGCCATTTCTCTCAATCATCAAAACGACTCGGTCTCTTCTTGTTCGAGTAAGTCCATACAATCACTCCATTGCTTATGATAAATGTTTGGTGTTGATTGAGATTGAATGTGAGAGTTTGAATGCCAAAAACTTAAACCCTATCATCTTGTTAAGAATTGCTCTCTTAGGGTTTGAAATTGGTGTTTTAAAAATAATTTTGTGCCACATATTCTATTCCCTACCTTGTTTTTCCTCCCCCTCACTATTATCTCATCCTTGCAGTCCATTTCCCATCTCCCTACATCTCTAAAAGTCACTTACTCCTAAGCCCCATATCCCTATCCCTAAGTCATTTCATTTCCTATCACTCTCCCTTTCCCATCTCACTTATTAAAATTCCCAAACCCCAAGTTTCCCAAACAATCAATTGGCTATCCCTACACCTCAGATATCATTTGATTGAACCCCATTGTTCCCGCTGTCCTATTTCTCCTACAGTCCCTCCCCTTTGACATATATTTGGAAATTGAAATAAAACACCAAATTCTCATTTTCATCTCATACAAGCCAACATACACCTTGCATGGACATTATGGAGACATACACTGATACATCATATGACAGAGATAGTGATTCTACCACTGAGCTACATGCACCTAGAAGGCCTCGTAAAGGTGGCAGACATGTGAGAGAAGAGCCCACCTCATTGACTAAATTGGAGGCTTGCCCACTTTCCATGGCATGTTTTTGAGAGCAGTCATGCTATCAGTATTGTGAGATGATTTCTAGGATTCATCATCATCAGGAGTTAGCTCGTTTTTTTGTATTGCATTTACATGATGGTCAGGTAACTCTTGCTAGTGTAAACTTCACTTTGACATCGGAAACCATCTCTCAAGCAACCGGAATACCGAAATGTGGGTGAACAGTGGAACAAAAGATAGCAGGTGGACAGAGTGCATTATGAACCATACATCAGGCCTAGCTTTGTGAGGCAACTCAGCAGAGTGTTCCCATTCCGGTTCCTAAAGGAATCCTATGCGCCTCTGATGAAACTCATTATCAGATATTTCAGTTGTGAGGGCCGGTTTTCACGCTTCTATGCCTACCATATCAAGTTATTGATGCATTTCACAAGGGTGAGGATGATGAACATACCTTATTTCATGTGCCAGAATATCGAGAGAATGACCACTCTTGTGCAGAAGAAAACTCCCGAGCAGCATTACAACATTATTTATCACTATGCACTCATCAAGATCGTGGTTGTACATCAGCTTGGCTTGCAAGGTATTTCATGGGAGGATTTCGTTTCCCATGACTTCTTCACAGCCCCTCAGGTTCCTCCGGAGGTTGTCCATGATGCAGGTGAAACTTCACATCAGCCTGAAGGTCACGAGATAGAGCCTATTAGTGTGCCGACATATGTCACTTATCAGAGAGGCACTAGAGGATTATTTGCAGCAGCCCGATGAGTACTATCTCCACCTGGGGTGGAAGGGGTCTCGTTGTCGCCATCATTAGCATAGGTACAGGTACAGGACAGAGGTAAGAGGCCTATGCAGGATGAGGGCCCTTCAGGAGGCCAGGATACTGATTTCATACTTATTGATGAGGATTTGAGCTCTCCAAGCTCAAAGTTGAGAGAGACCATTCAGGAGAAGAAGGCGTAGATAGACACATTGATCGTCAAATTGCAAAGAGCCCAATGGATCATAAAATACTTGGAGTAGTGGAACAAACAGCTGGAATATCAACAAACAATCATGGAGTTTCAAAACATACGTGAAAACCGGCAAGCTGCCCAAAGAAGCCAAACCGAGATGACACCCATTGAGCGGGAGATTGAGGCTGACAGAGAGACTTGGCTTGATAGGGTCAATATACATCTTGAGAAGCTGTTGGAGAAGGCAAAAAAGGAAAATAACATGCTCAGGCACATGAAGAACCATTATTGGGCACGAAATCATGTTTGCAAAGCGAGGATCAAGATCCTGAAAGCAAGACTAAAGAGGGCACTAAAGCATCGTAAAAGGCATGATAGACTCAAAATTTTGGCCGAAGCTTCCTTGGCCCAGCATAGTGCATTATGGAGGACACTCAGCCCAAATTTCAAGAAATTTGGGACACATTTTGTCAAATTTGATATTTTTGGCCTAAACACATATTTTCTTGCCCGACGCGTAGCGCCACTTGGCGCGCGCTTATAATTGGCAGCTCTTTTGGAGGAAAAATTTGCATTTCTGGATTTTTCATCAAATTTTATGCATTCCTACCCATTACCTAAGGATTTTGACAAGTTTTGGGTTGCCTAAAGGGTCAAAAACACCTCAAAAATGACCTTTTTGCCACTTTTTGGACACACAAGAAGCAGTGTTGGGAGATTTGATTTTTGGAGGGGAAAATGGCAACCAAATCAAGAAATTCCACTTAGGTTTGAAAGTAGATAGGTAGGAATTTCCAACACGCTATCCTGCGCTTAATTTGGACTTCGAGAAGGCCCTCAAAATCAGCCTCAAATTTGTGCTACGCATAGAGATTTCAGGCGAGGCGCATTGGGAAATTTGGCCTATTTTTCACCCAGCAGCTCAAATTTTCGCCTAGTTTTGGCTATTTTGACTTTTTCATGTAACTTGAGTGTAATTATTGTATTTATTGATGTTATGTAAATTTATTTTACTTTTACCTGTTTTAAGAAAGATTCATTCACCAAAAAGTGAAATGTAAGGGAATGAATCAGTTTCCTATCTTATAGAGGCAAGTTGTTTCATTACCTATTTTCCATTTCTTAGTTTAGATATGGTTGAAATAGCTCCTAGAATGGTGAGCTCGACCCCTAGAGGCATGGGTATGAGTTAGGCTTGTCTATATCTTGTAGTTTTTCAGTCATTAGCAAGGGTTGGACACTGGGGATTGCTTTGAGCATCATTGTACATTCATCTTTGCAGTTTGGCAAAGGAATAGACCAGGGTTTGGAACACTCCTTGGGATTCATGTGGCTCTTTGTTTTGATGATGTGTTTCTCTCTGTTAATGTAATTTTACTGGTGTTTCATGTGTATCATTTCCCTTCTCCTTTCTTCTTAAATTAAACAAATGAGTTATAAAGGTGGAATTCATTAGATAGCTTTGCTCTGCCTTTAGTTTTGTTTAATTTTCCATGTTTTCATCTATTTGAAGAGGATTATTGAAAGCCTCTTGCCCTCTTCATCTCCTCACCGGTCTGAACTATCCATTAATTTAATCCAAAGCATCAAAACAATTGCCTTCCTTGCCCCATTCAGAACTCTGCAAAAACTAGGCCTCATCCCCAGACCCAAAACTGCCTTTCCCTTTGATTCCAAAAAAAATCCTCAAAATAAAAATCAAACTCCTTCAGCTATATGCCTAGCCTAAAATTATCCTTTATTTCGAGTCATCTCAAGCCCTATTGATTATTTTTGTTGAGATTGACCCAGAGAGAGCCCTCTCCTGATCTGGTAGGGCTAGCTACCAGACTGAGAGTGGTTTGATGTTACCCTGAACTCCGCCTTGTTTTAGCCTGAGGTAGATTTAGGAAATAACATAGTGGCAAACATACTGGGGATGAAGAGTTTGTTGTTTGCTTTATAAACTACAAACGGAGCCTGAAGTTAGCCAGGTAGCCTTCGAAACGCTCTTGCTTTGCATTAGCAAAAGTAGATGAATGCTACTTCAGTCAATCTCTGGTCTAGTTTATGAAATGAACATCTGGTTTCCTCAGTAAAATATAATCAAGTTCAGATCTTATTGTTGATGGTGGACAACGATCAGACACCGCAAGGCTGAAATCATTCACCTAGCGACTTCATTCACTGAAAAATCCAGAAATCAATCCTTCATGGTGACTCCACTTCAAGAAGATTGGTAGCTTTAAGATTTTCAATATGGCAAGGGTTTCAAGAAGATATGCTCCCATGAGCCGAGATCACATTCCAGGTTTTCCGAACAAAATTCCTAAGGCGTATTGGCTTCAGAATTTTCCTATGTTCAGAAATGTGGAAGGTAATGACACTGGTCTTCATCTGGTGAAATTTCACATCCATGTGCATAAATTAAATATCGAATTTCCTGAAGAATTCTTGATGAAGATGTTTATGGCTACTATGGAAGATGAAGCCCGATCTTGGTATGAAATTTTGCCACCTGCTTCTATTTATTGTTTAAAATATTTTCATACAATATTTTTTGAAAGGTATAAAGAATGTTGTTCATCCTTAATATTAGTGAAAAATTGTTGTGAACACGTTAATAGTTTCATTTAAGATCTTGAGAATTTTTATGGAGATGATGAATTGATGGATGAAGAAATCATGGAAGCACTGTATGAAAATCCATTTCAGCAGCATATAGAAAATTTAGAGGATACTTGTCAAGACCAGCAGGTTGAAGATCTTTGTATAGCTGAAAAAAATGAAAGGAGAGGTTTTATTTTCGATCTGATTGAAATGAAGGACGAGATGCCGGAAAATGGTGTTCCAATTTCACATAGTGATAAAGTTAAGCCGGATATAGAGTTAATATGTGATGAGGAAGAACATGTTGTTCCAGATCCCATAAAAGAGAGTTATATTGTTAAGGTTACCTCAAATGAAGAAAACAGAGTTATAGACCTGAGTGTTCTCATTCCATCAGAAAAGAGTCTCCACGAGGAGGTAATCCATTCCCTCTATGAAAAAAAATATGAGATCTTTGTTCAAGTAAGTGAAAAATTTCCTTTGGATGAATCTTTGGTAGATGATAGAAATGTTAGTCTTGGATTTCAAGAGTCATCTGAAGTTTCTGCTCTTATGATTAATGAATGTGATAAGGAACATGATAATTTGGTTGTTATATCATATGAAGATGATCAAAAATATATTCAGACTATAGAAGATCAGAGCAATCAGAACTGCCATTTAGATTCTTCTTCTTATGTTTCATGTTTTGAAATCTTCTTTGAAGAGGGAATCTGCTCACCTACTTTTTCAGAATTTTTCGAAGACCAGGAACACATTCTTACTGAGGTACATTGTGAAGAGAGATCAGAATCAAGAAAAAATGACACCTTGTCTTTTCAACAGAAGGAAAATATTCATGTTTTTCAGGATCCAGTGGAAAATATATTACAGTTAGCAGTGAAGGTAATCATTACAGTGTTCAGTGATGAAGGAGATCATGGTCAACTATGCTTTTGGAGGCCTAGTTGCAAGTATCTATTGTTGTCCAAAGGATCTTATCAAGAGAGTCAATCAATAAGGCATCTTCTTGATTGGTTACATTGGCATTTTGATATAGCCTGATGGTATATTGCCTTGTAAGAAACACAGGTGGTCATGTACTGCCATTAAGCTTTAAATTTTAACTTTTCTCTTAGTTACTTTTGGTTTAGTTTGTTGAGTCATTTTTGAGTCAGTTTTTAGTTCTCACAATGAGTCAAGAGTCTTGCTTTGGTTTGTTGAAGTTATTGAATCCATTGCCCAGTGGATGAAGGCACTATCTGCTTTCCAAAGATCTGTAGTTCTTAGCACCTCCAAGGAGCTACCATCCCCATTGGAGCCAATGTTAGAGTCGGTATCTTCATCCCTCTGTCAGAGATACAATTTCTCTTGTTGCATTTCATTTTAGGTGACTCACTCAGTTCAGTCAGCTGCATTCCATTAGGAGCATGGATCATCTGATGGAAGGGTCTTTTCACTCATATCCCTTATGTCATGTACCTGCTGGTCTGTGTCTGTTCATCAAAATCATCTATAGTCATTTACAGTCATATTTGGTCTCTTGGTTAGAAAAGAGTCATTTTAGGGTTTTTAGTCTCATTAGGTCTAGGTTTTCATTAATTTAGTCTTCAAAATGTCTAATAATGTCAGCAGGCACATGAGGGAGGTTCGAAATAAGGTATCAGTGCAAAAATTTTCATCATCATAATGCTTGATAATGATTTTTCTTCAAAACTCTGTTTTGAAGAAAAAATGTCTATTTTATCCTTTTGTAGTAAATGCAGTGTAATTATCAAAAGTTTTTCAGTTTTAAAGTACTTCAGGCGCAGCCCTGGTCACCTTTGCCAAAATCCCATGCCAGCTATCCCTACAAAGACAGAAAAGAAGTTCATCATTCAGCTCAAAAATAAAAAAGCAAGCAAAACAAAGTTTATGTGAAAAGTGTCAAAGTTCAAACATTACAAAAGTGGGTTTTCAAGAATCAAAAAATCAAAATCTTTGGCATAAAGATATTTTTTGTTTCAAACAATTCATTTGCAAGCCAAGACATCAATGAGCCAAGAGAAATAGTGGAGGAAGCAAAGCCAGCGTTGGAGGCCGAGATTGTGGTGAAGTTTACTGTCATGGCGCACTAGGCGATGGTCGCGGCACACTGGCTGAGCACGACGCATAGGGCCCCTCTACACAGTGCAAATTTGAACGGCCGCGGCGCAGAAGGAGGGTGCGACACACTGGGTTTGCTGCGTGGTGCACTGAGCCGAAACACATAAATTGTTGCCATTTATCTCAATCATCAAAACGACTCGGTCTCTCCTTGTTCGAGTAAGTCCATACAATCACTCCGTTGCTTATGATAAATGTTTGGTGTTGATTGAGATTGAATGTGAGAGTTTGAATGCCAAAAACTTAAACCCTATCATCTTGTTAAGAATTTCTCTCTTAGGGTTTGAAATTGGTGTTTTAAAAATAATTTTGTGCCACATATTCCATTCCCTACCTTGTTTTTCCTCCCCCTCACTGTTATCTCATCCTTGCAGTCCATTTCCCATCTCCCTACATCTCTAAAAGTCACTTACTCCTAAGCCCCATATCCCTATCCCTAAGTCATTTCATTTCCTATCACTCTCCCTTTCCCATCTCACTTATAAAAATTCCCAAACCCCAAGTTTCCCAAACAGTCAATTGGCTGTCCCTACACCTCAGATATCATTTGATTGAACCCCATTGTTCCCATTGTCCTATTTCTCCTACAGTCCCTCCCCTTTGACATATATTTGGCAATTGAAATAAAACACGAAATTCTCATTTTCATCTCATACAAGTCAACATACACCTTGCATGGACATTATGGAGACATACACTGATACATCATATGATAGAGATAGTTATTCTACCACTGAGCTACATGCACCTAGAAGGCCTCGTAAAGGTGGCAGACATGTGAGATAAGAGCCCACCTCATTGACTCAATTGCAGGCTTGCCCACTTGCCATGGCATGTTTTCGAGAGCAGTCATGCTATTAGTATTGTGAGATGATTTCTAGGATTCATCATCATCAGGAGTTAGCTCGTTTGTTTATATTGCATTTACATTATGGTCAGGTAACTCTTGCTGGTGTAAACTTCACTTTGACACCGGAAACCATCTCTCAAGCAACCGGAATACCGAAATGTGGGTGAATAGTGGAACAAAAGACAGCAGGTGGAAAAAGTGCATTATGAACCATACATCAGGCCTAGCTTTGTGAGGTAACTCAGCAGAGTGTTCCCATTCCGGTTCCGAAAGGAATCCTATGCACCTCTGATGAAACTCATTATCAGATATTTCAGTTGTGAGGGCCAGTTTGCACGCCTCTATGCCTACCATATCAGGTTATTGATGCATTTCACAAGGGTGAGGATGATGAACATACCTTATTTCATGTGCCAGAATATCGAGAGAATGACCACTCTTGTGCAGAAGAAAACTCCCGAGCAACAGTACAACAATATTTATCACTATGCACTCATCAAGATCGTGGTTGTACATCAGCTTGGATTGCAGGGTATTTCATGGGAGGATTTCATTTCCCATGACTTCTTCACAGCCCCTCAGGTTCCTCCAGAGGTTGTCCATGATGCAAGTGAACCTTCACATCATCCTGAAGGTCACGAGATAGAGCCTATTAGTGTGCCGACATATGTCACTTATCAGAGAGGCACTAGAGGATTATTTGCAGCAGCCCGGCGAGTACTATCTCCAGCTGGGGTGGAAGGGGTCTCGTTGCCGTCATCAACAGCACAGGAACAGTTACATGATAGAGGTAAGAGGCCTATGTAGGATGAGGGCCCTTCAGGAGGCCAGGATACTGATTTCATACTTATTGATGAGGATTTGAGCTCTCCAAGCTCAAAGTTGAGAGAGACCATTCAGGAGAAGAAGGCTGAGATAGACACATTGACTGTAAAATTGAAGAGATCCCAATGGATCATAAACTACTTGGAGCAGCGGAACAAACAGCTAGAAGATCAGAAAACAATCATGGAGTTTCAAAACATCTGTGAAAACTGGCAAGCTGCCCAAAGAAGCCAAACCGAGATGACACCCATTGAGCGGGAGATTGAGGCTGATAGAGAGACTTGGCTTGAGAGGGTCAATATAAATCTTGAGAAGCTGTTGGAGAAGGCCAACAAGGAAAATAACATGCTTAGGCACATGAAGAGCAATTATTGGGCACGAAATCATGTTTGCAAAGCGAGGATCAAGATCCTGAAAGCAAGACTAAAGAGGGCACTAAAGCGTCGTAAAAGGCATGATAGAATCCAAATTTTGGCCAAATCTTCCTTGGCCCAGCATATTGCATGATGGAGGACACTCAGCCCAAATTTCAAGAAATTTGGGACACATTTTGTCAAATTTGATTTTTTTGGCCTAAACACAAATTTTCCTGCTCGACGCGTAGCGCCACTTGGCGCGCGCTTATAATTGGCAGCTCCTTTGGAGGAAAACTTTGCATTTATGGATTTTTCATCAAAAGTTATGCATGCCTATCCATTATCTAAGGATTTTGAAAAGTTTTGGGTTGCCTAAAGGGTCAAAAACACCTCAAAAATGACCTTTTTTCCACTTTTTGGACACACAGGAAGAAGTATTGAGAGATTTTATTTTTGGAGGGGAAAATGGGAACCAAATCCAGAAATTCCACTTGGGTTGGAAATCAGACAGGCATTTATTTCCAACGAGCTATCCTGTGCTCAATTTGGACTTCGGGAAGGCCCTCAAAATTAGCCTCAAAGTTGTGCTACGCATAGAGATTTCAGGCGCGGCGCATTGGGAAATTTGGGCTATTTTTCACTCAGCAGCTCAGATTTTCGCCTAGTTTTGGCTAGTTTGAATTTTTCATGTAACTCTTGATGTAACTTGATGTAATTTCATGACTATGATGTAATTTTGGCACATTTTTACTCATCTTAGTAGATTCATTCACCAAAAAGTGAAATGTAAGTGAATGAATCAGTTTCCTATCATATAGAGGCAAGTTGTTTCATTGCCTATTTTCCAGTTCTTAGTTTAGATATGGTTGAAACAACTCCTAGAATGATGAGATCGACCCCTAGAGGCATGGGGATGAGTTAGGCTTGTCTATATCATGTAATTCATCAGTCATTTTCAGGGTTGGACACTTGGGATTGCTTGGCACTTCATTGTACATTTCATCTCTACAATTTTGGCAAAGGAATAGACCAGGGTTTGCAGCACTCTTTGGGATCCATGTGGCTCTGTGTTTTGATGGTGTGTTTCTCTATGTGATTATAAGTTCATTGATTTTCATGTGTATCATTTCTCTTCTCCTTTCTTCTTAAATTAAACAAATGAGTTATAAAGGTGGAATTCATTAGATAGCTTTGCTCTGCCTTTAGTTTTGTTTAATTTTCCATGTTTTCATCTGTTTGAAGAGGATTATTGAAAGCCTCTTTCCCTCTTCATCTCCTCACCGGTCTGAACTATCCATTCATTTAATCCAAAGCATCAAAACAATTTCCTTCCTTGCCCCATTCAGAACTCTGCAAAAACTAGGCCTCATCCCCAGACCCAAAACTGCCTTTCCCTTTGATTCCAAAAAAAATCCTAAAAATAAAAATCAAACTCCTTCACCTATATACCTAGCCTAAAATTATCCTTTATTTCAAGTCATCTCAAGCCCTATTAATTATTTTTGTTGAGATTGACCCGGAGAGAGCCCTCTCCTGATCTGGTAGGGCTAGCTACCAGACTGAGCGTGGTTTGATGTTACCCTGAACTCTGCCTTCTTTCAGCCTGAGGTAGATTTAGGAAATAACATAGTGGTGACCATACTGGGGATGAAGAGTTTGTTGTTTGTTATATAAACTGCAGATGGAGCCTAAAGTTAGCCAGGTAGCCTTCGAAACGCTCTTGCTTTGCATTAGCAAAAGTAGATGAATGCTACTTCAGTCAATCTCCGATCTAGTTTATGAAATGAACATCTGGTTTCCTCAATAAAATCTAATCAAGTTCAGATATGATTGTTGATGGTGGACAACGATCAGACACCGCAAGGCTGAAATCATTCACCTGGCGACTTTATTCACTGAAAAATCCAGTAATCAATCCTTCATGTTGACTCCACTCCAAGAAGATCGGTAGCTTTAAGATTTTCAAGATGGCAAGGGTTGCAAGAAGATACACTCCCATGAGCCGAGATCACATTCCAGGTTTTCCAAACAAAATGCCTAAGGTGGATTGGCTTCATAATTTGCCTATGCTCAGAAATGTGGAAGGTAATGACGTTGCTCTTCATCTAGTGAAATTTCACATCCATGTGCATAAATTAAATATCGACTTTCCTGAAGACTGCTTGATGAAGATGTTTATGGCTACTCTAGAAGATGAAGCCCGATCTTGGTATGAAAGTTTGCCTCCTGCTTCTATTTATTGTTTAAAAGATTTTCATACAATATTTTTTGAAAGGTATAAAGAATCTTGTCCATCCTTAATATTAGAGCAGAATTTTTGTGAACACGTTAATAGTTTCATTGAATATCTTGAGAATTTTTATGGAGATGATGAATTGATGGATGAAGAAATCATGGAAGCACTGTATGAAAATCCATTTCAGCAGCATACAGAAAATTTAGAGGATACTTGTCAAGACTAGTAGGTTGAAGATCTTTGTATAGCTGGAAACAATGAAAGAAGATGTTTTATTTTCGATCTGATTGAAATGAAGGACGAGATGCCGGAAAATGATGTTCCAATTTCACATAGTGATAAAGTTAAGTCGGATCTAGAGTTAATATGTGATGAGGAAGAACATGTTGTTCCAGATCCCATAAAAGAGAGTTATATTGTTAAGGTTACCTCAAATGAATAAAACAAAGTTATAGACCCGAGTGTTCTCATTCCATCAGAAAAGAGTCTCCACGAGGAGGTAATCCATTCCCTCTATGAAACACAAGATGAGATCTTTTTTCAAGTAAGTGAAAAAGTTCCTTTGGATGAATCTTTGGTAGATGATAGAAATCTTAGTCTTGGATTTCAAGAGTCATCTGAAGTTTCTGCTCTTATGATTAATGAATGTGATAAGGAACATGATAATCTGGTTGTTATATCATATGAATATGACCAAAAATATATTCAGACTATAGAAGATCAGAGCAATCAAAACTGCCATTCAGATTCTTTTTCTTATGTTTCATGTTTTGAAATTTTCTTTGAAGAGGGAATCTGCTCACCTACTTGTTCAGAATTTTTCGAAGACCAGGAACACATTATTACTGAGGTACATTGTGAAGAGAGATCATAATCAAGAAAAAAGGACACCTTGTCTCTTCAACAGAAGGAAAATCTTCATGTTTTTCAGGATCCAGTGGAAAATCTATTACAGTTAGCAGTGGAGGTAATCATTACAGTGTTCAGTGATGAAGGAGATCATGGTCAACTATGCTTTTGGAGGCCTAGTTGCAAGTATCTATTTTTGTCCAGAGGATCTCATTAGGAGAATCAATCAAGAAGGCATCTTCTTGATTGGTTACATTGGAATTTTGATATAGCCTTATGGTATATTTCCTTGTAAGAAACACAGGTGGTCATGTACTGCCATCAAGCTTTAAATTTTAAGTTTGCTCTTAGTTACTTTTGGTTTAGTTTGTTGAGTTAGTTTCGAGTCAGTTTTTAGTTCTCACAATGAGTCAAGAGTCTTGTTTTGGTTTGTTGAAGTTATTGAATCATTGCCCAATGGATGAAGGCATTGTATGCTTTCCAAAGATATGTGGTTCTTGGCACCTCCAAGGAGCTACCATCCCCATTGGAGCCAATGTTAGAGTCGGTATCTTCATCCCTCCATCAGAGATCAAATTTCTCTTGTTGCATTTCATTTTAGGTGTCTCACTCAGTTCAGTCAGCTGCATTCCATTAGGAGCATGGATCATCTGACAGAAGGGTATTTTCACTCATATCCCTCATGTCATGTACCTGCTGGTCTGTGTCTGTTCATCAAAATCATTTACCGTCATTTACAATCATATTTGGTCTGTTGGTTAGCAAAGAGTCATTTTAGGGTTTTTAGTCTCATTAGGTCTAGGGTTTCGGTAATTTAGTCTTCAAAATTTCTAATAATGTCAGCAGGCACATGAGGGAGGTTCGAAATAAGGTATCAGTGCAAATTTTTTCATCATCATAATGCTTGATAATGATTTTTCTTCAAAACTTTGTTTTGAAGAAAAATTGTCTATTTTATCCTTTTGTAGTAAATGCAGTGTAATTCTCAAAAGTTTTTCAGTTGTAAAGTACTTTAGGCGCAGCCCTGGTCACCTTTGCAAAAATCCCATGCCAACTATCCCTGCAAAGGCAAACAAGAAGTTCATCATTCAGCTCAAAAATAAAAAAGCAAGAAAAACAGAGTTTATGTGAAAAGTGTCAAAGTTCAAACATTACAAAAGTGGGTTTTCAAGAATCAAAAAATAAAAATCTTTGGCATAAAGATATTTTTGTGTTTCAAACAATTCATTTGCAAGCTAAGACGTCAATGAGCCAAGAGAAATAGTGGAGGAAGCAAAGCCAACGTTGGAGGCCGAGATTGTGGTGAAGTTTACTGTCGCGGCGCACTGAGCCGAAACACATAAATTGTTGCCATTTCTCTCAATCATCAAAATGACTCGGTCTCTCCTTGTTCAAGTAAGTCCATACAATCACTCCATTGCTTATGATAAATGTTTGGTGTTGATTGAGATTGAATGTGAGAGTTTGAATGCCAAAAACTTAAACCCTATCATCTTGTTAAGAATTGCTCTCTTAGGGTTTGAAATTGGTGTTTTAAAAATAATTTTGTGCCACATATTCCATTCCCTACCTTCTTTTTCCTCCCCCTCACTGTTATCTCATCCTTGTAGTCCATTTCCCATCTCCCTACATCTCTAAAAGTCACTTACTCCTAAGCCCCATATCCCTATCCCTAAGTCATTTCATTTCCTATCACTCTCCCTTTCCCATCTCACTTATAAAAATTCCCAAACCCCAAGTTTCCCAAACAGTCAATTGGTTGTCCCTACACCTCAGATATCATTTGATTGAACCCCATTTTTCCCACTGTCCTATTTCTCCTACAGTCCCTCCACTTTGACATATATTTGGAAATTGAAATAAAACACCAAATTCTCATTTTCATCTCATACAAGCCAACATACACCTTGCGTGGACATTATGGAGACAGACACTGATACATCATATGATAGAGATAGTGATTCTACCACTGAGCTACATGCACCTAGAAGGCCTCGTAAAGGTGGCAGACATGTGAGAGAAGAGCTCACCTCATTGACTTAATTGCAGGCGTGCCCACTTGCCATGGCATGTTTTCGAGTGCAGTCATGCTATCAGTATTGTGAGATGATTGCTAGGATTCACCATCATCAGGAGTTAGCTCGTTTGTTTGTATTGCATTTACATGATGGCCAGGTAACTCTTTCTGGTGTAAACTTCACTTTGACACCGGAAACAGTCTCTCAAGCAACCAGAATACTGAATGTGGGTGAATAGTGGAACAAAAGATAGCAGGTGGACAGAGTGCATTATGAACCATACATCAGGCCTAGCTTTGTGAGGAAACTCAGCAGAGTGTTCCCATTCTGGTTCCTAAAGGAATCCTATGCGCCTCTGATGAAACTCATTATCAGATATTTCAGTTGTGAGGGCCGGTTTTCATGCCTCTACGCCTACCATATCAGGTTATTGATGCATTTCAGAAGGGTGAGGATGATGAACATACCTTATTTCATGTGCCGGAATATTGAGAGGATGACCACTCTTGTGTAGAATAAAACTCCCGAGCAGTAGTACAACAGTATTTGTCACTATGCACTCATCAAGATCGTGGTTGTACATCAGCTTGGATTGCAGGGTATTTCATGGGAGCATTTCATTTCCCATGACTTCTTCACAGCCCCTCAAGTCCTTCAGAAGTTTTCCATGATGCAGGTGAACCTTCACATCAGCCTGAAGGTCATGAGACAGAGCCTATTAGTGTGTCGACATATGTCACTTATCAGAGAGGAACTAGAGGATTATTTGCAGTAGCCCGGCGAGTACTATCTCCGCCTGGGGTGGAAAGGGTCTCGTTGCCATCATCAGTAGCACAGGTACAGGTACAGGACAAAGGTCAGAGGCCTACGCAGGATGAGGGCCCTTCAGGAGGCCAGAATACTGATTTCATACTTATTGATGAGGATTTGAGCTCTCCAAGCTCAAAGTTGAGAGAGACCATTCAGGAGCAGAAGGCTGAGATAGACACATTGACCGTCAAATTGCAGAGAGCCCAATGGATCATAAACTACTTGGAGCAGTGGAAAAAATAGCTGGAAGATCAGAAAATGATGCAGGGGCATTAGGCTCAAAAGTTTCTTTGTACATAAATAGACATAGGGGGTCCCATGTTCTTTGAATTCTTGTAAATATTAATATATTTGGTAGGAAATTGTAATTATCCTCAAGTCATTTTGATAACATGAGAAGTTGGTGGAGATAGGAATACGAAGAGTCAGTTTAGGATTAATTCAGTTATTGAGTCTAGATTCAGGAATTGGAATACTAAGAGTTGCTAAACTGTTTGTATAAATGTAACCCTGAAGGGGTTAGAGGAGAATGAGAGAGAGAGGAGAGAGAGAGGAGGAGAGAGAGTTGGAGAGGTAGAGAACCTCTTCAGCAACAGAATAGGGGGATAGTGGCCACCGAATTGAATATCTGGCCTGTCATGAATTGTAAGAATTAGCTGAGATTTATCACCTGTATACGTATGTATATATATATATATATACCTATTTATGAAGAATTGTTTATGAGTTACATGTGTGACTTTATATCTTCTTGGTCGAATTGTGTGAAGGAATTATCTCAGTGTAGCTGTGCATTTGTTGTCAAACTCTGTGTGGGGAATAATGTGCGTGTTCGAGCATTTGTTGATTCATCTCTGTAATTATCTATAGTATGAGTCTCTGCGTATGAAGTTAAAATTGAAACCCTATTGAGAAATCATGGTGGGGATTTAACTATGGTTAACGAATACTGTGTGTCATTGAAGAAAGCGGATTTCTTGTCAGTGTTGTGTTTTGATTGTATGTGCCTTGATTATACGTGTGTTCTTGATGAGAGTATCGAATTCTATAGCAATTAAGAATCTGGTGATTGATCATGTCCGTCGGTATCGATTGAAGTTATCATGGAAGAGTGATTAATTGTCCAAGGCCTGTGAGCACTGTGAAACATAGCCGTAAGGGTTATGTATGGGCGGAACTCTACGTTGGATTAAATAGATGAAAATAACCTTTTTATATAGAATGGGTGGAGCCTAGAAGCGGAAGCTGAGCGGAACTTGGAGCGCAGGAAGAAGCGAAACCATGACCAGATGAACAGTGACAGTCGTTTGGAGCTGAACGGTGGGTTTCATCGCACCACCTTTATACGGTGAGCGGTATTTGAGGAGTTGGGAGCGATTCCATAGAGCTGCTAACACGCGTCCCTGAACGAAATTGGAAAACCACCGTTTAAAGCGCGCCATTGCACGTTAACATTCACACCAGGATTCTGAGCGATATGCGTACATGCCGTTGATCTGGGAAAGAGCCATCGGACGGTGGTCGCTTGCTGTAGATGCGCAAACGATAAACGAGGTATGGGTGTGCATTTGATTGGTTGGTTAAAGTTCGTATTAGGACGCTGAGTGATATTGATACATACCGTTGATCTGGAGGCTCGATATCTAACATTGATCACTCGCAGGATTTGCACGAAGTATAATTAAAGGTACGATGTATGCATTCCGCGATTGTATGTGTGGGGCCCAATCAAATATGTATTAAGGTTTACGGGTTAATAAAGGTATGTCGATTATTGTTGGACTTCGTTAATAATTGAAGGGCGCCGTAATATATACATGGATATATTACGTATAATGGTTAGTTGGTGTAATATGAAATATGAAATATGTGAATGGGGTCTAATACATGTACATGTAATGGACTGTAGGGTTATAGCTATGGAGGAATGTTGAATTAATATCTCAATTCTCTGAATTGAGATATTAAAAATGATCAGACCCATTTATTTAAATTTTCCAGCATAGAAGGAAGGGAAGTGTGAGATTGCCAGATTTGTAATATGATTGGACATGGAAATTTTGGATACATTTACACACACATTGAGGATTGGGACCAAGGTAAACCAGGGCCAAGAGTGGCCTCGCTGTCAAGTGGTATCAGAGCTAGAATTTAGTTAGCTCACTGAAAAATTTGTTTAGGAAATGCACATGTACTAAACAGGAAAGAAAAGTTGAAGTCTGTTTAACAGAAGACTGCAGATTTGGAAGCCTGACATGCAGCATACATATTTAAAGTGAACATGATTTGCAGAGTGTGTGAAGGATAGGATCATGATCTTGCAGGTAATTAACTTCAATCTGATTTAATTAGTAGTTGCAGAATTATGGTTGCTGAAAATTGAAGACAAAGTTGATAGTGAAGATAGTGAGCCTGGTATTCAGCTAGAGGCTGGATAAAGGGGACAATTGCAGTGTTCTCTAGAGAAGATGAGCAGTGTTTAGCTCTGGTTGGAGGATTTTTTGCAGAAGTCAGAGTGCAGACAATTGAATACATCTCAGCAGAAGTAGATAACAGCTTTGAGAGCAGTGGTAGAAGAGTCAAACAAGGGACTCTAAGTAAAGGAAAGTGTGGCAGAACCTGGAAGATTCCCAACAGAGGTTGGATGAGGAGAGAGAAGATGTGTTCTTGAGAGAAGTTACAAAGTGAAGTCTAGAAAGTTCCTACAGAGAAGGGGACCAGTACTTGCCAAAATCCGAAGCTCAGGAGAGAAGCTTGGTGAGGTAAGTTGCAGCAAGAGAGCTTGCTGTTGCAGAGGCTTAGTGCAGGTTGTGAGTGAAGAACTCCTAGAGAAGAGAATGGATACTGAGAGCCATGGAAGAGATTGCAGAGATTGCAGAGGTTCTGAGAGAAACCACAGCAGAAGAATGAGTAAAGATTCCAAAGCAAATGGCATGAGGAATAAATCCACAGATGAAGAATGGTAGAAAGAATTAGCTGAGATCAGGGAAGAGTTTAATGAACTGAAGAGAAGGATAGAAGAAAGACGGAGAGTTGGTTGGCTCATGAGGAAGAGTGTGAAATGGCAACCATTACAGATGAGGTTGAGGAAAAAGAAGATTGCCCTGTTGAGGGAAGAACTCAGAGCAGCTGAGTTGAAAGAAGAAATTTCTTCTTGTGAAGCAGAACAGAGCAGAGATGAAGATTGGAGACCTGCAGGAGATCTTGTGAGACATAGTGAAGACTTGAGGCAGCAAGAATCTTGTCTTGCTGAGAAGGAAATCATTGAGGAATTCCTGAGTTATTGGACAAGTCCAGATGATGTGAGGGCTTTTGTTCTTGAGTCTGACAAATTTGAAGTGATGAAAAAATCCACAGAGGAAGAAGAACCTAGAGTTCTTGAGGCAAAGATGGAATTTGAAGATTCCATGTGCAGACCTGTTCAAGAAGAAGTGCTTGAGGGAGTAGCCAAGACTGAAGAGTCTTGTGATTCGGAAACTAAAAAGTTGTGTGTGTTTGCAGGTACACCACTGGAAGATGAACAAGCTTCAGAGTTTGTTGGTGAGAAGAAGACATTGAATCTGAAATCTGTTCAGATCAATGCTGAGATAGTGAGATCTCAGGGAGAGATGAAGACAGAAGGGTCAAATGAAGATATCCAGCAGAATGTTGAAGCTGAGAGAGAAAGGCCAACAGAGGATTGGTCAAGAATAAGCAGAGGCATAAAAGGTTGTGTAAGATTCCTGAAATCTACTCCTATTTAAGTTTTTGAGTCATATAGGAGGTTGGATTCTCAGAGAAGAGAATTGGAGGAGTAGAGGACCTATGCCCTGGATAAGTTGTTGGGAAAGCAAGGCAGGAAGATATTCATGGATGGAGTTCATGAAGCAGATGATGGAAGAAAAGTGAGACTAGCTGACAGTCTCATGAAGGATGCAGATCATCATGCTGAGGTGCTGACAGAAGGTTTGGAAAGGAGTTCTGCACAACATACTGCTATTTTTTCAGAAGAAGAGAAAGCATTTAAGCATTGGAACTTTACTGCTGATGATTCATGTGTTAATCATGCAGAGAAAGAGAAAGAACAACAATTGGAAGTTGTCAGAGAAATGAATGAGAAGGAAACTATGTTGGCTGAAAACATAGTGAAGGACCAGAATTTGGGCATGATGATTGGAGCAGTAAAGATAACTATGACAGCTGAAGAAAAATATGGCGAAGAAATTCTGAGCCTTGAACCAGACTTAGAATTTCCGGGAAAATAATTGGTGACTAGGTCATCAATTGAGACCATTGGGTCTCATGGTTTTAACACTGACAGTTTGTTTATGTGTACAGGTGATGCAGAAGACAATTCATCCTTTGAAATTATCTTGAGAGAAGAAAAATTGTTGCTGAAGGAGGATGAGACAACCATGTCTCACACACAGGGAATTATCAATGTTATTGACAGAAAAGAGTTGGCTAGTTGGGTAGGCCAAAGCCAACTTGAAGAACAGATTTTAAAAGCTGCTGAAGTGAGGAAGAATCAGCATTCCATTCTGACAAAATGTGAGAAATAAAATCTCCGAGAACTTGATTGGATTTCCAGAATCCATCAGGAGGATGAGAGGCAATTTCTGAAGATTTCCCATAAAGGAGCAAAAGATGCTGAGTCTAACTTCTAGCATGTTGAAGATGTAAAAAAAAACCAAGAGAAATGGCTGAACTGTTTGCTGAGAGGATTTGAAGAAGAGGAATGGATTGCAGACCCTGGAGCAAGGATGCCTGAAGCTGTGAAGAAGAGAGGAGTAGATACTAGCTTGCCTAATCTAATTCTATTTACTAGTATACTGGAGAAGTATGTCACTGCTGGTGGGAAATTAAATAGTGGATTATTTTATGAGAATGAATTTGCAGATGATGAACAAAAGAAAGGTGATTCAAAGGGAAATATCCTAAGGGATATTCAGGTTGGTTGTGCAGAGGCAACATTGGCAGCAACAACACCCATGGTGGCAGCAACATTCATAGAGGCAACATTGGCAGCAGCAACACCCATGGTGGCAACAGATGCAACATGGAGGATGACTCCTGCAGGAGTAGTAAGCATGTTGATAGCATGTGAGATTGGAAGCAGCAGCAGAGGGAAAGATAGTATCCAGCCAAAGGATAAGCTGGACATGGAGATTGAGTACATCAGAAGACTGCTGATGAGAGTGACTTAGGAGCAGCAGACAACAGCAAGAAAGCAGGAGAGTTTCAGTAGGAGAGAGACAATGGCAGATTGTGAAGGCATAGCTGGGGGTAGATTACGGAACAAAGTCTAGAATCCTGGAGAAGATCAGCTAAAGGATGATGCAGCTGATGGACAACAGAAAAACCAAGTATGGGATCCTGGAGGGAGAGACGAAGAGCACATGATCAGGAGACCATGAAAAATTTAAAGCGTGGGAGTCTGATGCAGGGGCATTAGGCTCAAAAGTTTCTTTGTACATAAATATACATAGGGGGTCCCATGTTCTTTGAATTCTTGTAAATATTAATATATTTGGTAGGAAATTGTAATTATCCTCAATTCATTTTGAGAACATGAGAAGTTGGTGGAGATAGGAATACGAAGAGTCAGTTTAGGATTAATTCAGTTATTGAGTCTAGATTCAGGAATTGGAATACTAAGAGTTGCTGAACTGTTTGTATAAATGTAACCCTGAAGGGGTTAGAGGAGAATGAGAGAGAGAGGAGAGAGAGAGGAGGAGAGAGAGTTGGAGAGGTAGAGAACCTCTTCAGCAACAGAATAGGGGGATAGTGGCCACCGTATTGAATATCTGGCCTGTCATGAATTGTAAGAATTAGATGAGATTTATCACCTGTATACGTATGTATATATATATATATATATATATATATATATATATACCTGTTTATGAAGAATTTTTTATGAGTTACATGTGTGACAATATATCTTCTTGGTCAAATCGTGTGAAGGAATTATCTCAGTGTAGATGTGTATTTGTTGTCAAACTCTGTGTGGGGAATACTATGCGTGTTCGAGCATTTGTTGATTATTCTCTGTAATTATCTATAGTATGAGTCTCTGCGTATGAAGTTAAAATTGAAACCCTATTGAGAAATCATGGTGGGGGTTTAACTCTGGTTAACGAATACTGTGTGTCATTGAAGAAAGTGGCTTTCTTGTCAGTGTTGTGTTTTGATTGTATGTGCCTTGATTATACGTGTGTTCTTGATGAGAGTATCGAATTCTATAGCAATTAAGAATCTGGTGATTGATCATGTTCGTCGGGATCGATTGAAGTTATCATGGAAGAGTGATTAATTGTCCAAGGCCTGTGAGAACTGTGAAACATAGCCGTAAGGGTTATGTATGGGCAAAACTCTACGTCGGATTAAATATATGAAAAGAACCTTTTTATATAGAATGGGCGGAACCTAGAAGTGGAAGTTGAGCGGAACCTGGAGTGCAGGAAGAAGCGGAACCATGACCAGATGAACAGTGACAGTTGTTTGGAGCTGAACGGTGGGTTTCATCGCACCACCTTTATACGGTGAGCGGTATTTGAGGAGTTGGGAGCGATTCCATAGAGCTACTGACATGCGTCCCTGAACGAAATTGGAAAACCACCGTTTAAATCGCGCCATCGCATGTTAATGTTCGCACCAGGATGCCGAGCGATATGCATACATGCCGTTGATCTGGGAAAGAGCCATCGGACAGTGGTCGCTTGTTGTAGATGCATGAATTATAAATGAGGTGCATGAACGATAAATGAGGTACGAGTGTGCATTTGATTGGTTGGTTAAATTTTGTATCAGGAGCCGAGCGATATTGATACATACTGTTGATCTGGAGGCTCGATATATAACGGTGATCGCTCGCAGGATTTGCACGAAGTATAATTAAAGGTATGGTGTATGCATTCCGTGATTGTATGTGTGGGGCCCAATCAAATATGTATTAAGTTTTACGGGTTAATAAAGGTATGTCGATTATTTTTGGACTTCGTTAATAATTGAAGGGCGCCGTAATATATACATGGATATATTACGTATAATGGTTAGTTGGCGCAATATGAAATATGAAATATGTGAACGGGGTCTAATACATGTACATGTAATGGAATGTCGGGTTATAGCTATGGAGTAATGTTGAATTAATATCTCAATTCTTTGAATTCAGATATTAAAAATGATCAGACCTGTTTATTTAAATTTGCCAGCATAGAAGGAAGGGAAGTGTGAGATTGCCGGATTTGGAATATGATTGGACATGGAAATTTTGGATACATTTACACACACATTGAGGATTGGGACCAAGGTAAACCAGGGCCAAGAGTGGCCTCGCTTTCAGCAAACAATCATGGAGTTGCAAAACATCTGTGAAAACCGGCAAGCTGCCCAAAGAAGCCAAACCGAGATGACACCCATTGAGCGGGAGATTGAGGCTGATAGAGAGACTTGGCTTGAGAGGGTCAATATACATCTTGAGAAGCTATTGGAGAAGGCAAAAAATGAAAAGAACATGCTCAGGCACATGAAGAACCATTATTGGGCACGAAATCATGTTTGCAAAGCAAGGATCAAGATCCTGAAAGCAAGACTAAAGAGGGCACTAAAGCGTCGTAAAAGGCATGATAGACTCCAAATTTTGGCCGAATCTTCCTTGGCCCAGCATAGTGCATGATGGAGGACACTGAGCCCAAATTTCAAGAATTTTTTTACATATTTTGTCAATTTTGATTTTTTTGGCCTAAACACAGATTTTCCTGCTCGACGCGTAGCGCCACTTGGCATGCGCTTATAATTGGCAGTTCTTTTGGAGGAAAAATTTGCATTTCTAGATTTTTCATCAAAATTTATGCATGCCTACCCATTACCTAAGGACGTTGAAAAGTTTTGGGTTGCCTAAAGGGTCAAAAACACCTCAAAAATGACCTTTCTGCCACTTTTTGGACACACAGGAAGCAGTGTTGGGAGATTTTTTTTTTGGAGGGGAAAATGGCAACCAAATCCAGAAATTCCACTTGGGTTAGAAAGAAGAAATGCAAGGATTTCCAACGAGCTATCCTGCGCTCAATTTGGACTTCGGGAAGGCCCTCAAAATCAGCCTCAAATTTGTGATATGCATAGAGATTTCAGGCGCGGCGCATTGGGAAATTTGGCCTATTTTTCACTCAGCAGCTCAGATTTTCGCCTAGTTTTGGCTAGTTTGACTTTTTCATGTAACTCTTGATGTAACTTGATGTAATTTCATGACTATGATGTAATTTTGGCACATTTTAAATCATCTTAGTAGATTCATTCACCAAAAAGTGAAATGTAAGTGAATGAATCAGTTTCCTATCATATAGAGGCAAGTTGTTTCATTGCCTATTTTCCAGTTCTTAGTTTAGATATGGTTGAAACAGCTCCTAGAATGATGAGCTCGACCCCTAGAGGCATGGGGATGAGTTAGGCTTGTCTATATCATGTAATTCATCAGTCATTTTCAGGGTTGGACACTTGGGATTGCTTGGCACTTCATTGTACATTTCATCTCTGCAATTTTGGCAAAGGAATAGACCAGGGTTTGCAACACTCTTTGGGATCCATGTGGCTCTGTGTTTTGATGGTGTGTTTCTCTATGTGATTTTAAGTTCATTGATGTTCATGTGTATCATTTCCCTTCTCCTTTCTTCTTAAATTAAACAAATGAGTTATAAAGGTGGAATTCATTAGATAGCTTTGCTCTGCCTTCAGTTTTGTTTAATTTTCCATGTTTTCATCTATTTGAAGAGGATTCTTGAAAGCCTCTTGCCATCTTCAGCTCTTCACCGGTCTGAACTATCCATTCATTTAATCCAAAGAATCAAAACAATTTCCTTCCTTTCCCCATTCAGAACTCTGCAAAAACTAGGCCTCATCCCCGGACCCAAAACTGCCTTTCCCTTTGATTCCAAACAAAATCCTCAAAATAAAAATCAAAATCCTTCACCTATATACCTAGCCTAAAATTAGCCTTTATTTCATGTCATCTCAAGCCCTATTGATTATTTTTGCTGAGATTGACCTGGAGAGAGCCCTCTCCTGATCCGGTAGGGCTAGCTACCAGACTGAGCGTGGTTTGATGTTACCCTGAACTCTGCCTTATTTCAGCCTGAGGTAGATTTAGGAAATAACACCATTAACCCTGGATTAGAACATAACTGTAGTTCCCTTGACTGGATCTACAAAATACCAGGGGCTAAAAACCATCATACCCAAAAACCATGTGCAAACGCATGCACAAAACATGGGTGGGTCTGCCTATGAGTGGGTCCACACACCAAAAAATAATTTTCACCGGGGCGCTGCCCCCGACCCCAACAGGGGGGTTGTCTCCCCCCTTGTGACCCCCCTGCTATGCCCAGCGCAATGTATAGCGCGTGGGGCTAGTCGTGGAAAGAATATAACACATGCCCAACATTCTCCCACTTGTTGTTTTCTTTCCACAGGGGGCCATAGGAGAGCTTAGTCATTGGGCCAATTCTTCAACACCCATTGTTTCTCTACACCAAGAGAACTTCTGAGTGCTCACATACTTCGTCAATGCATCTGCAACATTCTTCAAAGTGTCCACCTTTACCAGCAACACCCTTTTAGCCTCAACCATATCTCTAACAAAGTGATATTGAACATCAATGTGCTTTGTCTTTGAATGGTAAGCAGGGTTCTTAGCCAAGAAAATTGCACTTTGGCTATCACAGTCTATCCTTATAGCTTGCTGTACCAAACCCATACTTGAACACAATCTCTGCAACCAAACTGCTTCCTTGCTTGCATGAGTGGCTGCTATATATTTTGCCTCTGTAGTTGAAAGAGACACTACAGACTATCTTTTACTCATCCAACTGACTGCGCCTCCAAATAGGCTAAACACATACCCTCTTGTAGATCTTCTTTGGTCTAGATCTCCAGCCCAGACTGCATCAACAAAACCATGAATGTCCAACATTCTTTCCAATCCTGGTCTTCCCTGGTAGCATAAGCCATAATCACTAGTGCCACGTAAATATTTGAAAACCCGCTTCACTGCTGTCCAATGCTACTTCCATGGGTTTGACATAAACATGCTCAATACTCCCACTGCATGTGTAATGTCTGGTCTAGTACATACCATTGCATACATCAGGCTACCCACTGCACTTGAATATGGAACACGGGACATATCCTCCTCTTTTCCTTGTGTCTTAGGACACTGTTCAACAGATAGATTTATACCTACAGGAATAAGAACATTCGCCGGTTTACTATCCTGCATATTGAACCTCTGCAATATAGTCTCGAGATACTTCCTCTAGTTTAACCAAAGCTTCCTCTTTTCCCGATCTCTCTTAATTTCCATGCCCAAAATATAGTTTGCAGCACCAATATCCTTCATGTCGATTTTGGAGAACAGCTGGGTCTTCAAATCTTGGATAATTTCTTTGTCATTTCCAATCAACAACATATCATCCACATACAAGACCAAATAAATAACACGATCACCAATTAATTTAAAATAAACGCAGTGATCCTCCTTGCTTCTAGTGAAGCCAAGTCCCCGTATATAGGTATCAAATTTTTGATACCACATCCTTGGCTACTGTTTTAACCCATACAGAGACTTATTCAACCTGCACACCAGTTCTTTCTTACCCTTCACCATAAAGCCTTCGGTTTGATTCTTTTAGATCTCCTCTTCTAGATCCCCGTAAAGAAATGTTGTCTTTACATCCATCTGTTCTATCTCAAAATCAAATGCAGCAGCAATAGATAAAAGAAATCTAATAGAAGTAACTTTGGCAACATGAGAAAAAAATATCACCAAAATCAATTCCCGGCACCTAGGAATAATTTTTTGCTACCAACCGAGCTTTGTATTTCTCCACCTTTCCTTCTACATTAATCTTCTTCTTAAACACCCATTTGCTCCCAATGGGCTTCCTTCCAGCCGACAACTCCACCAAATCCCATGCCTCATTTTTATGCAAGGATGCCATTTCATCAACCATGGCCTCCTTCAAGAGATTTCCATCCTCTAAATCTACTGCCTCCCTGACAGTTCTGGGATCATCATTAGTTATAGTTAAGGAAAAACCTGAACAAAAATCAAATGGACTATACTTTTCTGGTTGCCTTCTTTCCTGAACTGATCTTCTCACAACTGGAGTTTGTGGCTCTTCCTCTTCTGAGTCTTCTTCTGTTATAGAGTCTAATTCATCCTCCTTTAGCTCAAACTCTATCTTCTCAAGTTCCTTTGGTAGGAATTCATGTGTAACAACATCTTTCACCTCTCTAAACACCACATCTTGACTGTACACAACCTTCCTTGTTTCTAGGTTCCAAATCTTGTAACCCCTTAAACCATCCTCATACCCAATAAATATGCACCTTTCAGATTTATTATCCAACTTGGTCCTTTTCTCCTTTGGAACATGTACATATGCATCACATCCAAATAACCTTAGATGTGAAAGAGAGGGTTTCTTACCAGTCCATAACTCATGTGGAGTCTTATCCTCCAACGCTGATGAAGGTGATCTATTAACTAAGTAACATGTAGTCTCCACTGCCTCTGCCCAGAATTCTTGTCCTAACTCGGTACCACTGAGCATGCTTCTTTCCTTTTCCATCAGTGTTATGTTCATTCTTACTGCAACTCCATTTTGTTGAGGTGTGTATGGAGTAGTCTTCTGTCGTGCTATGCCACACTTCTTACAGAACTCTTCAAATTCCTTCTTGCAGAACTCCCCACCATTATCTGTCCTTAGCGCCTTTATCTTCTTCTCTTTCTGGTTTTCCACCAGAGCCTTAAATTCTTTAAATTTGTCAAAGACTTCAGATTTCTTCCTCAAGAAATATATCCATGTATTCCTTGAGAAGTCATCTATGAATGAAACATAGTACACAGACTTTCCCAGTGATGGAACTGACACAGGTCCAAACACATCATTGTGCACAAGTTCTAATATCTTGTTGGCCCTCTTAGCACCAGAAGGAAAACTCACTCGATTCTGCTTCCCATGTACACAATGTTCACAGAAATAGAAATCCAGAGAGAAATTAGACATACCTTCTACCATACCATTTCTATGTAGTATTCGAAGGCCCTTCTCTCCAATATGTCCAAGCCTTTGATGCCATAGCATGGTCTTTTCTCCAGAGACAACTAGGCTTTCCTCTCCACTTTCAGGAACCACATAACTATTACACCCATCAATAACAGTGATACCTTGTAGCTTGTACAGAGTTCCAGTCTGAACTCCTCGCATTAATACCAGTGCTCCCCGAACCATCTTGCAGGCATCTTTCTCGAACAATGTTTTTACACCTGCATCATCCATCTTGCTTACAGAAATCAGATTTCTGGCCAATGAAGGAATATGCATAACACCAGGAAGTGTTCTAATCCTTCCACCTTGTAGCTTCAACTTGACCTTTCCACGTCTGATGATTTTGGCCTTCTTATCATCCCCTAGGAAGACATCACCACCATCATATTTCTCATACTCGCAGAACCACTTCCTATGGGGAGTGAAGTGAAAGGATGCACCTGAGTCAATCAACCATGACTCATGATCTACATGTGTATTTGAAGAAGAATCCAAATACACATCCCCACCTTCATCCGAGGTGGTTTTTTCCTCTACAGAAGGAGCATCATCAGATCCCTTTCCTTTCTCAGGAGCTTTAGATCTGCAGTCCTTTTTGTAGTGCCCTTCATTTCCGTATTTCCAGCATACCTTTACAAACTTTCCAGGAGATTTAGATCTCCCTCTAGATTTGGATCTCCCACTCGAAACCTTATTGTTATTTTTGTTTTGGGACCTTCCTCGTACAGATAAGGCATCTCCATTCTGGCCCTCCATATTTCTCCGTCTCATTTCCTCCAACAGCAAGGCTAAGACAATGTCATCAAAATTCAAGGTTGTTGTATTGCTACCTATTGCAATAACTAGACTATCCCACGAGTCTGGTAGGGAACACAACAAACTGATGCACTTATCTTCATATGAGATTTTAATATCAACAGATGACAACTGACTTACCATAGTATTGAAGGCATTCAGATGCTCTGTCATCGAGTCTCCATCCTTTATCCTCAGGTTATACAATTTTTTCTGCATGAACAAATTATTCACCAAAGACTTAGATTGGTACAAAGTCCCAAGTTTTTCCCACAAATTATTTGCCATAGCTTCCCCAGATACATTCAACAATACTGAATCTGAGACACACAACTCTATTGTGCTCTTAGCCTTCCGATCCAGTTTCTTCCAATCTTCATCAGACATTGCCGTTGGTTTAGTACCTGGATCTACCGCGATCCATTGATCTTTATCCACCAACAGATCCTCCATCTTGAGCTTCCACAACTCAAAACTCTGACCATCAAATTTCTCGATCTCTATCTTTCCACTGCTCTCCATCTTCTTTCACCGCAAGAATCGATCCCGCAGATCTCCCACTGAACAGGGTCTACCTCAGGCCCGAGCAAAAAACCCTCAGCAGCAAAGGCGTCCCCTTGAAGCTGAAACAACTCTGATACAAAATGTAGGTTTTAACCCTAAACATAAATTATCTACACACGAATCTTATAACAGAAAATAAACAAAGCATAAAACATAAAACTGATAAACACAAAGATTTTCCCCTGGATCCCAAATAGGGACGACCAGCTTGATTTTTCATTATATTCCTTTTACTGTTACAACACACATATATACATGCTGCAGCATACATAAACACTAATCCATTAACCCTGGATTAGAACATAACCGTAGTTCCCTTGACCGGATCTACAAAATACCAGGGGCTGAAAACCATCGTACCCAAAAACCATGTGCAAACTCATGCACAAAACATGGGTGGGTCCGCCTATGAGTGGGTTGACATACCAAAAAAAAAAATTCGCCAGGGCACTGCCCCGGACCCCAACAGGGGGGGCTGCCTCCCCCCTTGCGACCCCCCTGCTGCGCCTGGTGCAACGTACAGCGCGTGGGGCTAGTCGTGGAAAGAATATAACACATACCCAACACAACACCACTCTCCAAGCCTTTGATAGTCATAATTTCATAACCAAGGGGGTCCTTCCACATTTTCCAATCGAGTTAGGTGGAAAATTTGTGTATGTAGATTTTGAATTTGTCGACGCTCCTTTGGACTATAAATTACTCCTTGGTCGTAGTTTATTTTATGTGATGACCACAATCGTCTCATCTATTTTCCATCTACTTTGATTTCCTCAGGAAGGAAAATTTGTCATTATCGGTGAACTTGACTATTGCATGTCGTCAGCTTAGATTTCCACCATGGGGAATTTTGTCCCACTCATGGGAGATCACCTAGCTCAATTTCAGAGTGTTGGAGCGGGACTCTTCAAAATTTCAACTCTTATGAGAGTTTTATCTCATCTGCCCCCGTTTAGCACTCTTATCTCTTCTTCTAAGACTCCTATGCATATGATCTCTTATGGAAATTGTGGACCCCATATACCTATTGATCTGTGGGTGGTGTATTTTTTTATTATGGAAGTTGATCACAATAGTGAGCACTCGCTGCCACTTTTTTTGGAAGAGATTTCCTCTTCGTCAATCCCATTGTTCCATCCTCACATTGGTCAGTGTAAAAGCCCTGGTGAAAGTTCCATATAATAAAATTAAAAATAATAACCACAGTTTATGGGACACTTATTCCAAGCTGAATGTTGGGAAAACATCCTAGCAAGTGTTTATTCGATTTATTATGGCTAAGAAAATTGGCAAATGCGAAGGAAATGGAATTTGGAAAGGAAAATGGCATATTTTGCACATTTATTTATGAAAATAATTTAAATTAGGAGAAAAGGAAGGTGAAAGGTCACAGGTTGCGTGAGAGGAGGAAAATGAAGGAAAATAATGGAAAATGAAGAAATTAGAAGCCTCATCTATAAAAAGGCTTCTGAAGATCAGTTGGTAAAATTTTTTCAGTTCATTTTTGGAGCTCTAATTATTCTCTTTCTCTCACATAATTATCTGATAATCACTAAGAATCATTGCTCCCTTACATCATTAGATGCAATGCAATATATTTGACCATACATCCATTATGCATTCATTCACAAGTAAAAACATGTATAGATCCATACATCATCACTGATAAAATACATGCTTATAACCAACATAATAACAACAGAAATACCATGGATACAATAGAAATAGAATCCACATAATAACCAATACATTTTCATACCAAATACAAAAGGAATGATCTCTTTATTAATGCATGTAAATACCAACCAGAGATGGGACTTCCATATTCCACCCGACCATAGATTGGATGAGCCAAATCTCTCTTCAGCCAATCACCCCCGTGTCATATTCCAAGCATGAATGTGGGACTCAAACCAAAAGAACCAACCAAAGCATCCCGAGGCTAAACCACCTCACCCTCATCAATAGAAATCTGGCTTTACCGTAATCAAACCTGGATCACTAGGCCAACACAATAAAAATTTCATAATCAACTTTACCCTGATCTACACCTGATCACTAGGCCAACACAAGCATGGATATCATCAGATTCTTTCCACCTAAACCGTGAGTAATTTTCCTGTCTCCTAATATCTCAGCCTTTATTGCAACCCATAGTCTGAATCAGGGGTCACTAAGCCCTAAACCGAGACACCACCCTCTAGGATTTACCGTATATCCCAACATTCACCAGTAAGGATTCCTAGACCTAATAATGATGATTTCACTTTGGAGAAGTTTATTCAATGTAAATATTGAAACGAGTTGTGTTATAAAGCTCCATAGGAAGTATGCTGTATTTTTAGAAATTTATTGGTTTGTAGGTGTCATTGAACTCCGAGGAGGTGTTCTCCCAAGGGGGAAGATTTTGTAAGAGCCCTGGTGAAAATTCCATATAATAAAGTTAAAATAATAACCATGGTTGGTGGGACACTTATTCCAAGTTGAATGTTTGGAAAACATCCTAGCGGGTGTTCATTTGGTTTATTATGGCTAAGGAAATTGGCAAAGGAAAATGCAAGGGAATTTGGAAAGGAAAATGTCATATTTGGCACATTTATTTATGAAAATAATGGAAATTAGGAGAAAAGGAAGGTGAAAGGTCGCAGGTTGAATGTGAGGAGGAAAATGAAGGAAAATAATGGAAAATGAAGAAATTAGAGGCATCATATATAAAAAGGATTATGAGGATTAGTTGGCAACATTTTGTTAGATCATTTTTGGAGATCTCATTATTCTCTCTCTCTCTCTCTCTCTCTCATACTCTTGGACACTTAGATTATTCTTGGAGCACTCTCGGAGAGTGTGGCATACTTGGAGATTTGGAGCAATATGGAAAATTTCAAGTATGGAAGAGAAGGATCAAGTAGTTACAAAAGGATTCTTAACGGGAACTAATTTGAATTTTTGATTTGCTGGCTAGATTTTGCATGCATGGTATTGCATGTGGTTTCTTGTTTTCTTGACATGGGTTTATCCAGGTGTGACCATGTTTTCAGCATAGCCTTGCCATGGTGTTGTGGAGTTCTCATGTCTTGGTTTAGCTAGATTACCGGATGGATTTGAAGATGAGTGAGGTGGATCTCTGAATATTATTATTATTTATGACACAGAAATAGTTTATGTGTTTCCTCGGTTTAGGGACTAGTGATCTGGGTTTGGATTGTGGTAAATCCTGAGAAGTGTTTCCTCGGTTTAGGGACTAGTAATCTGGGTTTGGATTGCGGTAAATCATGAGAGGTGGTTTCCCCTGATTAGGCCTAGGAATCCTTTTCGGTGAATGGTGAGATATACGGTAAAGCCTAGAGGGTGGTGCTTTGGTTTATGGCCTAGTGACCTTTGATTCATACTATGGGTTGTGGTAAAGCCTGAGATACTAGGAGACAGGAAAATTACTCATGGTTTAGGTGGAGAGAATCTGGTGATATCCATGCTTTTGTTGGCCTAGTGATCCGGGTTGGATTATAGTAAAGCTTTATTTCTATTAATGAGGGTGAGGTGGTTTAGCTTCGGGATGCCCTGGTTGGTTCTTTCGGTTTGAGTCCCACATTCATTCTTGGAATATGGAATGGGGTTGATTTTCTGTAGAGAGATTTGGCTCATCCAATCTATTTTTAGGTGGAATGTGGAAGTATCATCTCTGGTTGGTTTTTACATGCATTAATGAAGATCTCATTCCTTTGGTATTTGGTATGAAAATTTATTGGTTATTGTGTGAATTCTATTGCTATTGTATCCATGGTATTTTTGTTGTTATTATGCTATTTATAAGCATGTATTTTATCAGTGATGATGTATGACTCTATCAATGTTTTTACTTGTGAATGGATGCACAATAGATCTATCATCAAATAGATTGTATTACAACTAATGATGTAAGGGAGAAATGCTTCTTATCGATTCTTATATAAGTATGAGACACCTATGTTTAAATATATTGTTTACACCTATAGATGCAATGTTTGTGACATGTTTGACGAAATTATTGTCATGGGTAGGAGGGGTACATATGAGTTCCTAATGATGTGATTCCTTTCGTACCTTTTTTTTAATGTTATTTATCATCTGCTAAAGTTTCATGAAGTTTTGGGCAATGAACTGGGCTCTGGGGCTAAATAGGTGGCACAAATCACGGAGTTGCAGGCACAAAACTAACCAATGCGGGCCTTGGCCGCATGATTTCCATGTTTTTCCTGTGACTATAGACTCCCAACCCCTACCTTTCCTTATCATGCCTTTAGCTATGGTCCAAAAGGGTCAAAAATTCAATATCCCTCAGGGCTCAGGGGTCTGGAAGGTTGTGATACCTCCTGGAGATGGTGTTGATGTTGTCTAAGGCGTTTTTTTATTGTTTCCATGGGTTCCACTTACTTAAGGTAATTTAGAAGGTTGAATCTTCTATTATTAGTCTCTCGTCACATGTTTACCCTAGTTAGTAAGTTACTTGGGTAGATGTGGGAGTGTAATATCCCAAAATAGGGATTTCACAACAAGCCTGCTAAAATAACGCACTTATGAGAATTTAGTGCACTTAAATGAGTTTTCAGCTCCTGGATCCCTTAGATCAGCTTTTCTAAGACCTAAATCCAAAAGGAGAGCAAAAAAAAATCAAACTAGGTGGGTTAAACAGATCTCCCACAACCTAGTCTAGCTGGAAAACACCCAATGAGAGTGGTTGCAGCTATATGCAAAGGACTGCTTCAGAAATAATGTAGTTCTTCTAAGTTAAATCAGAATAACAATATGGAGGTTGAATAATTACATGTACATCATCAAAACAGATCTATAATGTGGCCCATACAGTGTACAAGAGAGAAATAGAAGATTCACAAGAAGATACCCTCAAGATTGAGGTGCTGCAACAACAAAATGAGATTGCAAGGCTTTCCAATGTTATTTTATGGGTTGAAGCAGCTGTATATTACATTTTATATCTAGAATAGATCTGTGTACAAAAATATATATCTATATCAGATCTGTACACTAGATGAGTTCCTCTACAAATTCCCCTTGGGGTTTTGATAAAAACATGAATGTACAAGAGTAGATCTGAGATCTAGAATTACAGATCTGCAAAAATATTCTGGAATTCTGCAGTAAATAAATAAATAAGTAAATCAGATCTGAAACAAACATGGATTGGTTGGCCAATCCATGGATCACCACAGTGAAAGGGAGAATCCTATCATAGGAGATCTCTCCTCCAAAAGCAGTCAAAACACCCTGCAACTTTCCTCTTGCAGATAACGCAGCTAGGGAAGGGAAAAATACGCTTTTAGCTTCAGTAGTGATTAGAATTGATGCCTTGATCCGAAAATTCAGCTCTAATGATCCAATACACTCTTCCAGGAGGTTAAAAGACACACTCACTGAGAACAGGGACTATATTTTCCTAGATCTGAATAGATCTAGCTTCCGCTTCTGAAGCTTAAAAAAACAATAAAACCATCAACATGATCTGAATTGTGGTTGGAAGATGAAGCTTGGCCCAAATCCTGATAGTGGACAAGATAGAACAAGTCTCCTCCAAGAGGTGCTCCAGGAAGGAGGTGGGATTCTCGACCAGGAACACCCAACTGCTAAACAACACTATTCTCAGCTAAACAGCTAGAGAATGAGGGATGTCTAAACATACAATACCTTCAGCAATATCGAATGATCAACCCCCTTCTTGGTGTCCTCCTCTTCCTTTTATAATATGGAAATCTTGTCAAACCCTAAACCACCTTGATGATTTAGCTTCATTCACATGAGTGGCCTCCAACATGAACTGTGCTGTGCCTTTAGAAGATACATTGCATGTAGACAATGCTGTGGATTTGGTCCTATTGACCCAGTCAATTTTTCCAGCCTCTTTCACACTCAAGTGTGTTTTATAAAATGGCCCAGATTTAGCCTTGTTTACATTAGGCATTGATTTATTTTGATGTTTTTTGGAGTTTTACATGTCCTCCCTCACATTTTATTCATCAACATAAAAATAAAAATAAGACAAAGAAAAATTGAATATTCCCATTAGCTTGGGCTAATTGGGAATATTACAGTCGTCCCCTCCAAAATGTTGGTTGTCCTCACGCAACTGATAGGGTGAGTGCTGCAACACTTCTCCTTTCCCATTGGTGACACCATCAAGGTTCCAGCTCTCTGCATAAGCTGAGTATTCACCAATCCAACCTTCTGTGAGTTGTCTCTCCACAATAATCATGAGATGTACATAATCCATCCCACAAAGTGTCAAGAATGCCACTGAAACAAACATGGTTGAACACAAATACATAAACAAAATTTTGAACAAGAGGAGGTGGGTCATAATCCACATATGGTACCAGCGTAGGGCATCTCCTGCCTGCATCAGATCAAGATGTGGTAATTGGTCCTCCCACCACTTACTTTCTGCCCATGTTATCTCACTATGGCTGAAAATGTGAGATAAGTTTGGTGCCTTGGAGAAGAACCCATCATGATAGAGAATCTCCCTTTGTTCATCAAGGGAGGTGAAAAATTTAGAAATTGGAGTGGCCCAATGTTTGCCATGTGATTTACATGATATATCACTCCTCCTTGGAGCCATGGCCTGCATAAACATGGTGAAATAATATGCATAATCAGAAAATAAAACTTGACTTACATAATCAAATTCCTCACCATCAATACCTCTCATACACATGGAGTTGTGCATGGATCTTCCTCCTCTTTCCAAAGAAGGAAAGGATGGCTGAAATAACCCTTATATGGAGTCATGTTTCTACCCCAACTTCACATAATTCATGCATCTTTGAAAATGCTGATACAGTTCTTCTTTCAAGCCTTTCCAATCAAAGCTTCTCATGATGATCTTGTAGATCTTCATGGAGTACATATGGCTGAAACATAACTCTTTGTAAGATCTCTATAGTAGCTTCTGCTTGAGCTTGGAGGCTCTAGACAAGAAGACTCTACCATGATGATAGATGACCTCTTCTTGGACTGAATAGCCCTCTTCATGCAACTGGTCATCTAGTATCATACATGTATGCAAATATTTGGAATACTCTACAAGAAGTTGAGATTTTGAATACATATCTACACTGCTCAATAATGACAGCGCTGATGATAAATCCACTAGAGTGTTTGTCATATTTTTTATCTTCTCCTTGGCATTCCCCATGCCATAGGTGTGTGTTGGAAGGTTGATCATCTGATTCTTCTCCTCCCATAGCGTAGATCCAGATAGGAGAGTGGATGGTGATGTTGAGGGAATAAGATCTCCCCTCTCCTTGAGCTCACCCGAGCCTCCCGGCATTGTAGCTTTGTCTTCTAATGCTCCAATCCTCCCTGGACTCAGAAGTGGAGCATCAAGATGTGGAACACCTTTTACCAGATCTGAATCAAGTGGTCTCCCAGGTGGTTTTCCACAAGACAGTGAAGCCTTATGGTTCTCTCTCTCATGCTTATCATATGGGATCAACATTCCCTTACTTCCATAGCGCAAGCTCACCTCTGATTTTTGTGTGGAAGCCTTCTGAAACTTGGAGACCCCTCTTAGTGGTGTAAGAGTGCCTCTAATTGGAGAATTTTCCCCATCTTCTGATAGTTGATCAGCTAGGTGATACCTCCTTCGTCCTTTCTCATTGTATCCCAGCAAAGACACATGCTGCTCATACCCTCCATATGGAAGATCCTTAGGAATTCCTTGCAAAGGTGCAAGAACTCCTCTAGTGGAAGCCATTGCTTAATATCCATATCCAACTAAAAATAGATCTCCGCCCGTTGTCACAACGCTGGAGAATATTATTTGCTCTCCCTCTCCCTCCTCATCATGGTTGGAGAATGCTTCACCATCAAGAGATCCTTTTTCTTTATCTCTTAGTGAGGAAGAATCTCTCATGTCTTCTCTTTGAGAGAAAATATCTTGCTGTAGTGGGGTTTTTGCCTCTAGAAAATTGTGTAGCAACTCTTCAACCCCATAAATAATGTTTAGGATTGGAATTGGCTCCATGGAATCTTCCAAATTATTCAGAAATGCAGATCTCTTGGGCTTGAGTGGTTCTTCCCAAGAAGTCTCTGAGTATTTCACATCAAATCTCTTCACTAGTCTCCTAGTGAACCTTGCATAAGAAGAGATGTTTATCCCTTTTAAGGAAGAGGATTCAAACAGCCACCAAGCATAAGCTTTCCCTTAAAGATGCAGTGATGCTACTCTCAAGGGTTCTCCTCTTGTCACTTGATGCAACTGCAAGTATGTGTCAAGCTTCTTTAACCAAGACTTGGCTGAGTCTTTAGGTGATCCATCAAAAGTAGGTAGAGAAAATCTACCCAAAGTGTGCTGAAGGCACCCTTTCCTCCCACTGTAGGTGCTCGATCTTGCTTCTTGGAGTTGACATAAATCTAGGAAACTAAAATGCTCTTTGAACCTCTCTGATTGAGATTCATATTCTTGGAGATAATCACCAAGAGACTCCTCCTTTGGTTCTCCTCCTTCTCTTCTTTCTCTTAACAAGAAAGTGGGCATGTCACAGCGTTGTAGATCAGATTGTGTGGCTGAATGCTCACACACAACATAAGAAGTACTGGGGCTTCCTTCATGAGAAAAAATCCTTGAGGGATTTTCATGTCTCCCCCTTCTCATTCCCCTAATTTCTTCCTTCAGTTCATACATGGCTTGAGAAAGGGTATTAGAAAAATCTTCCCTTCCAATCCTTCCGAGTAAAGGGGTTTCACCCTTCTTCACTTTGTACTCTATGTAATATTTATTTTGTCTTCTTCTTTGGTACCTCTCCACCCTGATAGTGATAGGTTCCTCCTCTTCTGGATACATATTGGATCTGTAGAAAGCACAGGCTATGCCAAGAAAGATGCTTTGATACCACTATAATATCCCAAAATAGGGATTGCACAACAAGCCTTCTAAAAAAACGCACTTATGAGAATTCAGTGCATTGAAATGAATTTTCAGCTCTTGGATCCCTTAGATAAGCTTGTCTAAGACCTAAATCCAAAAGGAGAGAAAAAACAAATCAAAATAGGTGGGTTAAACAGATCTCCCATAACCTAGTCTAGCTGGAAAACACCTAATGAGAGGGGCCGCAGCTATATGAAAAGGACTGCTTCAGAAATAATGAAGTCCCTCTAAGTTAAAGAAGAATAAAAATATGGAGGCTATATAATTACATGTACATCAGCAAAATAGATCTATAATGTGGCCCATATAGTGTACAAGAGAGAAATAGAATATTCACAAGAAGATACCCTCAAGATTGAGGTGCTGCAACAACAAAATGAGACTGCAAGGCTTGAAAACGTTATTTTATGGGCTGAAGTAGCTGTATATTACATTTCAGATCTATAACATATATTTGTACAACAAGATAGATCTATATCAGATCTGTACACTAGATGAGTTCCTCTACAAATTCCCCTTGGGGTTTTGATCAAAACATGAATGTACAGGAGTAGATATGAGATCTAGAATTACATATCTGTAGCAATATTTAGGAATTCTGGAGTAAATAAATACATAATTAAATCAGATCTGAAACAAACATGGATTGGTTGGCCAATCCATCGATCACCACAGTGAAAGGGAAAATTCTATCACCGGAGATCTCTCTTCCAAAAGCAGTCAAAACACCTGCAACTTTCCTCTTGCAGATAACGCTGTTAGGGAAGGGAAAACTGTGATGTTAGCTTTAGTAGTGATTAGGCCTAATGCCTTGATCTGAAAATTCAGCTCTAATGATCCAATACACTCTTCCAGGAGGTTAAAAAACACACTCACTCAGAAGAGGAACTAGATTTTCCTAGATCTGAATAGATCTAGCTTCCACTGCTGCAGCTTAAAAAAAAAATCAAACCCTCAATAGGATCTTAATTTTGGTTGGAAGATGAAGCTTGGCCCAAAGCCTGATAGTGGAAAAGATAGAACAAGTCTCCTGCAAGAGCTACTCCAGGAAGGAGGTGGGGATTCCAGAACAGGAACACCCAAGTGCTAAACAACACTATTCTTAGCTAAATAGCTAGAAAATGAGGGATGTCTAAACATACAATACCTTCAACAATATCAAATGATAAACCCCCTCCTTGGTGTCCTCCTCTTCCTTTTATAATATGGAAATCTTGTCAAACCCTAAACCACCTTGATGATTTAGCTCCATTCACATGAGTGGCCTCCAACATGAACTGCGTTGTGACTTTAGAAGATAAATTGCATGTAGACAATGCTGTGGATTTGGTCCTGTTGACCTAGTCAATTGTTCTAGCCTCTTTCATACTGAAGTGTGTTTTATAAAATGGCCCAGATTTAGCATTGTTTACATTGGCCATTGATTTATTTTGATGTTTTTAGGAGTTTTACATGTCCTCCCTCACATTTTATTCATCAACATGAAAATAAAAATAAGACAAAGAAAAATTGAATATTCCCATTAGCTTGGGCTAATTGGGAATATTATAGTCCTCCCCTCCAAAATGTTTCTTGTCCTCAAGCAACTGATAGGGTGAGTGCTGCAACAATTCTCCTTTACCATTGGTGACACCATCAAGGTTCCAGCTCTCTGCATAAGCTGAGTGTTCACCGATACAACCTTCCATGAGTTGTCTCTCCACAATCATCATGACATGTACATAATCCATCCCACGAAGTGTCAAGAATGCCACTGAAACAAACATGGTTGAACATAAATACATAAACAGAATTTTGAACAAGAGGAGGTGGGTCATAATCCCACATATGGTACCAGCGCAGGGCATCTCCTGCCTGCATCAGATCAAGATGTGGTAAGTGGTCCTCCCACCACTTACTTGCTGCCCATGTTATCTCAATATGGCTGAAAATTTGAGATAAGTTTGGTGCCTTGGGGAAGCACCCATCATGATAGAGAATCTCCCTTTGTTCATCAAGGAAGTGGCCAAATTTAGAAATTGGAGTGGCCCACTATTTTCCATGAGATTTACATGATATATCACTCCTCCTTGGAGCCATGGCCTTCATAAACATGGTGAAATATTATGCATAATCAGAAAATAAAACTTGACTTACATAATCAGATTCCTCACCATCAATACCTCTCATACACATGGAGTTGTGCATAGATATTCCTCCTCTTTCCAAAGAAGGAAAGGATGGCTAAAATAACCCTTCTATGGAGTCATGTTGCTGCCCCAACTCCACATACTTCATGCATCTTTGAAAATGATGATACAGTTCTTCTTTCAAGCCTTTCCAATCAAAGCTTCTCATGATGATGTTGTAGATCTTCATGGAGTACATATGGCTGAAACAAAACTCTTTGTACGCTCTCTGTATTATCTTCTACTTGAGCTTGGAGGCTCTAGATAAGAAGACTCTACCATCATGATAGATTACCTCTTCTTAGACTAAATAGCCCTCTTCATGAAACTGGTCATCAAGTATCATACATGTATGTAGATCTTTGGAATACTCTACAAGTAGTTGAGATTTCCAATACAGATCTACACTGCTCAATAATGACAGCGCTGATGATACATCCACTGGAGTGTCTGTCATATTGTTGATCTTCTCCATGGAATTCCCCATGCCATAGGTGTGTGTTGGAAGGCTGATCATCCCATTCTTCTCCTCCCACATCATAGATCCAGATAGGAGAGTGGATTGTGATGTTGAGGGAATAAGATTTCCCCTCTCCTTGATCTCACCCAAGCCTCCCGACGCTGTAGCTTTGTCTTCTAATGCTCCAATACTCCCTGGAATTAGGAGTGGATCATCAAGATGTGCAACACCTTTCACCAGATCTGAATCAGGTGGTCTCCCAGGTGGTTTTCCAAAAGACAGTGAAGCCTCATTGTTCTCTCTCTTATGATTATCAGATGGGATCAACATTCCCTTGCTTCCACAGCGCAAGTTCACCTCTGATTTTTGTGTGGAAGCCTTCTGAAACTTGGAGACCCCTCTTAGTGGTGTAATAGTGCCTCTGATTGGAGCATTTTCCCCATCTTCTAATAGTAGATCAGCTAGGTGATCCCTCCTTCATCCTGTCTCATTGTCTCCCAGCAAAGACACATGCTGCTCATACCCTCCATATGGAAGATCCTTAGGAATTCCATGAAAAGGTGCAAGAACTCCTCTAGTGGAAGCCATTGCTTCATCTCCATATCCAACTGAAAATAGATCTCCTCCTGTTGTCATATTGCTGGAGAATCTTCTCTTCTATCCCTCTCCCTCCTCATCATGGTTGGAGAATGCTTCACCATCAAGAGATTCTTTTTCTTGATCTCTTAGTGAGGAAGAATCTCTCATGTCTTCTCTTTGAGAGAAAATATCTTGCTGTAGTGGAGTTTTTTCCTTTGGAAAATTGTGTAGCAACTCTTCAACCCCCTCAACAATGTTTAGGACTAGAGTTGGCTCCATGGAATCTTCCAACTTATGCAGAAATTCAGATCTCTTGGGCTTGAGTGGCTCTTCCAAGAAGTCTCTGAGTATTTCACATCAAATCTCTTCACTAGTCTTCTAGTGAACCTTGCATAAGAAGAGATGTTTATCCCTTTTAAGGAAGAGGATTCAAACAACCACCAAGCATAAGCTTTCCCTTAAAGATGCAGCGCTGCTACTCTCAAGGCTTCTCCTTCTGTCACTTGATGCAGCTGCAAGTATGTGTCAAGCTTCTTTACCCAAGACTTGGCTGAGTCTTTAGGTGATCCATCAAAAGTAGGTAGAGAAAATCTACCCAAATTGTGCTGAAGGCACCCTTTCCTCCCACTGTAGGTGCTCGATCTTGCTTCTTGGAGTTGATAGAACTATGGGAAACTAAAATTCTCTTTGAACCTCTCTGATTGAGATTCATATTATTGGATATAATCACCACGAGAATCCTCCTTTGGTGCTCCTCCTTCTCTTCTTTCTCTTAGCAAGAAAGTGGGCATGTCACAAAGTTGCAGATTAGATTGTGTGGCTGAATGCTCACACATAGCATAAGAAGTATTGGGGCTTCCTTCATGAGAAAAAATCCTTGATTTATTTGCATGTATCCCCCTTCTCATTCCCCTGATTTCTTCCTTCAGTTCATACATGGCTTGAGAAATATTATTAGAAAACTCTTCCCTTCCAATCCTTCTCAGTAAAGGGGTTTAACCCTTCTTCTCTTTGTCCTCTATGTAATATTTCTTCTGTATTATTCTTTGGTACCTCTCCTCCCTGATATTGAGAGGTTCCTCCTCTTCTAGAGACATATTGGATCTGTAGAAAGCACAGGCTGTGCCAAGAAAGATGCTTTGATACTACTGTAATATCCCAAAATAGGGATTGCACAGCAAGCCTGCTAAAATAACGCACTTATGAGAATTAAGTGCACTGAAATGAGTTTTTAGCTCTTTGATCCCTTATATCAGCTTATATAAGACCTAAATCCAAAAGGAGAGCAAAAAAAATTCAAACTAGTTGGGTTAAATAGATCTCCCACAACCTAGTCTAGCTGGAAAACACCCAATGAGAGGGGCTACAGCTATATCCAAAGGACTTCTTTAGAAATAACTTAGTTCCTCTAATTTAAAGCAAAATAACAATATGGAGGCTGAATAATTACATGTACATCATCAAAAAAGATCTATAATGTGGCCCATACAATGTACAAGAGAGAAATAGAAGATTCACAAGAAGATACCCTCAAGATTGAGGTGCTGCAACAACAAAATGAGACTGCAAGGCTTGGCAGCGTTATTTTATGGGCTGAAGCAGCTGCATATTACATTTCATATCTAGAACAGATCTTTGTACAAAAATATAGATCTATATTAGATCTGTACACTAGATGAGTTCCTCTACAAATTCCCCTTGGGGTTTTGATCAAAACATGAATGTACAGGAGTAGATCTGAGATCTAGAATTACAGGTCTGCAGCAATATTCAGGAATTATGTAGTAAATAAATACATAAGTAAATAATATTTGAAACAAACATGGATTTTTTGGCCAATCCATGGATCACCATAGTGAAAGGGAGAATCCTATCACCAGAGATCTCTCCTCCAAAAGCAATCAAAACACCCTGCAACTTTCCTCTTGCATATAACACAGTTAGGGAAGGGAAAACTATGTTGTTAGCTTCAGTAGTGATTAGGCCTGATGCCTTGATCTGAAAATGCAGCTCTAATGATCTGATACACTCTTCTAGGAGGTTAAAAGACACACTCACTGAGAAGAGGCACTAGATTTTCCTAGATCTGAATAGATCTAGCTTCCACTACTGCAACTAACAAAAAAAATAAAACCCTAAATAGGATCTGAGTTATGGTTGGAAGATGAAGCTTGGCCCAAAGCCTGATAGTGGAAAAGATAGAACAAGTCTCCTCCAAGAGCTGCTCCAGGAAGGAGGTGGGATTCTCGACCAGGAACACCCAAGTGCTAAACAACACTATTCTCAGCTAAAAAACTAGAGAATGAGGGATGCATAAATAGAAAATACATTTAGTAATATTGAATGATCAACCCCCTCCTTGGTGTCCTCCTCTTCCTTTTATAATATGGAAATATTGTCAAACCCTAAACCACCTTGATGATTTAGCTCCATTCACATGAGTGGCCTCCAACATGAACTACGTTGTGCCTTTAGAAGATACATTGCATTTAGACAGCGCTGTGGATTTGGTCTTGTTGACCCAGTCAATTGTTCCAGCCTCTTTCACACTCAAGTGTGTTTTATAAAATGGCCCAGATTTAGCCTTGTTTACATTGGGCATTGATTTATTTTGATGTTTTTAGGATTTTTACATGTCCTCCCTCACATTTTATTCATCAACATGAAAATCAAAATAAGACAAAGCAAAATTGAATATTCCCATTAGCTTGGGCTAATTGGGAATATTACAGGGAGGAGGGTGTTACATAGTGGTATCAAAGCATGGTTCAACCCTTGGACTCGATGGATAGTGAGTTGGTCATGCACTTATGTTGGTTGCATATGTCTTTAGTATTCTTGAGGTCCATGTGTGCTTGTTTCATTCGCATGATTTTGGTCATGCTTACAGTGATGTCACCATGGGAAAGTTGTTGGTGTCTTTGGGACATGTGTCATCATGTGTGTATGAGTGGTTATATGTTTTTCATGCTTATGTATTGACTGTGTATGATTGCTTACATGATGCTACATGTTGTACATGCATTTGTTCTTTATTCTTGGTTACATTTTGTTCATGATTGGGTGTTGTCCATGCATGCTTGGTTACATGTCGTTACATGTCGCACATGCATTGGTTGTTAATGTTTGGTTACATGTTGTTCACGCTTATGTATTGTCTATGTAAGTTGGAAAGATTGATGTTGGCATGCATCGTGAGGTCATTGTATGAAATTAGGCCATCATGATGATATTGGTATGTGATGGTGCCAATGTGTTGACTAAGATAAAGCAGGAGATGCAGAACATCAAAGTGAAGTTGCAGCATTGGACCTTGAGCCAATAGCATGTCATCATACAGTTTGGATGTTGGGCATGTAGGTATGTAGGTTAAGGATTTTTATATGCATTATGGTTATGTGTCTTCCTTTCATTATATTGATATTATGGTTACATACATTATATATGCTAGTTGTTTAGTGTGGTTATATGTACATGTGTCGCATAGTCATGAATGATAGCAACATGTCGTGGTATGCATTTATGTTGTTGTTTTATGTTATATAACTTAAATGTTGTTGATGATCATGTTATGGGTTAACTTGCTGTTGTTGTATGATAGTTAGCTTGATGAATAGGTTACATGTTGTTAAAGAGAATGATATATAACTTCTTGTTGTTACATGCTAGTGACTTGACGGTTAGGGTTATGAAATTTAGGCATGAGTCGACCTAATTATGATAGTTTATTGTATTATGTCTAGACTGACTGTGCATATGTGATTTCATGCATGAATGAAAATTGCTTATGATTTTAGGGTGTGAACATGTTAGCCAGATTTTGTTATGGATAACATGACCTTATTTATGTTTGAGTGATATGTTGTGAAGTTATATCATGCTAATCTATATTGAGTGTGCAAACAAGATAACCTCCCCTGAGATACATTAAGGTATGAGCTTACTTATGTCGTCTACTTGGTGCTTGAATGTGTGATTATGTCGTATATTTGGTGTTTGAGTGTTGGTGTCTACTATGTTGTCTAATTATTTTTGAATGTTTGATTAATCGCATGATATGAGTTTGTGTCTATAATATTGCATGAAGAAATGATTTGGTATTAAGATGGTTGTACTAATGCATTATGTGTTGAGGCAACTGGTATGTACTTGAATGTAGTAAGTGATAGTTGTAGTATTACGATTTTTACTATTAGTTGATTATGACATGGTTTTTATTCTTGGTAAAGGTTCATTTAAAATTGATAGATATGATTGTCTTAATATTTGGAACATGTAGTTGGCATGTGTGAGCAGTTACAGGGCAACATGCTTGATAATAACATGAAAAGGTAATAATTTATTTGCTAATGTAACTAATAGCTTGGTGATTTTTCAATACATAATAAGACTAAACTGAAAAAAGCTAAAGGTAAAAGAAAGGAATTGAGTGAGAATTCCTTTGGCTATGTTTGGAAACCATAAATCCAAACAAATGAGCACTTTGGGTGGAAACAAGAAGTCTTCTTAACCTTGACTTTTGCCTAACATTATGAGGATATATTCTATATCCATGAGCATGTATTTGACAGGTATAACAATTGGTTTCCATATATGGATGGAATTATCAAGTAATTGGAGTTCCTTGAGAGTTGTATGTGTTATGTTACAAGGCAATGTGCTTGGCACAACAAGGTAAGATAACTAGCATGTTGTTATGTTTGTTTATGTTCTAAAAGTTATGTGTTGATGACAGTATGATGCAAGGGATTGCATGGCAAAGAGATTTCCATGAAATATTAAAGAAGGTTCTAGTTGAGATTTCCTTTGGAAGCATTGGGAACCATGGGAATTGAGTCATGGTGCTTGTTGTTAGTCTTGTGATTTTGGTATTTTGTGATTTTTTGAGCTTGATTTTCAGTTTTATTTATGTTTGGTGCATAGATATGCCACTTTGGTTGCAGTATTGTATTGCTATTGGTTTTCATGGTTTTATTATAGTTTGTTTCTTATTCTTTCCTTTTCTGTTGTGAGTCTTGGGAATTGGTTGGGAAAGAGGAAATTTGATGGAGTTTGGGAAGAGATTTGTGGTACCCAATAGGTAATGAAAGAATTATATGAAGCTTAGTGCATGAGTAAGGATAATAGAAGGTAAGAATGTGACATTCGGTTGGACTGGTTCGGTCCATTGGGGTAAATGGATAGTGGAAATACAAACATGAGAAAGGTAATAGGAAAAGTAAAGTAAATGAGCTTAAGGTAACAGATGCCTTGGTTATGTAGGTAACTATTGTTCTCAACGTTGTGCATGTTGTGCATGAATAAATGAAGTTCTCTTAACCTATACCTTATTATATCTAGCGATTTTGATCTGACCATGATTATGTCGATGCTTATATATGTATATCTGTATGTATGTATGTCATTGTTTGGCAGGGTCATCATGGATCATGATGCTTTTATGTTAATGTTTTTATATTATACATGTATGTATATATGTATATCATGTATGACAGGGTCGTCATGGATCCTGATTGTCTAATGCTAATGATTATATGTATATATGTGTGTATATATGTCATTTTTTTACAGGATCATGATTTTTTATGCTAATGATTATCTATATGTATGTATCTATGTATCTATGTCACTGTATGACAGGGTTTTCAGGATCATAATTTCTTATGTAGGTGAATGGCATGAATAGGTTCATGATATTATGATGAATCATGTGGGAAGAATAACCCTGACAGATCTATGAGGTCAGTATCATGTAGAAACGAATTGATCTTATATTGAGTACTATGTCTATGTTTATGTTATGGAAATGTAATGCTGAGGGGTACATTAGTGAATTGAAGGTAGTGTGACCTTCAACATGCTAGGATAAGCATGGATAGTGGAAAGACACTAGAGGCAAGGTTGTTTGTGGGGTCACAGTGTGGTCTATGGATGTAAAATGCTATTGTTGTGTATATGTTGTGCAGGTTGTATATACATTGATTTTACCTACGGTGATGTGTAAAGTTGGATATGTAGTATTGTGTTGGGGTTCCCATGTTTTGACCAGGTTGGCAAGACCAAAAGATGAGACAACATAGAACCACTTTGGGACCTTAGGATCTAGCCCTCCTAGGTCCAGAGATGGATCTCTCTATACAAGTCAAAGGATATGTCTTTTAGGCTAGTTGTAGGCTCAGGGTTGTTGGTTTGATTGTTGAGTTTGGTTGTAGGGAATCAGGAAAAGAAGGACCAATATAAGACAAGGATGAGCAAAGAGGAAGCTTAGGCAGAGACAGATAACTCAGATAACATCAAAGCCATTGGGCTATGGAGTCAAGAAAGGATTTATTTGTAATCAATGTGCAAGCTTTCAATTGGGCTAGTCATCTAGAGCATTTGGATCTTAAAGGATGATTGGTGGGATGGGACATTAAGGATTGAAAATGAGTGAAGGGGAACTATCCAACTCTATCTATAGATCAGGCCAGAGGTCATTTAACTCCAAGCCTGCTTGGACAGAATTAGAGGTAAAAAAAGGGATCTTGGAAAGGTTTAATTGGGATGGAAAGCTCCTAGAGAGACAGAGATCAGGTTCTAGACCTCCAGGATTCTCAACACATTCAACTAAATCCTAACAAGAACATCTAAATACAGATTTCATTAATTCATACATCAGAGAGTAGGCAATAACATCCACTACACTGGTTAAATCGATTGAAATTAGTATTCAGATACACATATAAGCAGAAAACATAAAGGGCTGGGAGAGCAGCAGCATAAGGTACCTATCAAGGGTAAATCTTATGCCAAACTTCTAATGCGAGCCTGAAGAAACATGATGAAATGAAAGCAAGTCAATCAAAAATACAGAGAAAGGAAAACATCACCAACTACTTTAGATCAGGATCCAAAGAAACATGCTTGTCATATTAAAAACAACACCAATCAGGTACATCATAGCCCACAGCTTGAACATTCAGTCTGAATACATCTAATCTCAGTCTATCTTACAATATACACAGAGAACTTGTCTTAAGAGGAAAACACTTGCGTTCCACTAATATCTCATCAACAACCATTACAATGTTTCCTTCTGTGCTTTATAGAAAAGGGTGAGCCTAAGATCGACTGAGGGATTAGGTGGATCATTGAATATAACATTAAATACAACCATGAATACAGGGCTAAAAACCATTCTGTTTGACAGGATGTATATTTAATCTCTGTCACCTCCCTTCTGAAAGAATGATCTTCTACAGATCTGATCTCGAAATTTTTGGCTGAAGTACTCCTGGTGTCTTGAATAAAAATAAAATAAATTACTGAAAGGCCGGTCACATAAATGCTACGGTGGTTTTGAACTGTTGTCTGGTGGAAATATTTTCAGGGGAAAGGTGCATAAATAAGACAGTATGGGTGCCCTGTACCTGATAAAGAAAAACATTCTGCTGAAGAAAACCCCGATATTACCTTTTTCCTGCACTCAGGATCCTTTGATCGATCCTCGGGATCTGTGATCTGCTGCTCTTCCTTTGAAAACACTGATTTAAGGCTCTAGATCTTAGTTAGCATGCCTTAACCTTCCTTTTGCTCTACTGAATGAATCTACCATTTTCATTTTGCTCATGATAGGGTAGCTCGGGCTTTTAATAGCACTGAAAGGTTTTCCACAGAGTTTTGAATCCTATTCTTTAAAGCAAATCCTGTCAGACGCTTCCTTTGACTTTCTCGTGGTAGTACCAGCTCTTGGATTTAATACTGTCTGGATAGCTTTGCCATGTAGAATCATGGTGGTCTTCTACCTTTGGAAACCCTGCAAAACAAAAAACCTGTGAGGAAAACCATGGATGCGAATGATGGAGGAGGCGGGGACACACTGTGGACGCGGAAACAAGCCATGCAGATGGAGAACTGGAGAGAAAACGTGAAGGAATGTTGAAACAAGCTCTGATGGGGGGGATTTGGTGGAACACAGAGCGACCATACATGAAGAATGAATGATAATCATTAAAATACATGAAAAGAGTCAATTATACGTAATGGGCAGGGAGGGAGTATGGAGTGTGCACGTGTTGCTGACGTGGTGAGACGGGGTGACGACGAATGGTCAACAGAAGAAAAACGAACTTGGGCTGTCCATCGGGGTGGAGATCGATGGTTGAGAATGGCAGACGGTGGGCCAACGGGTACGATGATCAGGCGTTAAGTAGTGCGCAGGTTCGATGAATGAGTGTCGTTGGATGAGGGCTCCAAGATCAGACGACTGAGGTGAATTCCGCTGCCCGGCCACCAACCGATCATTAATGCGCGAAATGAGAGCGGTTTTGAGGATGTACAGTGGACACGCGGTAGGTAATGTATGGAATCACTGGGTGATGGAGGAAAACCGCCATCCGTAGATGAGCGGTGCAGAATTTATTGGCGGGTTTTCTGAAATTGCACAGGCTGGGGGGTCCACATGTAAAGTCACGCGCCGCACCGTTGGATCTGATCTTTAGCAGACAGTTGAGATCTGTTGATTTAAATTTATGCGCCAAAACCATATATATGCTCATTTTCAAAGGTTTCGAATGATTTTTCGCGCGGAGACAGATTTGGAGGGGCTAAGCGCCTGGTAGATTCGGTGTTGGTCACGGCGCCGGGTCTTATGGGAAAAGGTGCGGAGGCTAATGGGGAAGGGGGCTAAGGCCTCATATGTGAATTGTATGGACTTTTACTCATTTTCAATGCAATTTGGGGCCAGCCAGGGGTAACGATAGAGCAATGTGGGTAGGAAAGGCCAAAATAGGGGCAGGGAAAGGGTTTCAAGGGGGTTTCAAGGCATTTAAGCATAAGGAAGGGGAGATTTTGACAAAGGGAAAATAGAGGTTGAGATGGGGAAGTTTGTAGGATGTAGGGGTAAAAAGGCCCCTTTTGAGGGATAGATCAACAGAGAGGATGTATATTGGGCCTAGCACAGAGAGACTCCAAGGGGGATGAATTTTCAGGGGAAAGGCATTCCTTGGAGGCTCCAAAACAACCTAGCCCCCAGCTTGCTTGTCAAGAATTCCGTAGGGGGGCTAACAGTGGCTCCACATGGGGATGGCTGCTCCTTGGAGGAGTCAAGAAACCAGAGATGATATTTGGAGTAGGCTTGATGCCTGCTGTCATAAGCCATCTTTCTTCTTCAATTTTAGCTACCACAGTATGATAGAAACATCAGCAAAAATATCTCCCAACCAATATACCTAACCAAATGTAGTCCTAACTGTTCCCTTTGGGTGCATTTGAGCTTGCAGACCCTTTACATTTTATTTCCCAAACAAAAACAAACCTACTCTAAATCTACCCTTATTTCACCATGAGGCCAGATTAGACTGTTGGCCACATCTATTTCTCTATCTAATCTACTACCTGTTGGGATTAAACTGTCCAATAGGTTTCTTCACCTACATTCTAAGACAGGAAATCGAAAACAGCCAAGCCAGGATTAAGCTGTCTGACTTGCTATGAATGGAAAGTGCCGAAAATTGAAACAAAACTTTGAAGGCTTGAAGTCTGCAACTTTGAAACATCCTTCTTTCTTTCTTGTGACTCCGGTTTTGAGCATATTTGAGTCACCTCTTTTCTTTGCTTCAGCTCTGGTTTTGGGCATATTAGAGCTGGTTCTTCTTTTGCTGCTGATCCAGATTTTGAGCTTATTAGGACCAGCTATTCTGCTTCCTTTGGATCGGATTTTGATTAGGTTTGAGCCATGCTTTTTACTTCAGAGGTTCATATTTTGAGCATGTCTGAACCTCTCTTTTCATTCTATTTTTTGGAACATTTTCTCTATTTTCCTGAAAGTAAAACTGCAATGGTATGTACAATGGAAATGAAACTGGAAATGAAAAATTAGCAGAAATAGTGTTTGAGAATCCTGCCATTGAAAGGACCCCCAAACAACTCTGTACCATCAAGTTCTTTTAAGAAAAATGCATTAGGACCCACAGTCGCCTGGATGACAAATGGACCTTGCCACAAGCTGTCAAATTTTCCATGTTTGCCCTTGTCCTCTCTTCTCGAATCCCATCTCAGAACCTTATCTCCAACCTTGAAATCTGAAGCTTTGGTTCTTTTGTCGAACTATCTCTTTATGCCTTCCTGTACTCTGACAGCTCTGCTATAAACCTGCTCTCTTGTTTGCTGCAGATGTATAGTTTCATTGATTCTCCTTACCATACTGTTTTCTTCTAATTGGATCTCCTGGACAAGTTTGATCACTGGAACTCCAAGACTAGTAGGAAAAACTGCTTCTGTCCCATAAACCAGCTGAAAAGGTGACAGGCCAATAGATTTCTTTGTAGTTAGCCTGTCTACCCACAAGGCATGTATCAAATTTTTATGCCATGACCTTTTGTTCTCTTCTAGCGGCTTCTTAATGATTGTAACCAGGCTTTTATTTGATGATTCAACTAGGCCATTACCCTGAGGGTAATAGGCAGTTGAATTTCCAAGTGCTATTTTTTACCTGTGACAGAAATCAATCATTCTTTTGGATCCGAAAGCAGCAGCATTGTCAGTGATTATTTTCCTTGGACAACCAAAACGAGATAGGATGAAGTCTTCTAGGAACCTAATGATGACAGAGTCTGTGGCATTCCTAGTGGGTATAGCTTCTATCCATTTGGTGAAGTAATCTGTAGTAGTTAGGATCCATTTATGTTGTCCAGAGGAGGCAGGATGAATTTCTCCTATAAAGTCTAGGCCCCATTGCATGAAAGGGCCTTCTATGGTGATCAGTTGCAGAGGGAGGGGAAGGAGCTTTATTTTTCCCTCAAAGATTTGGCATTTATGGTAGGCAAGAATCATTTTATGGACATCACTAAAGAGTGCAGGCCAATAGTAACCAACCCTGAGTATCTTATTTGCAGTGTCTTTCCAACTCAGGTGGCCTCCACACTTCCCAGCATGGAATTCTTGTTTGACTCTTTTAGCTTCAGTTTCAGACAAACATTTCAGCAAAAGGCCATTTGGATTTTTCCAATATAGACTTTCATTCATAATCCAGTAATTTCGAGCTTTGAGTTTTATGAATCTGGCCTTTGTTTTGGACAGTTTTGGAGGGGCATTGAGGTTAGTGAGCACGTAATGGATATCAGTATACCAAGGAGAGTTCTGAAATTGCTCCTCGACAGTTGGATGGGGCAATCCTTCCTGCTCATCTAAGGCATTTATCATGTTAATGTCAAGGGCCTGTAGATTAGATTCAGCCATTAATTGGGCCAGGCCTTGACCTTTGATTAGTTTGGTGGGTTTTATTTCAATGTCATATTCTAAAATTGTAGCAATCCATTTTCCCCTTTTCCCATTTGGGTCTTGGGACAAGATATCTTTGACCACTATATTTGGCACGAAAGAAATGGTGTGAGAATGCAGAATGTACACCCTGAAGTCTTAAAAGGCCTTGATCAGGGCATAGGCCTATTTTTCCATGATGTTGTACTTTAAGGGTGCATCTCTTAAGGCTTTGCTGAAGAAAGCTATAGGCTGTTCATTACCTTCTGAATTTTTCTGCAGCTATTGTGTGTTGGGAAGCAAATGAAAAGATCAGAAAATATTTTGATAAGTCAGGGTTGATAAGGATAGGGGCCTGAGTGAGTGCAAGTTTTACTGACTCAAAATATTTCTTGGCTTCAACGGTCCACTTAATTCCTGCATCTTTCTTTAGCATTTCAATCATTTTCCTAAGATGTTCAGCAAGATTGGGGATAAATCTTCTAAGGAAATTGATCTTCCCTATGAAGGAATGCAATTCCTTGATGTTTCTTGGATGTAAAATTTGAAGTATTCCCTCAACTCGCTGTGGGTCTATCCTGATCCCTTTCTCATATATAATGTGGCAAAGAAGTTTACCTTCTTGAAACCCAAAAACAGTCTTCTTAGGATTTAGGGACAAATCGTACCTTCTACATTTTTCAAAAACTTTTCTCAGATGTTTCAGGTGTTCTTCTTCAGTTTTAGAAAATACAGTCAAGTCATCCAAGTAGATAACTATGAATTGTCCTATCTCCTCTGAGAAAGCTATGTCCATTTCTCTCTGGAAGGTAGCTCCAGCATTCATCAATCCAAAGGGAATTTTCACATACATGAAGGTGCCCCATGGAGTGGTAAAAGCTGTATTGAGTTGATCTTCTGGGAGTACCAGAACTTGGTTGTATCCTGAAAAACCATCAAGAAGGGAGATTCTCTTAAAGGCCACTACCTTTTGTAGGATATGTTCCATTCTAGGAAAAGGGTAGTTGTCTTTCAGGGAGGCTCTGTTGAGGTTTCTGAAGTCTATGCATAGTCTGATATCCCCTGTTTTCTTCCTTACATCCACTAAGTTTGACACCCAATCAGAAAACTTCACAGGAAAAATTCTGCCTGCGTCATACATTTTCTTAATCTCTTTTTCTACTGCAAGCAATTTTTTTGGGTTTATTCTTCGAAGTTTTTGTCTGAAAGGCTTCTGATTTTCTTTCAAGGGTATTTTGTGTTGAATGATATTGGTGTCATAGGCCTTTAATTCTTCATAAATCCATGCAAACACATCAATGAATTCCCTAAAAAGGTCAATGTATTTTTTCTTCATGTTTTCAGGTATAGACTTAGCCAGTTTTATCATTTTGGGTCTGTCTTTAGTGCCTATGTTGCATTCTTTTGTGTCTGATTCTACATGTTCTATGGTGGGCTTCTTTGCTACATCATCGAAATCAAAGAGGTCCTCTAAGGGTGCCAGGCCTCTGGGTACATTCTTGTCTTTGGCCTGCAGCACTTCGACCTCTTCGTCTTCAGCGTTTTCACTATTTTCGTCAAAATTTCCAGTTTTCTCGGAAAAAGAATTCATTTCTATGTTACAGGGTGTTTCTTGCTCATCTGGGGGATCCTCGCTTGGGCAGCTATCATCAGAAATCGAGTCTAAATCAGAAAATTCAAACTCATTCCTGCCCACCAGGAAATCTTTGATCTGTTTGTCTCCTTCAAAGACCTGCCAATATTTTTCATTGTCTGGAACTGCAGGCCTGAATTTGGTCTGAATGATAATTTGTTGGTCAACTGGGGCCTTAGGATATGATCTAGCTAGACAAGCTAATCCATTTGCAACTGCGTTTTCCCCCCTAGGAATGAATACTAACTCATATTCAACAAACGTTTTCAGCAAATCTAGAGTATCATTCCTGTACGCCCTAAGCCTGGGGTGTTTTGCTGAATACTCACCATTCACCTGTTTGATAACTAACTCTGAGTCTCCTTGTACATCTACCCTATAGGCTCCTAATTTTTTCAACAGATTTAAGCCCAAGATCAGAGCCTCATATTCTGCAATGTTATTCGTGAATTTGAAATGCAAATTGACAGCGTGGCTCTCTGTGTGATCATTTTTAGTGTTACGCAGCCACACTCCTGCTCCAGCACTCTGCCTAGTACAGGACCCATCAAATTTCATTTCCCACAGGGGTTCGTTGTTTACTTCATCTTCATCTCCTCCTCTACAGCTGGATTCGCCATTATGCTGAGTTGTGAGGTTTTTGTTAGGAGGGGGGTAATTTTGTGGTTCATTATGGACATGGAGATCAGGGAGGTGGCTAGCTTGCTATTTTTGTTCTATTTCTATTTCATTCAAAGTTATATTTTCAGCAGTTTTCCCATGGTCTTCTTCTTCGTATTCTTCCAGAGTAGCCATTATGTTGAAATCCATGGGCCGTATGTTTGTATTTCCATTATCTGATCTTGGCTCTTCTGAGGATTGGTTATTGTAGATAATGAAAGAGTCTAGATTTGTATGTACAGAGTATAATGGTGATTTTTTAGGTTTCTCGGGGCTATTGACTAAAAATTTCATTTGAGACTCTCTATACAGTCTTCTAAGTTGGAAAAATATAGGGATAGTGGCATATGAGCCATCCATCTGCGTTGTTCCCTGCAGTTTGGCTCCCCATGATCTAGATAGCAGCATGCCATACTTTGGTGGCACATCTTCCACCACAACATCCATGATCATACATTTAGCAGGAATCTGGGTTAAACTCACACATAAGTCTTTGATGAGGCCTAGGCATTTTACTCTGCTAGAGTCAAATGAATATAAGTCTTTGTAGGGTCTAGTGATTTCTAAGCCCAGCCTCTCCATCACTACCTTGGGCATTAAGTTGTGAGACGCTCCAGAATCATGCATTGCATTGTGCAAGATCTTGTCATGAATGTTTAGACTGATATAAAAAGGCGGAACTACCCCTTCCTGAAACTTTCCCTTAATCTTTGGACCAAACAGGAAGGCGGGTTGATCATCACTCAGATTTATAGTGTCACTATTTACACTCAGATTTAATGCTTTCAAAATCTGGCCTTTATATATATCTTGAGTGGCCAGCTCAGATAATGGTACAGAGATTTTGATTTTTGCAATCTCACTCTCTAGATTGAAAGTTGACTGGACCTTTGTAATGTTCAATTCTGTTTTATTTGCTACTGCTTTAGTAGCTGTATCGGTTTGTGATTTCTCACTATGTACAAGGTTAGGGATCGTTTTATTAGGATCACTAACTACGGTGCTAGTGCTACTAGTTGGTTGGCCTTGTTTTCCAGAATCCTGGTTGTCCTTCTCCTTATGTTTACCAGAACTTTCAGTTGTTGTTTTGTTGTCCGCAACAGATGATTTAGAGGATTTATCAGGTATTTTCTTGATGGTTACCTTAGGAGTCTTTGTTTTGGAAGTATCTTGGCTCTTATTTCTCCTAAGTTCATATAGTTCCTTGACCTGCATCATGGCATTTTCAAATCCTAATCTGTAATCCTCAGTTTCTAACCATTCCTCCTCCCAGTATGAGGGTGAGGGCTGACCTTCCTCTGAATCATAGTTAAGGACTGAGTCCTCTTCTTCAAACATATTTATGTTATTCCCTTCAGCCTCTTTAATGATTCCCTCATCTTCATCTAAAAATTTTTCTTGAAATGGGGGAATGATTTTTTGATCTGACTCTCTTCGTCTGTTGGGGGCGGCATTGTTTCTTCTAATGTTTTTGTTCTGGTTTTGGTTTTGGTTTTGGTTACTAACTGTGACAACCATTTTCTCCATAATTTGTTGTAGCTTATCAACATTTTTAGATAATCTATCATAGTTTGGATTAGAGGTGGAAGCTACGTTGTCATCCCTATATGTTACCCTTTTTTCAGCTTTTAGTCTTACCCTTTTTTCCATTAAGTTTGCTTCTATGGTTATGGCTCCTTTTTGCATGTCTTCCAGGGTGGTGTACTCTTTATCCCTAAGCTCATAGGCCATGTTGGCATCAAATCCCTCAGGGTATTTAGCTAGGGCCATACCTTGAGGAGGCTTCATGTGTGGAGGGAGAGCATTATAAATTCTGTTGAATCTAGTGGTGTAATCATGAACACTCTCTCCTACATTCCTCTTAAGCGACATGTATTCTGCCAGGAGATGGCGAGGTTTTTCTCTAACCTCCCACTTGTTTATGAAGGCCTGGTATAATGTAGGGAGATCTTGAATACTGCCAGGAGGTAAACCTTTAAACCATTTCTTCACCTCACCTCCTAAGATTTGGGAAAAGATCCTCATTTTGATTGTTTCATCATCAATTTCCATGTAATCAAAAGAATCCTCCATTTTATCTACATGTTGTTGAGCTGTTATGGACTCTTTAGCAGTGAAGTGTGGGATTTTAGACTGATAATCATTGGGCAAGGGTAACAAGGGTTGAGGTAAAAGTAAAGGTGCATACCAGGCTGCCATAATGATGTTCTGATGGGGTATAGGGTTAGCTTGAGTAGCTGTTATTTGGATGAAAGGGATGTTTGGACCAGCAAAAGTCTGTTGAGCAGATTTAGGGTGAGAGAGCCCCAAGTTTTGAAGGAAGTGAAAATCAGGTGGTGTGGAAGGAGGGGTTTCACTGTCCCTAGTGTTTTGACCAATATTAGATGGTGTATTGTAAACTTCGAGGTCTTGCTGGTCTAGATGATTGAATGACCTAGTTCTCGATAGTCTATTAGGTATGTCTAGGTCAGGGAGGATATGTGCTAGAGCTGTTAGGTTTTCTGGTGTAGAATTAGCTCTATGAATGTTGCTGGAAATAGTTGATCTCCTAGGTGTAGGGGCTCCTTTGAGGATACTCTCTAGATTTTCAACTATTTCCAGTGGGTCAGGGTTGGGATAAGCTCTTGTGTGAATAGTTTTGAAAGCCAGAATGTTGTTTCCTAGCCAAGAAACTTAACCCTATTTGTTATTTCTACTGTGATTAATGTTGTCTCAGGGACTGGCCTCCCAGTGGAGTCTTCATTATGTTTCGGGTCTGGTCTCCCATTGGAGTCTGATGCGAAACTAAGATGATCAGTAGGCCTACTGATCACCAGTGGAGTCTTTTAACGTTTAGGAGCTATGGAGTCGCCAGGTGGAAAGGTTTAAGGTATTTCAGGGGATACACTATCCACCACAGTGCTGATGAAATATCCCTTTTCAAGGATATCCCACTAAAAAAAACAAACTCTAAGCAGAGATTGACTAGGAGGGCATTTACTAGATATGTCACCTCAAAGAAGAGGATGAGATCCGGAGGCTACCTGGCCCTTTCCAGGATCTGTCTAAGAGTATGGGGTAAAACACAAAATAGGTAAGTGGAATGGGAAGGATAAGTGTTTTACTACCAACCTAACCAGAGATTCTAGGTTTTCTGAGGTTTGGAGATGTATCAAGATGAAAGTACTCAGAAAATCCCCAGCGGAGTCGCCATTATGTTGGGGTTCCCATGTTTTGGCCAGATTGGCAAGACCAAAAGATGAGACAACATCAGAACCACTTTGGGACCTTAGGATCTAGCCCTCCTCGGTCCAGAGAGGGATCTCTCTATACAAGTCAAAGGATATGTCTTTGAAGCTCTAAGTTATGATTTTAGGCTAGTTATAGGCTCAGGGTTGTTGGTTTGATTGTTGAGTTTGGTTGTAGGGAATCAGGAAAAGAAGGACCAATATAAGACAAGGATGAGCAAAGAGGAAGCTTAGGCAGAGATAGATAACTCAGAGAACATCAAAGCCATTGGGCTATGGAGTCAAGAAAGGATTTATTTGTAATCAATGTGCAAGATTTCAATTGGGCTAGTCATCTAGAGCATTTGGATCATAAAGGATGATTGGTGGGATGGGACATTAAGGATTGAAAATGAGTGAAGGGGAACTATCCAACTCTATCTATAGATCAGGCCAGAGGTCTAACTCCAGGCCTTCTTGGACAGAATTAGAGGTAAAACAAGGGATCTTGGAAAGGTTTAATTGGGATGGAAAGCTCCTAGAGAGACAGAGATCAGGTTCTAGACCTCCAGGATTCTCAACATATTCAACTAAATCCTAACAAGAACATCTAAATACATATTTCATTAATTCATACATTAGAGAGCAGGCAATAACATCCACTACACTGGTTAAATCGATTGAAATCAGTATTCAGATACACATATAAGCATAAAACATAAAGGGCTGAGAGAGCAGCAGCATAAGGTACCTATCAAGGGTAAATCTTATGCCAAACTTCTAATGCGAGCCTGAAGAAACATGATGAAATGAAAGCAAGTCAATCAAAAATACAGAGAAAGGAAAACATCACCAGCTGCTTTAGATCAGGATCCAAAGAAACATGCTTGTCATATTAAAAACAACACCAATCAGGTACATCATAGCCCACAACTTGAACATTTAGTCTGATTACATCTAATCTCAGTCTATCTTACAATATACACAGAGAACTTTTCTTAAGAGGAAAAAACTTGTGTTCCACTGATATCTCATCAACAACCATTACAATGTTTCCTTCTGTGCTTTATAGCAAAGGGTGAGCCTAAGATCAACTGAGGGATTAGGTGGATCATTGAATATAACATTAAATACAACCATGAATATAGGGCTGAAACCCATTCTGTTTGACAGGCTGTATATTTAATCTTTGTCACCTCCCTTGTGAAAGAATGATCTTCTCCAGATCTGATCTCAACATTTTTGGCTGAAGTACTCCTGGTTTCTTGAATAAAAATAAAATAAACTACTGAAAGGCCTATCACATAAATGCTACGGTGGTTTTGAACTGTTGTCTGGTGGAAATATTTTCAGGGACAAGGTGCGTAAATAAGACAGTATAGGTGCCCTATACTTGATAAAGAAAAACATTCTGCTGAAGAAAACCCCGATATTACCTTTTGCCTGCACTCAGGATCCTTTGATCGATCCTCGGGATCTGTGATCTGCTGCTCTTCCTTTGAAAACACTGATTTAAGGCTCTGGATCTTAGTTAGCATGCCTTAACCTTCCTTTTTCTCTGCTGAATGACTCTACCATTTTCATTTTGCTTCTGATAGGGTAGCTCGGGCTTTTAATAGCGCTGAAAGGTTTTCCACAGAGTTTTGAATCCTGTTCTTTAAAGAAAATCCTGTCAGCCGCTTCCTTTGACTTTCTCATGGTAGTACCAGCTCTTGGATTTAATACTGTCTGGATAGATTTTCCATGTAGAATAATGGTGGTCTTCCACCTTTGGAAACCCTACAAAACAACAAACCTGTGAGGAAAACCATGGATGCAAATGATGGAGGAGGCGGGGACACACTGTGGACACGGAAACAAGCCATGCAGATGGGGAACTAGGGAGAAAACGTGACGGAATGTTGAAACAAGCTTTGATGGGGGGGAGTTGGCGGAACACAAAGAGACCATACGTGAAGAATGAATGATAATCGTTAAAAGACACGAAAAGAGTAAATTATATGTAATGGGCAGGGAGGGAGTATGGAGTGTGCGCGTGGAGCTGACGTGGCGAGGCGGGGTGACGAGGAACGGTCAACGGAAGACAAACGAACTTGGGCCGTCCATAAGGGTGGAGATCGATGGTTGAGAATGGCAGACGGTGGGCCAATGGATATGATGATCGGGCGTTAAGTAGTGCGCAGGTTCGATGAATGAGCGCCATTGGATGAGGGCTCCAAGATCGGACGGCCGAGGTGAATTCTGCTGCCCGGCCACCAACCGATCATTAATGCGGGAAATGAGAGTGTTTTTGAGGACGTATAGTGGACACGTGGTAGGTAATGTATGGAAACACTGGGTGATGGAGGAAAACCGATGTCCGCAGATGAGCGGTGTGGAATTTACCGGTGGGTTTTCTGAAACTGCGCAGGCTGGGGGGTCCACTTGTAAATTCATGCGCCGCACCGTTGGATCTGATCTTTAGCGGACGGTTGAGATCCGTCGATTTAAATTTACCCGCCAAAACCATATATATGATCATTTTCAAAGGTTTCGAATGATTTTTCGCGCGGAGACAGATTTGGAGGGGCTAAGTGTCTGGCATATTCGGTGTTGGTCACGGCATCGGGTCTTATGGGAAAAGGTGCGGAGGCTAATGGGGAAGGGGGCTAAGGCCTCATATGTGAATTGTATGGACTTTTACTCATTTTCAATTCAATTTGGGGCCATCCAGGGGTAACGATAGAGCAATGTGGGGTAGGAAAGGCCAAAATAGGGGGCGGGGAAAGGAATTCTTGGGGTTTCGAGAATTTGAGGGTAAGGAAGGGGAAAACTTGGGGGAAGAAAAAGGAGAATTGTGGTATTTGCAGGGGATATGAGGGTAAAATATGCCTTTTGAGGAATAGATCGGCGAGAGAGGGTGTTTATTAGGCCTAAGAAGAGACTCCAAAGGAGGAATGGGTTTTCGGGGGGAAAGGCATTCCTTGAACAATTGTGACTTGCTTGTCGAGAATTCCATAGGGGATGCAGGGGCTAACTTAGCAAGAATGGTCAAATCTTTGAAATGCGGGTTTGAATGTTTCTCTTCCTCTTGCTGAACTCTTTCCTCGATTCCTCTGACTTTTCTTTCTCTGTATCTTTTCTTCTGCTTTTAAGGCTACTTGGTAAGCATCTTCAATTATCTTCAGATTTAATAGACTGATCTCATCCTGGATATCATAACTCAAGCCATTTATATACTTGGCTACTTTGTCAACATCATCCTCTACATTACCAGCTCTAATATTCATTTTATAAAACTCCTCTGTATATTCTTTCACTGTCATTTATTTTTGTTTGAAATTATGCAATTGCTTAAAAATATTTAATTGATAATCCTTGGGTAGGAACTTACTTTTTAATTTTCTTACCATTTTGTCCCATTGCTTGATTTTGGGCTTTCCTTTTATCTGTCTCGATACTTGTAACTCCTCCCACCACATAGCTGCATGACCCTTTAGTCTGGTAGCTGTAAACATCACTTTCCTTTTGTCTTCAACTTCTTCAAATTCAAAGTACTTGTCTAATGAACTGATCCAATCCATTAACTCCTCCATATTGAGATTTCCCTCATACAAAGGTACATCCACCTTTGGTCTTCAAATTTCCTTAATTAACACTTTTAGCATTTTAGCTACATCATCTTCTGCTTCTTCTTTGTCCTGAGAAGTTTCCGCTGCTGCACTGACATCTCCTTCTTCAGGTACTATCCTCTGAGCAACCTCTACTGTCTCCATTCTTGTACGAAGATGTCAAATTTCATTCAGCAGAATTGCATTAGCTTCCGGTCTTCCACGACCTATGCCATCTCCTCTCTTGGGTGGCATATTTTTTCCAACTTTCAAGAACAGACTCAAGTCTGATCTGATACCAAATAATGCAGACTAGCTGCAGAAATATTAGAGTATGCACAGAAACTCTACCCAAATATTTTGACTTGCAACGGATTTTTTTTAACTTTGAAGCTTGTTAACCATACATACATATGGTGCGATAAAAAACAAAGCTTAAACAACGCATATAACCCAAAACAATTCATATGTGTGGAATTCCTTACCAGAGGGTCTCACGATGCCTGATCTATTACCGAGGACTGCAAATCACAGATTTTGCAATTAACTTTAACCCTTAAACTTTTATCCGTGAGAAGTGAGAAAATGTTCTGAGTCAACACGTGTCTTCCTCCTTTTCGCATCGCAAATAAATTTGTTTACTTTGTGATGTCTTAACGCCTATCTTCTAAGTCTTGCGAATTGCGAAATTTCTCCCCGACGCTACGATCTCCACCGTCGGTTTAGTCCCGAATCCAATGATCCTTGTTGTCTCTCCACTCCTCATTTCACATCACTGATTAAAAAATTTGACTTACAACCCTTTCACATTAAAACCGATTTTGTCCGATGTGCGATGGCTTCCAACTTACGATGAGATCTCTCCCATTGATCGGGTTCAAATCTACGACCCTCGTCACGCCTACAATCTGATTGTCTTTTTGTTGTATAACTTAAAGTGTATTTGATTCAACAGAGTTTAAAAAAATAGTTTGAACAAAGAGCTTGATCCATCAAAAACACTTGAAAATTAATAATAAAGGAATTTACAAATCCAAGCCCTTGCTCGACTGGTTATTACAATTTTTTATGCTCTTTCTGCTCTCACCTCTCACACACCTATTTCACACTGTATCTTTTTTTCTCACACTCTGCCCTTTTTTTTCACACCTATCTCTCTCTCTCTCTTACACACACACACACATATCTGAAGCGGTCCTTCTCGCCTAAAATAGATTTATGTTTGAACCACTCCTAACAAACAAATGCTACCGTATTTCTAAGCTCTTATCCTACTTGGCTCAATCTCCTCGCAGGGAGAAACCAATTTCTATTTTATTTCCTTATTAAATTAGAAAACCCAAACAAACTAACTTCTCTCATTTAAAACTAAGTAAAATACTAATGGCTGATTTTTATCCACCTCATCTTAGCCACAACATGTGAACATACAATCACATTGTTGGGTAAGTTTGGATGCTCTTGCATCACGAGGTCAACCATGCATATTATGCTTTGACAAGGGAATTAGTCAGCCCGCCAATCCTCCTCTTTCCTTCCATCATCATCCCTAGTGTCAGTCTATTAGTCACTTCACTATGATTCCTCATGCCTTTGTTGAGGATTCCTCATTTACTCAACTCTGGCGAGCCCTCTTCTGTCAACTTTAGCACATTCATTAGAAAAGTGTGGTATATAGGGTAGTGTACCTTGGTTCCAAGTTTCATCATTGTTTGGTGCCCCATATCAAGAAAAGGGAATTATTATTTTCCTTTGAGTTGGTTTTTTCTCACTTGCTCGAATCCAACTCATTTTCACACGATTGAGAACTGCACACTTCATGGTTTGGTGATCTAGTAGATTGTACCAGATTTTCAGGTGCATGTGAGATATTCTAGAGGGGGTGGCCCTTCAGGTAGCTCTCCACATGCCTAGATTTCCGAGATCATGCTCCAACCTCAGATGTAGTTCCACATATTTGATGGGTTCAGTTCAACCGCTTGCAACACCCACAACACACATGTATCATTTACATGATCCATTCAAATCTTCAGAGCCCTTTTCTATTCAACAAGGCTTATTTGGTTGTGATTCTCCCTCACCATGTCAGTTTTAGGGGAATTGTGTATCATGTACTTAAATATTATTGTATTCATTCCTGACTTGTATTTTTCCAGGCGAATTATATATATAAGATTCATTGTATTATTTTCTGGCCCATTGATGTGATCATATCATGTATCATGTAATTTGTATCTCAATCCCACATTGCTGGGCTCACCATTATTATTTGTACTCAGTTATCTCGCCGGGTATGGGTATGCCTCCCAAACCTCATTTGAGATCATGTACTCCAAAATAAAAGGGTACTTATATCAGTTTAGTATGTCTCACCCCCTCCATTTTTGTCCTTCCTTGCATTGCTTCAATTATCTCTCTATCTCTCTATGACTCCTTTTTGGTGTCTCATGGAAGTGTAACCTACAACATATTTTGGTCATAATATTTGCTCCTAACACTCATATGTTGGGGGGTAATCTGTTATCATCAAAAAATGATCACCTAGCCATTTCTAACTAGGTGGATTGAATACATCATGTAGGATTAATTTTACCATAGGAAAATCACTTTCACCATGGGAAATAATTTAGTAAACAATTTTTATTAAATTATTTCTGATTAAAATTAAAAAAAAAAACCCATGAGAGTAGTTGCATAAATCATTATTGATTTATATTTCTCTAGGAATAATTATTAAATCACTATTTGATAATAATTCCTTATCACATTTGACTAAATCACCTAGGAATACTTAAATAAATCACTATTTATTTATTATTTCTTAATTCTATTTTTGGAATAATTGTTAAATCACCATTTAATAATTATTTCATTTTCACACATTTCCTAATCCTCGTGGAATAATTAATAAATCATTTTATTTGTTAATTATTTCTAAATAAGATATTTGACCATTTTGAATATCTATTCCCTCTCCACTATGTTTCTCCTTAATTATGTTTTCCCTCATAGAACATTTGGGAATACACAATTTATTACTTTTGAATAGCAAACCTCCTTGGATAAGATAATCCAACCACTGACTTCTATTATGAACTGCTAGGTTTTGCACAGCTGCATAAATTTCCTTAAATTCTGCATCTTCTTTATACATGTCAACCATTTCTTCAAATCCTACAACACCAAATTGTGATTCTTGCATGATTAAATTCACTTTGCTCAAAGCATCAACAAATTTGTTCAACTTACTACTTGTATGCTTAATCACAAAAGTAAAACTTTGTAAAAATTCTACCCATTTGGCATGTTTTTGGTTCAGTTTTGGTTAGTTATTTATAAACTGTAACGCATGGTTATCAGAATATAATACAAAATATTTTGGTAACAAATAATGTCTCCATTTTTTCAAGGCTTGCACAACAACGTAAAAATATTTGTCATAAGATGAGTATTTATTCTTAGCTTCATTCAATTTCTCATTGAATTATGCTATTGGTCTCTTTTCTTGACTTAAAACTGCTCCAATTGCAACTCCACTAGCATTAGTTTCAACTTGGAAAACTTTTTCAAAATATGGCAAACATAAAACTGGTGTTTCTGTAATTTTCTTCTTTGGCAACTTAAAGTTTCAGTCTGCTGCTTCTCTCCACTTGAATGGCTGTTTAGTTTCCTTGATTGTTTCAATAATGGGTGCACAAATCTGACTAAAGCTTCTGATATTTTTTCTATAGAAACTTGCAAGACCGTGAAAGCTTCTTACCTCAAATATGTTTCTTGGAGTTGGCCAATTCAAAATTTCTTGGACTTTTCCCGTATCCATTTTCAAGCCTTCCTTAGAAACTAAAAATCCAAAATAGACTAGCTCTTCCTTCATAAAATTGCATTTCTTCAAATTTATTAGTAGCTTCTCTTTCTGCAAAGTTTTTAGAATTGATTTAAGGTGCTCCAAATGCTCTTCTTTACTTCGATTGAAAATTAGAATATCATCAAGATAAAAAACTACAAACTTTCTTGCCTATTCCTTCAAGACTTTGTTCATTAATATCATGAATGTGCTAGGTGCATTAGTGAGCCCAAAAGGCATCACTAACCATTCATACAAACCATTTTTTGTTTTGAAGGAAGTCTTCCACTCATCCCCTTCTCTAATCATTATCTAATGATAACCACTCTTAAAATCTATCTTAGTAAAATATTTTGATCCACTCAAGCAATCCATTAAATCATCCATTTGTG